>JARHVA010000196.1:4485000-5685000 GCA_037957365.1 Torreya grandis
CATCATATTTTAGGTTACACACCAATTTCATTCCTTACTCCATCTATAATGATTGACATTCTCAAGTGGCCTTAAACCACCTAATAAACCCAAGTGGACACAAAATTGACATATGTAGTTATACATTTCTAATTACATCATACAATTTTATTTTTAGATGCATCTACTAAACATGTGTGGGAAAATATGGAGTCATAGATTACTTGATTTCTCAATCCACCTACATGAGAGGGTTTGACACACCATCAGTCCAATCCAAGCTATTCATAGGTCATGATCCACCAAATGGGGTGGGAAATGATAAAGTTAAAATTGGATTGAGTTATTGAGCCACCCACACATGAGGATTGAGAAAACCATTAGCTCAATCCAATATATTCACCAATTGATCACTATATACATGCACACACATAGGTTATCACTAGGTTTATGCATTAGTTTGCATACCCAGTAAGGTGTATTCATTCTTTTCCTCTCTTTTATCCCTTTAATCAGTTTTATTTCTTTACTTAGTTTTGTCTTTGATTTTTATATCTCTTAAGTAAATATTGATTATGTATGTTTCACTTTTTGGGCATGCATTAGAGCTTACTTCACATAATCAGACCCAACTTCATAGGTTTCACCTCTTAGGTAAGTCTAGGTACACTTATTTTTCCTTTATCCTAGACATTTCACTTTTCTAAATTTATATAATAAAGGGGGGGAATGTAATCACCTAAAAGTGTTATTTGAGTGGTAAGAGTGCTACTTGAGATTACCTATCCCTAGCTTATCCCTAGACCTATTTTAGAGCCTATTTTTACACTTATCCAACCTTTGTGCAGGTGACAGGTGTCCCTAGTCATCCCTAAAGTAGTCCTAGACCCTCATTCTTGCATTATATCCCTTCGTACCTAGTGTTCTACCACTTATACTCTAGAACCATAATAAGGACAATAATGCCACATGGCACTAGTTCCTAATAATGACACTAATGTCCTTTTCATTTTTTTTAAAAATAGATATATTTTCAAATCTAAAACCTCTTAGGGTCACCCTAGACTTCCTTTAGCACCCACATAAGCATTAGAATGGTATAAATACATGAATTTTATCTCTTTATACACTAGATGGAAATCAGATGCAAAATACATATTCAAACTTAGAACAAGTTTTGCACAATCAAGGTTATCGGTCCTCATTTTGCTTGACTTCTGCATATTACCATCTACAACATTCCTAAGCTCAGATTAACCATATTTCTAGTCTCACGCACATTTAAAGAACTCAATTAAACTATCATATTAGCTTCACTTTCACTTGCACCAACACTTTGGTGGGGAGAACTACATCGAGCTTGATCCCCCTTTGGAGTATTGATATGTAGGCAACTCTCTTCACAGTGGGGTGTTGAGGATGTCTAGCCTATCCCACTAACAAACACAATTTTCAACTTGTGTCAACTGGATGCCCTAAAAACATGGAAGATTAAGGTTTACTAATAAATTTAGTCAAAAAGACAATATATAGGGTTTCAAAATAGACCTCATAGATCCAAACACAAGTGCACCTAGAAGCTTGGGACAGTCCTACATATAAGACACTATCACCAATATAGGGACACTACCACCACATTTATAATAATGGAACTACTATCTAATTAGGGCACTACTATCTATGAGGGATTTTAAGACTAAGATCATTTTTATGACATTTAAACTAATTTTTACCTTAGTTTTTAGCCTCTCGATCGTTCATTTTAGTTATTTTATAGCTAAGTTCTTACCTATATTATTTATTACTATTTTTAGAAAGGTCAAAGTTAGTCAATTTTGTAACAAATCAATGGCTATATTTATTACATATTGTTACCCTGATTTAGCATACTCAACTTTTTAACAAACATAGAATTTATACTTGTTAAGTCCTAAAAGGATAAAACATAAGCTTATATGTAGAATGTCAAGAAAGGGATATTCTAGCCAAGGACCCTAAGAGAATTAGGAAGTCAAATCAGGTGAATGCTAGTGAGACATAATGAGGATAGAAAAGGAAACTAGATGAATTGTGTATTATGAGATGTTTTCTTAATGAGGAAGAATTACTTTGTAAGTTTCTCTTAGAAGGTGGCATTAGAAAAAATGTAGGCGGAGTAGAAACCAAAGGAAAAAGTAATATTTTTGAGATTCTGAGGAGGATCCAAGCTAAAATCAACAACATGATGATGTAGATGTATGGTTTTATTTATAATAAGGAAGGATCATTGAATTAGAAAAAGTGAGTTATAAAAATAAATTTTTTAGTGACAATGTGTCTTACTACTTTAGTGAATTTCAACTTATATTTTGGGGAGGAAAAAGAAGAAATTAAATATGGGTATGGTTGAAAAATATGTTTGGTTGTGTGCATGTTGTATCAGATGATTGTGAATAACTCCTCTTTGGCTTGGAAGGATGACCTATAGATAAGACATCACTAAAAAGATTTGTTTATTAGATAAATATCTAGATAGATTGCCTAGCGCTAGCTAGATCCTAGAAGTAGGAACTTCCTCGAGGGCTATCAATCCACACATTTTAAACAATTAAGTTTATAAATAGAATGATAAATTACTTGAATCAATAATCAAAATCTACTAAAATTGAACACAAGAAATGCTTGCTAAAGAAATAGACTAGAAATGACTAATATAGCGATAAACAAGTCAATACTAGTGCTAAACGGGTCAAGTGTGCTTCAAAAAATAGGATAGGGGTTTATGAATGGGCAAGGACATAGAAAATTAGATTTGATTAAGGGTAAGAGGGTTAAAATAATTTGATATTATTTTCTACCATAATGACCATCAATGATTAGGATGACCATTGGTGGTTAAGGTGACTGTTAGTGGTCAAGTTGATCATCGGTGGTTGGACATACCATCAATAGTTAAGATACCCATCAGTGGTTATGATGTGTAGGCTATAGATAATAAATGGTTACTTGATAAGATTATAGAAGGTAATTTCAAGAGGTGGGTTTGTTTTAGGCTGATTTCAAAGTATAAATAAAGTAAATGAATATTAGAAAACAAATACTTAGCTTACAAAATATTGATTGGATGAGTGGTTGAGGAGGTTGGCTCATTGACAGAGTCTGACATGATTCTGATAGAGTAACAGTACTTATCTATTTATCAAGAGGTGATAAAAAGTTGGCTCTCTATCATGATGGCTAGATCTCTGGATTAATGGAAGAACACTTGCAAGAGAAAGCTCTAGATGCAAAAGCTTTTGATAGTTGTGGATGCGACCCTTTTCACCTCTTGATCCTCTCTTGTTATAAGCAAGGAAGGAGAGGTGCAATAAGATGTTAACTGGGCTTTCTAATTATAACTCACACATGTAATGGCTAACACATGGATTTAGATGAGCTATTTTTAGAAAATCAAGCTAGAGTGGTTTGCATGTTAGTTTTTGGGATAGTGGATCTTGACCATCGACAATTATCCTGACCATCAAAGATTGAGGGGCAAAGAAAAAAGTGGATAAAAGGGTAGGTTAAGTCAGTTGGTAAAATAAACCATGGTTACATTTGGTGAGGGTTAAAGAGCCAAATTGGTACCAAGGGGGTCCTAAGGTAGTCCATGGGTGTTTTAACATTTAGAATTATGCTGTGTGGATTTTTGGTGCTATATTTTCCCCCTTTTTGTTATGCAATGTTGAATTAACAATCTGAAAAACAAAAACTAATTGTGGGTTGAAGGTTTGGTTTCCCTGAGTATGGGAGGAGGTGTTCCCCCTCAAAATAGGAGTCGATGAGGTAAAATAGAATTAGGTATGGGTTTGATAAGGTAGATAAAGGTAATGATGAAGGTGGATGTCATGAAGGTGGGTGATAGGTTGGGTATTAAAGCATAAAAAAACACATAAAAAGTGACAAAAAGTGTGATAGCCAAGATCATGCATAGACAAAGTTGTCATAGTTGGTAAAAATAAAGGTCAGTTCTAGAAGGACAAGTGAAAAGTGGACCACATAATTGTATTTAGGCATGGTAGCTGGGAACACTCGTAAATGCAAGTCTCCTAGGCAATGTTTGTGTTTTGTTGGGTATCCAAGGTAGGAAGTGATCTTGGTGAAAACACAAATGGATCAAGTGTCACAGGTATTCAAGGTAGGAAGTATCCCCAAGAAGACACAAGTGGGTCTGGTATATGTGAGGTAGTACAAGTACAAAAGGGTCAACATGGCAAATGTTATTACTATGGTTAAAGAATCAGGTAAAAGGCATCACAAAATACATGCTAGTTGGGCCAAAATGGACCAATGGTAAGGTGACGAGGTGGTCAAGTCGGGTGGAGAAGGTAGTCTTCATGGGTGGGTGTTTTGATTTATTTCTACTATAAAAGGATACTGATTGGAGTCACAAGGAAAAAGTTTGAGACCCTAACCATCGATGGTTAAAAGGCTAAGGGGAGACCATCAATGATCACCCTGACCATCGATGGTCAGGGTACAAACCTTAAAAATTTTGATGGTCAAAAGTGAATGTGATTGTCATTTGGCTTCATTTTAACCTGTTGACTTTGAGCTCTAGATTTTGGCATCTTGTGATCAAGAATAGTATTGATGGTTATTGCTGAGAGGTGAGAGGATACTGAGTTAGATTGAGTGGATCAAGAGTTAGAGAGGGACTAAGCCAAGATGCAACATGGATGCAAATGTGGTTAGGTAGGGGGTCCCAAGATTCCTCCTCAATGATAGTCAAGGAATGAGGTAGGGACTATACTTAATTGGTAGACTAGTTAGGTTATTCATATGTTGTTGTATTTGATAGGTTTGTTGGGTTGGTATTTAGGTTCTTACCCTAAGTAAGTTTTATGTATTTTGGGTGAATTTTATTGATTAACTTTGAAATTGATAGGGTGGGGTAAGTGAACTAGGGTAGGTGAAGGTATTATTTAGAATTTAGAAGAGATAATAGTTGTGTTGGTAGTTGCTTAGGTAGCTATGGTTTTAGGTGTTCCACTAGTGTAACACTCATAATGACCATCGACGATTAAGACCAATGGTCGATGGTTAACATCTATAAAAAGATAGACACCTGATTGTTAGTGGTCACTATGACCACCAGTGGTCACCTAGTGTAAAATAGGCCTTCATAAATGTTTAAAGGTTTTAAGGTATAGGAGGTGTTAATTATATGGTATAGGTTAACCTGTAGGTTAGGTGGATTTAAATGTGAGGTTTAGTGGGTAGGAGTTTAAGAAATAGTCAAATGGGTAATGCTAGGTAGGTTGAAGGTGCTTAGTTCATAGGTAAAAATAGTATAGATGACTAATCACATTGATATTGATTACATGCAAGCACTAGAGTAGATACAAATGTATGACTAGATGCCATGTATCTTTGCAGAGTTTCACTAGGGGATGACCCCAAAAAATTGGGCACATATGGAAGAGGTGGGCCTGGTAGCAATGCAACACTATCAATATGTGCCATGTGATGTATCCATGATTATGGCCCTCATTGAGAGATAGGATCTGACTATGAACATTTTCCTCCTACCAAATGGTGAGATGACTATATTTATAGAGGATGTGTATAGGATCACTCAGCTTCCCCTTCAAGATAAGCCTATACATCACATAGAGTGGGAGGAGTGAGATGATTTGTTAAAGCTGATATATGGAGATGACTAGGATCATGTCAGGTGGCACACTAGGTTATTTAGCTATAGTATGTTATATTAGAGGATGACATGTGAGAGGAAACTTATAACCATGATGATGATGGCCATGTCAAGATTTGTCCTTCTTAAATCAAGTAGTAAGAGGTTGCCATACTTGTTACTAGGGGTGTTGGTTGAGATGTTGCTAGGGTAGACAATATTTGGATGGGTACTGGTATTACTTGTGTAGATATACAAAGAGTTGTGGGGTTTTTTATCCCACAAGAGATATGACATTAGTGTTGGTCTAGTTCTACATTATTGGGCCTACGAGCACATTTAGATGCTGAAGCCAATGGGGTTACCGTGGGTGGGTTATGCCTAGATAGAATTCCTCATTGGATTCATGAGGTAGAGAGGTGACTTTGTCACCTCAGGTACAAGAGGAAGAGCCCATGATGTTGATTGGTTTAGGGGTACACTAGATACACTAGTTATTGGAGACATCACCTAGAGACCATATGTTGGGTTCTTAGAGTGGGCTGAATATAGGAGATAAACTTTCTCTTTATAGAGTTATAGGTGGATTCTTAGCAGGCAAGATGGAGAAGTGGAGGTCATCTCATTTAATAGGGTATGTAAGTGGTTTGGACTTATTTAGGGTATCCTAGGCACATTTCCCAAGTAAAAGCATGAGGATGCAAAGATCCTTCTACTAGAGTCACGTCCAATGGGGAGTTTGATAGATCATGAGCAACTACTAGACATGCCATAGATAGATGATGCATGATTTTTAGATAGCTACATGGCATGGTACCAAGATTTATATGTGGTAGAAAATTTTGGTGATGGTGAAAGTAGAAGGAGGCCTATGGATGTGGAATAAACTAGGAGAGGGGCCCAAAGGGCACATGTGTAAGGAGGTGCCCTAGATGTACAAGCAAGATTAGTGCTAGCTATTATAAAGGCATAGGTTGTAGGACTATAGGATCAGGTGGCTAGCTTATAGAGTCAGGTTACTACTCTTATAGGTGATAGGGACCAAGCTAGAGTTTTAGTAGCCTTGGCACATAGAAGAGAGACTCCTTGAAATAAAGAGTAGGAGCTGTGGCATCTATAGGACCACCTAGCACCATCCCCATAGCATAATACCTGGTCATAGTGGAGTTATGGTACTGCGAGGCTATATTATTGAGGTAATGTCTTGATGAACCCTGATGGGGATAGTATAGAGTGAGTTTGGTAGGTGGTACCAGTGTGGTGATGCCAAGTCAGTGGGTATCATCTATAGGTGGATAGATAGGTACTATAAGGGGACATGCACTAGGACCTAGTGGTACACTAGGAGATAGTGGTGCCCCAAGGGCATAAACATGACATAGTATATGTTATTGTATACCATTTTGATTTTGGCCTACAAGTTGATGCAATGAGATGTACATTTTGAGACAGAGAAATATATATTGGTTGTACACATTATGATGTTAGAGTCACAAGTTATATATGATCTTTGTTTATTACTCCTTACACATGGTCTTTACTTTGATGTTATGAGATGATGTTATTCTATATATTGATTATGCTCATGTTATGTTGATTATGCTTATGTTATAGATTATGGATACAAAATCACCTAGTTAGGCATGTATGGATTTTATGTATGGTTATGCTTTATGAAATGCTAAATTTTAATGAGTATATGCTTCATTATTTAGATATAGACATGTGGTGAAAATAATTGATTTATTGCTCATAGATGTTATGATGATATTATGCTTTTTATGGTTATGATTATGGTTATGTGCTTGCTTATGACACACATTGATATGATGCGATGATTATGGTTGTTATTATTTTATTTAGGGTAAAGCATATGAAGTAAGTTAATTAACAACACTAGACACGAGAAAAAAGGATATAATCAAGAGACAAGCATCTTTAGTGAAATTATCAAGTAGTCTTGATATAATAAGAAGAGGGCATGATGCTTCTTCTTTGATAAACGCTAAAAAAAACAAAGCTGGAGTGGCTTAAGGAACAAAAACCCTTAGAATGCTTTACATTAGCATTCATTAGTTGGTTAAAAAGGTGTCTTGACCACATAATTTCAAGTGAGATCAAATTCCCTTCCTTATAATATATAAAAGGGAGATGGATGAAAATGGAACCTTCTTGTGAGACTAGCATGCCTCTTTTATAGGTTTCAAAAGAGTCAGTATAAATAAGTCTATGTCAAACATGTAGACTGATCGATGCAGGAAACCTACTTGTGAAAGCTGATTACAGATTTCACCTTATTTTGATGTGTGAGAGATGATTACAACTTTCAAGATTAGTTTGCTTTTGTTGTGATTTTGATAATGGGTCTTTTACTTTGTTGCTATATATAGGAAGTTGATCGATGCAGGAAGCTTCCAAGAAATTTCTATGCTTTTTACAAATGTTTTACTCAACCATCCTTCAAGGGAGTGGTCTAAGTTTATGTTGAGCAATTTAAAATATGTTTTCAATAGCTATCCTTTAAGGGAGTAGTCTGCAAATGCTAGGAATGACCCATGATTTCTATTCATAGGGATCTTTCTTTGTTGCTTTGTTTTGATTTTGATTGACATATACAAGCTTCTATAAGCTTAAAGGGTTCACCTGTGTGAAGATAAAACTAGAAACATAAGAAGGTTGATTAGGTGTAAAGTGGTTTAGGTGACAATGATCATGGGAACTGTCTTGAAAAGGGGTAGAAAGTACCATGAGAATCATGTCATGGGTAGAGCCATGGTACCCAATATTTAAGATTAGGCTATGATTGTGATGGATAATGACATGATTCAACTTTAATTAGTTGCCCCTGAAATAAGGAGATGAATGTGGTTTGTAAGTAAGGGATGAGCTTAAGTTAGACAAAAAGTGAGTTTGATCCTTCTTAACAAAGAATAGATGTAGATGTAAAGCACTGAGGGGCTCATGTTTTGGGTTGCCTTCAAGGGAGGATAACTGGTAAGCTCCTGATCTATACTTATGGGTTATGATATAAGGTCCAAGCCAATTGAAAGTAAACTTGCCCCACTTGATTTTCTCCATATTGGTGACATGTTGATTTTCCTTTAGGATGAGGTCTTCAATGTTGAATTATCACACTCTAAGGTGTTTTTTATAGGTACATTTGACACATTCTTGATAGACATGAAGATGGGTAAGAGTGGCTAAATGATGTTCATCAAGTAACTCAAGCTGGGATAAATGGTGCTAATGATAATCATCTTGAAAAATAAAGTCCTGCAAAGATATGCAAAGAGAAGGAATTTAGACTTCAAGAGGCAAGACAACCTCCACTCCAAACATAAGAGAAAAAGGGTTATATCCTATAGGAGTTTGAATGTTAGTATGATATGTCCATAAGGTGAATGGGATGTGCAAATGCAAATCCTGACTAGATGTATTAACCATTTTAGTGAGCATGTTGTTGAGAGTTTTGTTAGAGGATTTTGCCTGTCCATTCACTTGAGGGTGATAGGGTGACAAGAAACTTAACTTAATTCCAAATACATCACATAGACCTTGGACTTGCTTGTTCTTAAAATATTTACCATTGTCGATGAGAATATTGTGAGGAAAATCAAAATGGTAGATGATGTGATGATTGATAAAGTTGAAAATCTTAACCACTTTGGTCAAGACTAGAGGAATAACCTCTACCCATTTGGTAAAATATTTAGTCATAGTGATGATATAATGGTGTCACTACAAAGAATGGGGGTTAATTTCACCAATAAGGTCCAGGCCCCATTATGAGAAGGGCCAAAAAATTAGTGGATACACGAAGACTATGGCTAGGTGCATGATGTAGATTGGCATGTTGTTGACACTTAACACACTTTTTCACATAATAACAATAGTCTTGGTTAAGGGTAGGCAAATAATATCCAAGGAAAAGGATGAATTTAGCTATGGTGAGGCCACTAAAGTGTCCCCCACAAATGCCATCATGCATTTCCTTGATAGCATGAGAGGCTTCATGACTGCATAGGCAGTAGAAGAGGAGGTCATCAAAGCCACATTTGTAAAGAATTCCCCCCATAATGGTATAACATGAGGTATTCTAGATAAATGCTCTTTGAGCATTCTTGGAGAGCCCAGAAGGAATGATGACAAAGTTGAGATAGTTAAAGGTCTACTGATACCAAAGTTCAGATCGAGTCTCTTCCACATTGAAAATGGTAGGAAAATCTGGTTTGACATAGGAAGGTTGGGTAAGTCTATGGATAATGATAAATAGGTTAGAGTTAGAGGGTTCAAATAGGATCTGAGAGGTGAGGGAAGCCATGGTATCAACTAACTTGTTGATAGATCATGGGGTTGATTAGATGCAATAATGTTTGAATGATGTTATGAGTTCATTAACTAGATGTTTGTACTATTGCAAAACGTCATTCTTACACTGACCACAAGTTGGGAGTCACCAAAGATATTGATTATTTTGACTCCTAAGGCTAAGGTTATCTGAACTCTTATCACTAGGGCTTTATACTCAACCATATTATTGGTACATTCAATGTCAAGCTTGAAAGGCAAAGGAGGAGGCTCACCATCAAAAGGAATAAGGATGATTATAGCTCCCCCACCACACTAAAACCTTGATCCATCAAAGAAAATGGTGACCTAATAGGTGAAGTCTACTTGAGAGAGGGTCACGATGGACTCATCAAGAAACTCAAGAGGAGGAGGTTGGTTGTCTGATAATGGTGCTTTATCCAATTAGTCGGCAATGACTTTCCCTTTAATTGAATTTTTATAAAGGAACTCAAGATCCAACTCTACTAAGAGCATGAGCCACTTGGCCATACATTAGTTTTGGTATGGCTTGGAGTGCATATACTTGAGTGGGTTGGTATTATTTATGACATAGGTTTTATGGTTAAGAAGGTAGTGGTGAAGTTTGGTGGCCACAAAGACTAAAGCTAAGCAAAGTTTCTTGATATGGGTATGTCAATTCTTGTACTCTACAAGTGTGTAGATGATGTAGTAGATGACTTAATCTTTGTGCTGTTCATCCTGATGAGCAAGCATTTCCCCTAGGGTTTGGTTGGTGGTAGAGATATAAAGGTAGAAAGGTTGGTCATCCTTCAGAGGGGTGAGGATAGGTGGAGACACAAGGTAATTTTTGAGTGAATCAAAATCCTTTTGACAGTTGCTATTCCACTTGAAAGACACATCCTTCTTTAGAAGGTGGTGGAAGGGTTGGCATCAGTCCAAAAGTTGGGAAATAAAATGATGGATGGATTGGAGTTTCCCCTACAAACTATGGAGTTGCTTGAGGTTAACTAGAGGAAGCATGTCAAGGATGGATTTGATTTTGGATGTATCAACTTTGATTCCTTGAAGGAAAATGATAAAGCCAAGGAGTTTTCCTGACAAGACCCAAAAAATGTACTTCTTGGGGTTAAGGCAAATATGGTAATGGATGAGGCATTCAAAGATAATCTTGAGAATAGCTAAATGGTCCTTTTAGAGGTTAGATTTCCCAAGGAGTTCATCAACATAGTCCTTTATGATCTTGTGGATAAGGTCATGGAAGATATAAGTCATGGCACATTGGTAGGTTGCACCAATGTTCTTTAGTCCAAAAGGTATGAATCTATAGAAACAGGTCCCCCATGGGGTGATGAAGGTAGTTTTGTGTTGATCTCTGGGGGCAATTAGGATCTAATTATAACCCAAGAATCCATCCATGAGAGATAACATCTTGTGCCCAACTATAAGATCAACTAGCTGTCAATGTTTGGTAGAGGAAAGTCATATTTTGGGCAAGCAAGGTTGAGGTCATGAAAGTCCATAGAAATGTGTAGTCCCCCTATGGCTTTGGTAATAGGTACAATATTTGATACCCATTGGGGATAGTCAATAGGTTGAATGAAATTGATAGATAAGAGACACTAAAGCTCTTCTTTGATGAGAAGGGCTATGTGAGGGCACATTCACCAAGTTTTTGCTTGATGGGCTTGACATCATGGTTGGTGACTATGTTATAGGTGGTAATGGTAGGGTCGATTCCTAGCATATTGCTATGCTATGGTCATGGAAGAAAGAGGGGAAGTCCTGAAGTTCCTTAGAATTTAGCAATTGGCCAATTTTGATAATGTGGGGGTTGTCCAGAGTGCCCAAGTTGATATCTATGGTGGATTCATTCAACATGGTCAAAGTCTTAAGAGGAAAGGATTTGTGGATTGAAGAATCCAGGGCACCAAGGTAAGTGAGAATGAAATCTTCATCATGGTACTGAACAATATTAATGGTAGGAGAGTCATTTCCTATCATATCAAGATGGGTTAAAGGGATGGTTATAGTTGCCCCTCCCTTTGATAAGTTAAGGGTTTGAGGCTGATCATGTTGATGAAACAAAAGTTAGGGGGATGATGTCTTCATCCTCACACACAAGTGGAGGAGAAGTTGGTGAGGGAGGGATGTCTTCCTCGATGCTCATGATAGTAGGTGGTTTGGTTTAATTCTTGGTGGGTAGAATGAAACCAAGGCCATGTTTCTCATGGGGCTTTTTGGTCTCAATGGACATGAACTCATGTGGGTTGTGCTCATATCATCCAAGACCAAATCCCTTCTAATCACACATATGAAGGTATGTTTTCAAAAAACTTAGATTGTATAGATAGGAGAAGTCAGAGGTGAATGGTTGAGGTGAATAAGAGGTGTTAGAAGTACCAAGTGGTCGAGTCCCCCATAGATGAAATGGGTTTAAAAGAGTAAAGGTCTAAAGGGAACAATGACCCCAATTTTGGGGTCATACTTGGGCTGGTGGTTAAGTTTCCCATACTCTTGGGGAGTAGGGAAACCATCAAGGGTAAAGAGGCGATACTCCCCCAGTGAAAGATGTTGGAATGTAGATTCCAAGTGGTCTTGGTAGGGATCTTATTAGATGGGATGGGTGATATAATTGATGCCTTATTGGTAGAAGAATATGTGGGTTCATCCTTCATGGTTGTGGGCTTATCTTTGGTTAATGAGGGTGTACTAAATGGAGGTAGGAAGATGTCATTGGGTTGGTAATTCATGTTGCATGATGAAAAGGGGCTTAAGTCAGCTTATATAGTGAATACGTGACCCTCATTATCAAATTTAATGCTATGATGAAGGGTAAAGGGTACATAACCCATGGACTGAATCCAAAGTCATCCCTAAAAGACATTGTACTAGAATTTACCTTCCACTATGTAAAATAATTTAGGGAGTGTGCGAGGTCCTACAGGAATATGAAAGATAATAGTTCTCAGGGTAGTAGACATGGTGTCATTGAATGATCAGAGGATGGCTAAGGTTTTGGACATGACATTGTCTTATAGGTTGAGTTGGTTATAGGCATGGGAAGAGATGATGTTAATGCTATCTCCCCATCAATCATGACTCATTTGATATGGGTTTGGTTGATGTGAGAAGTAATAAAGAGAGGGGGATTTGGGTCCTCAAGATGGATAGAAGGTATTTTTGATTCCTTGAAGGTGACAAGGTTGGAAATTTGGAGAGCACCAACAAAGGCTTCCAAAGATTAAGGGTCTTTAAGTTAGACCTCTATTGACTACAATGCCTTGATCATTATTTGACAATGATGAGGTGAAGTAGTAATCAACTTATATAAGATCATATTCATTGGGGTCTAGTGAATTTATTTGAGCACCACTCTCCTAATGGATTCAGAAGGGTTGGATTGGGAGGCACCTAAGATAGATACCTTAGGTTTGGATGGAGGTGAAGATGTTTGGATAGGGTTTGATTGGGAGGTAGAAGATGGGTATATCCATGGGATAGACACTTTAGCCTTCCATTTATCCTTCTGTTATGCTCTTGTGACCATGTGGATGGTATGGATAGAGGGAGGAGTTGGGGTAAGATATTTTTTTAGTTTCTCTCCACTCTGAGGTAAGAGTAGGGGAGTAGGAAGCCATTAGGTAGTGGTTGTTGGATTGGTCATGGGCTCATGGGAGGTTCATCTATTAGTAGATCATCCTTGTCATGGAGTTGATGGATAATGGTTTGGAAAGCTTTATAGTTATCTATGTCATGCCCTGATGTCCTATGATAGGAACACACTTGGAGGTCATTATACCAGATGGCTTTTAGATCGAGAGGGTTGAATGTTTTTATAGGAGGTCAAATTAAACAAGAAACTTATAATAACCTTTAGAAAATAGGTGAGTAGGATTCAACTAAAGGTGGGAAGGGTTTAGAGGTTTTAGCCTCTATTAGTGGGATGGAAGTCTTTTTGGAAGTGGGCTTGGTGGTAGGAGGTTTGGGTAAGGTAGTGTTCTTAGTTGATGATTTTGGTTTTTATAAGGTGGAGGTTGATAGGTTGGAGGTAAGAGGTTTTAGGGTAGGTAGTTTGGTCATTGATGGCTCGGTGAAGATAGGTGTGTTTGAAAGAAAGGTTTTTTGTGTAACCAACAATGATAGTTGGGTTTTGGTTGGGACAACTAGCTTCCTAATCAAAGTAGAGGGATGAGGTCCCAAAATAGAAGGCAAGGTTGAGGAGGTATAAGTTTGGCCCTCTAGCCTTTTGGTATTTTTATCTCCTTAGTTAATTTGGTTTTGTGTTTGGTTATTGGGTGTGGTGAGATAAGATCTAATTTCATAGATGAGTGATTAAGGCTTTATGTAAGGATGGTGCTAAGGTTTTTGGTTGGTTTGGTTGGGGAAGGTTATTTGGTCTTTTGGGGTTTAGGTGCATTGAATGGTTGAGAAATTGTTGGGTTAATTTTTATCAATTTGGTTGGTAAGTTAGGGGTTTGGATAATAGGAGTGGTGGGTTGGTCTACCAAAGGTATGGTTAGAAGTTCCTTATTGGAGATGTAAGGTAGCCCTAATTTCTACCAAAAGGTGGCATGATCCATGTTAGGGTTGGAGGAAAATTCCAATTTTTTAACTAACCTAGAGAATGGTTTATATACTAGTTTGTTCCTTGGATAGTGGACTTGACAGATAAGCCCATAGGTTAAGACAAAGGGATGGTAACCTCATACTTTTCCTCAATTAAAGGATGTAAGGTTTGAATGGGTGACTCCTCTATGGGAGGTGTAGACATGGTGGCTTACTCTGTGGGAATGACCTCTAAGGGGGTAGTGAATTTTTTGGTAATTGAGGGAGATGGTAAAATGGTTGCTTGTTTTAGTATGTTAATAGTATGGGCATCATGAGAAAACTCAACCTTATTTCTCTTAAATTTGGTAGGCATATGATTGGGAAAATATTGCCTAAAAATGTCAAGGGCTTGGTTTTGAGGTGCATGGGGGTTATCCAACATGAGCTCCCCCTTGTCAATGAGAGATTGGACAACGATCTTGAAGGTATTACACCTTCTAACATCATGATCAAATACTCAGTAGAAATCACATAGATCACTCTCGATGTATCAACTAGGTATAAGGAGAGAAAAATAAATTTGTTGAGGAGGCTTGATAGGAGGAAGTTATATGATGTTAGACTTCAACAACTTCTCTAGGATTGAAGCATACGATTCTCCAAGTGGAGTAAATTGCTTTTGGTTATTCCAATTTTGGTTTCTCATGTTTTGTTTTGAAGAACTAGAGGAATTTGGTTGGTTAAGAGATGGTGGAGGAGAAAATTTAAGGACAACTACATTTTTAGTTGCCTTACTCTTGGCATTGGCATTGGTTTGGTTACTCATTTTGGAGGAAGAGGTCTCATTGGTCTTATAGGTAGAGTTCTTATTTTTTAACTTTAGCTTTCCTTCATTGATGGATCTATTTTTTAAATTGTGCATGATGATAAAATCTTTGTTAAAGGTTTTGAAACTCTGAACACATAGTGTAGAAGAGATGTGCTTGGCACATGTCTAAACAAAAAGTTCTATCAGTTTGGGTTGGGGTAAAGGAAAGGAGAGTTGATTGATCAGGCTCCTCCAACCAACTATAAAATTGATAATAGAATCATAATCAAATTGCTAGATAGAGTAGAGGTTAGTGATGGAAACTTTCTTGGAGATGTTTATCAAAAAGTGATCCAATAAAATTTAAGCTAATTGGGTGAAAGAGAAGAAGGAATGTTTGGTTATGGCACTATACCAATCCAATGCTGGACTAGATAGGGATATGGGGAAGGTACGAAGAAAGAGGGCATCATTGTAGGCAATTAAATAATATGCATGCCTAAATGCCCTGAGGTGCTATTAGGGATCCTCTTTACTCTAAAACTTAGAGAAATTGGGAAGTTACCATTGAGGAGGGTATGGTTTGATAGGGATAGATGGGCGGATGGATTCATTATGTTGGATGAATATTTTGTCACCAGCTAACTGATGAGCAAAATAGGTGATTTTGACCATAGCATAGGGAGATTGGTAGGCCCAATGTGTAGGTTTACCACATAAAAAGTGGACAAATCTCTCCTCTCATCAAGGGGAGGTTCCCTATAAATATGAGGTGCTATATACTATATATATAACAAAAAATAACACTCAGGGGTAGAATAACACCATTCATCTCTCTTTTTTTAGAGATGATGTTCACAGACAAAGGAGGAATCTTGGGTGATTGCTAGAGGTACTTCTCTTTTTTCAAAAGTAATACTCAGTCAATAGCCAGATTCCTTCATGGGTAGTAAAAGTAACTAGAATAGGGTGCAATAACCAGGAGAATGAGGTGTAGCACAAAGTCTCCCCCTCAACTACCAAAGAGTGAAATACAAAGGACAATGAGGGCATAAAGTCATCCCAAGATCCTTTACACAGAAATAGAAAAACAAACATGCTAAAGACAATTGTGGCAACATAAAGTCTCTCCACAGTCGGCTTCAGGACACCTTCCTGATTACTTCCACTAGTTCTGCTTGTGAAATTAAATGGACAAGAATGCTTCTAGGAAACAAACATAAGAACAATTTCCTAAATAACACAAGCTATTCCAGCACAAAGTCTAAAAGGTCACTTGTTTTCTCATTCAAATAAAGAAATATGATTAATAATCTGAGCTTAAAGTCTCAAGAAATGCCTTTCAATTTGGGTAGAGTTTTGCTTCTATAACAGAGAGATTTCCTTTGCATAAAATAAGAGATTACAATATATAGCAACCAAGAAAGACTTGGCACTTTGTTTCACAAAATGGCCCATGCTGCATTTAATGCCTTGAATGCATTTTTCATTCTGTCAAGGGGCAATGTTAGAACAGGGCATCGACCTTAACTGTGGCACGTCAATTCATCTCAAATGTCTCCTCCAAAGTATAGGCCACTTGGTCCTCTTCCTCATATTTATGTAGCTGTCCACTTCACCTTTACTCGATGGAGAAAAATAGGTCACATCCTTAAGTGCTCACACTCTCTGATGTCCACTTGGTAGACTATTTCACCTACTAGAATAACTTTTGCATAGATATTTCAGTATTCCTATAGCTCTCTCTTTCCACACCACATCTTGTTGTATTTTGTCCTTTTCTTGGTGATCTGAGCTCTCGGGCTATCTTCTCACTTTATACTGGCTCCTTCAGCTGTTCACTGAGTTTTGTCTTCAAGTTCTGTGCCATATTTGAAAATAAATGGGCAATTCATTACCTTGAATTTGACATCTACGAGGACGTCATTGGTCACTGGTCATTTGAACCATGTTGAACCTTGAACCTTTGAAAGTTCATTGGTTCAATGGTTTGAGCAGTCCTATTAGCTCCTCGGTTCAATCAATTCTTTGCTCTTTAGTTGAACCATCTCTTTAAACTTGTCTCTGGAATCTTCTGCTTCCTTCCTTCGCTTGAAGTTTCCTTTAACCTTTGAACCTTTGAACTTTGAACCATTTTGGTTCAAGGTTCAACGGTTCATTCTCTTTCTCAAAATCCTTTGGTCCTTCAATGTTTCTGGATCTTTTTATTTTTTATTGAACTTGTTGAACCTTTAAACTTTGAACTCTTTTGGTTCAAGGTTCAACGGTTCAATGGTTCAATCTTTCTTCTTCAAAGTCTTCTTTCGTTCAAGTATTTTGATCTTATTGAACTTGTTGAACCTTTGAACTCGTTGAACCATTTTGGTTCAAGGTTCAACATTTCAATGGTTCAACCTTTACTCTTTGAAAGCCTTATTTTCTTTAAGTCCTTTGAAGCCATTGAACTTTTCGAAGCAGTTGAACTTTGAACCTTTGAAGCGCTTAACTCTTTAAGTCTGTCGATGTCATTAAACCTTTAAACCCGTTGAACCTTTGAACCTTTTGAGGTGGGGTTCAATAGTTCAATGGTTCAATTCTGTGTTTGAAGCTTTTTGATGGACCTTTTGGTTGAACCTCAGTGTTGAACCAACCTTGAAATTGCCTAAGTGTTTGGAACTTGTTCCTTTGTGAGAGATCGCCTATTGAAGTTATTGAACCTATTAAACCTGAAAGTTCCTTAGCTAAAAAAGTAAATACTCTAGTAATAAAATGAACATTTTTTCAAGCAAATATCCCCAGTAAATATCGAAGGTGTGATCATTTTGTTCTCCATCCAACAGAACTATGGACTCTATAGGCTTGCTTCTACGGACTCCACAGTCTTGTTTCTATGGACTCTTCAGGATTGGTTCTATGAACTCTGCAAGCTTGTTTATACGGAATCTATAGGCTTGTTTCTACAGACTCTATAGGCTTGCTTCTATGGACTCTGTAGGCATGCTTCTCCTGACTCTTATTGCAGATGGTGGCTGCTATGAGATGCTACAATGACGTGGTTGCTACAGTGGCATGAGACCAAAATAGTTCATATGTTGTCCCAAAAAATGAGTAACAAATTTTAGGAACAACACATTATAGATTTGATCATATGATAGGATGTTGTGAGTTCCCAAAATGGATGATTCTAAGGTAGTCATTTTATCCATTAGTATTTTCATTAGATCTATTTGGGGTTGTGTACCTAGAAGGTTGTAAGGTGCATAATGTTGTGGTAGTTATGTGATATACTGATAACTGGTAGGAGGTTAAAGAGCAACCACATATTGGGAGGTAGACACCAGTGGTTGGGTGGATGTTATGTAGGGGTAGGTGGATGTAGGTGGTTGGGTAATAAGTAGAGGTACATGCCCTTGTGGGTTAGGGATGTATCCAAGGTTGTGTAATGGGATCCTATTGGGTAGGAGTAGTGGTTAGGTTGGTGATCAAAGGAAGGTTAGTGACCTTTGTGCTAATGGGTGGTAAGGTAGAAGGTATAGGCACAACAATATTTTGAAGTGGGGTAGTGGTTAGTGGGTTGGTGGTAGTCAATGCAAGGTTGGCAATGCTAGTGATAGGTACCCCCATAATGAGGGGAGTATAGGTGGTTAAAGGTTGGTTTATTCCTAAGTTATAGGAGTTATTGGTGGGGCTGGAAGGTATAAGGGTGTTTATAGATTAGGCAGGTTGGTTTTACACAATAGTATCGAAGGGATTGTTAGTGGATGGGGAAGCTTGGGTAGTCAATGGTTGGGTAGTGATTGTGGAAATAGAAGTGTTTCCCATAAGGTGGTTCCATATATGGAACCAAAGTATGGGTATGATGGGGCATAGTGTTAAGATAATGTTGAAGGGCCATAATATTGTTATCTAAGAAAGTGGCAAAGTCAGTGTCTCCTTGGGAAACTTCTTAAGGGAAAGGAGGACTTACCAAAGGGTGAGGAGAGTCTGCTATTTTAGAGACATACTCTATGGATGAGGAGGTATAAGAGGTTGATTGGCTTGGTGATGGGTTCTGTTCTTCTAGATTCCTTCACTATTGGTGAGTGAGAACCATCCAAGGTAAGGAAGAGAGAATACATAAAAAATCTCACCACTTAAATAAAGAGAAGATAAGAAATGATCGAGGAAAGCAATCACACTCTAAAAAGTATGTTAAGTCCTAAAGTTTATTTTTAGTCTCTCTTTTGGCTTATGGCTTAAGCTTTAAAGAAATTGTGTGATTGGATATGGCTTATAGAGTGGGTAATAAAAAAGAAGTCTATGGTTGGTTTCAGGTTATTCAGGCTCTCAAAAAGAATCTATATTAGAAATTATTACATGGCTTGGTATTGGGGCCTACCACCTCACTTCACACACTACAATGATGAGGGTGTTGGGTGCTTAGATAATATATATCAATTTTTAGAGTTTATACTCAATTAGAGAGTTGAGTTGGTTCTCATCTTGGTAATGAACTCCAAGTAGGATTTTTGAGAAAGGGTAAGGTGACCGCTAGGTGATGAAATACTAGTCAGGCCTTGTTTTAAGTTTGTTTGATGTTTAATTAATGAAGGTGGTTTGGTTTAGTGTGTACAACAAAAGTGATGCTACGATTGGATTACTTTGCTTTACTTTAGACTATGTGAGCTAAAATTTCAAGTAACCAATGTATGCAATCAAATTTAATCCCAAAAGAAACTTTGATGTCATTTATGAACAAAAAATAAAGAGAAAAGCATATAGATGCAAACAAGAGAAATGTAAGTAGAGACTCAAAGGTCCCACCAGACATGCTAGAATGTTTCAGTGAATTTTACTTTATATTTTAGGGAGGAAGAAGAAGAAACTAAATATGAGTATGGTTGAAAAACCTATTTGGTTGTGCATGCATTATATCAAATGATTATGAATAACTCTTGTTTAGCTTGGGAGGATGACCTGTAAATAAAATAGCACTAAGAAGATTTATTTGTTAGATATATAGCTGGGTGGATTGCCTAGTGCTAGCTAGATCCCAAAAGTAGGAGCTTCCTTGGGGGCTATCAATCTACACATTTTAAATAATTATTTTTATAAATAGAATGATGAAGTACTTGCATCAATAATCAAAAGCTCTTAAAATTGAACACAAGAAATGCTTGCTAAATAAATAGACTATAAATGACTAATATAATGATAAACAAGTCAATACTAGTGCGAAACGGGTCAAGTGTGCTTTAAAAAATAGGACAAGGGCATTGTGAAAAGGCAAAGGTACATAAAATTGGGTTTGATTGAAGGTAAGGAGGTGAAAATAACTTACTATTATTTTTTTCCACAATGACCATAAGTGGTTGGGATGATTGTCAATGGTTAAGGTTACTATCATTGGTCAAGGTGACCATTGGTAGTTGGATAGACTGTCAGTAGTTGAGACAACCATCAACAGTTATTGTGTGTAGGCTATAGTTAATAAATGGCTGGTTAATGAGATTTTAGAAGGCCATTTTGGGAGGTGGGCTTGTGTTAGACTAATTATGAAGTACACTTAAAGTAAATGATTATTAGAAAACAAATACTTAGCTCGCATAAGATTGATTAGATGAGTGGTTGAGGAAGTTGGCTCATTAATAGAGTCTGGCATGATTCTTGTAGAGTAACGGTACTTGGCTATCGATTGAGGGGTAGTGATAAGTTATCTCTCTATCATGATATCTGGATCACTAGATTACTGAAAGAACACCTACAAAAGAAAGCTCTAGATGCAAAATCTCTTGATAGTTGTGGATGTGACCCTTTTCACCTCTTGATCCGCTCTTCTTATAGGCAAGGAAGGAGAGGTACAACAAGATGTTAACTGGGATTTCTAATTATAACTTATGCATGTAATGGCTCACACATGGATTTAGATGAGCTATTTTTATAAAATCAAGGTAGAGTAGTTCACATGGTAGTGCTTGGGACAGTAGATCCTGATCATCGGTGGTCATCCTAACTATTGACAGTCAAGGGCCAAGACAAAAAGTGGGTAAAAGGGTATGTTAAGTTAGTTGGTAAAACATACCATGGTCAGGGTCAGTGAGGGATCAAAGCACTGAATTGGTCCCAAGGGGTCCTAAGGTGGTCTAGGGGTGTTTTGACATTTAGAATTATGGTGTGTGGATTTTTAGGGTCTACACTTATGCAGTTAAAAAATAGTGTATAATGCATATTTATGAGGAAAGGAAGGAAACACAAAGGTGGACATAAAAGGAGGTCACACAACATCAAGATTGGAGGTACAAAAATAATAGTGGGAGTAAATTTTACATCAGCAAGAGGTGGTGTGAGTGGAACTGCATGGATAGTTAAAATTATGCCAAGTGTAAGTGTAATGTAAGGTGGGTTGAGTCAACAAACCTCAATTCATGTTATTGTGGCCACCCAGGTCATAACAACCCAAGTTTCCCTAACCCATACTAAACCAGTTACAGGGATTTTTCCTAGTTTTGTAACTATAGTAAATATGGGAGCTGGTGCACTAACACAACCCCAAATAGTGACATAAAAACAATGGTATTTTGGTATGACTTAAATGCCAAAATATAATGGAATGGGTGATGTGGAAAAACATATACATAAGTGTGATATTGATTTGCATGCAAAGCAGGTGGTGTCTCCAAAAAATATATCCAATTTATTTGTGATAGGACCGAAACTCCCCAAAGCTCTGACACAACTTGTCAGATTTAAGAGCACACATGATTACCATTGTATAAGCAATTAAACATGCAGAATAACTAGAAGAACAAATAACTATCAATGAGAAAACACACAGAATATGAGAGGGAACACATAATTGTATTCAACTCATTACAAAGGAAATTACAATAAAGAGATCACACTCTTCTTCCACCTCTGTGAGGCTTCCTCCTCAAGGGCTCCAAGTAATCTTCCCACCTAAGTAATCTTCTCTCATAGGTCACAACACACAGCTAACACAAGCTGTTGTTCACCTCATTGCACATCTATAAAATTGAGTACACAATCGTATTCCAAGTAGATCTCTCCATGATCCTACTGATGTATTGCTGTCACCTTGGACCCTGGCCAACTGCCGATCTCTATCTGACCCTCGCATACACACATCCCTGCATATCAAACCTGATCTTACTTATACATACATGGGGAATCCTACTTGATTCCACCATGGGAAGAACTCTCCAAGCTTCACATAGCTCTCCTCTCAATTCTCCACTTAACAATACAACCCATGAGTCTATTATATAGATCTCATGCATACACAAATTAGACTTGCCGCTCAAGGCTTCAAACAAGCCTTTAACATGCAAACTTCGCGTTCACTTAACTGACTGTTCATCAATAGCAGTTCAGACTGCCATAGGCGACCGACGTCGGTCCCTGTCTTCCTGGAGGTGACCAACGCCAGCCAATCTTCTGCCGATGCCGATTTCCCTTCTGCGTCCCCTGACCGTCGTCGGTGTGGCCTGCCGACGCTGGCGACTGCATACGCTAGAAACCCTCCTATTTGCCTTAAGGTGTATCTTTTAGCTCCACACCCTAACAATATCCCACTTGGAGATAAAGAGATACACCTGTACCCAAACTAGTACTCTATCCAATCTGCATCCTTGCTTGTATTCCTCTTCAAGCTCCCACTTGAAGACAACCCACCACACTCCTTGTGGTGTTAAACCTGTGCCTGATTTTCTTCATTCTCATTGTACCATCTTCTGCCTTGCTATACTCCCACTCAAACAACAACCCCTGTGAGTAACCTATAATCAACAAACACTTAACAGATCTGGGACATCTGTTAGTCAAACTCACTCTGAGGATGTCTAACCTCACTCTGATACCACTTGTTGGTATCAGCTCTTGAACCTACAACCAAGGCTCTGATATCAATTGATAGGACCGAAACTCCCCAAAGCTCTGACACAACTTGTCAGATTTAAGAGCACACATGATTACCATTGTATAAGCAATTAAACATGCAGAATAACCAGAAGAACAAATAACTATCAATGAGAAAACACACAGAATATGAGAGGCAACACATAATTGTATTCAACTCATTACAAAGGAAATTACAATAAAGAGATCACACTCTTCTTCCACCTCTGTGAGGCTTCCTCCTCAAGGGCTCCGAGTAATCTTCCCACCTGAGTAATCTTCTCTCATAGGTCACAACACACAGCTAACACAAGCTATTGTTCACCTCATTGCACATCTGTATAATCGAGTACACAACCGTACTCCAAGTAGATCTCTCCATGATCCTGCTGATGTATTGCTGTCACCTTGGACCCTGGCCAACTGTCGATCTCTGTTTAACCCTCGCATACACACATCCCTGCATATCAAACCTGATCTTACTTATACATACATGGGGAATCCTACTTGATTCCACCATGGGAAGAACTCTCCAAGCTTCACATAGCTCTCCTCTTAATTCTCCACTTAACAATACAACCCATGAGTCTATTATATAGATCTCATGCATACACAAATTAGACTTGCCGCTCAAGGCTTCGAATAAGCCTTTAACATGCAAACTCTGTGTTCACTTAACTAACTATTCGTCAACAACAGTTCAGACCGCCACAGGCGACCGACGTCGGTCCCTGTCTTCCTGGAGGTGACCGACGCTGGCCGATCTTCTACCGATGTCGGTTCCCCTTCTGCATCCCCTGATCGTCGTCGGTGTGGCCTGCCGATGCCGGCGATTGCATACGCTAGAAACCCTCCTGTTTGCCTTAAGGTGTAGCTTTTAGCTCCACACCCTAACAATTTGAAACTAATTTAATGGGTTGAGTGCATACTTAGTATTGGAAGTTAGATCATATTAAGTAGTGGTTGGTTTTGATGCACTAAAGATAACATTCTTTAAATAAATACACATCTCATAATTTGAGAAGTAAAGTATTTTTGTGCTAAAGGAGATAAAACAAATAGATATATAGTGTGTGTTCACCTACAACACATGATTCAATGCATTTTTGTCAAAAATTTCACATGAATTATGTCATTTCAGCATGCACAGTGGTTCATAGTGGGATTGTTGGCCCCATTTTGTATACAACTAGCAATGAAATATTTCATAGATCTATGGGATGTACTAGAGGAAATACTACCAATTGAGGAAAATGGAGGGTTTGACATAAGAATAAACATGTTCTTAGAGGCTCAACTATCTATCATATTATTGTAGTTATAAAATTTGAATATAATGGGGTCTCTACCTAAAATATATAGAGGGATATGATGTATTTATTACAAGACAAAAGAGTATAACCATAATGATTACATTGTAAAAGGGGTAAAGGTGGTGATTTAGTATTGTGAAACATCTTATAAAGGTCATGAAACCAAGAACACCCCATTTTTAAGAAGGGCCAAAAAAATTGAAGTCATGTGTTGGTGTAAAGTATGTGAATCTAATACACATGATACTATACAAATTCCATGTTTTCAAGGAGTGACACAAAGCCATGGACCACAGGTTAAGGTAGACCATAGGCACATAAATCTATGAACAAAAATTTGGGAGAGGCAAAACATATGAATGAATTCATCAAGGTTGAGGTGGTTTTCATGTGTGGGGAAACTATTTCAAATGTGGTGCACTAGATCACTACTAGAGGTAGTGTCTAAAGTTCATTACTTGTGCCAATTATGGAGAGGAGAAAAAAGTGGAGGATTGCATATATTTTCACTAAAACATATTGGATATAGAAGAGGAACACAAATGAGTTAGCATGGTCATTATGTATCAGGATTAGAAGAGACTTACACATGAAGACAAAAGAAATGATGGGAGAGAATCATGTATAAATATAGCTACAAGATGTAGAGCATACCTAGATGGTGGGATGACTTATGTTGATAAAAGAGAATAAAAAAATTTCTACAGACCAAAATAAAAAGTGGATGAGTACCTAGATGTTGCAATAAAAAAGGAAACCATTGTTAAATCAAAGGAGGTAATTATAAACCTCCAAGGAGAATTAAAAGTTGTAAGAGAGATTGCAAGAGCTGAAGGATGTGATGTAATAAAAAGGGGACCAAAGATAAATGAGGTAGGAGAATTGGATAAAGTCCTCTCATTAGTGAAGACCAAATGGGTAGTGCCTTTTTTGAAGACTTAGATTTAGAAAATCATGGGGAAACCCAAGTTATTTGAGAAGAAACTACTAAATGAAAAAGGTACATGTGTGACACACAACCATGCATACGATCAATAATTGTTTAATCAATAATTGTCAAATGGAAAACATTTTTTTGATACTAGCATAGATTAAATATTCTAAAAAATGGTGTATGGATCTAAATGGGGATGCCCATGTTGGTGTAAAAAAATAATATATGATACATGACCAACATCACTAAATAAACTCCCTTTGGCACAATAAATAATACACAACTAAAATTCTTAGGAGTTCCATTGTTTTTAATTTTGAGGATAGAGATTGTTGAAGGGGATAACTACTTGGTATTAATAATTTAACCTTGGTGTTATGTAAACATGGGAGATATGCAATTCAAAAAAATGGTATATGAGCTTTGAAAAAAATGAACAATGTGTGGTGATACATTTAGATGAAATTTTCAATGTTGTAGATGTAGAAAGTGTAGATGCATGAGAAGATGATAACACTATCCATAAGTTATCTACTTAAAGAGATGAATACAAATAATGTTAGAAGAATAAGAATATATTTAATAGAAATAAAAGAAGCAGATTCCTTGAGTTTAACATGCACAATATAGTCTTATGAAATTATTGGAGGGAATTGTTTAGATATAAAGAAGATAGCCCACATAAAGGTATAGTGAGAATAGGGATGGTGAGATGTGCTCCTTCATAATTAAATATGTATAGTGGATGTTGAGTGTTGAGAAGGAAAAGAAGACAAATAAAATGATTGGATTAACATGTTGGGTTAATAAAAAAGTGGATAACACGTAGAACCATGCAAGTCAGACATCCATCACTTCATTGATATTTAAATAAATGAACTCTAGATAATAAAGGAAAATGGATTTTGATAAATTCATGGATTTGTTTATGATGAAGAAAGAGATTGAGCATACCAAGATCAAGGAATTAGACTGTGAAAATATATAATAAGGTCTAATACAAATGAAAATAGAAGAAACATAATCACACATCGGTTACATGAGTAGGATGAACACAATGCAGAAAAATTGGTGTGCATAGCTTTAATGAACAAGTAGTGTAGGGTTTGGTCACCAAGGCCCTATGAATCACTACATAAATCATGTGTAAGATAGATAACCATGAAAATTTAGATTTTTAATAATAAAGGCCTCTAGATAGTTTAATATCCACAAGAGTGGATGCAACCAAAATATGAAGTTCTTACATTGTAATAAAAGGGAGCCATAATAATATTAGCAACTAGAAATTATCACCAAAAATATTTCTTATCTTTCTAATATAGTTTTATTTTTGTAGTTTATTTTGTTATAAGTTTGTTTCTTTGTGAAAAATAAGTGAGCTATTGATCTAATTGGTAATCATGTTTAAAAACATAAAATAATGTAATGTAAAGATAAAACCAGAAAGATACTATAAAAATAAACGTTGTGGGTGCAAGAAGCACATCTATAAAATCAAGTCGAACAGGGCCCTCATAGGTTTTCACACTAGATGTCTAAGTTTTGAGTTAACACTCAATATCTAGGCTAACTCTCTTAAATATTTCTCATGAATGAAGAGCTTTGGATGTCAAAATACATGTATAAAATATAGGATGGCTTTGTTATCATGAAAATTTATACCCTAGTGAAAAACTTAAAATTCTAAAAAATATCCTAATATGCTATTGTACCTCCTCATATTTACTCAATATGATATAGAACCTTGATCACTTATTCTGACTATCACATTTGATTGACTTCTATTATGATTATATTAAGTAAACATTCTTGATATTGTGTTATTAAAATGATTTGATTTGAAAGTCAAAATGAGTGGAACCAAAAAGTATTTGTATCATTTTGTTCATAATGAAAAGAATAATGCTATGGTTTGATTTATTGATTGTGTGGTTTTAGAATTTATGTAATTCAAGATCAATCTTTAATTAATTTTGAAATTGATAGTGATATAAACATTAATGGAGAAAACACATAACACCATGTAAGTATCATGAGCTCATTTTTTGATTGAGACACATTCAAAAACTACATTCAAGCATTCAAAATATATATTTTTGCATTAGGGAGAGGTTGGAAGAAGGAAATGTTCAAGTTTTGATTTGGTGATAAGTTTAGTGGACATCTTACCCAAACTATATAATATCAAATAGTGTTTAAAATAGTGAAAATGTCTTCAAATTTATGTTGTAACTTGATAAAGGCATGAATAATATAACATATTATATAACATTATAATTATCCAATCAAATAGACCATAATTATAATGTTGACTATGTGTTTTAAGATGTCATGAACCAAACTTTGTCATTGATAAAGAGTTTGTTTCGTTAGTCATGATCCCAATTTGGAATTGGTAACACATTATTTCAGAAGTCATTTGGTCTTTAATGTAAAGTTATTTTTTTAGATAACAAGGTGCTATAATTTGAATATATATAGGAAACTTTCCACCCTTTTCATTATTGTGCATGGTTCAGATGTGCCTACATTCAATACAAAGGCTTTAATGAAGAGTTGAGGTCAACATACCCACATTTCTAAAAAATGGGGACCCATATGTCAAATTGTGCAAATTTATTGCTTGAAATTGAACATTCCCTTGTAAAAATGTCATTAGCATGTTTTCACATTATTTTTATTTGAAGATCATCCACACCATGGTCTGGCTGACTTATTTTTTCATGGTTTTGATTTAATCTTATCTAAAATGATAACATTAGATATTTATGTTTCAAGTTGTAGGTTTAATGGAGCCCATTTGGGAATGAATATGCTTAGGGTTTTTTGCTTCAATGTTAAATTGATATTTTCTAACCTTGGTCTATAATTGATCAATTAAATTCATATTTTTGGAACCCTAGACTAATGTTTTACCTGGATCTTTTTAATTCAAATTAAAATTTGGTGGGAGCCTTTTATTTAAGTTTAAGCAGGAAAAACTTAATAATACCATGGTCTTAGTTTAATTTTTATCCTTAGGCTTGGTCGTGTTTTTCAACACAACCAAACCTGAGGTAAAAAATCCTATGCTTTGACTAATTTATATCACATGGTCCCTTTTGTCTTAGTATGGTCCAACTAAAAATGCAGGGTCACTTTTATTACTTAGCCTAAGGCCTTATCCCAAAGTTCCATTGCATTCATTTATACAATGAAACCCTAGGTTAAAACCTTATGCTAAGTCATTTTCCTCGAGGTCCCTTTTGTTTCATGTTTATCACCTTGGTCCAAAATTTTCATTCTTGGGTCCTTTTATAATTCTCAGGGTCCTTTTTATATGTTTCAAACTTAGCTTAAAAACCTATTTTATGAATAAAACCATGGTTCAAAGTATTTATATGGAGTCCTTTGTAAATTCATAGGGTCCCCTTTAATATATTTAGAACTTAGCTTCATCATTTTTATCCTAAGTCCTTTATACATGCTCTCGATCCTAACTTAATCTTTTATAAAATGTAGGGACCAATCACATTCAACTACTCAGATCCCAATAAATGACATGCATTTAAGTAGAGGACCTAGATCGAATGGAGCAAGATCAATGACTGAAAAGTCAAGTAGTAGACCCCATGTTAAACATTGAGCACCTTTTCTAGATCACTGGTACATGTTCTAACATACATATCTTAATTGAATAGAGTGTATCAAGTCAAAACTTTTTAAATGAAGCTCTGAGTTAACATGAGATCACCACATGGCAAAAACATGTTAGCTGATAAGGAATTCTAAGTAACACAACTATGAAGCCCAGTACAAAGAGCCTAGAAGCATTGAGCAGTTGACACATGGTACATGCAGAGTGTAGAGTGAACTAGAAGATGACAAGTGGTAGGCTTGACAGATAGTCCCCATAACTATGCTAAAATTTATGGTCACATGACCATCAAAGAAGTTTTCATGAATGTCAAATGATGATCACTGTCAATATCAACATAGTAAATAACCTCGATCATGTTTTTAAATTTGAAAATCATGCGACCATCAAAGACATTCCCTTGGATGTCAAATGGTGGTCATGAGGATGCCAAATTTAACATAGTAAAGAGCCCAGACCATGTGTTTAAAATTGACGGTCATGTGACCATCAAAGATGTTCCCACGGAAATCAAATGATGGTCACGAGGACATCAATTTTAACTTAATAAAATTGGATCCAAATTTTAAAAGGAAATGATTATTTTTGGATAGTGATGAACAAAATGACCCAGGATGCTATGGAAATGCCATGTTGAAGCTATATGAGTGAAATAGGCTAAATCAGAGACCTTGAGAACTTGGTAATATAAAGGGTTGGGATCTAAGCTCACAATGTTTGAAATAACTACACCATTGGAGTGTTATTTATCCTTGAGTAGCTTTAAGATGGGACCATGCATGTATGGGGCAACATCTGAGAACAATGAAGACCCTACAATAATTATGGAGCATATCATCATCCAGTGGGTCTTAAGCTAGGTGAAATAGGAATATTCCTTTTATAACCAACATTGTATAAAGTTCTAAAATAGGATATTATTTTTGTATATACATGTGTAATTTGTAAGAACACATTATCTATATGTCAGTTGATTAAAAAGAAAAGATCATTTGTTCTAGAATGTAGTAAAAAGGATAACTATCTTATACACTTGTACAAATATCATTAGATTAAGACTGATCAACATGTTTCCTTGTATCATATAAAAGGAACATTGTAAATTTTAAAAAGGAGGGAGTTCTTATAACCAAAGTACTTTGTAAACTTTGAGTAGTTAATATAAACACATAATTTTGCAAAGATTGTCCAGTATTTGCTTGTGTGAAGTGCTATATAGTTTCTCTCTCACTTGTTCTAATTTCTATATTTGAATAGTTCTTATAAATTCTTGGTGTGTACATTTGATTATAGAGTTGTTAACTTGTGCCAATTCTAGGTTGACTGAAAGTCCTTAGGTTTATTTCATTTTCTTTACTCTTCTTACATTTGGGCTAATGTTGTTTGCTTGCAGGGGTAAATCTTTAAAGTGAACTAGGTTCTAATTTATATTATTTCCACCTTCCTTAGGAGTTTGCTTGATATGTTATAGGATTTGGGTTTAAGCTATTTCATGTTACACATTGGTTAAGTGCATGCCTAGATGAAATATAAACTTTGTCATGATGTTTGGAATGAAGATCAACAACATTTCTTTCTACCCTACCCTTCTTTTTGGTTCTTTTTTAACTTGATCACCTTAGTTTAATTATCATTGTAAATATCCATATTAGATTAGATATTTATCATTATTCACTATTATTATAATAGTTATTGCATATTTCATATAGATCTACTATTTGGCCATAGTGGCTCCCAACCACTAACTAATATAAATATTGTGAAACAGTCACTTGTTCTACCTCTCATCCACCTACATATACCAGGATGATCACAACCTACAACTCATGCATTGGATTCTTAAGAATTCAAAAATGATAAGTGTTTCTTAAACACTTTGGGCACTTGTGGTACACATTCAGGCATCAATAGGAGGAGATTCACTATTGTTAGAAAGAGGGCCATGTTAGATCTTTGTGAATTTGTAGAATCTTTGCTAATTTTTGTGTGTTTTCATCAAAGATTGATGTATTATTTTCATATTTGTGTTTATTTTAGCATAGTTGTGTAAAGATCATTGATCTTTATGGTCTTAGACCAATATTTATACATATTTTAGACAAAGATTGATATTCTTTGAAGATCCACAGATATTCATGCAAAGGTAGTTCATGTTTAGTGTATTCCTTACATTTAAGGTTAGTAATAGAAATTTTGTACAAATAATGATTGGTTCTTTGTAAATTTGAGTTCATTTAAGCTCATAGGTGTAAATATCCCTCTCATTCATCAATCTAGATGTATCTATGAGCTTATTTAGTTAAATATAGTCATGCTTTACATGTTTTTGTGCAAAATTAGCTTAATGTACAAACTTAATCATTGAATTTTTCAAAGATTGGTTTGATGCATCATATTTTAAATAGGTTTCAAGGTCACAAGCTAGAATTACCTAAGGTGAGGCTTAGGTGAATGAAATTCTCAAAGTCTCAAACACTTCACTAGTTCAAGGTACTCATGTGTTCAAGGTATGGCTTGCCTAGGTGGTTCTTCAATAAATGTACCAGGTATAGTACATGATCTCCCTAGAAACCTTGATAGGTATTTACCTTATTTCAATCCTAATGAAGTTGTAAATTTTGAATAACATGTTTAAATATTTAAGGCTAATTTGAGATTGTTAAATGTAGCTCATAAAGACGCAGCTTGTAGGTTATTCCCATTCACTTTTAAAGATACTTATTATTGGTTTCTTAACCTTCCAGAGGATTGCATTGCTAGTTGGGATGACTTTAACAATGCCTTCATTGATAAATTTATAAAAATCATTAGTCCTTATGTCTTGTATCATCAATTCACCATAATTAAAAGGGATGTTAATAAAACCATCAGAGCCTTTAACACTCGGTTCCAAAAAATGTTCAATAGAACCATAACCCATTATAGACCCAATGAGGCTTTAGCCTTAGAAATTTATAAGTATGCTATGGTTCTCATGACCTTCATGTTATGGAAAAGGTATCTTCCAATCATAAACACATTGACCTGAGCCTACTCTAAAGCCATGATCATCAATGACTAAATGTAGCCTCAAGGTCAGATGGCATATTCTATGCTTAATGTCAATTCAAATTGGCCAAGCCATTCCTAATATACCTAATTTAACACTAGTTCAAAACCATTTTCCCTTGAGTCATACATATCTTGGCCAAAACCTAGGATTCTTGGATAGCATTGGTAGTGGACTTCATCGATAAAATCATATAACTCTAGTGCCAATAGCCAATAGTAATGTTCTAATTCATGAGCTTGAGACACCAAAAAATTCAAATGACTTGATATTATAAATGGTCCAAAAACTGAGTACTAACTTTATTCAATTGAAAAAATAAGTAGGAAGTACAAGGGAAGGCTCCAACTGAAACTATGCTTCTCAAAGTTTCAACATGCCTCCTAATAGGTTTCATAATAACAGTAATGATGGATCATCCAAAAGCATAAAAATAAGTTTTTGTGATATTGATTTGGTTGATCATTGCAATATTTCTAAAACCTCTAAAATTATGCCTAACCAAGACAATATTGTAGGGACATCTAATTTTACAAGAATGTTTCAAGGTTTCATGATAGAGGCTTTTGATTTTCCATTTGAAGAAGAAAGTGAAGCTAAAGATAATTTGGAAGAAGGAACATCTCTTCAAGATGAGCAGCCCCATGAACAAGATCAGATACAAGATAATCTTTCTTTAGAAGGTATCCAAAAAGACAACCCACGTAGATTTATTTCTAAAATGGATAATGCTCCTAAAGAAGATGATCACTAGAATATTTATTTCTTAAATGGAATTAAAGAGCTGGAGATGGTAGACAATAGGATAGAAAAACATATGGATTCTTCATCTAAGATTTTCAACCATGATCTAGATTTCTCAGAAGATAATATTATTTTGGAGGTCCTAAACCAAGATAAGCTAGAGCCTAATTGGATATAAGAGCTACCTTTATTCACCAAAAATGAAGATGAAGTAGGTGCAATAGATCAAGAACCTTCATATTACTTTGTCAAAGGGTCAAAAATATGTGACCAACATGTTTTTGATGATGATATTCTTGATGAACTCCATTTAGTTGATCAAGATGAAGAAGCCTTTTGGGATGACTTGAAAGATTTTTTTTACAAATATTGGTAGCCCATATCCACCCTAAAAAGAACCTAATAAAGGCATCAATGTAAGGATACTAAAAAATATACCATTATTGAGTAAATATGATATAAGCCACTATCTATCTATGGATGAAATAGAACTAGCACTCTTACTACAAAGTAAGAGAATTTGGGAAGAAGATGATTAGGTCTTAGATTCATATCTTCAATCCATGCATCTGAGAAGGTGATAGGAGACCAAGCTACATCACCTATAAGACACAAGTATACAAGTGCTCTTATCCACAAGAAAAAGCCATTGAATGAAAACAATCATGTTTCAAAGTTTTGTAGTAGATTAAATAATTTTTCATTTGATCGTGGAGGTAAGTTCCTTGTATAGTTAGTGTAGGGCTTAATTTAGTTTCTTTTTTATTCTTTGTTTTTGATTTTTTCCTTCCTATCCCTTGTTTATATATAGTATCTATATGTATTTATTTGATTTTGTGCTTTATTCCTTATTTCTAATAATTCTTTTGGACAATTATTATCTCAGGTTTTATCTAACTGCTCAAGAGCTTAGGTTTAGAAATGCTAATATGACTTCTCAACATTAGTTGATCATATATTGTTAAAATATGAGCTTGATGTTGTAGTTTAGAGAAGCTAGCAAAGATTGATGGATAAATTAATTATTCCTTGAGATTTTAAACCTTGTTCTGATCTAAGTTTGGTTTTAAGAAGGATTGCACATATAGGATGAAAGATTAAATTCTTGAAGCACAATCATGTTTGTGTTAGGGTGTGAAGCTAAAAGCTTCACCAAGGAGCACACTTATCAGTTTCGGGTCTACACAGACACCAGCGTCGGTCAGGAGCGACTGACATCGGTCAGGAGCAATTGCAGAGATGCCGACATTGGCAGTGGGTCGGCCGACGGTGGTCACAGGCAAGCAGCAGGAACCGACGTCGGTTACCTATGCGTCCAGAAAGCTATTTTCGTGGACAGAAGTGAGTGTTTGCATGATGAGTTTGAGTTGTAGTCTCAAGCTCACGTCTCTATTATTAGCAATACTATTTTTAGAGCCCTTGTTCAAGTGGCTTAACTGCTTGTTGGAAGTGCATGCTCAAGTCTCCTAATTCTATATGTAGAATTAGATCTTCCTAGCTTGTTGTAGTAGTTAGAGTGAATTATTGTAGTAATTCATTGTATGTGAAGAATAGTACAAAATTGAATCAATCCAGGTTTGTTGGAGTTGATTGTTCTTGAGAGAGAGAGCTCTTGAGGAATAGAGATCTAGTGAGAGATCTATACATCTAGGAGAGGTGTGGAAGAAAGAAGTTTCTTCAATTGTATTCCTTTTGTAAAGAGTTTGTTAATACAAGTTTTCAGGGTGGTTTCTTGTATCTCTTGTTCTTGCTGTTTATCATTCTAGTTACTTGTCTATCTGATTTATTTCCACGTTCATTGCTTTCACAATTATAATCTATTGTTGGTTGATCCCCAACAAGTGGTATCAAAGCCTCGGTTGTAGGTTTAGAGCTTGATATCCATCAATTGGTATCAGAGCTCAGGTTCACTAACAGGTGGTTCAGATCTGTGTAGTGTGTATTGATTACAGGTTCTCACAGGGGTTTCTACAGGGATTTCTATTTGAGTGGGAGAAGCAATGGCAGATGAAAGTAAATTGAGAATGGAAAAGTTCAATGGCAAAAATTACCAACATTGGAGAATGCAGATAGAGGATTATCTGTATCAGAAAGATCTCTACTTACTGTTAGGTGGGGTTGCAAAGAAGCCCAAAGACATGAAGGATGAAGAATGGAAAGTTCTTGACAGAAAGGCTCTGGGGTCTATAAGACTGAGTCTAGCATCCACTGTGATATCCAATTTATCACAGGCAAAGTTTACGGTAGAGTTGATGACTACGTTAGCAAATTTGTATGAAAAACCCTCAGCTTCTAATAAGGTATATCTTATGAAGCAGTTATTTAATTTGCATATGAATGAAGGTGGATCTGTTTCTACTCATCTGAATGATTTCAATGGAATTGTGAATCAATTAAGTTCAGTGAATATAGTGTTTGATGATGAAATAAAAGCTCTTTTGATATTATGTTCTTTGCCTGAAAGCTGGCATGGCTTAGTAATGGTAGTAAGTAATACTGCATCTGCATCAAATATTTTGAAAGTAGAGGATGTTGTTAGTGTTATCTTGAATGAGGAAATTTGCAAGAAAAGCACATAAGAGACATCTGGGAACGCTTTAAGTTTTGAGAGCAGGGGAAGGCAGAAAGAGAAGAGCAAGAAAGGTAGATCAAGATCCAAATCAAAGGGGAAAGGCAGATCTAAATCCAGAAATGGTAGAAGGCCACAATGCTGGAATTATGGAAAGATGGGGCACATAAGCAGAGATTGTTGGTCAAAACCTAAGGAGGACAATCAACACGAAGGAAAGGAAGAAGCCAAGGTTGTAGGTATTGCACAAGATGCTTTAATTTTCTCTCTGCATAATAATATAGAATCTTAGGTATTAGATTCTGGTGCATCTTTTCATGCTACCCCTAACAGAGAATATTTTAGTGACTATATCCATGGAGATTTTGGAATAGTGTATCTAGGGGATGATGAGCCCTGTAAAATAATTGGCAAAGATAAAGTGCAGCTGAAGATGCAAAATAGCAACACATGGGTGTTGAGAGATGTGATGCATGTTCCTAGCTTGAAGAGAAATTTTATTTCTGCAAGAAAGTTAGGGGATGAGGGTTGTACAGTAACTCTCACAGCAGAATCTTGGAAGGTGACCAAGGGTGCACTTGTTATGGCCAGAGGTAAGAGAGAAGGTACTCTCTATTTGTGTAATTGTGTTACTAACAAATCTCCTTATGTATTATCTACTTTAGATGTGGATGCTAAATTGTGGCACTCAAGGCTTGGCCACATGAGTGAGAAGGGGATGTCAATTCTTAAGTCCAAAGGTATGCTTTCAGATTTAAAAGGCATAGATCTAGAGTTTTGTGAGCACTGTGTATTTGGAAAACATAAAAGGGTTAGTTTTCTCAAGACTGGGTCTACTAAGAAGAGGCATAAGTTGGAGCTTGTTCACACAGACGTGTGGGGACCGGCTCAGGTTGCTTCCATTGGAGGATCCCAGTACTATGTATCTTTCATAGATGATGCTACAAGGAAGGTATGGATCTATTGTATTAGAAGAAAATCTGATGTATTTGAGACTTTTAAGGTTTGGAAAGCTATGGTGGAGAATGAAACAGGTAAAAGATTAAAGTGCCTGAGATCTGACAATGGTGGTGAGTTCTACAGTCATAAGTTCAGAGATTATTGTTACATGCATGGAATCCATAGGCAAAGGACGATTCCAAGGACACCTCAGCAGAATGGAATTGCTGAAAGGATGAACAAGACAATAATGGAGCGTGCAAGATGTATGAGATTGCATGCCAGTTTGCCCTTACAGTTTTGGGCACAAGCTGTTGACACTACAGTATACCTAATTAACAGAGGACCCTCTACAGCTCTGGATGGTGGTATTCCAGAAGAGGCATGGACAGGTAAAAAGGTTGATCTCTCATATCTCAAAGTTTTTGGTTGTGAAGCCTTTGTGCACATAGATAAAGAAAATACAAAGAAGCTTGATGCTAAGTCTATGAGGTGCACATTTATTGGCTATGGTTCAGATGATTTTGGTTACAGATTGTGGAATCTAGAAACTAACAAGGTAATCAGGAGCCGTGACATTGTTTTCAATGAAAGAGTGATGTATTATGATCAGCTAAGGAAGCTGAATCAATCTGAGCAGAGTAATGGTCAATTAGATGAGGTGAAAGTCCAAGATGAGCTCGCGGGAAAAATAAATAATCACTTGCAGAAAAACACAGAGACCGACGTCGGCAAGGTAGGAACCAGCGTCGGCAGTACGAAAACCGGCGTTGGCCGTACAGAGACCGGCGTCAGCCGTACAAGCACCGAGGTCGGTCAGGCAGAACTGACGTCGGCCAGTAACAGGTCTGGAAGTGACTGAGGTCGGTCACTGTCAGAGAATTTGGGTGGACAGCGTGTTGTGAACGAGTCTCAGACACCCATCAAGAGGTCAGAAAGGGTGAGTAAGCCTCCAATTAGATATTCTCTTTCTTTATTTTATCTATTGCTAACTGATGGTGGAGAACCAGAGAGTTTTGAAGAAGCAATACAGGTGGAGTCCAAGAGTCAGTGGGAGCGTGGCATGGTTGAGGAATTGGAGTCCTTAAGAGAGAACCAAACATGGGATTTGGTTGAATTGCCAGCTGGTAAGAGAACACTCAAGAACAGATGGACCTACAGGTTGAAAGAAGGTGAGAATGGACAAATGAGATATAAGGCCAGATTGGTGGTAAAAGGATTTGCACAAAAGCCAGGTATCGACTTTGGTGAGATTTTTTCTCTTGTTGTTAAAATGACTTTTATAAGGGTTGTATTGTCTTTGGTTGCTTTCGAGGATTTGCATCTTGAGCAGCTAGATGTTAAGACAACATTTCTTCATGGAGATTTGGATGAGGAAATATATATGGAATAGCCAGAAGGATTCGAGGTCAAAGGTAAGGAGAAGTTAGTGTGCAGATTGAAGAAAAGCTTGTATGGCCTCAAGCAAGCTCCTAGGCAATGGTACTTAAAATTTGACAGGTTTATGACTGAGCATGGCTACAGTAGGTGTCAATCTGACCATTGCATGTATTTCAAGAGATTTGATAATGGTAGATATATTATTCTATTGTTGTATGTAGATGATATGCTGGTTGCAGGATCTCACATGCAGGATATCTTTGAGCTCAAAGTGAAATTAGCTCAAACGTTTGCTATGAAGGATTTGGGAGCAGCAAAGAAAATCCTTGGCATGGTCATTAAGAGAGACAGGAAAAATCACAGGTTGATATTGTCTCAAGAAGATTATATGGACAAGGTGTTGAAACGGTTCAATATGCAGGATGCTAAACTGGTAAGCACACCTTTGGCTGGACATTTTAAGTTGAGTAAAGAACAATGTCCTAATTCATATGATGAGGTAGAGTACATGAGTAAGGTTCCATATTCTTACGCAGTAGGGAGTTTGATGTATGCAATGGTGTGTACTAGACCGGATATTGCCCAAGCAGTGGGAGTGGTAAGTAAGTATATGGCCAATCCAGGTAAGGAACATTGGAAAGCAGTTTAGTGGATCCTTAGATATCTGAGAGGAACCAGTAGTAGGCACTTGTGCTATGGAGGTTCAGATACTTCTCTACATGGTTATGTAGATTTAGATATGTCAGGTGATTTGAATGGCAGGAGGAGCACTACAGGTTATGTTTTCACTGTAGGTGGAACGGCGGTTAGTTGGATATCTAAGTTGCAGAAGGTTGTTGCCTTGTCAACTACAGAAGCAGAGTATATTGCAGCCACAGAGGCTAGCAAAGAGATGATATGGATGACACGGTTCATGGATGAGCTTGGTAGGGAGCATAAGAATTGTAGATTGTATAGTGACAGTCAGAGTGCAATCCATTTGGCTAAAAATTCAGCCTTTCATTCAAGAACAAAGCACATACAGCTAAGGTATCACTTCATACGACAGGTATTGTATTGGAAGATGGTGAGTTGAAGCTGGAGAAGATCCATACAGATAGGAATCCTGCTGATATGTTAACCAAGCTGGTTACAAAGGAGAAGTTGAATCTTCATTCAACTTCTGTTGGTCTTCATGATTGAGTTGAAGATGGAGGAGCTAGAAGATGTTGCTGTATAGGTATTGGTGTAGCTATTTATCTCCAAGTGGGAGATTGTTAGGGTGTGGAGCTAAAAGCTTCACCAAGGAGCACACTTATCAGTTTCGGGTCTACACAGACATCGGCATCGGTCAGGAGCGACCGACGTCTATCAAGAGTGACCGACGTCGGTCAGGAGCAGTTGCAGAGATGCCAACATCGGCAGTGGGTCAGCCGACGGCGGTCACAGGCAAGCAGCAGGAACCGACGTCGATTACCTGTGCGTCCAGAAAGCTATTTTCGTGGACAGAAGCGAGTGTTTGCATGATGAGTTTGAGTTGTAGTCTCAAGCTCGCGTCTCTATTATTAGCAATACTATTTTTAGAGCCCTTGTTCAAGTGGCTTAACTGCTTGTTGGAAGTGCATGCTCAAGTCTCCTAATTCTATATGTAGAATTAGATCTTCCTAGCTTGTTGTAGTAGTTAGAGTGAATTATTGTAGTAATTCATTGTATGTGAAAAATAGTACAGAATTGAATCAATCCAGGTTTGTTAGAGTTGATTGTTCTTGAGAGAGAGAGCTCTTGAGGAATAGAGATCTAGTGAGAGATCTATACATCTAGGAGAGGTGTGGAAGAAAGAAGTTTCTTCAATTGTATTCCTTTTGTAAAGAGCTTGTTAATACAAGTTTTCAGGGTGGTTTCTTGTATCTCTTGTTCTTGATGTTTATCATTCTAGTTACTTGTCTATCTGATTTATTTCCACGTTCATTGCTTTCACAATTGTAATCTATTGTTGGTTGATCCCCAACAGTTTGCACTTAAAAAACATTAATTGCCTGGGACAAAATTTACAGCCAGGGATGATTGTCTAAAAATCAAACACTTGACCAAATTCCTAAATCTAGCTAACCTGGTTCCCAACCTTTGCTAAAAAGTAAAAAATGATCTAAAAAATACAAAAATAAGAACTTAGTGAAAAATAAAGCTTTCTAAGCAGAGGTGATTCTGGTAATCTCCACCAGAGCTATGGATACCTAGTTGGTAGTGAAGCAAGGCCTTGAGTGAATCCAAAGGAGACTCTATTGGGGATATCTATGCTTAGCTGGAAGTTGAGCAATGTCCAAGCCTTCCTTGAGATAAAGCATGGTTCTTAATAAATATTCAAACATGTTGAAAGTTAATGTTAATGATTAAAGCCATGAACCTAGAAGTTGTTTTCTAAATCTTTTGGCAATCAGTAAGTGGAATCAAAGCACATGCACAACATGACTGAGTTTTGATGTTTGATACTAATTATGCATATGAAAGATTTATTCTAACCATGAACTAATCTTAATAATGGTGCCTGATCAAATGGAATAAGTAGCTTAATTATTAGTCTAAACTAGAGTCTTTGAATTCTAACATATTGCTATGTTTCCCCCAAAAGTCACAATTTGTTGAGGTCATCATACCCCCATTTCTGAAAAATGGGGACCCATGTGTCAAATTGTGAAAATTTTTGCCTTGAAATTGAATATTCACTTGATCAGAGTGTCATTATCATGTTTGCACATTATTTTTATTTGAAGATCATCCACATCATGGTCTGGATACCTTATTTATTCATGGTTTTTCTTTAATCTTATCTAAAGTGCTAACATCAGATATTTGTGTTTCAAGTTGTAGGTTTAATGGAGTCCATTTGGGAATGACTATGCTTAGGATTTTGTGATTCAATGTTAAATTGATATTTTCTAATGTTGGTCTATAATTGATTAGTTAAATTCATGTTTTTGGAACCCTAGACTAATGTTTTATCTAAAATTTTTTAATTCAAAATTAAATTTGGTGGGAGCCTTTTATTTAAGTTTAATCAGGAACAAATTAATAATACCATGGTCTTAGTTTAATTTTTATCCTAAGGCTTGGTCATATTTTTCAACACAACCAAACCTTAGGCTAAAAATCCTACGCTTGGTCTATTTTATATCACATGGTCCCTTTTATCTTAGCATGGTCCAACTAAAAATGCAGGGTCACTTTTATTACTTAGCCTAAGGCCTTATCCCAAAGTTCAATCGTATTTATTTATACAATGAAAACCTAGGTTAAAACCTTATGCTAAGTCATTTTCCTCGAGGTCCCTTTTGTTCTATGTTTATCACCTTTGTCCAAAATCTTCGTGCCTATGTCATTTTATTATTCTCAAGGTCCTTTTTATATGTTGTAAATTTAACTTAAAAACCTTAGACTAAAATATTCATATTTATTAATATGAATAAAACCATGGTCAAAAGTCTTTATGTTGAGTCCCTTTTAAATTCCTGGGTTCCACTTTAATATATTTAGAACTTAGCTTAATAATTTTTATCCTAAGTCCTCTATACAAGCTCTTGAGCCTAACTTAATATTTTATACAATGCAAGGACCAATCACATTCAAATACTCAGATCCTAATCTATGACATGCATTTAAGTAGAGGACCCAGATCAAACAGAGTGAGATTAATGACTAAAAATTTAAGTAGTGGACCCCATGTTAAACATCAATCACCCTTTTCAGATCAACGGTATGTGTTTTAGCATATAAATCTCGATCAAATAGAGTGTAAAAAGTAAATTTTTTTCAAATAGAGATTTGAGTTAATGCAGGACTACCACATTATGAAAGCATGTTAGCTGACAAGGACTACCTAGTGGCACAACCATAGAGCCCAATACAAAGAGCTCAAAATCATCGAGTAGTTAACATGTGGCACATGCAGAGTGCAGATTGAATTGGAAGATGACAAGTGATAAGTTTGGCAGATAGTCCCCATAACTATGTTAGAATTAATGGTCACATGACCATCAAAGACATTCTTACAGACATCAAATGATGCTCACGAGGATGTCAATCTTAGCATAGTAAACAACCTTGATCATAAGTTTAAATTTGATGGTCACACAACCATCAAAGATGTTCCTATGAATGTTAAATGATGAGCATGAGGACATCAAATTTAACATAGTAAAGATCCCAGATCATGTGTCTAAAATTAATGATCACACGATTGTCAAAGACATTCCCATGGATGTCAAATGATGGTTATGAGGATGTCAATTTTAATATAGTAAAATTGGATCCAAATTTTATAAGGAAATGATTATTTTTAGACAATGATGAATAGAATAACCCAGGATGCCATGGGAATGTCACATCAAATCTATAGGAGTACAATACGCCAAATCAGAGACCTTATGGACCTGGTAATAAAAAGGGTTGGGATCTAAGCTCATAGTGTTTGAACTAACTACACCATTGGAGCACTATTTATCCTTGAACAACTTGAAGATGGGACCATACCTCTATAGGGTATCATCTAAGAATAATGAAGGCCCTATAATAATTATGTAGCATATCATCAACCAGTGGGTCTCAAGCGAGGTGAAATAGGAATATTCCTTTTATAAATAGCATTGTATAAAGTTATGAAATAGGCTATTATTTTTCTATAGACATCTGCAATTTGTAAGAACACATTGTCTATAGGTCAGTCGATTAAAAAGAAAAGATCATTTGATCTAGAATATACTAGAAAGGACAATTGTCTTATACACTTGTACACATATCATTGGATTAAGACTGATTGACATGCTTCATTGCATACTATAAAAGGATCATTGCCAATTGTAAAAATGGGGAGTTCTTAGAACCAAATTACTTTGTAAACTTTGAGCAGTTAATATAAGCAAATAATTTTACAAAGATTGTCTAGTATTTGCTTGTGTGAAGTGTTATATAGTTTCTCTCTCACTTGTTTTGATTCTAGATTTGAATGGTTCTTATAAATTATTGGTGTGTATATTTGATTGTAGAGTTGCTAATTTATGCCAATGCTAGGTTGAATGAAAGTCCTTAGTTTCATTTCATTTTCTTTACTCTTCCTGCATTTGGGCTAATGATGTTTGCTTGCAGGTGTAAATAATTAAAGTGAATTATATTCTAATTTACATTATTTACACCTTCCTTAGGAGTTTGCCTGATGTGTGATAGGATTTGGGCTTAAATGTTTTCATGTTACACATTGGTTAAGTGCATGCCTAGATGAAATCAAAACTTTGTCATGATATTTGGAATAAAGATCAGCATCATTTTTTCTGCCCTACCCTTCCTTTTGCTTTTTTTTTAATCTGATCACCTTAGTTTAACTATCATTGTAAATATCCATCTTAGATTAGTTATTAGATTATTTCTTGATCATAATTAACTATTCTTAGCATAGTTACTGCATATTTCATATAGATATGCTATTTGGCCATGGTGGCTCCCAACCACCAACTAATATATATATTATGAAATAGTCACTTGTTCTACCTCTATTCCACCAACAGATAACATGATTATCGTAACCTATAACTCATGTATTGGATTCTTAGGAGTTTAAAAATGAGAAGTGTTTCTTAAATACTCTGGGCACCTATGGTACATATTCAGGCATCAACATGAAGCTCATACTTATCTTTAATTCTCTTCTCATTTAACATGGTTTTGTAATGATCTTTACTAAAGTAAAACCCTATTATAAAGTTGTTGTATATTTGAATCATATTCAAAGCTAGGAAAAGTGGGTTGAATCAATTTTGAAGTATTAAAAGTGAACATTCTTCATCATCTAGGTATGAAACTCTTATTGTGGTTGTTTGTAGGAACATTTTAATTTAAAAATAATAATGAAAACAACCTTTAACTTCTATGGGATAGTGGATATTATTTTATGTAAATTTCTAACAATGTTTCATTTCATTTTTGTTCAAATTCTCCATTACTAAATGACTGTTAAAAAATTAATTGTTGGGTATTAGTAAATTTTTCATTCAATGAGTTTGGATTCTATAGTATTGGAAGAGTGAAAATAATTTGTTTGATAACTATGTATAAAAAAATGTTTGTTATTTTGACTACATAATGTATGAGTTGTTTGTTAATGATAAATGGCTTGTTTCAAGGTTTTGAAATCCCCTCATGTTGTTTTTATCTAAATCTTACTTACAAGAATGGTAGACTTGATAGAACAGCTATGATTTTTTTTATAAAAAAATTTATGGGTCAAATATTTGTATTTTATATCATTTAATAAACTATGGGTATTTGAAAATCATTTGGCTATAAAAATCACCCCTTTCAAATGAACTTCTAGAGTCTAAAAGCAGATTTAAAAAAAAACCCTAGGGTTCTCGCATAAAAAATGACTTAGTTTTAGCTCTCTATTTGTCAAAATATTTCATTATGTTTGTAAGACAAATAATATGGTGGTGAAAATTATAGGTTTTTCAATTCATTTCTTATTTCATGAAATTTGTGTTTTTATGTGGTTATATATTGCATTAAAACTTGACTCAACTATGCATTCAAAAGGTTTATTTCCAAAACACTGATTTTATATTTTATTGTGAGCCAAAAGGATGTGAATTTTATTTTTTCAGTTGGGAATATTCAAATTTATATGTTTATTGTTTGTTTCACAAGCTTTACTACAATTATCTATTATAGCTGCATTAAGTTATGTATTTTGAATGCATTAAAATTACAAGGCAAATAATTTCAAGTGATTACAAGGACAAAAAATGTAGGAAATGAAGGTAAATTTAAGGCAATTTGTTTGAAATGTTATTTATGTTTAAGGACTTGTCAAATATTTCCATTTCAAATTGTTTATTGTTTATTTGTTGACTACTTGAGATTAATGTTTTGAGGAAGTGATGTTTTAAAATTTGGTTTTTGATATTAAATTCTTGGATAGGATCCATAATCGTGTTAGCTACCATAATCCAACATAATAATACCTACATAATAAATCTATGAAATATTAGAAATAAAGTAACGCATATTTATCCAAGTAGTATAGCTACCTATTTTAATTAAGAGAACTAACCTAATTAAACCAATATAATAGTAACTCTCATCTATAATATGCCTCACCCACTAGCCCTTTATGTTTTTATATAGATAGAATGTGAGGCTAGGGTTAGGGTTATAGTTTTGGAGAGTAGTTAAAAACACAATAAGACAAAAATATTATCAGTAAAAGTTAACTAAATATCTAATTAATTGACAATCTTCTCTAATAATAGCTTATGAGAAGTATACACCAATTTTTGCCTACCCATGATTACAAATAATACAAATTCATATTAAAACCATAAAATAGTGTATGAGTAATTAAATACACTAACACCCCCCTTAATATGTACTCTGATGAAGGGATAGATGGAGGAAATTACTTAACTATTCCCCTTGATGACACCTTCCTTCACTCTCAAAATCTTCTTGAGCTAAATAAATTGGGCCTCAAGCAATGGTTTTGTGAATATGCTTGCAACTTGATAATTTATTAACAAAATTAAAGATCAATAACTTTGTCCTATATGAATTATCAAATATAATGCATGTGAATATTAATCTGCTTTGTGTATTAGTGGTCCACTAGGTTACAATAAATTTGGATAAAATTGTGATTATCACACCAAAATGATGTGGGTTTGGTTTTTGTAAATCCAAATTCATAAATCAAGTATCAAATCCAAACTAACTCATGTCTGGCATAAGAAACTCCATTATACTCAAATTATGTAGTAGATAAAGTATTACTATTTTTCTTTTTTCAAGACCAAGTCACTTTACCTACCCCAAGATGACAAATGTATCATGTAGTTGAATTTCAAATATGAAAAATGTTTTGTTCCCATCTAAGTGTAACAAGAAATTTAGGATTTTTTGCCTAACTTATATTCAACCCACTAGTTAGTATTATTATAAATATACCTTATAATGCATTTTGTAGATTTTCAATGGATTTCATGGTGGTCATGATAATAGTTTGATACCAAAATCACAATAAAATAACTATCAAAACAAGTATCAGTGAATAAAAAAAGACTTCCCACCAATTTCCTGTAGATTCTACCATTAATTGAAGGAGAAGGACACTTAGTAAAAATCTTGACTCTAGATTGATAAGGAGTAGGTATAGACTTAAAATTTTTCATGTTAAAGTAATTGAGTATGTATTGAACATAATTGGATTTTTTAATGAAAATTCCTTTCTTAGAATGTAAAATTTTAAGACCAAGGAAAAAATGGAACAATACCAAATCAATCATCTCAAAAGACTTTATTATCTGAGATTTCAAATCATGAATTTGCTTGGCAGAACTTCATGTGATGATTAAATCATCAACATAGAGGACCAAAATCTGGAGTTTCCTATCTACTTTATTTATGTAGACTATAGGGTCATACGTAATCCGTGTAAATCCATATTTGATTAAGTACATATCTATATTTTTATACCAAACTCTAGAATCCTATTTTAAACCATAAAATGACTTTTTCAATATGCACATAAGGCTAGAGTTCTCACTACTTATGGATTTGGGAGGTTGGGATATGTATTTTTATTCCTCTAAGTCTCCATTAAGGAAGACATTTTTGATGTCCATTTGATGGAATTTCCATTGCTATGTTACAACAAAGGAGAATACTATCCTAATGGAATTCATCTTGGAAACTGAAGCAAATGTTTTATGGTAATCAACACCTTCAACTTGTGAAAAATATTTTGATACAAGTAAGGCTTTATATGTGTCAATGGACCCATATGTTTCATATTTAGTGTCATATACCTAGTTCACTACACTAGTTTTTTCCTTTTGAAAGTGGAAATAAGTCCCATGTTTTATTGTTTTTAGTGAAAGAATTTCTTCTACCATAGTTACCTACCATTTAAGATGCTTAAAATATTCATGAAAGGTCTCTAGATCATGTGTTACTATCAGTTTGACAAATGTACTGTTGGGAAATACGGAAGCACACAATTGATTACCATATACAAGCAACTTAAGATGTGGAATTAACTAGAAGTAACAAGTAACTAGAAACCAGAAACAACACAGAATATGAGAGACAATACACAATTGTATTAATACTCTTCTAGAAGGAAATACAACAAAGAAGATTGCCACAATTCTTCTTCCTTACACACCTCTAGGGCTCCCACACCTCTAGGGCATAAATAGTAAATCTTCCCTCAAAGCTCTCTCTCTTACGGTCCCAACACACAACTCAAACACAGAGTTGGTGTTCACCTCCAACCAGTCAGTATCCATTACTGCCAGTACACCAGTGCTCCACGCACTCTACAAGTGCTCCACGCACTCCACAAGTACACAATCATACTTCAAGTTGATCTCCCCTGAACCTACAACAACCTGCAACTCAAACAATCTTACTTATGGAAGGAATTACCTTGCCTTCCTCTTTGCTCTCTTTCTGAGTACACACTGTACTCCAAGTAGATCTTGCCTGATCCTGCTCCCTGTTGTGTTGCTGTCCTCCCTGATCTTGCACACCTGCAAATCAATCTGGTTCTGCACACCTGCAAACCTGGATCATGCACACACATACACCTGCAGATCAATGATCTTACTTACCATGTAGATCCCCTAATGTGGCCATGCACACCTACTGACCAAGATCCTACACACCTGAAGAATCCTGCTGATTCTCCAAAACTAGCACCCACACTTGGCACTGCTGTGGAACTAGGAGGAACACCTTTGCTCACCTCACACACAGAAGGAGATAACTTTGCTCAACTCAACTAGAACACTTTACAATACAACCTATGAGTCTCTTAAATAGATCTCATGCAAACAATAATTAGACATCTAATTACAATAATTAGATCCGCAGCTTCTAGTCTAAATCTGGCTCTTGACATGCAAACACTTGGTTCGTTAACTAACTACCCATAAAACTTGCAGTTCTGAACCACACAGGTGATCGACATCGGTCCCTGTCTGCTTGGAGGTGACCGATGTTGGCCGATCCCTGACCGACATTGGTTGCTTCTCTTCACTAACATGACCGACGTCAGCTGATCAGACCGACACTAGTTGTTCTGCAACTTAGCAACCTTCAGCAACCTCCTCCCCTGTTTGCATCAGTGAAGCTTTTAGCTCCACAACCTAACATGTACAACACCATATGGATGTTGTAATCTTGTCATGATTGGATTGCTTGGATCCCCTACCAATTAACTAGCCTCATGGAAAATTTTATGAACCCATTTTAGTAGAGGCTATGTTGGTTATGTAGGTACATTTTGAAATTTTTATAGCACTAGTGGAGGTGTTTATTATCCCCTATGTATTATCATCTAATCTATAGTAACTCTTTTAATGAGAGTCATATAAACTATCATTTTATTCATAAGATACCTCAGAAGTTGTTTTCAACTTGACATTAGGTAATAAAGGGGGAGGTTTATGAGATATTGGTATGAAATCTTAGTATTGTTCATCAAATAACACATCCAACATGTAAATAACTTTAGTGGTGTCCGTAATAAGAAGACAATATGCCTTCACATCTTCAAAGTAGCCAAAAAAACATAAATAAGGCTTTTTATTTTCATTGATTTGCACTTTTCATCTAGAATGTGTTCCCATGTATTACATCCAAAAAATCAAAACTCAAAAACATTTTCCTTGACACTAGACCATTTTTATTCGTGAGTCATATTTTGCACTATAGAGTGGGAGTGCAATTTTGGATGTAGGTTGTACACTGAATTTCCTCAACCCAATACTGTGGAGGCAAGTCTTTAGAAAGTACCATGAAATTAGCCATTTTATTTTGTGTGTAATCTATACACTTAGCTACACTATTTTTCTAAGGGGTATAAGTACACTTTATGTGAAATTTGAATGGCTACTTGTTCATAGAAGCTAGTCATATAATTGTTGACAAATTATCCTCCATTATTTCTTTTGAGATTCTAAATTTTTCTATCTGATAGGTTTTCAACAAGGGACTTAAATTTTTTGAATTGCTCAAGGACTTCACTTTTATTTTTTATAAAGTTGACCCAGGTTCTATGTGAGAAATCATCAATGAATGCAAGCAAGTAAATATGTTTCTAAAAATAAACATTAGGAAATAACAAAAGATCATTATGAAGCAAATGTAATATGCCAATTTTCATCAAAAATTTTCCTTTAGGAAATGGATCCATATTTATTTTATAAGATCACAACTTGGAAAAACACCATATTTGAAAGAGACTTGTGGCAAACCAATAACCATGTGACACTTACTAAGGTCATGCAATGAGTGATAATTAAGGTGACTAAAATGTTCATTCCAAAGTTTAATCAAGTCATTATCACGTGCAATCATGACTTGTGAAGGTTGAGAAAACACAAAATTTTTAATTTTGTACAACTATAATGACCTATTTATGAATATATAACTGATTCAAAATGAAAACATCTATTACATGGGTTCAATAGTGCATATGCAATAATAAACAAGAGCACGTAATCAAGATAGACATTAAACTCATATTATAATTTAAAAACTAAGCTAAAATAATCTAACACTATTAAAAAAGAGCAAAATAGATAAGGGAAGGGAGAAAAGAGAAGAAAATCTTGCTTTATAATGTCAGCCAACTTGGTTCTATTAAGTAGACAAATCCTAGGTTGATTAGTCCTTAGTTGAGCCAAACCTAACACAACTCCAACTAAGGATGGTGTAGGAGTCTATGGAATGAAGTAGAAGATCCAAAGAAGAAAATAGGGTTACCATATGCATGTGCAAACCAAGTATATCAAATGATAAATCTTTTATATTAAATATGTTTCTAATATTAATCATATGGGACTCATTAAATGCTCAGTGACTCAGCTTCCAAATAGCCCTGACTTAGAAAACTAATCTAGAAAGTAGAGAAAATACATAAAATAAAATGATTGATCTACTTAATTAAGTATAACCATCTAGTATCATACAATATTCTATTACTAAAACTAAAATGATCCATCCCTTATTATAACACAAGAGTTGAGCTTATATAGGCATGCAAGCTCGAGGAGTTTAAATGCATATTCAAAATCAAATTCATCCCATGAGGTAGTTATAGGACTCTTCTATATGGATGGCTTGTTGTCACTAGGATTTGTACCCTTTGAGGATATGTCTCAGCTCTCCTCATCCAAGGGGCACAATTGAAACACCTCTAGGCTATGGGTAGCCTAAGAATGAGGTGAATCTCTAGATAGGGCTAACTTGATGTGCCACTTGTAGATCACTATAACACTTATGATTGTAAGGGAAAATGGAGATAAAAATAGAATTAAACTATCTTAAGGGGGTGATAAACCAAATTAGTTGATTACTACCAACTAGATGCATGTTACACATGAGAAAAAGGGACTAACCAAACATACACTTCTCTAATCTACATATTCTCACATCAATATTTCATTATGAGGTTATGGTGAATGTTTAGGCTAGGAGGATTAAACAAGAGGTCTATAATGAAACTATTGAATAGGATAACTCAATCAACCTTGACACTTCCTACAACACTTCACATGACCTTCAAGAAGAATCTTTCCAATTGCAAATAGGTGAGAGAATGAGATAACATGTTATGGAAACAAGAGTCATCACTAAGAAAGATCAATAATCCAAGTAAAAAAAACTAATAATAGTCATGTAAGAGTTAAAAATTAGTATTATTTATTGATCCATGGTATGAAAATGAGTAAGGCTTTTCCATACTCAGGTGGAACATTATTTACAAAGGCTAAAATGGCTAGTTCTTATATAACTTCAGAGAGAGAGAGGAGAAGAAATAATTCCAAAGGTCACAAGGACAATTGTAAAGATGAGAAAATGAGTTAATTATGCATGAGAAGAGGGTGTGAAATTGACTACGTAAGGTCAAAAGAGATAAGTGGCTTTCCAAGTCATGAAACTCATGAAAAGTGTCATGGAATTCCCTTTACTGGCTCAAAAAAATGCCTTCATGATTTATCCCTATTTGAACATCCCAAAAATAAATAGGGATAGTTATGATGATTGGAATGAGAGGGAAGGATTTCAGACATGCCTCTCCATGTATTGGTTTCAGTCCTAGTCATTTTTAAACTTTTGTAAGTGAGCCATCACTGACTGCAGTTAAAGAAACTCCTCTTTCCCACACCTTGCACACTTGACTTATAAAAAGGAATAAATTTTATAGAAAAATACATATAATGGAGTGAATTAAACTTATAAATACCCTCCATGGCCTTAGAGGCATCAGGCACACCTTGAATTCAATTTACTTGAAGCTTTTCACCCTTCTCACTATCATGTTCACTATGCTAGTTCTGACTAGTTGAGATGAAGTAGATAGTAAACACACTTAAGAGTTTTTACAAGGAATTAAATGGACATGGGGAATTATCTTAACTCTCAATATTTCTTCCAAAATTGATTTCATATCTTGAAACCTCCTAAAACCTACACAATACACAAAATAGTCAAAAAAAACAATTTTGTACCCTATTCATACAGATTTCATAAAACTTATCTTGATGTTAGGGATCTTGAATAAACCTTATATAACATCCAATCCTTTTTTTTGGAAAAATATTACATTTTGGTGCACTACTTGCTCAATATTTTGAAATTGGTCACAAGCAAGGGTTTTGATGAGCTTAGGTCTATTTTACCCTCTTAAGCTTCATTCATAAATATGAGACATTGTAATTGTGAAAAAATTCCACTAAATAAAATATCAATACCTCCATCAACCTTCATAAACTCCCTATATCTCCTTGCAAGGTTTTAAGGGAGATATGAACATTCAAATTTGCCCCATCGAGCTCTTTTCTCCATTCTAACAGGCCTGAGTTGTCCTAAAGTCCAAAATTGACTTTCTCATGGTTTACCCTACATAAAAATAGCTCATAAACATATCTTATAACCCTATAAACATGCCTAAATGGATTATAATTCCCATCTCATGGTGGAAGTGAAAATGACTCTCCATTTGGCCTTAGGCCTAAACCCTGCCTACATATGCCTAACTGCATACTTGATGATTTAGACCATTTGTTGAGCTTATACATTATTATAAAGGTTCCTCATTTTTTTTAAAGTGTTATAAAACTCCAAAAACCTCATATAAAAGTACAAATATATCCTAGTCCACCCTTTCTTTCCAAGACTACAGGGTTTATATACAAAGGGAGTGCCCTTTATTTGAGACAAAATAAAGGGCACTCCCCTATTTTATTAGATAATGGTGAATATTGGAGAGGATTATACATGTTTTTAACATGATATAAAAAATATTTGAGCTTTTGATAAGATCATATGACCTTCAAAAATCATAAAAACCTAAGATAGACTTAGAGGAAGGTACTATCTGCAAGTTTTTCATCATATAGACTATGTATTACTTGTCTAGAGCCCTTTCTTTGCTTGATTTATGTTATATGAGAGTGTATTAATTTTATAAAAACCTTAACCAATTTTTTCCAAGTCATTCCATCACATTAATCTTCTACATACCTCTCCATATACTTTGCCTAACTAAGATTGAGTGTCAATTTTGACTATGTTCTGCTCCAAGGCTTGTACCTACAGGTGGAAATGCATGGTTTAGATAATGTTTACAAAATTATTAGAATACATTAGGATCATATTTTATTTTTTGGACCCATTTTATTACCTTGACTAGCCTAGACAATCATTTAGACACCTTGTTCAGTTCACTATCACCCTACAGTTACCTACAATTGACTGTACGAAGTTCTGTAGGTGAAATGTATGATTTAGTCCTTGAAGAAAAAAATACAAACCTCCTTGAATTTATTTACACCATATTATAATTTTTTTTTTTCATTTTATGCTTGGGGTGAGGTCTATCATCAAGGATATCTAACCCACTTTCAATTGTAACCATACAACCAACTTGTAGGTATACATTTTGTAATGACAAGGAGGCTTATAGGTGGTGTAGTGGTCAATAACTTAGTATATCCTTTTCTCTTGACGATTTTTATGCTCCTTAAACTAATTTTTAACTCAATAAGGTCATCTACACATGAGAATATGCCTTAGAATACCAACTTGGAAAACAAAGTTGTTCAAAGACTCAAAATCCTGTAGATGTCATTGACTGAGTTTAGTGCATAAATGGGCAATTTAGGGTCTCCAAAAAACCAATTTTCATTGATTATATACTCCTAAAAATTTTTAGAGTCCTTGTACTATATGGAGGCTTAAAATTTTAGTCATCAATATGCATAAAATTTATTTGTAACCTTGTTTTATACCATCCACAAAATGGTGAGGTTCTTTGTTTTGACATTTGGGGATTATGTCCCAAAATACTATCATCACATGATTGATCAAGGTTTTCAATTATATCTACCAATATAAATTTTAAAATAGGTCTATCATAAACTACACCACATGATATGACTTAAAAAAAAGTTCCATCACTTGTTTACATACTTCAAAATGATACTTCATCTCTCTACAAGCACTTATAGGCAGGTGGACATTCTAATGTGTACAAGCAGTGAAGGGGAGTGTGAATAACGTGCATGTTTTTTATCCTATCATGAGTTTTAGACTTATATCAATGCCTTAAATGCACTCTTCGCATCTCAAAGGGTCTGAAACACCATTAAGTCTCTCATCTATCATGACATCATCATGAGATATCTATATGTGCACCTTGACTGGTATGTAGGTAGTATATGCAAGTGTGTACAATGAGTATTATTTTAAACTCATTGATAGATTTGGAATATTTACCAATTGAATAAATGGTTTATTATCATTATTATTGTCTTATAATCATATTTAAAACATATATTCTAATGTGATATCCTTCTATAAGGATGCTTGCAAACGTATCTTCATGACTACCTAACTATGTTTCTTGCATATGATTGCAAACTTATGGGATGTTGCTTTGGAGACTAAGCTTGAAATAGAAGGAGATAAATATAACCTTTTAAACATGTAAAATAACCCATATTCACCCTATAAAACCACTATCAAATTAAGAAGATCCTACAAATGGTGAAAAACTACTTGCAACATAGAATAGTGCATTCACTTGTAACCTGAGATGATTTCCATATCCAGACACTTTGAAACACTAAACCAAGCATGGGGATAATTTTAAGAGGGAATCAACATCATCTGGAAACACATCAGAAATTAAATTTTATGGATTTGTCCAAACCAAGGCAAAATCTATAGGGTGCATAGATTAATAAGTAAAATAGATAATCTAACTTCTTAGGAATGGTTCATAAAGAACATACCACCACTCATCTAAAACCAAACATAAAATGAAATCTAACTAAGTTTATAAGAAACCCCCAAGAGCATTTTTCCTAAAACCTCTCTTGCTAACCATACCAAGAACAAACTTGAAGGCCATTCTTGCATGCCAAGCCTAGTGGAAGGAAAGAGAAGAAATTTTATTCATTTCTTGAAGCTTCTAATCAAAATCATCATTAGAGTAAGTTTATGGAATACCAAGGGACACTCTTAGAATATCTTCAACTATAGGAGTCTATATAATTCTATACACCTCATTAAATGCTCATTTCTTTTAAGAAAACTACCCTTTTTTTTGAAGAACCTACCACTTTTTAGTTGGTAATAGTTACTAAAGACTTATTAGGACACATGGGATGTGACATCACTTTTTTTAACCTTCACATTTCCCAAAGAGACTTTATAACTCATTTAATGCTCTATTAATGACCTTTAAAATGATATATTGACTAATTAGACTAAGACTAAGGTTAAGATGACATTAAAGTATATCAAATAGATTATAATACACCATATGATAAAATATTGGACCCCATATAAACTTCTAAAGATTAATTTTTTGGATATAGGGGTCCTAATTTGACCTACAGGGTCAAATTTGGTCAACAAATTGGTGACACATACGGGTAGTAGACCTACTATACTAAAAATCAATAGCCTTATCCTATCCATGGGATAGGGAGTCATCTAAAGTCTAAGGCAAACAAGAAGACCTAAAACTTGACAAAAATATTGACCAAGATAAGATAATTAATTATCTCAACCACATAAAACAAAGGATACACACAAGCAAAAAAAACACACTAACAAGACACACACATGTGCTAACACACTAACAAGACACACACATTTGCTCAAAGCACTTAGGAAAATTATAAATCAAACAACTATGTACAATTAAAAATCAAGCATACCTCCCTCTTGGGTCAAATAGGAAGTTTGAAACCTTCTTTGCTTCATGACATGAAGAATTTAGTGAGATATGTAGCCTTTTGACCTTTAGCATTGATGCCTCCATCTTCTTCATGGTGTTTTATAACTTCATTGGTATGATGTTCAATGAGAACCAAGCAGCTCCATATAGGTTGGCTATGAAAATGGACTCTTCTTGCATCCAAATAGTCTCAACCTTCTAATGTACTTGGCCCTTGATGTGTAAGTTTGAAAATATGATAGTCCTTTCAACCTTGCTCTCCTCCTTGACATAATGTGTTTTATGTTTGGAAGCACCAAGATTTCCTTCACCATGTTCCCACATTCTTGAATATGGTTTTACCTTAGATAGAGCTCTTGAATATATTTTAGGTAAAACAAGATCTTCCTTGACATCATTATCTATGTCTACAACTTCTTGTACACTAACATCATCAAATGGATTCATGACAAAAGGTTCTTGACCAATATAATGACCTTTATATTTATGTTTGATTTAACACTCATGATCATGTTTATTAGAATCATCATCAAACTTGTCATTAGATATGCAATCTTTTAGAGAAGAAAAATCTTTACCCAACTTATCAAATTCCTTACATATGGCATTGAACTTGTTCCATAAATCTTATTCCTCATGAATGTCATCTTCAAGAGCTATTTCCTCTACCTTGGTCTCATGAGACTCTCTTAAGACTACCACTTCTTGAGGAGTGACTTAACCTTCATCCTTGATAGTACACTCCACTTCATGCTTGAGATGGTCATCCACAACCTCATGATCAGACATGGAGTCTTCTTCAAATACCTCTCTCTTCAATTCTTGGCCACATTCCTCATGGATAAACATCCCCTCAAAAATGAAGGGATTAGAATCTAATTCATGGACACACATCCCTTCAAATATGGAGGCATCAACTTATGGATTGTCATTTTGTTCACCAAGGGGAGTCCCTATGGTGATTTATTCCTCATAGTCACTCATGAGATCTTATTGATCAGCCATGAATTGATTTTGCTCTTCTTCAGTTGCTTCTCTCAAGATACGCTCCTCCTCAAGAAGGGCTAAGGTGGAAGGTTGATGGATAGGCTCACATGAAGGAGATGGAATATGAGGTGTATTGGAAGGTTGATGAGTTGAAGATAGAGTGTGGGATGAAGGAGAAGGCTTATGAGTAGATTTGGGAAGAGAAAAACACTAGTAAGCTCATAGGGAAGTGAATTCTTAGGCTGATTAGAAGAAGAAACACCTACATAAGCAGGAGATACATCTTGATAATAATATCTTTGTGTACAATCCATGGAATCATCTGATTTCTCATGACAAGACTCATAAGAGTACTCTTGAGGTTGATAGGCATCATGATATGAATGACAGGGCTCATATTAGGTCTGATAGAGAGGTGTTTCTTGATAGGTTTCATGGTAGCCATCCTCATAAGGTTGTCCAAAAAAATGGTGTCCATATGGAGAGGGAAATGAAAGGATATATGGCTGCCATGGCTCATAGGATTGATAGCCATTTTAATAGGACTGTTAAGGAGTAAAATGTGGTTCATAGCAAGGATAATAGGGAGGTTCATGATAGGGGTATTAGCCATAGATGTTCATATCAACTTCATATATTAGATGAGAGACAAAAATTGATAAAAAACTCAATGAGATATACTTGGGTTGCTTACAACTAGAAGTTATCATTTGGAGTCTCCATAGGTGTTAGCTTGCTTACTTCCAAAATCTGATTACAGGAAAGACACACCAACAATATTTTGACTCTCTTGGACCTTGGTCCCACCAGGCATGCTAAAAAATATTGTCACTAGGATTTCACCCTTTGAGGAGATGTCTCATCTCTCCTCATCCAAGTGGCATAATTGAAAAACTTGTAGGCTATAGGTAGCCTAATAATGAGGTGAATCTATAGATAGGGCTATCTCCCTTGATGTACCACTTATAGATCACTACCACACCTATGCTTGTGAGGGAAACTGAAAGTAAACTATCTTAAGGGAGGTGATAAACTAAATTAGTTGATGACTACCAACCAAATTCATATTGCACATGAGAATAAGGGACTAACCAAACATACACTTCTCCAATCTACATCTTTTCACATCAATATTTCATTACGAGGTTATGGTGAATGTTTAGGCTAGGAGGACTAGACAAGAGGTCTATAATGAGACTATTGAATAGATTAAATCACTCAACCTTGAAACTTAATAGAACACTTCACATGACCTACAAGAATAATCTTTCCAACTACAAATAGGTGAGAGAATGAGGTAACATGCTAAGGAAACAAGAGTCATCACCAAGCAATATCAAACATCCAAGTAAAACACACTATGAACCATCATGAAAGAGGTAAAAATTAGTAGTATTTATTGATATATGGTATGAAAATGAGTAGGGATTCACCATACTCAGATGGAGCATTATTTACAAAGGCCAAATGGCTAGTTCTTATAGAACTTGAGAGAGAGAGAGGAGAAGAAAGATGTCTAAAGGTCATAAGGACACTTGTCAAGCTAAGAGTATGAGTTACTTGTGTATGAGAAAAGGGTGTAAAATAGACCGTGTAAGGTTATAAGAGACAAGTGGATTTTCAAATTATGAAACTCATGAAAAGTGGCATGGAATTCCCTTTGCTAGCTCAGAAAACTACCTTCATGATTTAGCCTTGTTTAAACATCCTAAAACTAATTAGGGATGGGTATGATTATTAGAATGAGAAGGAAGGATTTTAGACATGCCTTTCCATGTATTGGTTGTAGTCCTAGTCATTTAAAAACTTATATAAGTGAGCCATCATTACATGCAGTCAAAGAAACTCCTCTTTCCCACACCTTGCACACTTAGCTTCCAAAAAGGCATCAGTTTTCTATGCAAATCCATACAAGGAAGTGGATGACACTTTTCAAGACCTACCATGGACTTAGAGGAAATAGGCACACCTTAAAATCAATTTATTTAAAGATTTTAACCCTTCTCATTACCATGTTCACTATGCCAGTTATGATTAGCTGAGATGAAGTAGCTAGTATCCACACTTAAGAGTTTTTTCAAGGCATGAAATTGACATAGGGAGTTATATTAAGTCTCAAGCTTCCTTTCAAAGTTTATTTCATCTCTTGAAACCTCTTAGAACCTACATAGTACACAAAAAATTCAAAAAGAATAGTTATTTACCCTATCTGTATAGATTCCTTACAAATCATCCTGATGGTAGGGAGCCTGACTGAACCTTATACAACATCCAATCCTTATTATGGGCAAACTATGCCATTTGGGTGCACTATGTTGACCAAATTTGACTTTTTAGTCAAATTGGGGCACCTATAGGTAAAAACTTGACTTTATAGGTCTTTAGGGGGTATAATATGAGTCTCATGGGGTGTATTACATGTTAATTAATCTCAAATGATGTTATATTGGCCTTGGTCAATTATTTTTTGTCTATTTATCATTTTGGGTCATTTTAGGGGTAAAAAAGGTGCATTTAATGCTTTGTATGGGTTATTTGGGAAATGTGAAGGTGTCAAAACATGATGTCATGCCCCATGTGTCCCTATAAGTCTTAATTAATTGAAAAAACTAAAATATGGTAGGTTATACAAAATAATGGGTAGTTTTCTTGAGGAAAAAGAGGAATGTGGCACTTATACAACCTCATTGGGAAGTGTGCTACTTGTAAAAGGTTTAAATATGACTCTTCAGCTCCCCCTACTTAGTTCCATGTTTGGATTGATTTGAAAGTACAATTTCTTTCTCAAAACCATTCTACTCCCTTTTCATCCTTCTTGGAAAACAAAAATAACATACAAGTTTGTACTTGGTATGGTTAACACAAGAGGTTTCAAGAAAAATTATCTTAGGGGTATGTTATAAACTTAGTCAGATTCCATTTGATGTTTGGTTACAGTGGAATGGTGTCTTGAGCTTTATGAACCATTCCTAAGAAGTTGACCTTCCCAATTTGCTTGCTAATCTATACACTCTATAGGTTTTTCCTTGTTTTTGAGAATTCTATACAAACCAATTATTGTGTTTGATTTAAAATTATGTTTACCTACTCCCAAAGTTATTTCCATACTTGGTTTCACATTTCAAGTTGATTTGATGAGCAAATCACCTCAAGTTTACAGTCTGGTCTATTCTATTTCATTGGTAGGTTTCCATTATTTTTTTAATTTATATGGTTTGTGAATGGTCACAAAGGGTTGTGATAGTCACATTTACATGTTTTAAAGGTCCTCTTATTTCATCTCACCTTGTAACCTCATTATTCAAATCTTCTCCATGTTTTTCCATCACATATCATACATGCAATCAATTTGTCCATGACTATCACACACAGTTAGCCAAGTGCCATGACACTTGTTTCACATTGAAAAGAGGGTGTTTACATTTGTTTTAGGTGTTTTAAGGTGTGAATAATGCTTTTTAAATTTTTATATGGATATAAAGTCATAAGAGGATCAAGACAATACATAAATTTTCATACTCAACTCACTACCTATGCATCAGTGTACACACCTACAAGATTTATTGGTAGAGGATTTTGAGGGCAATTGTGAAGGAATTTGAACAATATATGAAAACTTAATTGAAGTAATAACATGAGGATTTAACCAAATAGACTTTTTATAAAGCGGGAAAGACCAAAAAGGGTGTAGAATATGTTTCAAGGAATAAATATTAGTTACAGGGATGTTTTCCCTAAACTTAGAAAATAGAGACCCTTGACATTTGGTTGAGATTATATAGTAAGGTTTCTAGGAGTTATAATGCATATAAAAGGACAAATATTATACCCATTACATAGTATAAGATCTTGGAAAAATTTGAATGCAGAGGGTTGATAGAGTTTGATAGTTTGTGACCTCAAAGTTGCTTGCTAGGACACTGATTTCCTTCTATGTTGTCTAAAGGACTGTGACCTCAAAGAAACTTACTTCACCCAAGGTTTCAAGATTGACATTGTCACTTTTAAAAGTGTTCCTAAAGGTTTCAAAAAGAAATTTTGATATAATAAATCATTCAAATGAAATGATACATTATTTTTGATCTCACATTGGTACATATAGGTCTCCTTTTCATTGCAAATGTGACCCTACAGGCTGGCTATAGGGTTAATAGGGAGGTTGAGTAAAAAACACTAATGAAGGACCTTTAATTGAAGCATGGAATGGGATAGTATAATAAAAACATGGTATGAATAACTTAAAATCATCTCATTCAAAGTTTTTGAATCCTGATACAAGCATGGTTAACTTCAGGTGCCTTGCCAAAACAACATCACAGTATGCTATAGTTGATTATGATGTGACAGTGGTTAAATATGAGAAGTTTGAGTATTGGGTGATAAATTTTGGTTGAGGATAAGAATAATAATGGGCATAATAATATTAGGAATAGTTTTTTTGTGAGTATTTGAACCATATGTAAACCTATAGGGCCCCTCCATGTGGAATATACACCTACAACCATTGTAAATTACTGTAAAGGACAGTAAGCTGATAGGAAGTGATTCAAAAGATGTTTAGGATAAGATAAAGGTGGAAAATGGGTCCCATTGGTGTTTAATGGTCCTAAAAGTTTGTAGGTAACCTCATTAAATGTTTCCAAGGTCTAAACTATGTAGGGTTTCCTTCAAATGCCCCTTTCCAAACAAAAACATAGTCAACTAGTCTTGACTGGTATTGAAGGTTTTTAAACCCCAAAATGTGAAGGAAATTAGGGACATGGATGGGATTCATCTTTTAAATATTAGGTGAGGTTTACACATTGTATTTAATTCTTTTCCAAACCTAATTATGCAAATATTACTTACGGGTGATGTTTGGAAGGCAAAATATAGTCAACAGTGAGAGCTCAGCTCAACTGAGTAAAGGTTATCAAAGGTTTATAGGTTGTTGAAATGGTGAGTAAGTATAAACACATACATGGTGATGTACATAACTTGAAAAATCCTATCCAACACAAATCATGCAAAAGGAAGGACATAAACAAGCTATGCACAGTCTGCCAAAGAACCCTCCATACAGTTCATATCTTCCACAAGTCTGCTTTGAGATTTTGAGAAGTTAAGAAGTATATTGACCTAGTCAAAGGCCAATTTTTTGTGTAAAATAAATACATGAGTTTGGGAAGCTTATAAACCAATCAATTAGTCTCATCAAATAGGGGAAGTTCCCTCTATTTTGTCTCAGACAAAGGGTACTTTCCCCATGCTTAAATATGTAGTCTTGTGAAGATGAGTGTGAAGGTTGAACTAGAGATGATTTAGACCTTGATAGAATGTTTTAAAATATTTATTACACATATATAAACGTTAATAACCAAGATATATAGGGTGAAGCTCAACATAATGGTCCAAACCATATATGTTATAGTCAAGGCAATGAAGAATGGTGAAACCTAATGCTAGATGAGGAAGTCGTCTTCATTTATAGATTTTGATGAGATATCCAGATGATTAAAACATGTTAATGAGATGGTTATAGGAATTATTAAGCTATTAGGAGTCAAATAAAGCCATTAAAGGCTAGTTTGGGCTTAAGTTACACTCAGACCTATTAGGTAAGGTCTATAACTAGTAGCCAAATAAGGAGTTAGTCATATTTATGGCATGATATATGAATTTAGACATGATGGAGTATGTTTATGGGGTGGATATAGAGATTTTAAATTCATTTGGGTGTAATATAAGTCATGAAGAATCCATTTTTGGCTCAAAGCCCACTCAGACCTATAGGAAAGAGGAAAAAGAGATCGATAGGTCAAGTTTCAACACTCATATCTTTCATGATGCCTTGCATGGGAATTTTAGAAGTTCAAGGATAATAATAAGTGTATTTAAAAATGATTTTTTGGAATTATTTGGCAACTTGGACATCAAATTCTTATGAAATAACCTTAAGAGGTCAAATAGACCTAAAACCCTCCAAAACCCTTCCTAGTGATGAGTTTGTGAAAATAGAGTTGGAAAGCTGATAAAATGTAATATTTTGATCATGAAACATAATATACCTTGTAGAGTACTCATTCAAGCTCCTTCACATGCTAACTAGATGTACGGACTTATATTGGTGGGGCTAAAAACATGTTTTTTCTCACTATTTTATGTGTTTTTTTAGGTTGTAGGAGGTTTCAAGAGATAAAAAGTTCATGTATGGAAATATTAATACTTAATATAACTACCCATATCACTAAAATTCCTTGAAATACTCCTAAGTGTCCAAACTAAGTGATTCAACTCAGCCAGTCGAAATTGGCATAATGGACAAGCTAGGGAGAAGTGTGAAAACTTCAAGTAAATGTATTTTTAAGGTGTCCTTGGTGATTATAATTCCATGGATGGTATTTATAGGTGTCATTAACTTTATACCATTTATTTTTATGAGTAATTTATGCTAATTTTGAGGCCAAGTGTGCAGGGTGTATGGAAGAGCAATTTTCTAGGTAGCAGATGATGATTTCTCATTTCTAGGTGATTCTAGGTGGCTTAGCCTAAAAAAAATTCATGGAGAGGAATTTATGAGATCATCCCCTTATATTCCAATAATTTTTCCTACTCCCAATCATTTATAAGGCATTAAAATAGGGATAATCATGCAGACAATTTTTCTAGGCTAGAATGAGGAGTTTTTTACCACTTTTCATGAAGCTTGTGACTTGGATTGACTATTTTATCAGCTTGAAAAGTGTCCTTATGACCCTTAAAATTATCTCTTCTCTTCTCTCTCAAGTTATATAAGAACTAGCCATTTTGGCATTGTATTGGATGCTCTACCTGAGTATGGCAAAGCCCTTCTCAAATGTATACCTTTTGATCAATAAGATGACTAATTTTTACCTCTTCCATGAGAATTATTATTTTTTTCATTTGGAATGTTTGATTTTGCATAAGTGAATACTATGGATTCCTTAGCATGTTTTGTCGTTCTTTCATCCTATTTATAGTTGGGAAATATCTTCTTGCAAGGCATGTGAAGTGTTTTAGAAGATGTCAAGGATTAAGTGATTTATTATTTTCATTAGTGCCCTCATAATACTATTATATAATCCTCCTAACTTTACAGATTCATCCATAACCTCATAATGTAACATTGATGTGAGAAGATGAAGATTGGAGAAGTGTATGCTCAGTTTGTCCTTTGATTTTAAGTGTAATATGCATATGGTTTGATGTCATAATGTTATTTGGTGTATCACCTCCCTTATATTATTTTTATTTCATTTATATTTATCCCTTTTCACCCCCAAAAGTTTAGTAGTAGTTGTAATCCAAAGTGGTACATCAAGGGAGCTAGCCCTATCTAGAAATTCAACTCATTCCTTAGGCTACCCACAAGCCTATAGGTGATTCCATTATGCCACTTGGATGAGGAGATATTTTCATATCCTCAAAGGGTGAAAATAAAAGTGATAATAATTTTTGGCATGCCTGGTGGGATTCTTGGTCCAAGAATTGGAGATATTTTTGGTGTTGTCTCTCAATAATCAGCCTTTGGAGGCATCTATAAAAGCATCTATGGTGACTCCAAAGATACATCAGCGGGTCAATCAGCCTAGGTTATCCTTTGAAAATTATTAGCAATATATTAATTTATGTTCTTACTTTCAATGAAGTTTGATGGATGAATTTAGTGTTGAGTTTTGTTCTCTACAAGTTGGCAAGGCATTGCAAGTTTGTGCCATTACCTAGCAATATGAACAAGTCCTTGGTCAATCTTGTCATGATCCTTACTATCCTCAATATGAATTTCATTAGCTCCAATATGACCCTTGTCAGCCCATGCATGAAGTATATCATTCCTACAATCAGCCTTGTCCATGTCTTGCTCCTAGTCAACCTAGTCACTTCTCAAGCCAAACCATTTCTACCTTTATTAAGACACTTTTGGGATATGAAAGGTATATTTTAGATCTTGATACTCAAAGGGGATGTGATCTAGAGATTCCTAGTCATAATATTCATAGGGTGAGATAAGCATTAGAGTTTATCAAAAGAGGGTGGGTACTTATTGAGAGAGCCAATTGGCAAAGGCTCATAAGTGAGATGTTTGATGTGAGTAGTCTAGTTTCTTCCTTAGAGGATAGGCTAGGAGCGCATGAAAGGAAACCTCACTATACCGATCAGCCTTCATACCCACTTCCCCAAGTTTCCTATCAGTCATATATGACCCCTACTCATGAGCCAAATCAAACATATCAAAGTCATCCTCTTCTCGATCAGTTGGAGAGGATTGAGCGGAAAAATCTTATATTTGAAGTTAATCTTGATAGGTAAATTGAGTTGGCTAATATGTAGTTATAGTAGTCCATGTTATCAGCCAAAGAAATGGATTTTAATACTTCACTACCCTCTCAAATTGCATCCCCACCACCTCAAAAAGAGACTTCTAATCTTAATTTCCTAAGTTGGAACAAGATAGTGGAGTCATGGGGAAAGAAAGAAGAGAAAAGTCTTGACAATGTGTGTGAAGTTGAGAAGACTCTTGATCCTATACAAAATCCTCATACCATTCCTCAAGAAAAGGCTTCTAATCTTAAAATCCTAAGCTAGAGTAAGATAGTGGAATCATGAGGAAAGAAATAAGATATATACATTGTCAAGGAGTGTGAAATGGAGAATGGAGTTGATCCTTTGCAAGTCCCTCCCACCCTTCCTAAAAAATCTTCTTGTGTTCCATGTTAGCCCTCAAGTATCCCTAATACTCATGATGATTCCTATGATCTTCAAGAAAGACTTTTCCAAGAGAACCTATCCAAGAAAATTGAAGAGTTAGAGGCAAAGGTGAGATTGTTAAGCCAAGGTGAGATGGAAGGTTTAGACCCAAAAGAAGATCCTATGCCTAAACACACCCCATCTACCCTTCCTCAAGAGAGACCTCAAGCTTAATAAAATGTGAATGAAGTGTTTGGAAATTGGAAGAAGAAAATAAATTTGTTTTATCCCAAGGTCTACCTCCCCTTCCTCAAGAGCTCCCAAAAGAACCTCTTACTTTGCGTTTTGAATTTGATTTTGAGCCCTATGTTCCAAATCCACCAACTAGTTCTTTTTGTTCTCATTCCATCACCCTTTGCCTTGATGGACCTATGGTGTGGGAACCTCAAAATGAGTAATTGGTTGAGGAAAATTCATAACTCTCACCCGAAGAAGATGTAACTCCTTGGCAACCTTATTAGGCGAGGTCACTGGATTCCAAGATGCCTAGTCTTGACATCACTAGGAAGGAGTTTGAAGATGTTTCAGCCCTTGAAAAATAAGATCAGATTGTAATATATGAGGTAAAATTTTAAAAACCTCAAGAGGTCCTAAGTGATGAAGAAGAGGTAATCTCTTGTGTTCAGTCTCCTTGCTTGGTTGATAAGGAAGAATACACTCCTTGTGTTGAAGAATAAATCTTGGAAGAGGTCCTATTGGAATCTAACGAGGAAGATGAAGAAGCTTCTCTTTTTGTTCCCATTCATGATGCTTATCAAAGTGAAGATGACAAATTATGGTAGATATTTAAAGACATTTACAAATATTTTGAATCTCTTAAAGGGTCTATAACGCTTTTAGAGCTGGTTACAAGTGATGGCAAGAAAGTTAATATTGTTCAAGATGTCATAGGTGAGAAAAATGACATTGTCCAACATGCCAAAAGTGATCAAGATAAAAGTCCACATCAGCCTATGGAGGTCAAGACAAATATATATTGGCATCAATATTTCAAAGAATAAGAGATCATTCTTTTTGGGTCCATGCCTACAAAGAAGATGAAAGTTGATGATGAGAAAGAAAGTGGGTAGCAACATGAAGTATGTAAACAAGGTCAGGAGGAATATGTTTACATTGGAGACCTATTTGAATATGATCTACTTGAGAATAAGTCAAGTGAGGTGCCAAGGAATAGGTATAGTCCATCGAGTTTTCAATCTAAAGATAAACATGCTTGGCACCCTCATCCATCTCATGCACAAGGAGATTCAAAAAACTTTCCCTTTGATATTGGAAATAGAGGAATGTTTGGTTGTTAGTTGTACATAATAGTTGTTTTTAGATTCCTCTAAGTGTTTTGAGTACATGTGTGTGTTTGTTGTCTTGTTTTGTGTGTGTCTTTACTTTGTGTGTTTGAGTTAGTCATTAGTTGTCTTGTCTTGGTCAAGCTCAAAGTTAATGGTCAAAGGTCTCCTTATTGGTCTCAGACTTTAGATTAATCCTAAACCCAATGGAATGATAAGGCTACTGGTCTAGTTAGTACAACATGCATACTACCCCTATGAGTCACCAATTTATTGACCAAATTTGACTTTTTACTCAAATTAGGGAACCTATGGGTATAAAATTGACTTTATTGGTCTATAGGGGGTATAATATGAGTGTAATTAGGTGTATTACATGTTAATTAATCTTAAATAATGTTATATTGGCATTGGTCAATTAGTTTTTATGTCTATTTATCATTTTGGGTCATTTTAGGGGTCAAAAAGGTGTATTTAATGCTTTGTACAAGTTTCTTTGGAAATTTAAAGGTGTAAAAATGTGATGTCATTCCCCATGTGTCCCTCGAAGTCTTAATTAACTAACAAAATTGAAAGATGGCAGGTTATGCAGAAGAATGGGTAGTTTTCTTAAGGAAGAAGAGGAATGTGGCACTTGTATGGCCTCCTTGGGAAGTGTGACACTTGTAAAAGGTTTAAATATGAATCTCTAGCTCCCCCATTCTTAGTTACATGTTTGATTGATCTGAAAGTTCCATTTCTTGCTCAAAACCATTTTTCTCCCTTTTCACCCTTCTTGGCAAACAAAAGTGACTTGCAGGTTTGTACTTGGTACGATCATCATAAGGGGTTTTAGGAAAAATGATATTAGGGGTATATTATATAATAATTCATATTAAATTTAATGTTTGGTTACATATGAATGGTGGCTTGAGATTTATGAACCATTCCTAAGAAGTTGACCTTCCCAATTTGCTTGCTAATCTGTGTACTCTGTAGGTTTTGTCTTGGTTTAGAGAATTTCATATAAAATAGTTGATAATTTTGATGTAAGATGATGTTTAAATCTTATTATGATGATTAACATGCTTGGTTTCATTTTAAAATTTGATTTGATGAGAAAATCATCTCAAGTTTGTAGATTGGCCCATTCTGTATCGTTAGCAAGTTTTCATTCTTTTTTGAATTTCTATTCTTTATAAATGGTCACAAAGGGTTATGATAGTAAAATTTACATGTTTTAAATGTATTCATATTTCCTCTCTCCTTGTAACCTCATTATTTAAAACTTCTCCATGTTTTTCTATCACATATCACACATGCAATCAATCTACCCATGACTATCACACACAGTCAACCAAGTGCCATGACACTTATTTCACATTGAAAAGAAGGTGTTTACACTTGTTTCAGGTGTTTTAAGGTTTGAATAATTATTTCAAAGTTTTGAGATGGATATAAACTCACAATATGATCAAGACAATAGATAACCATTCATACTCAACTCACTGCCTATGCATTATAATACACACCTATAAGATTTATTGGCAGAGGATTTTGAGGGAAATAATGAAGGAATTTGAATAATAGATGAAAAATTTCTTGAATTAATAACATGAGGATTCAATAAAATAGACCTTATATAAATTTTTAAAGACCAAAAAGTGTGTAGAATATGTTACAAGGAACAAAGACAGGTTACAAGGATGTTTTCCCTAAACTGAGAAAACAGAGACCCTTGACATTTGGTTGAGATTCTATAGTAAGGTTGCTAGGAGTTTTAATGAATATAAAAGGAAAAATATTATATCCCTTACATAGTTTAATATATTACAAAAATTTGAAGGCAGAGGTTTGATAGAGTTTGATAGTTTGTGACCTCAAAGTTGCTTGCCAAGACACTACTTTCATTCAATGTTGTCTAAAGCATTGTGACCTCAAATAAACTTACTTCACCCAAGGTTTAAAGCTTGAAATTTTCACTTGTATGAGTGTTAAAAAAGGTTTAAAATAGAAATTATTATATAATAAATCATTCAAATGATATGATACATTGTTTCTGATCTCACATTGGTACATTCAAGTCTCCTTTTCATTACAAATGTAACCCTATAGGCTAGTTATAGGGTAAACAGGGAGGTTGTGTAAAAAAACCTGATAAAGGACCTTTAATTAAAGCATGAAATGGGATATTATAGTCACTAAATGGTATGAATAACTTAAAATAATCTCATTCAAAGTTTTCAAATCCCAATACAAGCATGTTTAACTTCAGGGGCCTTGCTAAAACAACATCACAGTATGCTATAACTGACTGTGATGTGATAGTGGTCAAATATGAGAAGTTTGAGTATTGGGAGATAAATTTTGGTCAAGGAGAAGAATAATAATATTGTGAATATTTTTTTTAGGGTTTGAACCCTATGTAAACCTACAGGGCCCTTCCATGTGGAATCTACACCTACATCCATTATAAATTACTGTAAAGGACAGTAAGCTGAGAAGAAGTGATTCAAAAGATGTTTAGGATGATATAAAGGTGGAAAATGGGTCTAATTGGTGTTAAATGGTCATAAAGGTGGTATGTAACCTCATTAAATGTTTCCAAGGTCCAAACTATGTAGGGTTTCCTTCAAATGCCCCTTTCCAAATAAAAACACAACCAACTAGTCTTGACTGGTATGGAAGGTTTTTGGACCCCAAAATGTGAAGGAAAATAAAGAAATGGATGGGATTAATATTTGAAATATTATGTGAGGTTAACAAATTGTATTTAATTATTTTCCAAACCTAATTATGCAAAGATTACCGACAGGTGATGTTTGGAAGGTAGACTACAGTCAATAGTGAGAGCTCAACTTGACTGAGTGAGGGTTATCAAAGGTTTGTAGGTAGGTTGAAATGGTAAGTAATTATAAAAAAATAAATGGTGATGTAAATAAATTTAAAATTCCTATCCAACACAAATCATGCAAAAGAAAGGACATAAACAAGTTATGTACAATCCACTAAAGAACCCTGCATACAATTTATCTCTTTCATAAGTCTGCTTTGAGATTTTGAGAAGTTAAGGAGTATATTGACCTAGTAAAAGGAATTTTTTTTGTGTATAATGTATGAATGATTAGGGTAATATCCTAAACCACTCAATTAGTTTGATAAAATAGGGGAAGTTCCCTCTATTTGATCTTAGATAGAGGGTACTTTACCCATGCTTAAACACGTAATCTTTTGAAGATGAGTGTGAAGGTTGAACTTGAGGTGAGTTAGACTTTGATATAAAGTTTTAAAATATTTATTACAACTATATAAAAATTAATATCCAATCTATCCAGGGTGAATCTCAATGAAATGGTCCAAACCATAGATGTTGTAGTCAGGGCTATGAGGAATGGTGAAACCTAATGCTAGATGAGGAAGTCATCTTCATTTATAGATTTTCATGATATATATATATATATATATATATATATATATATATATATATATATATATATATATATATATATATATATATATATATGATTTAAACATGTGAATAAGGTGGTTATAGTAATTATTAAGCTATCAGGAGGCAAGGAAATCCATTAAAGGCTAGTTTGGGCTTAAGTTACACTTAAACCTACTAGGCAAGGTCTAGACCTAGTGGCCAAATGAGGAGTTTGTCACATTTATGGCATGATATATGCATTTAAACATGATGTATTATGTTTATAGGGTGGATAAAAATATTTTAAAGTTATTTGGGTGCAATAGAAGTCAAGAAGAAGCCATTTTTGGCTCAAAGCCCACTCAGACCTACAAAAAAGGGGGAAAAAAGCTTGATAGGTCAAGTTTCAACACTCATATATTTCATGATGCCTTGAATGGGAATATAATAATTTTAGTGATGTTAATAAGGGTCTTGAAAAATGATTTTGTGTAATTGGTTGGCAACTTAGACATTAGGTTTTTATGAAACAACCTTAAGAGGTCAAATAGACCTAAAACCCTCCCAAACCCTTCCTAGTGATGAGTTTATGAAAATAGAGTTATAAAGCTGATAAAATGGAATATTTTTATCATTAAAACTAATATAAATTGCATATTACTCACTTAATATACCTCACATGCCAACTAGATGTATGGACTTGTACGAATGGGGGTAAAAACATGTTTTTTCTCATTATTTTGTGTGTTTTGTAGGTTGTAGGAGGTTTCAAGAGATGAAAATCACATGTATGGAAATATTAAGACTTAATATAACTAATAATATAAATCCCATTCCTTGAAACAAATTCTAAGTTTCCAAACTATCTACTTCAACTCAGCCAGTCAAAGCTGGCCTAATGAACAAGCTAAGGAAAAGTGTGAAAACTTTAAGTAAATAGATTTTTAAGGTGTTATTGGTGATTATAAATACATTTATAATATTTAAATGTGTAATTAAATTCCTCACATGGATTATAATGAGAAAATAATTATAATATTGAGGCCAAGTGTGTAGGATGCATGGAAGAGTAGTTTTTTGGGCAACAGATGAGGATTGCTCATTTCCAAGTGATTTCAGGTGACCAGGAATACAAACAATGCATGAGGAGGAATGTATGGGATCATAAAATTAAATTATAATAATTTTACCTAATCCAAATTATTTATAAGGCAATAAAATAGGGCTAATCACGCAAGTAGTTTTTTAATGCTAGAATGAAGAGTTTCTTGCCACTTTTCATGAAGCTTGTGACTTAGATTGAAACTTGTAGCTAATAAAATTGAATGGTTCATCCCAAATCCTATTATAATTCAAAATTAACTTATTTTACCATCTTGACAAGTGTCCTTATGACCCTTTGACTTCTCTCTTCTCTCTCTCTCTCTCTCTCTCTCTCAAGTTTTATAAGAACTAGCCTTTTTGGCATTGTATTGGATGCTCCACCTGAGTATGGTGAAGCCCTAATTCAATGTATAAATTTTGATCAATAATATGAATTATTTTTACCTCTTCCATGAATTTTATTAGTGTGTTCATTTGAAATGTCTGATTTTACATAAGTGAAGACTATGGATTCCTTAACATGTTTTGTCATTCTTTCATCCTATTTATAGTTGGAAAGCTTCTTCTTGTAGGGAAAGTGAAGTTTTTTAGGAGATGTAAATGATTTAATGAGTTATTATTTTCATTAGTTCCCTCATATGCCTCTTGTCTAGTCCACCTAACTTTTCCCATTCATCCATAAACTCGCAATGTAACATTGATGTGAGAAGATGAAGATTGGAGAAGTGTATGTTTAGTTTTTCCTTTGATTTCAAGTGTAATATGCATATGGTTGGATTTAATGATGTTATTTGGTGTATCATATCCCTTATATTATTTTTATTTAAATTATATTTCTCCCTTTTCACCCCCCCAAGTTTAGTAGTAGTTTTAATCCAAAGTGGTACATCAAGAGAGCTAGCCCTATCTAGAGATTCACCTCATTCCTTAGGCTACCCACAAGCATAGCAGTGATTAAATTGTGAAAATTGGATGAGGAGATTTTTTCATCTCATAAAAGGGTGAAAATACAAGTGAAAACACACTACTTGCTCAATCTTCTCAAACTGGTCACTAGCAAGGGTTTTGATGAGCTTAGGTCTATTTTACCCTCTTAAGTTTCATTCATAAAGATGGGATGTTGAAATTAATTTTTTTTTCCAATAAATAAAATATAAATACCTCCATCAACCTCATAAAACTCCTTATATCTCCATGCAAGGTGCTAAGGGAGATATGTGCATTTCAATTTGCCCTATCAAGCTCTTTTCTCCATTCCAACAAGCCTAAGTAGTCCTAAAGTCCAAAATTGAATTTATCATGGTTTATATTAAATATAAATATATTAGACACATATATTATAACCATATGAACATTACCAAATGGATTATAATTACCCTCTCATGGTGGAAGTGAAAATGACTCTCCATTCAGCCTTAGGCCTAAACCCTACTTACATAAGCCTGACTGCATACTTGATGATTTAGACCATTTGTTGAGCTTATCCATTATTATAAAGGTTACTAATGTTTATTAAGGTGTTATAAAACTCAAAAAACCTCCTATAAAATTATAAATAGCTCCTGGTCCACCCTTTCATCCTTTCTTTCCAAGACTATAGGATTTGTGTACAAAGGGAGTGCCCTTTGTCTGAGACAAAATAGAGTATTTTTTTAGATAATGTTGAATATTGGAGAGGTTTATCTAATTTTTAAAATTATATACACAATATTTGATCTTTTGATAACATCATTTGACCTTCTAAAAGTATAAAAACCTAAGATAGACTTGGAGGAAGGTATTGTCTGCAGGGTTTTCATCATATGGACTATGTATTACCTATCTAGAGCCCTTTATTTGCTTGATTTGTTTTGTATGAGAGTGTATTAATTATATAAAAACACTAACCAAGGTTTTATAATTCATTCCATCACCTTAATATTCTACATACCTCTCCATACACTTTGCCTATCTAAGACTAAGTGTCACTTTTGACTGTGTTATGCTCTAAGGCTTGTACCTATAGGTGGAAATGCATGGCTTGAAGTTGAAGAAAATATTTAAAAATTTATCATTATCCATTAGGTTCATCTGGTATTTTTTTGGACCCATTTTCTTACCTTGACTAGCCTAGACCATTATTTAGACACCTTGCTCAGTTCATTGTCACCCTACAATCACCTACAATTGATTGTACAAAGTGTGATTAAGGCTTTAAAGACAAGAAAAAAAACTAATTTAAGTTATTTACACCATATTATAACTAATTTTTTTGCTTTTATGCTTGAGGTGAGGTTTTCCATCAAGGCTATCTAACCCAGTTTTCATTGTAATCCTACAACCAGCCTATAAGTATATATTTTGTAATGACAAGGAGGCCTGTAGGTGGTGTAGTGGTCAATAAATCAATAAATCATTATCTCTTGATGATGCTTATGCTCCTTGAACTACATTTTCACTCAATAAGGTCATCTACACATGAGAATATTCCTTAGACTATTAACTTGGTAAACAAAGCTGCTAAAAAACTCAAAATCTTGTAGATGTCATTGACTAAGTTTAGTACATAAATGGGTAATTTAGGGTCTCCAAAAAACTAATATTATTGATCATATACTCCTAGAAATTTGTAGAGTCCTTGTCTTATATAGAGGATTTAAATTTCAGTCATCAAGATGCATAAAATTCATTTGGAACCTTGTTGCATGTCATCTACAAAAAGGTGAGGTTCTCTATTTTGACATTTTGGGGATTATGTCACAGAATAATGTCATCTCATGCTTGATCAAGGTTTTCACTTATATCTACCAATCTAACCTTTAAAACAGGTCTATCATAAACTAGACCACATGCTATGACTTCAAACAAAAGTTCCATCACTTGTTTCCATACTTTAAAATGACACTTCAACTCTTTGCTAGCACCTATAATAGGTGGACATTCTAATATGTATAGGTAGTGAAGGGGAGTGTCAAAAATGTGCATGTTTTTATCCTCTCATGAGTTTTATACTTATCTCAATGCCTCAAAATGCACTCTTCAAATCTAAAAGGGTTTGAAACACCATTAAGGCTCTCATTTAGCATGACATCATCATTATATACATATATGTGCACCTTAACTGGTATGTAGGCAGTATATGCAAGTGTGTATAATGAGTATTATTTTGACCTCATGGATATACTTGGACTCTTTAACAATTAACTAAATAGTTTCTTATCATTATTATAGTATTATGACCATATTTAAAACATATAGTCTAACATGATATCCTTTTATAAGGATGCTTGCAAACGTATCTTCATGATTGCCTAACTATGTTTCTTGCATAATCATGGGATGTTGATTTGGAGACTGAGATTGAAATTATAGAAGATTAGGAGAACCTTAAAACATGTAAACCAACCCATATTCACCTTCCAAAACCACTATCAAAGCAAGAAGATCCTACAAATGGTGAAAAATTGCATGCAACACAGAATGGTGTATTTAATTGCAACTTGAGATGATTTTCATATCCAAACCAAGCATGGGGATCATTTAAGGAGGGATTTAACATCATCTAAAAATAACATCAGCAAGTGAATTGTATGGAATTATCCAAACCAAGGCAAAACCTATAGGGTGCATAGATTAGCAAGTAAAATAGATAATCTGACTTTTTATGAATGGGTCATAAAGCATAGACCACCATTCCTCTGCAACCAAAAATCAAATGGAATAAGTGTATAAGACACCCCTAAGATAATTTTTCTTGAAACCTCTCTTTCTGACCATACCGAGTACAAACCTAAAGGTCATTCTTGCTTGCCAAGCCTAGTGGAAGGAGAGAGAAGAAATTTTCTTCATTTATTAAAGATTCTGATCAAACTGATCACTAGAGTAAGTGTATATAAGACCAATGGACACTCCTAAAATGTATTCAACTGTAAGAGTAGATACACCTTATTAAATTCTAATTTATTTCAAGAAAATTACCATTTTTTTAAGAACCTATAACTTTTTAGTTAGTAACAGTTACTAAAGACTTCTTAGGACACATGGGATGTGACATCACCTTTTTTAACCTTTGCATTTCCCAAAGAGGTGATACAACTCATTTAATACTCTATTAATGACCTTAAAAATGACTCAAAATGATATATTGACTAATTAGACTAAGACTAAGGCTAATATGACATTAAAGTAGATCAAATAGATTGTAATACACCCTATGACAAAATATGGACCCTCTATAAACCTATAAAGATTAAATTTTTGCCTATAGGGGTCCCAATTTGATCTTTAGGGTCAATTTTGGTCAACATGGCCCACTTGAGGCTCTTTAGGAAAGATTCCCATTCAATTGCGTCATGAGTATGGATGGAAATGTGCTAGGGCAAATCAAGAACAAATGTCGATGAGGATTTCACTTAGGATTAAATTGATATCAATGGTTGTCCATGCCCTATATAGTTAGATCCACATCTCTTTAAGGCATATTATTTGTTAATTATTGGTTCTTATGTGCATTCCATGTTTATATTAATTCCCATTTCTTAGTCATGCCTAGAATTCCACCTTTTGTACTCATGCTATCAAGCTGTAAGTTGAATCCACAAACCAAATTTAATGTGTAGTCAAATATTGGATTTTAATAGTTTTGATGTCCAAATGGGCCATAAAATTTAAGTGAGTGCCTTTATAGCTATGAATCTTGCATATTCTTTTCACAGCCATGTGGAATCTTTTCATTTCTACACTACAATGCATCGTGCTTTTAAAACTCTAGGCATTTCACTAATAGTTATACCTTTGAGATTTTGGTCTTTTGGAATTACACCATGTGGCATCATCCCACTCACCTGGGGCTATGACATATCCCCTGGCCTACAAAAAAATATATGGGTTAGCAGGGTAGTGGGATTATGCCATTTGGCATCATCCTACTAACCCACTAGCCCTCTAACCGAGAAAATTATTGATATCATCACCCTACTGGGAAAATTTTCTAAAGAATCGACTAAGTATTTTGAAGTAGTGAAAAAGTGTTACATGTCTAACCATTTTACAGCCTTAGATATTCATCCATTAATATGCCTTTCTAGTATATGTGGCACCCTCTAAGTGGGTCAGGCTCTCTCAGGCTTTAAAATCTCTGATAGGTCTAGGGGCCTATCCACTTTAACAACTAGTGACGTGGTTCCCTCTGAGTGGGATAGGATCTCTTGAGATTTGAAATATCTGACAAGTTTAGGGAATTGGTTGCTTTGATAATTGATGATGTGGTGCCCTCTATTGAGAATTGTTCATGCTGTTGAGGTTTGGCATTGTTGTTGTCATTGATGTCAAAGGTTATTATGAATATTTATGTCAAAGGTACTTATGAATGTTGATGTCATGTGACCATCATTGTTATTTTCATTGATGTCTCAGTGGTGCTCTAGTGAGTGTTGTGTTGTAACAAGCTAAAGTGTTGAAATTCAGTTGGCATGGTCATGAAGTCATAGGTCCTCATGAGGTCATTGAAGAGTGTAGCTTTGTGTGAGAACATTGATCAGTGTTACAATGATTTTGAGAGTGTAAGATATGATTGGTATATGTGCTTATGTCTACATGAGTGATGTGAAGGTCAACATGGAAGATCCTTGGTGTCAAAATTATCAAGTGCTTGATCCTAGTAGTGTTTTGAGAAAGTAGGTGCATAGAATGCCTAGTCTTGTGCATGAAGAGGTATGGTGGCATGGTGAGATGGATGTTCTCAAAATTTTAAAGGTTATAAAATATTGATATTAAGTGTCTTTGATGAAAAGATGTCTTATGAAGCTTAGTTATAGCATGAAGAAACCTTATGTGAAGGCATAAGCTTGGTTGCATGGTGAGATAAGGTTATATAAGGATGTTTGACATTGTTTGAGCATGTGAAATGTTGTGTGAGAATGTGAGTGAAGTATTGAGAGCTTGAAAAGTGGTTTGAAGATCAATTTGACTTAATGAGGTGTGAAGACTCAAGTGTAAAAAATAAGGTGGTAAGAGCATGGCCTAATGAGGCATGAGGTTCAGTTTCCAAGTTAAGTATGCATAAGTGAACTTTTTTAGATGTGTGATAGGTTGTTCTATGTGTATTAATGAATTTTTAGGTTAAATTTTGAAGGTTAAGTCAATAAAAAGTGCTTTGAGATCTCTCGAGTGCACATAATGAAGGGTTCTCAATTCAAGAAAGATTTTATTGTGTTTGTTAGCTCATCAAACCTATGAATGGGAAATTAATCTATTCATGATATATGGGAAAGGGTCCTAACTTAAAATTATAGGCATTAGTTTTTATATTGAGGGGCTATGCTTCATGAATGATTGTTAAGAATGGAAATAGGTTTAAACCCTCTTAGAACCTTAATAATGACCCAATATTGAAGATATGATTCAAAAGTGATTAGGATGGTTTGAAATGATCAATTAAGTGTTTTTATATTGTATTTAACTCTCCCAAGTACCTTTAAGTGGTGGTGGTTAGAGAGAGGAGAGAGAAAATGTGAAGTTATAGACTTGTTTCAAAAGAAGTTATAGCTATAAAAAGTTGTATTGGAAAAAGTTTTAAAATTGATGAAGGTCAAATAATGAGACTCATATTTTAACTCCATGAAGGCTTATATAAAATTTCAATCCCTCAAGTGTGCTAAACTAGTCATCCAAGTTGGCCAGTCGGTAACAGGCCTAATGATGTAAATAGTGAAAAACCCAAGCAATAGTGAGAATATGATTAGGAACGTGCTATCATGATGAAAATAAGTGCATGGTGAGGTATTTTGGGAATGTTTTTTCCTATTAATTTTTGGTATATAACTTGTAATTCAATTATAGTGATGAAAATGATGAAGCCAAAATGGCCTATCTAGCTCAGTGAAGACTATGTGTAGTGAGGTCAACAAATTAGTCTATGAGACCACTAGTTTCTACTAGACCATATGATGTTTTTAGTTAAATATGGTCTATAGATATAATAGGATCATATTCATAAATTTTAAGTCTTTTAAAAATTTCATATAGGTGTTGAATTTCAATGTCATCATGACTGTGCTTTAAGGTAATTTAGCAATTTTAGGTAAGTTGCAGTGATGAGTTTGAGGCTTTATGACATAAGTTTAAGTATATAATGTACATGGTGTTTTTTTTCATGAATTTTTTGTCCTATCCATGATTTTTATAAGGTTTTATAGTAAAATAGGTTGAAATGTTGAAGTCAAAATGGTTTCTTTGGTTATGGTTTGACTGTGTAGTAAGGTCAAAAGATTGGTCTACAAGACCAATATTTGACATTAAACCTAGTGATTTTTTTATTTTTAAGTTGTATAGATATGTAAAAGGATATTTTTATATTATTATTTTTCATGGGAAGTTTTATTTTAGGTGTTTAAGATCAAGTTGTTCATGACTGGGTTTTGGAGTGTTCTAGCAGTTCTGAGTGGGCTATTTGCAAAGAAGTGTTTGAGTCCTTTTGCCCTAATTTATGAATTATAAATCACATAGTGATGTTTTTAATTTTATTTATTTTATATTCATGTGATTTATTTACATGGTTATGTGATAAAGTGTGTACATATTTCATTTTTATTTGGCAGATTTTTTGGAGGTTCACAAGCCTAATTGTGAATAGTGCTACAAGGAGTGTTCATGAAGGGGTCGGTGCTAAAAAGTGTCATGGACCTAAGATGAGACTATTAGGGGTATATTTTAGTGTTATATTAATTTTTAATTCTATGTATGGAATTTTAAATTGTTCTAAGGAGATGAGAGGGTTATATATACTAATGAACGCCTAATTGAATTAGGTCTCCATGAGACCTAAAAGTGAAATGAGGTCTAATAGAGTTATGATAGACCAAAGGGGACTCAATATCCAATGAATAATTTTTATGATATGTCATAAGACCTATTACATTTTTGAACTAATAGGTTAAGTGTTAGTATCTGACTAAGTGTCATTTAAACAAGGAATGGTATATATACAAGGTAGTTTTAGGCCTATTTGAGTATGTAGAGGGAATGCAAATGATATAACACATTGTTGAGCAGAAGGTTTTTTAGACCATAATAGGAGTGTATGGTATCTATAATAAATATTGGAAAGTATGTTTTCATATGAAGATCAAGGTCATATGACATAATCTATCTTAAAGAGACCTAATTGAGTGAAGAAGCCTATAAGACAAGTTGAGAGGGTTGAAGAGTATAAAGAGCTACAAAAGGTGATCATTATTTATTGTATGGGAAACAAAGTGTTATAAAGGTGATAAAATATTTAGGTGGCTAAGTTGGTTTTGAGTCATCTAGGGGGTTGGTGCCTCCTTTCAAATTGGTTCTTATTAAAGTCTCGCTGGGTTGGTGCTTAGCTAGTTGGGTTTGGTATTCCATGTGGAGTTAGTGTTTCACTAAATTGTGATCTTTTGACTTATATGACTATAGTCCATTTTTAGGGATTAGTGGGTTTTCTTCTCCTTGAGATTTTCCCACATATGTGATGTGTTATCTTGTGTAATTTTATTTCATGCTTGTATGGTTGATTGATTATGCATTGCTTAATCTATATGTTGATGTGATGGTTCATGAATGCTAAGGAAGAATTAAAATAATTTTTTCAAGAGACTGATTCAACCCCCTCTTAGTCATTATTTTTATAACACCTTATGAGTGGGTGAAGCTCTCTTGAGCTCTAACATCTTTGATAGGTCTAGGGGATTAGCCACTCTGACAACTAGCGACATGGTGCCCTCTGAGTGGGCTAGGCTCTCCTAGGCTCTGACATATATAATAGATTCAAGGGACTAACTGCTATGATAACTGGTGATATGGTGCCATCTAAGTGGGCATGACTATCTTAGGATCTAACATTTCTAATAGGTGTAGGGGGCTCATCATTTTGATAATTGGTGATGTGACACCTTTTGAGTGGGTCAAGCTCTCTTAGGCTCTGATACCTTTGACAATTTTAAGGGACTATCTATTATAAAAATTGGTGACATGGTACCCTCTAAGTGGGATAAAATCTCTTAGGCTATGACATCTCTAATAAGTTTGGGGGATTATCCTCTTTGAAAACTAGTGATGTGGTGCCCTCTGAGTGGGTCAAGCTCTCTTGGGCTCTGACATCTTTGATAGGTCCAAGGAGTGGGAAAATTTTATGAAATTGATTAAGTGTTGAAAGTATTTTTTGAACTATTTGGAGTTTTTAGGAGCCAAAAAAATGTGCCACATGGCTTCGAGAGCTTTTTTGGGTACCTTCACAAAAAAATTTACTTGATATTTAGAACTTGTACTGATTAACGAAGGAAGTGGTGAACAATTTAGATCATAGCCTATGAAACATGGGAGCACAAAAGTGAAATTATATGATCCAATGATGAACTTAAACCTTTAAGTGTGAGGAAGTCTTTAAATAATAATGTACAATAGGATTGGGGATTTTGAGTGTGCTCTCCATGATTTATAAATGCTCCTTAGACACTTCTCTCTTTACTTCTTGAAGTATGGGAGACCCACATGCCCATACCTACATACTATTCCATCACTTGGTTGTATTATGTGTAAAGGGTGCTTGTTAAATGATGTGTGGTAGGACTAAAAACTTTGGTTCTTTAACAAAGGTGTAAAACCTTAAGGCTTCGATGCATAATAATTTGATTAAGAGAGCATGCAATAGGAATGAAGATCTATGCTTCACATGCTTGCTTTTGGAGTGTATGCTCAAGTGCTGCTCTTAGTTTTTAAAAGTTTTTTCTTTGAAATTTTTTCTTGCCATGGGATTCTACATGTAAACTTTTATGCATGAAAATGGTCTCATAAATTTTATGTAGAACAAAAGTTTGGACAATCTATACAATGCAAGATATGACCCTTATTTTATCTTCAACATTTATGTTCGGTGAAAAAATTCATAACATTTTTCACAAACATGTTTTCTAAAGACACAAAGCCTTATTTTAAAATACACTAATTCAAAGACTTAGTCTTTTTTCCAAACTTTGACTGAACTTCAAAGCTTGAAAGTAATCCTGAAGCCTCTTTTTGAATTGGACACTGATCTTTCATGGTGGAAAAAAATGGTCAACATTCTTTCCAAATAGTAAAAGACTTCAATAATTTCTCTTTTCTAAATAAAAGTTTGACAACACAATTTTACCCCTACTATCCATTTTATTGAACACTAAGTCTGACAATCCTTTTGCTAAAAAAGTGTAAAAGCCAACATGCAAAACATAGTTAGTGACTTAGGTTTTAAAACCAATGGCTATTAATTTGAATTCAAATGAATATAAACATTCAAATTACAACAGCTAAGTGCAAGGCTATAAAAAATGACTAAGTATAAAATAAAACTATGCATAAATTTAACCATTTGCTTGATTTAAAAGGAGATTTCATCCATTTATATGAACAATAACTAAGTTAAAAAGTGAAACCTTATAAACATTTATCCATTCAAATCAAAATCGAATAAAAAATAGATCGAAATGCCCAAGAAAAGAAATAATAAACTTCAAAAAAATTCAAATAATCTGCATAAACCTAAGGTGAAATAGTCTGATAGGAAACTATAAAATATGTTTCAAAACACAAGTAAACAAGCAGACTAAGACTTAATAGACTTAGGCAAAATCAGGTGTTAAATGAATATATTCATTTATGAAAGCTTTGATTGAGATAAATAAATGCAAAGACATTAAAGTAAACCCACTCAATCACTTACAACTTAATCATTTAGTACATTACCAAGAAGGTCAATTCAAACCATCAACCATAATGAACTCTTATAAAGTATAAGACCAATTTTCAAAGTAAAAGAGGGTCCCTATTTTATGACTAAAAATGGGGTGTTTTATGCAAGCAACAATAGATTTAAACTCATTTTTTTACTTCACCTAAATGTGTGATCTAATATATGGAGAAGAGGTTTGAAAATAATTTTTGAATGTGGATAATTTTGTTGAATAACCATTCTCCATCTCAATTATCCCTTCACCCTCAACAACAATTGGACTAGAGTTTCCCATAAAAAATATAGTTGTGTGGCATTGGTCAATATTTTATAATAATGAGTCATCATGTACCATATTATGAGAGGATATTGAATCTAGAATCCATTCTAACATAGGTGATGTTTTTATAGAAAGTTTTTCTCCTATCTTGGGAGGGGGAAGCTACATTTTTTTAATCTTTAATTCTAATTTAGTTAGTTTATTGAAACATTGATTTTTGGCATGGCTTAATTTCTAACACTAATTATAAAAATCTTGATCGATATTGGCATTTACTTTTACTTTGCTTTTATTTTGATGCAAGGATGGATTCTACTAAGCTAATTGATTGCCCTTAGGCTTAGGTTTTACTTCCCTTTTTTCTTATAAAGTCCCTTACCTTTTCTAGAGTTTGGTTGTGACATTGGATTAGAATCATTGACCACTAATTATTGTTACTTAATACACCCATGTCATATTTCCCCAATAAAAATTAGTTTTTCTTGTTCTCTTTGAAATTACTCATAGAACTTGTCAAAATTGGGTGACACATATGCAAATCCCATATATTATTTTATGTGTGTAGTATGAAATAAAAAATTATTAAATATGATAAAATTTATACAAAATTATCATAATAGTTTTTTCATCAGTCTTGGTTTTACCAATCTCAATGAGTAGAATCCTCAAGTGTTTTAATTGAGTGATGAAGTCCTCAATACGATAATAGTTTTATATATTAAGAGTGGTGAGATTTTTAAAATTGGCACGACATAAAATTACTATGATTTCCAAAGAGTTCTTCCAAGATAGTCCAAACTTTATAATGTTCCATGACACCAGGAAAATGAAACTTCAATTCAGAGGATACTGACTGACCAATGATACCTCTATCTTTATCAAAATATTTTTTCCATTTTATAAGATCTAAAGGCATAAATTATCCATGATTTGTAATGTGGTAGATACCCTTGCTAATTATCACATCAATAATTTATCCTTTCTAGATGAAGTATTTGGAGCTTTAGGGGCTTATCTTCTTCTTTGCCATTGTTAGCACAAAAATTTGAGTAAAAATATACCAAAAAGTTTTTGTATGCAATTTTTATTTGAAAAAGTATTTCCAAAAATATATGTTAAATTGATTGTCTTGATTAGAAAATCACAAAGGTGCATGTTAAATTATGTGATATATATATGCAATGTATATTAAGAACACATCAAAGATCTAGATGATCATTGAATAAATAAATTATATGGATCAATAGATGACACATATATAGATGGAAAAATCTCTTATAGAGGTAAAAAACCCACAATTGATATTCATATATGAGAAACTAGAAACCAATACAATTCCTTCACTTCTCACTTCTTCTCTGTCAAAACTTCATAGAACTCTCTGCATAATATTTTCCACACACAAATATTCAATTGTCATAAAATTTCATCACACAAACTATTTTGTGTGATCACAAGTGTGAAAATTACCAAAGGTAACATGTATTTATACATTGAGGTGTGGAAGTGGACCATTGAAACCAATGGGTCTAACCTCTCCCTAAGAACAATTTTAACCAATGGTATTAAATAAATAAATATGTTTTACTATTTATTTGTATGATGTTTTCAACCCACCTTAATAAATAATAAAACATTATCATTTAATTAAACCTATGTATGTAAAGGTACATAAATGGAACCAATTAGATATTAAATGTTCCAACATTCCCCCTTCATACTAAGTGAAGATACATGCCATAGTCACCTTAATAAAAGAATTACACTATGAAAATTTTGAATGATTTATAAAATTTCACCATGCCAAAAAGAAATTTAAAATAAAATAAATTATAATCCATAAACTACCTAGAGTAAGTTTTTAAACTAGCATGATTGTGAGACTACATCTCACAGTTTCTCATCAATAATCAACCAAACATTATTAAAGTCTTTTATAATATAAGGACTTCCATTACAATATATGCTTCTAAGTATTCGGTACAAAGTAAAAATTTCACATGAAGTTTACTAAAATCACATAATATGATATATTACAATGTTTTAAAATTAGAAGTATCAAAAAGTAGAAAGAAACACATGGTCATTATGAAATGACATTATCATGCACATTCCCCCTCAATGGCAATTCCAAGATGTCTAACATTGCATAAAATTGATAAAATCTGGTAGCATCAAGTGGTTTTGTGAATATATCTACCACTTATGCATCTATAAGATAAAATTGAAGATCAACATCATCATTGAGGGATTTCTCTTATATAAAATGCACATAAACTTTAAAATGCATAATTATTTGGTGTTGCAATGGATTTTTCATTAGAACTATATAATTTTGGTTATCACATAGAAGGATGGTACTATGAAAAACATCTAATTGAAGTTATCTTAATAAATTTCACAACCACATGGTTTATTTAGTAACATACATAACACTTATGTAATTTGTTTGAGTAGAAAAGATAGAGACAATATGTTGCTTTTTGTTGCTCTAAGTGATAGTACCTACACCAAACTTGAACACATATCCAGAAATAGATTTAGGATTTATAATATCACCATTATGATCAGTATCATAATAATCATATAATTTATTATTATCAATGGAAGAATAAAATAAACAAAAATCTACTATTTCTTTGATATAACAAAGTATACATTTTACTAATTTACAATGATCCAAATATAGATCCTGCATAAATATGGAAGCAACACTTAAAATAAATAAAATATCTAGCTTAGTAATAGTTAGATAAATCAAAGTATCAATAAGCTATCTGTAAAGTGTGGGGTTAGCTTTGTCACATGCAAGGTTTAGATAAAGCTTAACACCAACTTCAATAGGAGTAGATATAGGCTTACAATCAAGTATATTAAACTTAACAAGAATATTGTGTGCATACTAAGATTGTGATACAATAATTGAATTTTTATCTTAAAATATAGTCATTCTTAAAAAAATGATGAATAATACTTAAATATGTCATTTCAAACATTTGAATTAGTTTATCCTTATGTTTATGAATTAAACTAATTAGATAACCATTAATAAGAAGATCATAAATATATAATAAAATTAAGATAATATGACCATTTTTAATTTTTACAAAGAGATAATTATCAAAATAATAATTAGAGAAACTAAGTTCTTTAAAATAACTAGTGATTTTAGAATACCAAGTTTGAAGAGTTTGTTTTAAACCATACATAGATTTATTTAACATACAAACATAATGCTCTTTGTTAGGGTTAGTGAAACCTTTATGCTAAGTCATATAGATTTATTCTTCTAAATCACTATTTAGGAATGTACTTTTGACATTAATTTGATGTATAATATAACCATTTTGATTTGAAAGAGTAATGAGTATTATAACATTACTCATTTTCACTATAGAAGCAAAGGTTTCAACATAGTCAATTCTTGATTTTTGAGTAAAATTATGAGAAATTAATCTTGCTTTAAATTTTTAAATTTTACCGATTAAATTATATTTAATTTTATTAATCCACCTACAACCAACAATATGTCTTTTAAGTAAAGGTGGGATAATATCCCAAGTTTAATTTTTAATTAATGTATTATACTTAACTTGCATAACAACATTCCATCTATCATATTGAATAGCTTCCTTAAAGGATTGAGGTTCACATTCATATATAGTCATTAAAATATGATAAGAATGTTAAATTCTAATCAATTTATTAAGGTTATCAAGATTAAATGACTGAATTAGATATTCTAACTATTTAGGTCTTTTAGATTGAACATGAAATTCATAAGGTTCCCTAACCTCTAACTTATTTGAAATTGGATCAACTTCCTATAGGGTATTTGTTTCTACATAAGGAGTAATAGGAGAGCCAGGTTCATCAAATGAAGAACATTGAGGGGGTTCCACAAAGGATTCACAAAAAGATTTTTTAAGGATCAAAACATTCATATTTTCAATTATTTGTATTTTAGACATATCATACTTTCTTAATCCTTTAGTTTTACCTATATAACCTACAAATATGCATGAATAAGAGGTAGGATCAAGTTTATTTCTTTTTACTTTAGAAATAGAAATGGAAGCAAGACTACCAAAGATCTTAAGATGAACCACACTGAATTTATTTTTAGATCAAATTTATAAAATAATAGAAATATATAAAGCTTTAGTAGCGAATCTATTTAAAATATGAACATCAATATTCATGACTTCAACCCATAATAACTTAGGAACATTTTGAGAATGCAACATTATCTTAGCCATTTCAATCTTGGTGCAATTTTTTCTTTCAACAATACCATTTTGTAGTGGGAAATAAAAAGTTGTTAGTTCCTTTTGAATACCAAAACTAATAAAAAATTAAATTAATTATTAATATATTCATCACTGTTATCATATCTTAATAGAAAAATTAGAAACATTTTCAACAACTTTAAATTATTTGAACTTAGATAATACTTTAGATTTCTTCTTTATAAAATATGACCAAATCATTCTAGTATGATCATGTATAAAAATAACAACATTAAAGAACCATTTATAATGTAACTTCAAAGAGTCCTATAACATCAGTATGGATTAATTGTAAAGGATGTGAAGAATTCACATCATGATTCTTGTTAAAGAGATTAGAATATTGATTACTATGTAAGCATCCTTCACAAGTTTCATGATGAGAAGAGATAGAAGGAATACCAACAACAAAATTATGAGAAGACATATATAAAATTATAAAATTAACATGTTATAATATTTCATTCCATAATTATGATTCATTCCTACTACGTGATGAAAGACAACAAGTAGAAGTAGAAAATATTTATAAACCATTTTGTTAAACATATTCAAAAATTAGAGAATTAGATTAATTTTTAATAGACCAGTTATGTTTAGTGCAAGTTACAATGAAATTATCATTCGTAAGTTGAGAACATAATAATATATTTTTCTTAAATTTAGGTACATAGAAAACATGTTTAATAACAATATTTACAAATTTTGTTTTTCCTTGCTTTGTAGCTTCTACAAATGAATTATCACCTAAATAAATATTTTTACATATATTTCTAGTGTCAGATAGAATATTTGATAAACAAGTCATATTATGTGATGCATCACTATCTAGAATAAATTCATTTTAATTAAAAGCAAACAAGGCAACATATAAAACAACATTGGAATTATGTTCTTGATTATTGTTTTGATTATTTTGATGGTTCTGATTATAATTCTTTCCTTTACTAGTTTTATAAGTTCTATGATTAACTCTTTCTTTATTTTTATAACAATTTTCCCTTCAATGACCAAATTTACCACACATTATAATTTACATTAAATTTATTTTTATGATTCTTATTACCAAAATTTTTATTCCCATTTTTTCTATTTACAAGATTAGGGTTAGATTTTAAGTTTCTATTATTTTTAGAAACATGATTGAGTGTGAGAAATGCATGAGTGGCATTTTATTTAGAATTAAAATTTGACATCATTTGCTCCTCTTGGATTAAAAGTCCATATAAAGTAGCGAGGTTAGGGATATCTTGATCTATTTGGTATTTTAAATTCATAATTGAAATGAAATTGTAAAATTTTCTATGAATATTTAATTGAATAATGAAATATAAAACCTTATCTTGAATAAAATTACAATCGCAACCATTTAATTGAGATTTAATATTTTTAATTTATGCAAGATAATAAATAACTTTTTTATCACCTTTCATAAGTGTAGTAATAAATTTAAGAATCAACTTAATGACCTTAAAGAGACGAATGTCCTCATGCATATACTCAAGGAGTTTTTAAGAATCACTGGAAGACTCCTGATTTCTTATATGTAGTATGAAATCATCCTTAACACTCTTCAAAATAATCGACATGGTTTCTTGTGACTTTTATTAAAACACATTTGTAAGCTTAAGACGGGGGTTTTTCCATCCCAACAATAATTTTTCATAGATTTCAGGCATTAAAATTTGATTTAATGTGAATTTTCTATATATTATAGTTAGACCCATTAAGAATTTGAGATTTATCAAGCACAAAGTTAGAAAAAGCCATAACTTCCTTTTAAAATTGACACTCTGACACTAGATAAAGTTTTAAAAATAAATAATTTTGAAGGGATTTTATACTCTATTTTATAATAAATCAAATTCATAGTGTATAAAAGTAATAATTGTTCCAATTTAAGTGAAAAAATACAAACAAGTTATAACAAATTATACTAAATTGTCACAAGTGTCGCACAAGGAAAAACTATCTAAACATTGCTATTAAAAAACTTGTAAAAAATATAATAGAAATTTCAAAAATAAAAAATGGACCACACCAATACATCTAAAATGCCAAAAATGTAGAAATTGACTGGTCACATAACCATGGTCAACAAAGAATAGTCTAGGTCAAGTGTTGCAACGTGTCAAAAAATGACTAAGATTTTGAATACAAGATACTAAGCATGTAAATCAAAAAATAATTTTAAACTAATTTTTTTGAGAAAATAAACTAGATTTGACCAAGATTGACTAGAAAGAAAAAGGATGAAGGGCTTTGAACATTAAACCTTGTTTTCATATACTAAGCATGTAAATAAAAAAATAATTTTAAACTAATTATTTTGAGAAAATAAACTAGATTTGACCAAGATTGACTAGAAAGAAAAAGGATGAAGGGCTTTGAACATTAAACCTTGTTTTCATAGGTACCTAGCAAAATACCACCTACCAAATCCTCTACATTAACACTTGAATCAATACATGCACTATACTATATTTAAAGCTTATTTTCAAATATTCTAAAAATTATATATATATATATATATATATATATATATATATATATATATATATATATATATATATATATATTACATGTAAAAAATAAATTGGATTTTTAACTTTTCAAATAAAAATAATTAGAAATTGGTGAGGCCCTTTTTGCTTTGCAAGGGAATTATTGAAGTTAATTAAAACCTTATTTGATAAATAAAGTTTGGAACTATACACTCACTTTATAATGCTTCTTGTTACTTCAATGGTGTAGATATAACACCCAGGTGAAACAAAGGTGAACACAATAGTATATACAAACCACCAAAGACCTTAAAACTTTGCAGTTCTTCCTCAAATCCTCATTTGATGCATTCAAATCAATAAAAAATTGATCTTGTAACTAAAAACTAAATTTTCTATCCAAGAGCATTGTATTATGCTATCTAGGTGGCTGAGGAAGAATTCAACATAAGCTTATAATGCCTCAGGAGGTCTCAAAAATATTTTTGATAGAAAAAAGGATGAATATCCAATGTTTAAACACCATAGACATGAACCAAAAGCTTTGTAGATAATTTTTAACATAAATATTTAGGTAGAAGGTTGTACAAGGTAATAATGACATCTTAGACAATAAAAAAACTTCAAAAAATGATTATTGGTTTCTCAAAAGGAGTTTTGAGTGCTTGAAATAATAATTTGTTTACTCAGATTTGCATTACCAAAATCCACAATAACATGAATGCAAAAAATAAATTTATGAGTGAACTAAATAATTTATTTGCCTTCCAAGGCCATACACCACCTCCTCAGGCTAAAAAAATAAATTTAAATTTGTTTGAACAGGGTTTGGATCCTCTAACAAATTATCTTACAAATCAACACACATCTCCAGGCTCTACTACCATGTCAAATTATATATATATATATATATATATATATATATATATATATATATATATATATATATATATATATATATATATATATATATATATATATATATATATATATATATATCTCATTTATTAATGTGTCATTTTATTATTCAATGTTCATTTAGATCTCTTGTGTGTACTTTATATATATATATATATATATATATATATATATATATATATATATATATATATATATATATATATATAAAGTACACACAAGAGATCTAAATGAACATTGAATAATAAAATGACACATATTAATAAATGAGATACATATAGGTGGAAAACCTCCAATAGAGGTAAAAAAACCCTACGTTGATATTCATATATGAGAAACTAGAACCCAATATAATTACTTCACTTCTCACTTCCTCTCTATCAAAACTTCATAGAAATATTTGTCAAAACTTTTAGCTCCCATTTCTTTATATTAATATAAGTCAGTTATTTTCCTATTAAACAAAGATAAGGCACTGGGTATTAACATAAATCATATTGATTTTTTCTAGGTTTTTTGGAAAATCATTAAAGAAGATCTAGTCTCAACAACTAATGAATTAATTTCCCTAGGGGAAACTATTAAAAGAGGTAAATAACTATTTTATTATTCTAATCCCCAAGAAGGAAAGAACTAATATTTTTTTTTTACCTATTAGCCTTTGCAATGTGGTTTACAATATTTTCACCAAAATCATCTTTATTAGGATGTAGTCTATTATGGAGAATTTCATAGACATCCATCAAGGGGGTTTTATTTATGGAGGATAGATTCAAGATAGCATAATTTTGGTTCATGAAAATTTTCACTTAATGGAAAAAAACAACCAAGCATGAATGGTACTCAAGCTTGACATGAAATTTTTTTTTTGATATATTGGACTGGAAGTTTCTTGACAAGGTAATGATGTAGTTTGGTTTTCAACAAAGATTTAAACAACCTATAAGAACATGCATATATTCTATCATGTTTTTTTTATTATTAATGGGGTTTTTAAAGGTTATTTTAATATTAAAAGGGGAATCAAACAAGGTGATCCTTTATCTCCATTCCTTTTTATTAATATGGATGAGTCTTTAAGTATATCTCTATTAGCAGCTCTCAAATATGGATTCTTAAAAGGATTTCAACTAGCTCAAAATATGGATCCATCTTTACATCAAGAATTTGTTGATGATATTATTATTATGGATGAATCCTCTGTGAGAGAGGATATAGAATTGAAAATAATAATTATGAATTATGAAACAAACTCAAATCAAAAAATAAATTTTGAGATAAACTCTCTTCACTTCTTCAATACTCATGTGATTAGAAAAAATAGGATTGCTACTATTTTGGGTTATCAAATTAAAGAGCCACCAACCACTTACCTCAGAATGCCTCTATTTGGAAATAGATTACCTTACATGACATGGAACACTTTGTGGGGAAGATTTTAGAATAATATTTATTATTGGAGAGGGTTTATTTTAACTCAATCAAGCAAATTATAACTCATTAAGAGTAGCCTAGAAAGTTTAATAGTATACATGATATCCTTATTCAAGATTTCAAAGATGATAGTAGAAAAAGTTGAAAATATTTAGATAAGTTTCCTATGGTTAGGTTTAAAATAGATAAATAGATTCCCTTTAATGGCTAGGATAGGGTGTGCACCCCTAAGCAAAATGGGGGTTTATGATTAAGGAGACTAGGTGGATGAATAAAGCCCTAGTCAAAAAATTGGCTTAGTGATTCATAATTAATTCCACTCATTCGATTAGGATTCTTTAAGCTAAGTATTTTGACTCAAGATATGCTTTATGTTTTTTGGAAGAAGTTCAGTTTGTTAAAGGTTATAAATTTTAGATTTTCCTTGTGACCACTAAATAAAATATCATTACTGATTGCTAATGGAAAATATGTAATGGTGATATGGTGAGATTTTTGGAAGATACATTATTATTAGACCAACCCCTCATTACCATGAAACCCTATAATCAAATTGGTCTTATCATTCAAAATTCTCAAGGTGTAAGGTGTAAGAATATATTCAAGTTTTTGAGGAAGGCATGAGTTGGAAACATGTTAGGAATGACAATATTGAAGCTGAAGTAAAGTTATCCATGATAATATAAATACTATTCTCCAAAAATTACATATTTATAACATTGTGTAAGAGGATGAATTGATTTTTAAAAACTCCTCCGATGGAAACTATAATGTGAATTCTAGTTATAATATATCTATTTTTTGCATAGAGATGATATTACTTGGTCTAAAATATAGAACAAGACTCTTATTCATAAGATATATATGTTTTTATGGTTGGTTGTGTAAAAAAATATATTAACAATTGATAATCTTAAGAAAAGGGTATTAGGAACAAATGTCCTCCTTGTGAAAATGAGAATGAAACATGTGACCATTTGTTGATTAGTTGTAATTTTACTCATGAAATATGGAGTATGATCATATATAAGTTCTAAATAAATTTGGTGCATACTTTATCAATTTTATACTTATGGATAGCATGGAATCTTTCCCATTTTTCTAATGTGAAAGTGAGAATTATTTTGAATTATCCTTGCCTCACATTATATGGGGTATTTGGAGGGAGAGAAACAATAGGGTATTCAAAGACAAATATTTCTAGTGAGAAGGTGGGAATAATTATTTATGAAAATATTATTGAAAAATTGAGAGTTAGACCACCCAGTAAATCCAATGGAATGATTGAGGAGGAGATTAAGATTGCTAACAATTGGCAGATAGAGGTCTAAAACAAAACTAAAATTGATCCAATCACTAAAGCAAGAAAAAACACAAGGTGGAGATCCCCATCCCATGGTTTGGTAAATCTCAATTTTGATGGGGCATCCAAGGGAAACCCAGGGGATTTAGGTGGAAGAAGTATTAGTCATGATGATAAATGAAGATTTATAGTAGCCTTTATAGGAGGAATGGGGAATCAAACTAATTATTGGGATAACACACTTACAACCTTATGGGGTCTAATATTGGAAAAAGTGATAGGTATAAAAAATCTTATAGTTGAAGGAGACTCAATATCATCAATTATCTATCTATGAAGAATTTGATTATTTAGAATATCAAACAAATTGTGGAGGAAGCTACTATCTTGATTAATTCCTTTCAGGAGATTTGTATCCAACATATATATAGGGTGGGGAATCAATTAATAGATTGGTTTGATAATGAAGGAGTTTATTCAAATAAACTTAAAAAATGGATCAATAATAAATATTTTCCTGAAGCAATTCATCAAAGGATTGATTTAGAAGTATACCTTGTTAGTCAATCAGTCAATTTTTCATGGGGAGAGCTATGATTTTAATGGGATAGAAATTAAGATAACAAAGAATATCATATCTCAAGTTATTGGCCTTAAAGTAGAGGTCACTAAAGTTTTCAAGACTGGTAGCAACTTTAAAGAGAAGAAAATCAAATTTATTCCAGAAGGGGAAGATTTTATTCCTTTACAAAATGGGTTTTCCCATGAAGAATTACCTCATCCATTTGAAGAAGTGGTTAGATAGGTAATGTTTATATAACCCTTGAAGGTAGGCAAAAAGTGGTGCATTGGTTCCATTTTATCTTCCTAAATTATTTATACCATAATATTCCTCTCAGCATTCCTTTCTACATCCTTCACTCTCTTGAGTGTTCTATTTTGGATGTTAAAAGAGAAAAGAAATCTCAACCTCTACAACAAGCTGTAATTTTATTGATTTATAAGTTTTTAAAGGGGGTTAACAAGAGTATATCATGCTTTATAGTTGGGGAAAAATATATTTCATATAAGGGAAGGACGAGATGGTCATTGAGGAGATTTTTTAAAGAAAAAACGGATGATCTAGACATTGGAATTTCTAAGGATGGTGAGAATTTGGCCAAGGAGAAATCTATTAGTTTGCTTGGGAAACAAAGTTATCAAAGGGAGGGTTTTAAAAACAATTTAAGGAGAACTTAAAAAGACTTAAAGGCTGGTCTTGGAGAAGGGGAAGCTAAAAGTGGTGTAGCATCCAAAGAGAATCCGTTGGAATTTTAATAAGACATAGTAAAGGAAATTGTGGAGGGCCTTCATTTTCTTAGGAGTAAAGTTGTGGTTTTTTATTAAAATGACAAAGGTATTAGGGATATTATGAAAACTAAATATATAAACAAGAAAGGTAAGGATACTCATCCCTTGATAGGAATAAAACATTTTAACCCCAATGTGGATTTTGACAAGTTAGAAAAGATTCTTAGAAATCAAAGTAACGAGGATATGATGGGGGAGGAAGTCAGATTACAAAAGGTATTTATTAGGTGTATTTTTAGGGAATATTCTACCCTAAAGGAATAGGTAAACAATTATACATAGTATATTATCCTTATTCACAAAAAAAAAAAAATAAGTAAATACATGGCTGAAAAGACTTAGAGGCAAAGTGAGTTCTCTAGAACGTAAAAATGCTAAATTGAAAGAGAACAATAAGATCTTAATGATTGTAAGTAAAGTATTTATGAAAAATAACATAGATGTAATGGAGTATCTTAGATTCATGTTGGAAGGAATGATTGAATAGGATAAGACATTGTATAGAAAGAAGGTCAAGTGTAGTGGTTGCACAAAAGAAATTGGTCAAGTTCCCTAGCTTTTGCAGCAATTACACATGAACCTGAAGATAATGATCCAAAGCTAGGAAGAGGCCTTTAGAGGCCAAAAATATTAGTTGTTTTTATATTATTTTTGTGCCATTTTTGGGATACAATGTATTTTGTTGTCTTAGTACTTGACTAGATGTATTTTTTAACTATAGGCTACTAGTTTTGTGTTTTGGCTTCGTGTACAGGGTTGGGCCCTTGATTCAAAAAATCCTTTTGTTTACCAATAAAAAAAATATTTGCCTCATGAAAATATTAAAATTTCATAACAGTTCATCACAAAAAACATTGTATGTGATCATGAGTTTGTAAATTACCAAAGGTAGAATATATTTATATATTAGGGTGTGGAGGTGGACCGTTGTAACCAACGAGTCCAACCTCTCCCTTGAGAATAATTTAAACCAATGATAATATATAAATAAATATGTTTTATCATTTATTTACATGAGGTTTTCAACCCATGTTAATAAATAATAAGACATTAATATTTAATTAAACCTATTTATGCTAAGGGTTTATAAGGGGAACCACGTAGACATTAAATGTTTCAACAGTGCAATCGGCCTATAGGAAAGAAAAAATAGAATCCCAAATTATCATCTTGATGATAAAATAATAGTGGTATAGGTACCTTGTGACAAATGAATTGGTCCACGGCCTTCCCAAATAGGTCAAAATATATATGAGAAACCCTTTTTGCTAAAAATAAAGCCCTTTGTTTTACCCTTTTACTGTTTTTTTCTAAAAAAATAGAACCCCAAATAGGGGTATTGAAACTCAATCTAGACATGTAATACTAAAATTGAAGCTGATTAGAGAATGTTACAATAGTGTAGGTCTACCAAATATAGCCATAATTATTTGGAAAATACTAGATTGAGATGTGTTTGATCTATAGGTTCTCTAATATATGAATCCATAGTTGTAAATAATCAAGAGACCTAAAGAGCACTGAATATAGAGGCTTCCACCATCCTGTAGTCACAATACCTCATCTTTGAGGTATGTAGAGAGTAACTTTCTAGGCCTAATCACTTACCAATGCACTTCAAAATCAAATGGTCAAGAGACTTCCTATTAACAAAAAAATAAAAAATCCTAGACATTTCCTATACATGTGAGGTACATAGAAGTTAAGATCCATATACAATGTTTTTTTATGGATTAATTATTAGGGAAATATCCCTCACATCACAAATCAGGAAAAATGATTACCATTTTTTCCATAACAACAACTTCTATGAGTTTTACACCTATCAAAACACAATTATAAACTAGGTGATTTTATGATCAACCAAGATACCATAAGGGTGATGTGAGAGTATTATATTGGGTATTTTTAGTAAGCCACTAAATATAGGCTTGAAATTTTAAATGCAAAAAAATAAAATTTAGATATGAAAATTTAAATTATTGTTGAAATATAGAAAAAGAATGAAAAATTGCATATGTGATCCTTAAACATGCATGTAGAAAAAACTGAAGCTTCTATAGATTTGATACCATGTTGAATTCTTGGATAAGATACATAATCATGTTATCTACCTATTTTTGATAAAACAAATAAATTTTTAGTGTGATTATATGTGAAAAACTAGATAACATCATAATTCTAAGATGTAAAATAGTTAACAATTTTTATTTTTGGTGAATGTTAAATATGGAAAATTATTATTTTTGGAAAATACTAGAAATAAATGTACTTAGATAAAACTAAGTTTTCTATTGACTATTATGAATGTCTAAAAAATTAAAATCAGTAAAAGAGTGATAGTGCGTGCTCAGGATCAGGAACAAAATTAGAAATTAATTATGGATAGCTTTGTTGTAGGTGGATAGAAGCATAAGGTGTTCATGTTCATTTATTATGGACTTGTACCAATTGACTATGACTAGTGATTGATAGAGACACAAAAATAAAACATAACTGTGATGATGGTATATAAGAAGCATATTCTCAAAATATTATTAAACACAGCCTTTGTATGTGAATGTCAATGTAGGTCACTCGAGTCCTTTGAACTCATAATTATCCCAGTTGACTGTGATAATTATTTCACCACATGTACATACATTAATTAGTCTTTTTGATGTGTATTCATATATAAAATATCGCGTGAATTATTTATAATGACAAAACCATAGTTTTTTTGCACACAAACCAAATTGATATCAAATAGGGTGATGCCAAGGAAAATGGATTAAGTTGAACTAATCTTGATCAATCCTCATTGAATCATCTAGTGTTGCACTAAATTGACAATAATTTGAAAATAGCTCAAACTCAACTGTATTTATCCCACTTGTGTGTATTTATGAAAATTTGAATGTAATTCTAGATGTTCTTTCTCTTATTTTACGCTTGGCACAAGTATGCAAATGTGAATTAAAACTTTAAAAATATTGAATATATCTTTAGTAAATATATAGATATAACACAAAAAATCTTTGAATATATTTTGAGAGTGAGGAGAGTCATACTTATTGCCTTAGAAAAGCCTTATATTTATAGATGTTTTATTTTTGAATTTGGGACCTATGGGCTTGTATCAAATTTGGGTGTTTACATTTTCCCCTATTTATTCTAGTAATGAAATTACTTGAGTAAAGGAAAGAAATTAAATGTGAGTGTGTATGACACACTTTGTATTTTGAATTGAAATTTTTGATTTTACAAGATAGGTCATGGAATAGTCTACATGCATGTTGCACTATGTTGCTTCTGGAGAATTCCCATGTTGTGCCAAGTGGAGAGAGGATGATTTTGGTCTTGGTCATTTCCTAGATGGGGAAATGAATAATATAACAATTGGTAAATGGAGATACAGTTGTCATCATATGTCACTATACCCATGACCATATCTTGAGTAACTAAGATAGCCTTGGTTCCATATAAACGGTTTGAGAAAATGTGCCCTCTTATTGAAGCACTTGGAGAGAGTAATTATTTATATTCAATTTTTAATGAATTAAGAGTGATCATGCCTTGATTTTTTATTTTAAATAATAATTCCCATGAGTTGGAAATAATAATTATTTCAACTCTCATGAATTAGAATAATTACCCCATGTACTAATCCCAAAAAACGTGGGATCATGATGGGTTTGATAGAAGTGATGCCAAGGCCCTTGAGTGTCACCACACTCAAATATACATCACTTGAAATAGAAGATGGAACCACATAATGGATTCGATAGAATTAATTCCATGTACATTAAGCATTGCTGAACCTCATTGTACATTACCCATAAAAAAAGTGAATCACATTGTTGCAGATAGAACTAGTTTCTAATTTTTACATGATCAAAAGAGAATGAAGAAATATTCATGCCCTCATGATGACCACATTGTTCATAGATTTAAATTATAAATTTAAACTTTGAAATGCATAACCTTGAAATTTGGAACTGTGTATGAATAAACATCATGCCTTTGAAACTGTGCCAAAATGATATAGAATTCCAAGTGCCAATATGCTCAATTGTAATTGTATTTATAACCTATAATTTTTCTCTTGTAATTGTTTGCATATGCCCATGCACATGCATTCAAGTTTGCATGAATATATGATTTTAGTATTTGAAAATTTAGTACATATGCATGTATTATGCTCCCAAAATATGTATTAATGTGTCAATATCTATCATGTTTTTTATTTCTAAATTATTTTGAATCTTTTAAAACCTGTACTCTATTATATAATTTGATTTTGCTTTATTTTTAATCTTATATTTTGTGTACTTTTATGTCATGTGCCCCTAGTATTCATAGTACTATGTAATCTCTTATCAGTATTATTGTGTAAGTTCTTATTAGAAACTTGTCACAAATTTGTAGTATGTGACTAGTTTGAATCACTCTAAGTCTTGAATAATGTGTTAAAATATATTTTATGATAAGCCCAATGTATGCCCCCATATATATGGGGAACGATATCACAATAGTAAGGTGTGTGATTCACAATAATTTGAGTAACTTAGAGTTTGTTTGATTAAATATCATTTGATTTTTTTAATCATTTGACATATTAGCATCTTGACCATTTATAAGATAGTTAATGTACTATGATGAGTATTATGTAATAAAGATTATCGAAGGTAATAATTAAAGTGAATGTATTTGGAGATAGTAAATAATAGGCTGATAATTATGTGCATAAGTAAGAAGCATTAAATTTGTACCATGTAGAAGATAAAATTACATGTGTTCCAACACAACTTATGTGAACTGATTTATATATGTATTGTTTGAGAAATTATGTGCATGGGTTTGAGAGGAATTAGTTTAAAAGGTTCTAAATTGAAAAAAAAAGTCAACCCATATATATAGGTTGGTTGAAAAGAAACAATAGTTCATTTGCATATTATGATTTTATGATTTTTGAGCTCTAAGTGAGAATATTCCACAAAGGAGAGTGTTTGTGCTTGCCCGATTTGAGCAAGTCAGGGCCATCTTGCAGTCAGAGGATGCACTGCCCCTAGTAAGTAGAAAAATCAAATTATTTACATATGTATTTTTTTGATTTTATGTATTTTATGTTTTGTTGATCCTATCATGTCAACATTACTACTGTCGTATCAAGACCGATCTTGTCCATACCAATTTGGTGTTAGGACCGCGGAAGCACAATTGATTACCAAGCAACTAAACATGCGAAATTAAACCAAAAGTAACAAGTAACTAGAATTCAGAAATAACATAGAATATGAGAGACAATACCCAATTGTATTAATACTCTTCCAGAAGGAAATACAACAAAGAAGATGCCACAGTCTTCTTCCTTACACACCTCTAGGGCTCCCACACCTCTACGGCATAAACAATAAATCTCTTCAAGAGCTCACTCTCTCTCTTACGGTCCCAACACACAACTCAAACATAGAGTTGGTGTTCACCTCCAACCATTTAGTATCACTACTGCCAGTAAACAAGTGCTCCACACACTCCAAAATTGAGTACTCCACGCACTCCAAGTACACAACGTACTCCAAGTAGATCTCTCCTAATCTTGCTACCTATTGTGTTGTTGTCACCTTAGACCATGCTACCCTACAGATCACCTTTGACCTCGCACACACACACACCTACAAATCAATGATCTTACTTACCATGTAGATCTCTCTACACCCTGAAGAACCCTTATCCTTGCCTCACCAAGTCCTTATGATTCTCCAAACCAGTACCCTGGTGGATCTTCTCCCTGATCTAGCACACCTGCAGACCAACCTGATCATACACACTCAGCACCCCTGTGGAACTAGGAGGAGCTACCCTTGCTCTCTTCACTCTCAGATGGAGCTAACCAAGCTCAACTCAAACTAGAACAAATTACAATACAGCCCATGAGTCTATTATATAGATCTCATGCAAACAATAATTAGACATCTAATTACAATAATTAGATCCACAGCTCAAGACTAAAATTAGCCTTTCAACATGCAAACAACCAATTCGTTAACTAAATGTTCATGCAACTGACAGTTTTAGAACCGCACAAGTGATCGACGTCGGTCCCTGTCTGCCTAGAGATGATCGATGTCAGCCGAATACTGCCAATGTTGGTTGCCTTCCTGTCTACCACTGATCGACGTCAGTTGGCCTGATTGACATCGGTGATTGTGACACTCAACAACCTCTTTCCCTATTTGCATTAGTGAAGCTTTTAGCTCCACAACCTAACAATCTCCCACTTGGAGATAAAAAACTGCATTGTACCTGTACCTGTACCTATACACCATCTAATTTATTTCCTGGCTTGTATCCCTCTTCAAGCTCAACCTTGAAGACCAACCACCACAAAACATGTGATGTACCTCTTGTCATCCAAGTAACCTACCAAATCTGAAGTACTTGACCCTGCATAGCATGAATCCCTGCTACTGGTCCCTCTCAGATACCTGAGAACCCACTGAACCGCTTCTAGTGCTTCCTTCCTAGATTGACTACAAACTTTTTGATAGCACCCACTACTTGGGCAAACTCAGGTATTACACATGTACTCAACCTCATCATGTGATTGGGGACCATATTTTGTGAACTGTCTATCCATAGGTGTGCTTTCCATTCTACATCTTGCACTACCTTCACATAATCATCCTGTGACAACATCAACTTGTGATCTCCCTGTCTCTAGGATTACTCATGCCAAAGAATTTTGCTGCTCCCAAATCCTTCATGGCAAACCACTGAACTAACCTTACCTTTAGCTCAGCAAAAGCTTGTATGTCTGAACCTTTAGCTAGCATACCATCCACATATAGTAATAGGATAATGTTACGACCATCATCCACCTGGTAAGACAAACACAATGGTTACACTAACATTGACTAAAGCCCTGCTTTGTCATCCACCTGTCAAAACCTGTACCACTGTCCTGCATCTTCCTCAAGACCATATGACTTGGCCTTCTGTCTCACATATCCATTCTCTCTATTCTTTAACCAAGGAATACATTCATCTTTTAGTGCTTTCATACCGACTGACAACCCTACCAAATCTCCTATTTGGTTCTGCATCCTATTCATGCCATGCTCCCACTGTTTCCTGGATCCTTCCTGCTCTGCAGTGAGCAATGAGTATAAAGAAGAGGAATAATGAATTTGAGGCTTACTTACCCTTTTAGTCCTCCATATGGGCATTTGAGACTCCTTGACAGCTCGCTGTCTACCCAAAATCTATTTCAGTGACCGACCTCGGTCACCACATAGTCTGTATCTGACCGACGTTGGTTCCATGCGACTGTCCAGGTCACCGATGCTGGTTATCCTACCGACATTGGTCTCCACCTACTTGACACCACTGACTTTGCCTTCTACACATGACTGACATTGGTGCCTGTCTGTTCGACACTGATTTCCCATAACTAACATCGGTACCTGTGTTTTCTTGTGAGTGATGACTTTTTACCTGCGAGCTCTCTTCGGATCAAAACCCTGTCCAAACTACCCTGCTCAGAGTTACTCAATCCCATCCGGTAATCTCTGTCCATCATCTCCTCCATAAACACCAAGGCTTTCTAGTTCTTAAGTCTATCAAAGACATCTGACTTCCTCTTAAGAACATGCATCTCCTTCTTGCTCATGTGACCAAGCCTATAAAGCCACGTCCTTGCAACAAAAGAAGAATCAGTAATACAAGCAAGTAGATAAAGAGTACCTGATTTCTTACCACACGCTAATTCAAGTACATCTACTATGAGAGTTCCTATGCATCTCTCATCACCCAACTTCCCTGAAGAAATTAGCCGCATCTTCAAGACTGGGACCTGCATGACCTTCTTCAACACCCATGTGTTGGCCACCTGCAATTTCAGCAACACTTCCCCTTTGCCAATACTTTGACAAGGCTCACCAACCCCTCTATATGGGGCTGCATGGAAAGAGGCAACATAATCTATAAAAAAAGATTCTACTTTATCCCAGAAACATCCTAGAGCATCTTGTGCAACAACACCTGCAACATCTACTTCTTTAGTTCCTTCATGTTGATCTTCTACCAACCAGCAATTTTATTTTACTTGCTCTTTCTTTCCATAACACCATAATTGACCATTCGTGCTTTTTAATTCCTCCATTCTTAATGTATTTTCTTTTATCATTGCTATACTCCCACTCAATCAAAAACCCCTGAGAGTGACCTATAATCAAACACAAACCTGCTCCCTACAACCTTAGCTCTGATACCAACTGTGTTATGACTGTGGAAGCACAATTGATTACCAAGCAACTAAACATGCAGAATTAAACCAGAAGTAACAAGTAACTAGAATTCAAAAATAACACAGAATATGAGAGACAATATCCAATTGTATTAATACTCTTCCAAAAGGAAATACAACAAAAAAGATGCCACAGTCTTCTTCCTTACACACCTCTAGGGCTCCCACACCTCTAGGGAATAAACAGTAAATCTCTTCAAGAGCTCACTCTCTCTCTTATGGTCCCAACACACAACTCAGATACAGAGTTGGTGCTCACCTCCAACCAGTTAGTATCACTACTGCCAATACACAAGTGCTCCACACACTCCAAAACCAAGTACTCCACGCACTTCAAGTACACAACGTACTCCAAGTAGATCTCTCATGATCTTGCTACCTATTGTGTTGCTGTCACCTTAGACCTTGCTACCCTGTAGATCACCTTTGACCTCACACACACACACACCTACAAATCAATGATCTTACTTACCATGTAGATCTCTCTACACCCTAAAGAACCCTTGTCCTTGCCTCACCAAGTCCTTATGATTCTCCAAACTAGTACCCCAATGGATCTTCTCCCTGATCTAGCACACCTGCAGACCAAATTGATCATACACACTCGACACCCCTGTGGAACTAGGAGGATCTACCCTTGCTCTCTTCACTCTCAGAAGGAACTAACTAAGCTCAACTCAAACTAGAACAAATTACAATACAGCCCATGAGTCTATTATATAGATCTCATGCAAACAATAATTAGACATCTAATTACAATAATTAGATCCACAACTCAAGACTAAAATTAGCCTTTCAACATGCAAATAATCAGTTCGTTAACTAACTATTCATGCAACCGATAGTTTTAGAACCGCATAGGCAACTAACGTTGGTCCCTGTCTGCCTAGAGATGATCGATGTCGGTCGAATACTACCGATGTTGGTTGCCTTCCTGTCTACCAATGACTGACGTCAGTTGGCCTGACCGATGCCGGTGACTGTGACACTCAACAACCTCCTTTCCTGTTTGCATCAGTGAAGCTTTTAGCTCCACAACCTAACAATATGATACCAACTATTAGGACCCACAGAAACACAATTGATTACCATGTACAAGCAAATTAATGTGCAGAATTAAACCAGAAGTAACAACTAACTAGAATTAAAAAATAACACAAAATATGAAAGCCAATACCCAATTGTATTAACACTCTTTCAGAAGGAAATACAACAAAGAAGATGCCACAGTCTTCTTCCTTACACACCTCTAGGGCTCCCACACCTCTAGGGCATAAACAGTAAATCTCTTCAAGAGCTCACTCTCTCTCTCTTACGGTCCTAACACACAACTCAAAACATAGAGTTGGTGTTCACCTCCAACCAGTCAGTATCACTACTGCCAGTACCACCAATCAGTATCACTACTACCAGTACACAAGTGCTCCACACACTCCAAAACTGAGTACTCCACGCACTCCAAATAGATTTCCCAGATCTTGCACCTTGCTGTGTTGCCCGTCTCCTTTGACCTTGCTATCCTACAGATCCACCTTAGACCTTGCACACACAAACACCTACAAATCAACTGATCATACTTACCATGTAGATCTCTCTACACCCTGAAAAACCCTTGTCCTTGCCTCACCAAGTCCTTATGATTCTCCAAACTAGTACCCCGGTGGATCTTCTCCCTAATCTAGCACACCTACAAACCAACCTGATCATACACACTTAGCACCCCTGTGGAACTAGGAGGAGCTACCTTTGCTCTCTTCACTCTTAGAAGGAGCTAACCAAGCTCAACTCTAAACTAGAACAAATTACAATACAACCCATGAGTCTATTATATAGATCTCATGCAAGCAAACAATAATTAGACATCTAATTACAATAATTAGATCCACAGCTCAAGACTAAAATTAGCCTTTCAACATGCAAACAACCAGTTCGTTAACAAACTATTCGTGCAACCGACAGTTCTGGAACCGCACAGGCGACTGACGTCGGTCCCTATCTGCCTAGAGATGATCGATGTTGGCTGACTCCTATCGATGTCAGTTGCCTTCCTGTCTACCCCTGACTGATGTCGGTTGGCTTGACTGACGCCGGTGACTGTGACACTCAACAACCTCCTCCTCCATGTTTGCATCAGTGAAGCTTTTAGCTCCACAACCAAACAATTGGTCTTGTCCAAGACATGCATAAACCTATCCACAGACATGTTTGTCTATTTTAGGACCTATTTACTCCATGAATAAATTATTTATGGTCCTATTCATTTGACCATGTACCTGTCTATGACATAACTAATTATTTAACAACTATTATGCCTTAACTTTATTGATCATATTATGTAACTATTATGCCTTAAGTTTTGTGAATTTATGATTACAGGTTGATATGCAAGACCTATAGTTTAGGTCTTGTCATATGATGGAGACCATATGTGTGTTTCCATAGGTTAATGATGAGAGGGACATAGTGGATGTGACCAATCTTTGGGCATGTTGGGTAGTTTTCATTGATGCCATATGACATGCATATGATGATTGCATTGGCTAAGCATTAGGACTTAGACACTTACATGTTTTAGCTCCTTATAGGGGAGATGATAGTTATTTTGGAGAATGTATGTTAGATTATGTGATTTCAATTGTTGGGGGATGTGTGATGTTATTGGGTGTTGGTCAGCTAGCCCATATAGCTCAATTTCATTTTTATATGACTAGTCATGCTTGATATGCCCATTATGACATCAATGATACTAAAATTTTATTAACAAAGATTGTATTGGTGAATGTTATACATTTTTAGAAGTTTATTGATGATTTATTTGATTCATTTTATGTATCAGGTGATGATGATATGTATATTTCATATTGGATGCATCAATTTTTGTGAGATATTAAGGATCATGGTATGAGGTATTCTTAAGTATGTACCATGTTGGCCCACTTATACAAGGATTTTCATAGATTTACCTAAGATGGGTTTAGATTATAATGAGGTATGACCACTTTTTTTCATTGTTGGGCCTACAATCACGTTATAAAGATTCATCCTTTGGGTTTCCCTCATGGTGTAGGGGTTAATCTATAGATGTATGCTAAGATATGGGTGAGTAAAACCCACATTATGAAGAGTGGGATGATGTACCATTGTCAAATATTAGACCAATTATCTATGGGTGATATTGTGTGGCATTCATAAAGGGTTTTTGGAGGATGGCCAAAGGATGGGGTATAGCTTAGGTTCAACCAAGTGAGTTTTTGCCTACTAGATGATGGCCTGATTTGTATGACTACTTCTAATTAGAGTGTGTCACACAAAAACTTAACATTATATAGGATGTTACCCCCACACCATATATGTGTAAATGATATGTGAGAGATATACTATGAGAGGGGGATAGGGGTTGACCTAGTGCTACTGACTTAGCTCATATTCCATTAGCAAATGAAGATCCCATGATCTAAACACTAGGTGTTGCTGACTTAGTGATGGTTGTACACTAGAATATACATGATTGTGATTGGCCTACAAGTGGCTTATTTTATTTCTATATGTAGTAGAGGATCCCCCCAAGGCATATGGTGGAGTGAATATTGGTGGTGCAATAACATCTTATCCTCAAGCACCTCCTATGAGTATGCATTTATATATTTATTGTCTATGCATAGATTTGTTTATTTTGATAACTTTTATATTGATAATGCATTTTCTTTCAAGGGATGATTAATATTGGACAACCATCATAGATACATCCCCCCAAGTATTTACAAGTCATGTTCTTTGTGAGGTGGTCCTTGATGATCTCTTAGAGTGTGTGACTGATGTTGTGGGTGAGCATATTCCCCTTTATTATTGGGTAGTGATATATATTGTAGATTACATTGTAATGACATTAGAATATAATGAGATGATATCCAAGAGAGATGTGGTTATTATCGAGCATGATTAGCTACTGATGGATATTACTAAACATTAGATGTTTCCTCCTACTCTTTTAATAGATATGGATCAAAATGTGTTTAATGAGTATTTATAGGTGAAGTTGAGCATGAAAATTTACAAGTGTGGCTATTCATTTATGAGGATTGTGAGATGATTAAATCTCATTCATGATCATGCCCACTTAATAGTAGAGCTTCATCTTTTCATGGTCCATATTACTAGAGAGAGGCATAGAGGTATAGTGTGATGAGATCATTATTGAGTGACATTTTATCATGTAAAATATTTCACACACACACACACACACAAATACACTTCAATGTATTTATTCTTGTATTGAATGTATGTTGAATTTTATATTGTACATGTTATTGATAATTATGTTATTGGATATTTGGATTTGTGTGACGACACTAGTACTTAGTATATTGATACATTTTATTATTATTAATTAAGATAATTTTTCTAATGATATTTTAATTTAATTTATGACACATTCATGTAATTGATTTAATTACAAATTATAAAACAAGTTGACCATCCTGATGAAAATAGAAATTGTGCATCGTATTGATTGTTATTTATAGTTGTCTTATGATGTTATATCCACAAATTTTTGGATTAGAGATATTAAATTCTACATTATTTACCTATGGTACTTGATATTTTGATATTTTTAAAGTGTGCATTACATGTTCATATCTATGATCTAAATTTTTATGCTTTTGCTTTGCTATCTAGTTTGTACAATTTGAGATGTGTGTTTATCATATAACATTGTGTCCCTCCCATTTTATTTATTTATTTGAAATTATAAAAAACCACATTTAAAATGAATATATAAATTGGTATTATTTGTAATACTTTTTTCATGCAACCAAGGTGTTCCTAAAGCTGCATTTTCCTATGGAAAAGTATGTTGTATAACTAAGAATGTGTTCATTGTCTTGAGTCCCACAGTGATTATGATGCATGAGCATAGGCTTAGAAGACTCATTTTGGTTTTTATTAGGTTTAGGAAGTATTTTTTAGTCATTTATAATGTTTTAAAATCTTTAGGATTCTAAAATTTGGTCCTTTGAGCCTAATAATGATTTTCCTGCCAAAATTGTCTTTTAAATTTTTTGAATTTGTAAGGGATATTTGAAGATTATTTATCATATATTAATTAAAAAAAAGGTCATTATACTTTTTTATTTAGGTAAAATAAGGTCTTAGATATATTTTTGAATACTTTTAAGGATTTAGTTTACAATTTATCATGTAAAACTCAACTAAGGTTAAGGCGTAGGTTGAGTCTTCTAAGTTAGTTAGATAGTTTGAGAAAGTTTAAGAGATTGGAGTGAAGAAGGAAGAATGAGGAGAGAATTAAGATAGTGTTAAATCATGTGATAATGAGGATAAAGCGATAAAGGAGACTAGAAACTCCTAGATCTGGATAAAAAGTAAGAGAGAAGTCTGAGAAATAAGGTTGTAAATAAGACAATATACAAATTTGCATCAAAATAATGAAAATTTGCCTTATTTGAGTTTCCTAATATTTTTGTTCTTTCAATAATATTCATTATTTTTAATAATTTTTCTTGTAATTTATAGACTTGAAAACACAGTATAGGCTTTTGCAGTCTAAAAGGTGCATTTACAATCAAGAAAAAACTATCTTTTATCAATTTTCAAGATTGGTTTGAAGTAAATTTTGTGTGATAAGGAAATATAAAAGAGTTATAAAGGTTTAAATTTTAAAATAATCCAAAATTGATCTTAAATATTGAATGTCCATTAAATTTTAGCTCACGCCTTGTGTATAGTCCAGAAAAGTGATTATACAGTCAAGAAAAACTTGTTTTCATCATGTTATGGGGTTGCTCAAAGTGGCTAAGTTATTGAAAAAAATAGGATAATTGTGTGTCATAACTTTTCCAATTTAAATATTCTAAAATAGGTCTCAAAACTCAAATTACTCCTTATTTAGAGTCCTTAGCCTATATATAGGTTTGCATACCCTAAACTAGGGTTTGAAGATAAAAATACTTATAAAATAAAAATTAACCCTTAAAATTTATTAAAACTTTGTGGAATGATGTAAGAGGAAATTTATAAAGTGTTAAAAGTGGTTTTGAGATTTCTTATCATCTACAGAGGGAGAAATTGAAGATTCTCGGTCTGCAAGCCTAATTCTTAGGCCTAAAAACCTTATTTTTGTGTTTTCTTGCATTTTTAAGTTTGGAAAAAGGTATAAATGAATATACTGAGTTAAAAAACCATAATGTGAATGTGTAAAAGGAACTTTTTAGTATATATACTCCTTGGTTTGTTAATATTAATAGTAAATAATGCTTTTAGGCCTAATCATATATCTCTTAAAATAGTAATAAGTTTGATCTTTTATAACCATTCCTCCATCATTTTGGTATCAGAGCAAGGTTTTGGTTATAATTCATGGTGACCCAAGGATAAATATTTCACTGATAAGAGTGAAGAGCAGGTTATGAAAAATAAACTTGTAATAAAGTGTAAAATGACACTTAGAGGAGCAACTAAAGGTGGTGCTAGAGTAGTCTAAGAAGATAACCAAGATATTTATTGATAGAGGAGATAAAAAAATTGTAAGCACATTAAGAGGAAATAGAAATCACTCAAAGAAAAGGTGTTGTGAAAGGTGATGTGAGTGAATGAGAGGAATAACAACAAGAAAATGTTACAGGAAAAGAAGAAAGAGTGGATGAAAGAGTCTTGAAAATAATCATATATATATGATCCAATTCCAAATTAGAGGTTTTAATATATGGAGGTATTCTAAATATTGAAGAATTGGTAGATTGGATAGCTATAATGGATAAGTATTTTGACTTTGAAGGAATAACTGAAGACAAAAAGGTCAAGTTTTTTTGTACAAGGTTGAAGGGACATGCATCTCTTTGGTGGGGTAATGTCTAAGAGGAAAGAAATAAAATAAAAGAAGATAAGATTAAGTCATGGGATAGAATGGTAGTAAAAATCAAATCAAAATTCATGTCTATAGACTACCAAACAAAATTATTCAAGAAACATCAAAACTTGAATAAAAAAGACATGAATGTAAAGGACTACACTGAAGAATTCTATAATCTTACAATTAGAGTTGGTCATGTAGAAGAGGATGTTGAGAAAATAACAAGATACATAAATGGTTTGAGGTTCAATATCTAGGATGTGATCAAATTTTTGTCACCAAAATCAGTTGAAGAAGCTTATTAGTTTGCTATCAAATTAGAAGAGAATTTGGCAAGAAAAAAAACTCAACAATCTAGAGGAAGAGGTAGAGATTTTAGAGCTATAGGACAACAAGATGGTAGAAGTTAGTTATAGGTTCATAATTAAGAAGCAAACATATATCAAGTTCAAGATAACTCTATGAGAGGAGGCTAATCATATAAAGGAATCAAGTCATATACAAGAGGCAAATGAGGAAGTTTGTAGGGAAAATGTTTCAAATGTAATAGGTATGTTGGTCATAGGTCATATTAATGCCTTGATAATAACCAAATAAGTTATATAAGAACTAAAATCAATAATAAAGTTGTTCAAGCTAAAGAAGAAAGTGTAGGAATACCATCACATGTAAGAACCTAAAATGGGAGAGTCTTTATTGATGAAGAGGATATTGCTAAATCTAAATAAAGATGTGAAGGAACCAACCCAAAGGAAGATATTGTTTATGGCTACATATAAATCCAAAGGTAAGTGTTGTAAGGTTATCATTGATAGTGGCAGTACAAATAACTTGGTTTCTTCATAAATAGTTGAAACACTAAGATTGAAAATATTGACACATCCTAAAAGTATAAAGTATCTTAGCTACAAAAGAGACATCAAGTACTAGTCAATAAGAAAGTAAGGTTTATTTTTATATTGGTAGCTATAAGGATAAATTACTTTGTGACATTATGCCTATGGATGTTTTCCATGTATTATTGGGTAGCCCTTGGTAGTTTCATAAGAGGGATATACATGATGGAAGGAATAATACCTAAACACTGGAAAAATATGGCATGAAACATAATTTGACACCATTGAAATATAGTATTGAAATTGAAAACAATACTAAGGTGTTGTTAATGAGTAGAAAAGAATTATTATAGTTGATAAAAGAAGAAAAGGTTGGTTGTGCATTGAATGTTAAGCCCAAGATAATAATTATAGATATTAAGTTGACTAATTTGCCATTGTAAATTTAGAATTTTTTGGATGAGTATGTGGATATATTGGTTGATTATTTTCATAATGAGTTTCCACCAATGAGGATCATGAACCATTATATGTATTCCATTCTAGGAGCTAGTTTTTTAAACAAAGTAGCCTATATAATGACACTTAAGGAGAATGAAGAGATCTAAAGACAAGTAGATGAGAAATAAATTTGTGAGTAACCCATAGAGGAAATATTTATCATGAAGGAGAATATATATGTGATAGAGTTGGATAAATAAGATGGCATATATGTAGAGTTACAAATAGAGGAAGAAAGCAGTCAAGTAGAGTTGCATGTTTCCATGGTAGAAGCTTAAATGCAGAGGTTATGAAAGTAATTGCACATAAGGAGATAATTAAGAAGGTTCATCTATGAAAAATATATAAAATTAGAGGTGTTATTAAGGATAATATAGTCTTGGATGTGCCTAATATGGAGATTTTGAGAGCCCATGGTGAGAGTGAAAGATATGAGAAGCATGCTAGCAATAGAGAAGGGTTGAACATCATGCCTTTGGAGCATTATGAAGAGGTTAATAAGGTGAATGAGGTAACTTTTATTTTCCTTAATATGTTTGTGTATTGTGTAAGTCCATTCATGGATAGGATAATGAAGACAAGGACTAGATGTGGTTCAGTTTGACATGTTCATTGGTATGAGAGGCAAAGTGAAGAAGCTGACCAAGTGATTGATATGGTAGTAATTATTAGATAAATGGTTGGTGTTGATGATCCAAATAATTTGGAGGGTCTTAAAGCTAATTTTGAGATAAAATAAAGTGATAAAATTATGGTATAATAATGTTATCAAGAGGACATACAATAGGGAATTCATTTGCAACAGGTAGAGGTGGGAGAAAAGACTCTCACAAGGACAAATGAAAGAGATTGGCAAAAAGAGAAATTATTGATCTTAATGTGGAAGACCTATATATTTAAAAAATATAATAATACAAAATAAAAACACTTTCAAATTTTGATGAATAGGTTATCAATTGGGAGCAACATTGAAGACCTCATGGATAGGAGCTCATGAATACTTTTTGAACTCAAGGAGCTTGATGTAGGAGCATAGGATTAAAAGACTCATTTTATTTTATTTATTTTTGGTTTTGGTTTTTATTAGGGTTAGGAATTATTTTCTTTGGTAATTTATTTTGTTTTAAAATCTCTGTCATTCCAAAATTTGGTCATTTGAGTCTAATAATGATTTTCCCTCCAAAATTATCTTTTTAAAAATTTAAATTTGTAAGGGACATTTAAATAGTACTTCTCATCTCCTAATGAAATCAAAGATCCTGATACTTTATTTGAGGGGTAAAAGAATGTCTTAGATATATTTTATAATAGTTAAAAGGTCTTAGTTTGTAATTGACTATGCAAAACTCAACTAAGGTTAAGACTTAGGTTCATTCTTCTAAGTTAGTTAGATAGTTTGAGAAAGCTTATGAGAATGGAGTGAAGAAGGGAGAATGGGGAGAGACTGAAGATAGTGTTAAATCACATGATAATGAGGATAAAATAATAAATGTGACTATGAACTCCCAGATTTGGAGAAAAAGTAAGAGAGAAGTTTGAAAAATAGAGTTGTAAACAAGAAGTACAAATGTGCATCAAAATAATGAAAAGTTTCTTCATTTGATTTTATTCTTGAAAATTAAATCTACTAATTCATGTAAGTGATTATTATTTTATTTATTTAAATAATAATAATTATTTGGAATATTTTTATTGCAAGTTACAAACTTGAAAACATAATACATGTTTCTACAATCTAAAAAGGTGCATCAACAGTCAAGAAAAAACTATCTTTTATCACTTTTCAAGATTGGTTTGAAGTAATTTTTGTATGATATGTAAAGATACAAGGTTTATAAAGGTTTTAAAATTTAAATTAATCCAAAATTGATCTTAAATATTTAATGTCCATTAAATTTTAGCTCATTACATGTGTGCAGCCCAGAAAAGTGATTATACAATCAAGAAAAACTTATTTTCATCATGTGATGGGGTTGTTCAAAGTGTCTAAGTGATTGAAAGAATAGGATAATTATGTATCAAACATTTTAAAATTGAAATATTTGAAAATAAGGTCTCAAAATTCAACTTAATATTTATTAAGGGCTCTCGATCTGTGTACAGGTATGCTTACCTTAAACTAAGATTTTGAAGACAAAAATCCTTATAAAACAAAAATTAATCCTTAAAAATTATTGAAACTTTGTGTAATGGTGTAATAATATGTTTATAAAGTGTTAAAAGTGTTTTTAATATTTTTTTATCGTCTATATATGGATATATTTAAGATTATAAGTCTACAGGCCTAATTCCTAGGCCTAAAAACCTTGTTTTAGTGTTTTCTTGCATGTTCAAGTTTGGAAAAAGGTACACATGAATATAATAAATTGAAACAACATAAATTAAATATGGAAAATTATTTTTTAGTATAAATAATCCTTGATTTTTTAATATTAGTAGTTAAAAAGGCTTGTAGGCCTAATCATATCTCTCTTAAATAAGTAACAAGTTTGATCTCCCTTAACCGTTCCACCATCAGATTGGTAAAAAAAAATATTACATTAGATCCATGTGTATTTTATAATTATTTATCATTGTATCCCACACTTTTAATGAATTATATTATGCATATATTATGTCGTTGCATGTCATCTACAGCAAAATGTTCTTTATGTGTGTGATTGACAAGTGCGTGAATGATCAAGGGTTATTTTTTGAGACATCATTGATTTCATAGGAGATAATGAAGATCTGATTTTGTTACCTTTTCCAATTTTAAAAATATGATAACCCATTTATCTTCTAATCGTGATATATTTTTATGCATGCATGACAATTATTATCCATATTTTTGTTTATACTATGATAGGTGAAAAATGGTTTGCCTTTTGTATATTCCTCATGATGAAGAATATGATATTAATTGGAAGGAAGAGTGATTAACATTTGTCTAAAAATGTGTGAAAATTTTCATGTGGTTGATCTTTGAATTTTTTAAACTCAAGTGATGGCCTATTACTAAAATTAGATTTATTTACTTTAGGTAGTGCTTACTAAACTGGTTCCTTCCCTTTATTAAGTACTATAACTTATTATTATATGATTTTGGTTGTTTTTATTAACACATTTATATCATGAATGACTGTAACTTGATTGTTTCTTTTGGATGATAAATCTAAATTCCTATGTTCATTGATAACTACTTGCTTGTGTGAAGATGATTCTTACTCAATAAATTTTTGTGTTAAAAAATTAATACCATGTGCATATTTGAACACATCCATGTATAATTTCTCAAATGAGATGTAAATTATAAGCATGGATATTTATTTGAATGGAGATAAGAGACCCATACTAAAGATAAATTGATTTTTAAAATCTGAGGGTTAATAAGTTAGAGAATGTAATATATTTTTGAAGCATAAGATGTAATATTCGATAATCTCATCATGACCCTATTTCAAACCTTGTAGATGTCCAAGGTTAACTTAGGTATCATATTTTTTTGATAATAATGCATCTTATAAATTTTTAAACTTAGGGAAGGAACCACTAGATAAAATATAAAATTAAGCTAAAACATCTCTTGTGAGACTTATATGTAAATATCTTAATATAATGCATCCATAATTACCCCATTATTCAAAAATTTATATTGAGTAAAAATGAATCCGCAATAATCAAACAAGGGTGGTGTAGGCATGATAAAATCCTTTGGATATAAATGCTCATATATAGCTCATGTAAGGGGTTGTCCTAAGATAACATTATCTTTTACATTCACACAACATGATCTAGTTTGTAAACTAAGATCAAGAACTTGATTTTGGAGGTCACCAATAACATGCATCACGGATAAGATATGACTAGTAGGAACATTATTGGTTTGGAAAGCCTCACTTATGGGGTGTAATTGATAATCTATTTTAAACATCAATATGATAGGATCATGAGAAAAGTCATTACATGGCCATCATTGTATTCTAAGATAAAATAAGTACGAACTTGAGAATAATTTATTAGCCTATCACTTTGAATTTTCATGTAAGTAAAAACTATCACATTCCTCTTGATTGGATTCATTTAACTTAAGAGAAAAAGAAGATACATCACAATTAATTTTATCATGAGGCTCACATTCTATGAATATTGGATGACTATCTTGAGAATATTTGGATAGTGTGACATGATCATTACTTTGTAAAACTATATAATTATCATTTTTTGTTTGTACATCTTATTCATTTTCATCTTGTGACATTTCAATAGAAGGAGATTAAGTATCATGAGATGTTATAGCATTGTTCATTATTTCCAAGGGAGGAGAGAGATTATCAAAATATTGTATGTAGTTTTCCATTCCTAGAGTATAATATTATATATCATATGAATTTATACCATCTACACTTTATAGAGAGGGATTAACAACTTCACTTGTATCACTTATTATTTGTATGCAAGGACTATGCTTTTGTAGCTTATATTGACTAATGTGATGTAATGCAAAAGTAAATTTAAAAGGTAAACAAGGTGCACTTATTATCTATTCTTCACATGTTAATCTTTGTAAGATATTAAGGGGCAGGAGATATTCATTATCGGTACGTTCCTTTTTTTATACTTTATGAAAAGAGGAATACAAGGGAGGAATTAGTTTTAAAATTTCTAAATTGGATAGCTCACTTTATCTTAACTATAGTCTTCACTACTGTACAAATCATCTTGATTTTCATAAACATAGTTTAGACACCCAAATTTGGCACAAACTCATTCAAAATATACATTTTTGTATAGTCTTGATTATTTGGATTATTTTTGATGAATGAACAACTTATTAGCATGTCTTGGTCTAATTCTTAGGCTTCTCTCTCTTCTCATTATTTTAATGTCTTTTATGTGTCTATCTTATCTTCTCATATCTATCTCATCTTCTCATATCTATCTCAGGGATCCCTAATTATTTTAAATTTCATTGTATTTATATTTTAAGTATTTTGTACAAGACCACAATCCTTGAACATATCTGCACTATGGATTTGTCAGAGTAATGCAAACTTGTCCCAACATAACTTGTGAAAGATTTTTGAATTTATATGTTGATAAAAGTCTCTTTTATAGCCATTAGTATTTTAAAATTTAGTTTCTATTGACCAATTTTGACCCCCAAGTCAAAATGGTTAACCCATATAGGTTGAAACTTTTTCATAGGTTTATTCGAGTTTGTATATAGTTATTATGGTCTTGTAATGGTATTCAAGTGGTCATATTAGTCCTTGATTATCTTTGTTTAAGGTTTCATCTCACATGTACTTGTATAGTCTCAAGGTCATTCATGAGTTAATATGTTTTTCATGTGTGGTCAAGGTTTAACATTGGTATGAGTCATTAAATGAGGGTTTTTTATGCTTAGAGGTCATATAACCATGAATTATTCTTTTATCATGTTGCCATACATCTCAAAAGTCTTTAAACCACATTTATAAGCTAAAATTGATGAATTGTACATACTATTATAAATTAAAATCATTTAAAGAGATGTTATAATATGCTTGATGTTAGAGAATAGTTAGAGGATGGTCAGAACCTTATAAAATTACAATTCAACATCTAAATTGAGAGAATAACTCCTTTATAGGTAGTTACAGGCACTCGTATAGACTTGGGAGATATATTTGTAGGTGAAAATGGTTAAGAGGTGCCTCTTCAGCTTTAAAAACTTATATTCATGCTTGGAATGAAGTTTTAGGTCTTAGAGATGCAAATAACTCTCTCTCTTCCCCATCACTCCCTTTATAAGATCACAAAGGCAGATTTCAAATGTATGGTACGACCAAGAAAGATAAATTTGGAAGCTAAGATCTTGGAAAATGTTAGGGGTTATAAGCATATTCAATTTTGTGGCATTGGTTTGTAGATTCATCCTCTCTCCTTTATGAACAATCGTTAAGAGTGTAAGGAGGTCACTATGTCTTATCCATTCAAGTAGGGTCTAGTTTTCCTTTTATTTATTCACTTCAGAGTTTGATGGAGGAGATTAGATTTTGTGAGGTGTTATCATAGATAAAATTAGTCTTTATAATTTTAGTTTCATAAATCTAATCAACCTTATGAGGTGTCTTTAACAAGGAAACTAGTGTCTCAAGCATATGAAACATACCACCTGAACGGTAAGCATCTTGGTTGGTTTGAAGTGTTGACATTTTCAAAAGTTTCCAAGTGCCTCATTATTCAAGGAAAACATCTCACTCTTAGATTATTCATGTAATATCTCCTTGAAAATTTATCTTTTGTATACAATCCTCAAGTGGTAGAATGATTCTTGATCTTTAGAGGCATGGTGTAGTGCATGAACAATCTCATACAAACCTGATTGCTAAATTTGACCCTAAATAACAAATAAAATCCAATTGATATTATGTGAAGATGAAATTTAACAATTAGAATCCCAAGTTAATGATAACGGGGCTCAAATTCACTCTTTAGCAAATACTTGGATAAGTTTAATCCACCCACAAGTCTGCAGACTTGTAGGTGGATGTTCATGGAATGAAAGTATCAGGTTGAGGATGTTCAAAAATTGAAGAGACATGATATATCTTCCTAAACACTCATTTGACCTTGGCATACCCTATTACATCATCAAAGAGCATGATTAAATCATAGAATCCAACTTTCATGCATAAGACTTGTACATGAGTTGACCTCATAAATAGACCTGTACATACAAATGGGCAAGTTTGAGATTGCATAATGTTTATTAGGAGATCCATAGGATATTGAGGTAGATGATAAGAAATTGACATAAGATGATACAATATCCAAGTGTAATGACTCAAGAAATTAGTTTTCTTTAACAATCCATCCAAGCAAGAAATAAACCTAAGGTTGCAGACCTATAGGCCCTCATTTTCACCAAAATATCCAATTATCATGTAAATAAGAATAGGTATGGAAACATGACTCAATATAAGTATGAGATAATATAAAAACTAATGAATACACCTAAACTATTTTAAATTTAAAACAGGGTTAAGATGATTGAGTTTGCAGGCCTAAATACTCATACATAGACCTGTGTATGAAGATAAGAAGTAAAATTAGTAGCATACTATGAAAGGTCAATGAAACTTGTAGAGAAATGAGGAAGAACTTTCAATGAAGTTTAGTTACTTTCAAGGTGTCAATGACCTAATTGAATAAGGCCAAATTTTAGGGCTTAACACTCCAATCACCCAATGATCACCTATAACCATCTCTTGAGCAAGCATAAGATACATGAATGGTAATTTTAAAGATGCAAGGTGATTGAAAATATGGTAGAGGTTCAAAATAGGGTAACTAGTTCTCAATAGAGTAAACAATATCCTTGGATGCTTAGTGATTTGTATTGAAACTTTAAACACAGTTAAGATCCTAAAAATGACCACCTACAAGTTGGTATAACTAACTCAGGCTGGTTACAAACTTGAGGAGAAGACATAATACATAAAATGAGTTTGAAGTGTAGATGGATAAACAAGAAAAAAAGGTCAATTGAGGTTAGATAAATCTAAAAAAAAGGCTAGAGGAAATCATCAAAATAAGCTCACTATGACCCTGCATACACACAATCAATATGACACCTACAGGCTTGCCAAGAGTGAAAGATGCATCCTTTTTTTGAGATAAAAAAAGGTCCAAAGGAATAAAATTACATGATAATGATATTAAAATACTATTATGCCACCATATGGTGCTCAAACTCAATAAAAAGGGTCACAATGTTGATGGAATCTGTTTAGACCTATGGAGCCTAAGATCAAACACACAACCTATATGGATAGTCATGAGAAAAGTGATTTTTTGAGGGTAACATGAGGACCTAAAGACATTGTTAAATTCATAATGATAGTACAAACCATAGAAGATCATCCATAGATAGTGGAAGACAAGAAATGACCAATTAGGCCTATAAAACCTCCTTAAATCTCTCTAGGTGGATGACTTTAGTTCAAACTAGAATTTATCTCACTTGTTGTGACCTTGAAATTGTGCATGGGACCCAGTGAATTTTATGGATGTTAAAGAGGTCTATATACTTAAATATTTTGGAACTAGTTGTTGGTTTAAGTCCCTAACCTTTATGAACAAAGGTTAAGAATGAAGACCACTCTCCAATGGCGTAGTTCAAACTCGAAGAGCACCTTCTCAAGTTTAGATATGTATGGATAATTTTAATGGGATATAGAGATCCTAGGAAAATTTGAGGAGGTTAGTGGACTTGGGATTTGTGTCATTGGTTCAGGATTTAAGGCTTTAGGGTTTATAAACAATCATTAAGAACTTAGACTACTTTAAACCCTATTAAGGATCCAATGTGAAATATTGACATCCAAAGTGAAAAAAATGACTTGGTTTATACCTAAAACCTCCCAAAAAACATTCTAAACTCCTTAAAGTTTCTCACCATGTACTTTGCTTGTACCTACAATTTTACAAACTACATTTAATGTCATGTTCTACAGGGGTTTAAGGTGTTTTATAGGATTTTGAGCCATTGAAACTTAAAAACTATTGAGGAGGGTAATTTTGGATGAATTATACCTATTAAATCCCATAAATCTATACATTACACATTTTAAGTGATCCTACAGGTCTAGTTTTTAAGGGCAGTCTAAGAAAGGCTTGAGAAAGGGCTAGTTCCCTGGACCATTTCATGGTTCTCATACCTAAACAGGGTTTCAAGACCTCAAATTTGGTATGGAGGATGGTTATATGCTGGGGAAAGTGAATCACACAATTTTTTGTTGTTCCACACTTGTGGGAGAAGTTTGGAGCAAAAATTTAGCTTTCTAGGTCTAAAGGCCTAATTGAGGCCTAATTGGGGGAAGAGAACAACATAAAAAGGATAGTTACACTTGGTTTTAAGTCATGAAAAATGGCATGGAGATGTAAGTGGATATTGGGTACTAAAAAATATCCTTAGTTTCCAAATATCACCCATACATCCTTTCACACAATGAGATATGTGTGTTTTCAGGGCTATAAGGATTTAAGAACTAATGAGAGTTTGGGTGCAAGATGAAGTCTTGGGGGTTATTTGATGGATATAAATGATTTTATTAAGGTTTTATAAGGTATTTTAATTATTTTCATGGAGATATATTACCTTGATAAAGTTGAAATAAAGTTTTGAGCCATTTGGCCAAGTCTAGGCATAGTAGACCAAGGGGTTTTAGGACATCTAAGGAGTTTGGTGATGATTGCCCCTAAAATATCAGAGTAAGGGAGTTTAAAAATGTAGGATAGGTGTAAAATAGTAGGTATGGAATCATTTCATAGTGATTTTATGATGAATAAGCCCATTTTTCACTCTTCACATGTAAAAAAAGGCAATTTTGAGGAACAAGTGCAAGGTGTCAAGCAAGAAATGAAACTCCTAAGCCATTTGGGAAACAAAAAATCTTCATAGGAAGAAAAAATGTCCTTGGAGATCTATTAGGACTATTATATAACTTGTTTCTTGTTTTTAACTCTTGTAGACACTTGGCAATCTCCCTCTTTTATGCCCCTCTCTCTCTTCCTCATTTCTCTTTATACATTGCCTCTTTTGGCATTGTAAGAGATCCACAAGTTGGTATGGTAAAGCCCTGATAAATTGAATAATTATTTTTCATTTAGATTAAAGATTTAAATTGGTTTTAGTTTCTCAAATTCTTTCATAAGTGTGTGAAGTAGTTTATTGTTGGGTGACAAGTGATAGTTCTCTTTCCTTGCATTCATCTATCTCTTTCATGATTTGTGTGAGTAATATAATTTATAACAGGTCATATGAAGTGTAACTAATAGATTTGTGTGATTTAAATTTCATAATAAGGTTATTATTTTCCATTATTATACCTATTAATCATATATATTGAAGGATACATTGCATTTTACCTTCATATTAAAGCATCATGTTAGGAAGACCTTGGGTTTTGAGATCAGATTTGTAGTTGTTCTTCCATATTGTAAGTTTAAGTAAGTTTTGGAGTTTATCATGGTGCATCACCTCCATTATATTAATGTTTAATCTCATTATATCCCTTTTCCTTCAAATCAAGTAGGTTAATGTTTAGTTGTAGGTGTTATGCATAGGAGCTACCCTATAATCTAGAGATTCACCTCTAAGAATTGTCACCCACAACAAATGAGGTGTTTCAATGTTATTCAAAATTTGAGGAGGCTTCGGTATCCCTCCTTAGGGTATAAATTTTGGTGATAATAGTTTTGGCACGCCCAGTGGGACCTCATGGTATAAGAAGTTGTCTAAGGTAGATGTTGATCTTGACAAATCTAAAGTTATAAAACTTCCTTCATGCAGTATCTTATGACTCCAAAGTTATTGGCTCTTGGTTACAGACTAGTGCCTCAATTTCATGCCTAAGTTAAACATAATATTTTTTAATAAAGGCATTCCTTTTGAATGTTTAGAGTTGCCTTACTATTTAATTAGATCAAAGAGGTTTGTTAACACCCATCCATATTCAAAGAAGTCTTTTGTTGCTCATATACCTATTAGGATACTCTTTTTGGGTCCAATTTGCAAGATGTCAGCCCCAAGGAACCTTCCCTTTGTTGCCTTCAATGTCCATAGTCCTTTATCACTTGATCACTATGATGAAAGTCCTATGTCAGCCCTTAAAAGTGTGCCTTCTTACATGGGAAAAACTACCATTACTCTTATTGACCGTATAAATAACATTGTCAAATTTTGCAACATACATAACATCACTGAATAGAGTGTTTCCATCAAGTTATTCACTATTTATTTAAAAGGGAAGGCCCTTAATTATTATGGTACTTTGTGTTGGGTGAATATTTTATCGACCAGCTAACTAGCATTCAAAATAGTTCCTATCACCATAGCATAGGGAGATTGGTCATCCAGATGTGAAAGTTTACTGTGTCACAAGGGGAAAAATCTCTCCTCTCATCAAGGGGAGGTTCCCTATTAAATATGCAGAGGCTATATACTATATAAATAAGTTGAAAGTAAGACATAGGGGTGGGATAAACCATCCATCTCTCTTCTTTTAGAGATGATGCTAACAAACAGAGAAAAAAATCCTAGTGGAAAAATTGAAGGCACTTCTCTTCTTTTAGAAGTGTTCTTGCAGGAAACAAGAGGATTTCTTTTGAGTAAGATAAGAAACCAGTAACAAAAGGGTGTAGTAATAGCAGGATGAAACAGAACACAAAGTTTCCACCTCAACTTCCCAAAGAGTGAGATACAAAGAACAATGGGGGCATAGAGTCATCCCAAGGTCCTTTACACAGAAATGGAAAAGAAAAACACACACTGAAGACAACTATGACAGTGTAAAGTCTGAAAGTAGTTGGCTTCAAGACACCTTCCTTATCGCCTCCACTAGTTCTGCTTGTTAAATCAAATAAACAAGAATGCTTTCAAAAGATAGACATAGGAACAATCTCCTAAAGTAGCACAAGCTATAATAGCACAAAGTTTGCAAGTAACTTGCTTTCTCATTCAATCAAAGAAATATGAACTAAAATCTGAGCTCAAAGTCTTAGTAATGCCTTTCAATTTGGGTAGAGTTTCGCTTCTGGTAAGGGGAAGATCTCCTCCTATTTCCTATAAGAACACTTCTGAAATAAGACATGTGCCTTCAGTGTTTCCACCAGGATTTTCTCCTCTATTTGTTAGCATCATCTTTGAAAGAAGAGAGATGGATGGTTTATCCCACACCTATGTCTTACTTTTAGCTTATTTATATAGTATATAGCCTCTGCATATTTAATAGGGAACCTCCCCTTGATGAGAGGAGAGATTTGTCCCCTTGTGATGCAGTAAACCTACACATTTGGATGACCAATCTCCCTATGCTATGGCGATAGGAACTATTTTGAATGCCAATTAGCTGGTCGACAAAATATTCATCCAATAGTTTTTGGTGACTCCGTTGGGGACACAATAATTTTGTGCAATTTGAAACCTCAAGTTTCAGATTGAAACATTACCTGTGTCTTACCCATCATCATTATAACCCTTATCCATTATAGATTCTAGTGACTCCATTCCATTTCTTACCCACTATCATTAGCCCTACCATACTTCATCTCTGTTTCCATTATTTTACCTAGTCTGCAAGACCAGAGTCACTGGAAAAGAGTGCGCAGTCTGAAGCCTCAAGCCTCAAGCTGAAGCAGGGCTAGTTCTTTTCCATTTTTGTCCTGTAATCTGGCCATTCCACCTAGATGCGTTATCCCCATTTTTCATAATCCCATCATGGCAGTTCGAGGCCCCTGGGGTAACTCTTTTGGCCCACTTAATCTAACTCCACCCCTGTAGGAGCTACCACTTAGTTCAAGAAAGAATTTGCCCAAATTCTTTGGTTATGGGAGAGTCCACCTTAATGAACACATTACAGCTTTCAGCATAGCTTGTGGTGTGATAGGGGTGGAATTTGAAGATGTGGCAGTCATGATTTTTGTGGAGACACTACAAGGTGCTGTTGTAGATTGGTTTTACCATCTGCAAAATGGATCAGTGACTGGCTGGGACACTATCAAAGCTAAATTTGAAGCCAGGTTCAGGACAGCAGAGGATGCACATGCCTTGCTAGCCCAACTCACACAAATGAAGAAGGAGCCCCATATGCCTATGAGGGACTTCATTGCCAGGTTCAACAAGCTGAGGCACATGATTCCCATGATTGCCCAACTGACACCTCAGAATCTCATGTGTTTCTTCATCAACTCACAGCTGCCTAAAGTGAGATTTTTTTTTGAGACGGGCTAGACATATAGACCTTGATGCTGCTCAAGACTTGGCTACTAAGGTAGAAGATGACCTTATCTTGGTAGGAAAGATAAGGAGAGACCCTAATAAAGGTAAATCCTCTTCATCTTCTGAGTATTCACCTGCAGTCACCACTGACCCAATGGTACAAAAGCTAGCAAATGAGATGCTAGCTCTCAAAAATAAAATGGCACAAGGGATGTCATCTACTCTTGCATACAAAGATATGCCTAAGAGGACATTTCAAAATCAGGCATACTAAGGCAATGCTGTCAAGAATTAGGGACAACAAAATTGCCTTCCTCCTCCACAGAGGAACCTCGCCATTAAAGCACCTCCAGCCAACTTAGCAGTTGGATATTTGGAAACAGAGCATGATTTCTCTTTCCAACCTGAGTTTAATCAAGAAAATAACATTGACCTCTTCACAAATGATCAAGAAGAGTCAGTTGGTGACTCTATCATTGGTTTCTTGGATTACCAGGATGAACCTAGAAGTGAAGGTGATGCAAATGAGAGACCATATGCTGTGTTCACCTGGTCCCAAAACCAGTCAGCTCAACAAACTGATAAAGGAAAAATAGAGAAGCAACCTCAACCAACAATTTTAATTATTGAATGTGGAACCACTCTATCTTTCCATCCAAAGGACCCAGTGGTTACTAAAGAAGTAAATATCCTAAACAGTTATGCAACTTCTACTTCAATTTTGCAGTCCAGTCTTCCCACCCCTCCCAAAAACCAAAAGGATGAACTCCCATCCTCTGTGCCTAGTCCAATTCAATCATTTGACATAATTGATCATGTCAAAAAGACCAAAAGTCAAATGACTAAATTTGAAGTCCTGCAGTCTAACCCTAATTAGTTGGACAAGTTGGTACAAGATGTCAAGACCCAGTCGGCCCCTGAAGCTCAAATTTTGTTTGATTTTTCAGGCAGGGGTGATTACTTCTTGACCATGGAGGACATCCATGTTCCTGGAGATGAAAGTTTGGTAGGTGGTGATCCAAGAATTGATTCAAACCAGACATCAGAAGGATTGGTAGGGTGTAGTACAAATGAGAAAGGGTCTTCCATCTCTAATAAAGAGAAATTTGATAGAAGATCTATTTTTGGTGATGTTTGGATCTGGGAAATGGATGGTAGCAATTCCTCTATAGGTGTTGGGGCCAAGTTGGTGTTGATATCTCCTAAGGGGGATATTCTTCCTTCTTTACACAAGTTGTAGTTCAACAACACCAACAACACTGTCTAGTATGAATCTCTATTACTCAAATGGGGAGATACTTGAGACAAAGGAGATGCGAGCCAGTGGTCTGCTAGGCATCTGAAGGGGACAATCAAGACGTACTGGACTAAACTATCAAAACAACAAATTATGGTAATAAACCAGGCTGCTGCCCATCATAATTAGAAAAAGGGACTCTGCAGGAGAACCAAGATTCATGGTTCTCATACTAGAAATCAAGTCTTGCCAAGGGGCAGCAAGAGAAGAGAACCAAGAGGAAGACACAGGAGATTGAATTCCTAGTGGAGAGTTCCATTCGCTCGTCACCGATTTTGGGGGAAAAATGGCTTCTTGCTGGTTTATCAAGATAAAAGGCCATTTTCACTACCTCTCAAGGAGCAGCATCTGATGTACTTTAATTCTTGAAGTACCAAATAAATTCACCTGTACATTTGTATATTTGTAAAGTCTTTGTTCTATTTTGTGCTTTTCATTTTCATTTTTTGGAGCCTTTTTTTTTGGGTAGCTCGACTCTGTAGCCCAATGGCACACTTCAAGGCACTGGAGATTCTGGTTTCTACTCCCCTCAGCTGTTCCAAGTTCTCATCTAAAGGAAGTTCCCCAACTGGAGCAAGCTTTTGTCCCCAAAAAAATATCACTCATTTTTGGGACAACATTTGAACTATTTTGGTCCTACAGACTAAAATCCTCTCTTCCCCTTTCAAAAATTGTTCTGAGCATTCAGGTTCTTCATTTCTCAAGCTTTCCAAAAATCTAGGACCTCTGCAGGCTTAAATCTAGGAACTCTGTAGGCTTGAATCTATGAACTCTGTAGGCTTGAATCTATGGACTCTATAGGCTTGAATCTATAGACTCTATAGGCTTGAATCTATGAACTTTGTAGGTAGGCTCAAATCTACAGACTCTCAAGGTTGGTTTCTATGGACTCTGTAAGAAAGAAATAGGTTTAACACTTAGCCAAATAATGAAGAATGAATTGATTGGACCATTGAACCATTGAACCAAAGCTGGTTCAATCGGTTGGTTCAAAGGTTCAACCAAAGCTTAGAAAGATAAAGGAAGCAGTGTTTGAGCGAGACACAAAATAAACCAATGAATCGATTGAACTTTGAACCAAAAGAGTTTAAAGTTTAATGGTTCAACATGGTTCAAAAATTCCAAGGCAGCCTCAAGAAAAGAGAGAAGCAACATGGATGATTCCAAAGGCAAGTTCAAATGAAAGCGATGGTTCAACCAAGGAGTAAGAAAGTGATTAAACCAATAAAATGATTGAAGCAAGGAGCTGAGAAGGCTGCTTGAACCGTTGAAACAGTCAACCAATGACATCCCCATAGATGTCAAATTTAAGGTAAGGGAATATCCATGGAAATTCAAATAAAGTGCGGAACTTGAAGGAAGAACCAAGCGACTGGCTAAAAATCTAGCGTGGGAGCTTAAATTCCAAGAAGAGACAAAGCTAAAAAAGACAAAAGTAGAAAGAGGACAAAGAGGAAAATATCTACGTAGTAGTTATTCCAGTAGTTAGAATAGTCTGTGAAGTAGATTTTCTAGCTTGCAAAAATTAAAGATGTGGCCTATTTTTCCTCCCATGAAGTAAAAATAGAATGGATAGCTACATCGATATCAAAGGGGATAGACCAGATGATCCAAACTTAGGAGAAGACAGATGGGATGAAATGACACACCATAGTTAAGACAACTACCCTATTTTCAATGCAGTCCTTTGACAAACCTGGAAATGCATTCAAGGCATTGAATGCACAACATGGGCCATTTTATGGAAAATAAGTGCCTAAGTCTTTCTTAGAGCGTTATATATTGTAATCTCTCATTTGTTACAAAGGAGACTTTTCATTTTACAAGAGCGAAACTCTACCCATTTTGAAAGAGAAAAACTGAGACTTTGAGCTCAGGTTGTAATTTCATTTCCATTGTTATCTAAATGAGAAAGCACATTTTTCACAGACTTTGTGCTATTCTGACTTGTGTCATCTGAAGGTGTCCTTATTCATTTAATTTGGTACATAGAATTAGTGAAGGTAATAGGGATGTGTCCTAAAACCAATTGTGGGAAGACTTTGTGCTTTCACAATTGATTTCAATCTGTGTTTTCCTTTTCTTTTTGTGTTGAAGATTTTGGGGTGACTTTATGCCCCCATTATCCTTTGTGATATACTCTTTGAGCAGTTGAGGTGGAGACTTTGCGCTCTATTTCATCCTGTTGTTACTACGCCCTTTTGATCATTGGTTATTTCACTATCTAAAAGAAACTCTTGCTATTTCTTGTAAGGACACTTCTGAAATAAGAGAAGTGCCTTCAGCATTTATAGCCAAGATTTTCTCCTTTGTCTATGTGCATCATCTCTAAAAGAAGAGAGATGGATGGTTTGTCCCACCCCTGTGTCTTTCTTTCTACTTATTTATATTGTATATAGCTCCGCATATTTAATAGGGAACCTCCCCTTGATGAGAGGAGAGATTTGTCTCCAGTTGATGTAGTAAAGTTGCACACCAAGATGACCCATCTCGCTATGCTATGGTGATAGGAACTATTTTGGTCACCAGTTAGCTGGCCGAAAAAATATTCAACCAACACTTTGGATCCCAATTCTATCACTATATGAGACCAATTGGGTGACTCTTTGAGAAGGAGATTTGAAGAAAAATCTGATCACTTATCTTTAACCAAGAAACTAACTACCATTAAGAGAGCACCTCAAGAGGCCATACAAGACTTCAATACCAGATTTAAAAAGACATGGGATAGGATATCTATATTTTTAAGTTCTACTACACATCATGATTTTCTCTATTATCTCAAATCTTTCAATAGTGACATATCCATAATGATTCAATCCATGGGAGGGGATACACTACCTAATGCCTATGAGACCAATATAAAGGTTAAGAATTGAATTATAAAAGTTGGGAAGATAGATCCTAGACCACCTATGCCTCTATTTCCTGATGTGAAAAATCCTATACCCACTATTGTTCCCATCCTCATACCCAATCATAAACAAGCTACCTCTAATCAGCCAAGCAAGTCAAGAGATGAAGATATGATCAAGTCTCTTAGATAAGAGAACCAAACTCTCAAAATTCAATGAAAAACATAGAAATGGATGTTTTTTCAAGGTCCTTATCAGCCCTATCAATCTTATCAAGCTCCTAGAATGCCTTTTCAAGACCACTTCAAGGACAAGGGAAGCTAACTCATGTAAAGTAATATAATGGTCAAAATTAGAATGCCCCTACTTTAAAAGCACTTGTACCTATCTAAAAAAATATTTTACAAGACAATGGAGAGCATCTTTCATGGGACCAACCTCATGACTCATCTACCTATGAAAATAAGACATTCAATCAAGCTTATATGGCGCAATGGGGAATAATGTATGTCATGACTCAAGAAGAGATGCCTAGTGGAGGATAAATACATGGAGAAGATGATCAATTAGAAGCTACCTTGATGAACTAATTTCAAGGAGACTCATGTGCAATCAATTACCAAGGGAACTTGAACATAGGCTCAAATTTTAAAGCTACAAATACAAGGTCAAAGAATAGAGTGATTGAAGAGGTAAAAGGGACAAGTGGTGGCCCAAACATGAAATTTAAAGTATCTCAAGGAGTAGGTGTGTCAAATATAGTCCCTATGGCTCAAGTAAATTAGATATTTTAGAATGATAAATCTCCTTGTATGCCTCATATGCATCAAGTGACATAAGGTAGTGGTAGTGCTATAACATCTAGAGGATATGACAAGGTTGGAAGCTTCCCTATGAATATTTTTAAGTAGATGAATAAGGTTAATATAAGCATACAATTGTGGGATACAATGTCCATTCTTGGACAAAGAGACCTGATCCAAAACGAGCTCTCCAAGATCAATGCAACACCTAGGTAGCATAGTGAAAGAGGGATAGTTTTGACAAATGAATTAAAGATTAAGGATGGGCAACCAACTAAAATTGAAAGAAAAGATAAACCTCCTCTATTTTACCTCTCTATCATCATTAGAGACTCATTGGTTCATAATTGTTTAATTGACATTGGAGTAAGCACCTCAGTCGTGCCCAAATAAATAGCTAATAAGCTGAATTTGAAGTATAAATTACACTCCAAGGGGTGGTTACAACTAGACGGATCAACTACTGAAAAAATTTAGCATCATTAAAGGTTTGTATCTCACCTTTTATGCTTGTCCTGCCTTCTCTATCTCTCAAGATGTTGTGGTTGTGGATATGCCACCTCACTTTTCCCTTTTCTTGTCAAGGGACTTTACTACTAATATTAGGGGGTACTTGACTTTAGATTGGTCATATATGGCATTTAGGACCAGGTATGGTGATAAAGTTTCTATCATTTATTTCTATCATCTAAACTTTTATCTAAATTTCATGTAAAACCCTATGTTTCAAACACATCAAACATGAACTTCACTATCAATGAGGAGGGATACCATCATAATGACCAAGAATCTTTGACACCTCTTGATGACATAGCTAATCTCTAACTTGATGAGTGGGGAGCTGATAATTATAGGTTTGATCCATACAAACTCATTTAAGAGACAATTATGGGAACACATATCAATCATGAAGTATGTGATGATTTTCTTGAGGTAAGTTCTGATGATGCTTTTTAACAATTTGCATGGGGCAATTATTATTTGCGTATGGATGATGATGATGATGATGATGATGATATTCTAAGTGTATTAGAGCATGGTAGTCAAAAGGAAGATGCAATTCTGCCTACCAAAAAAGAAGAGATTCATGAGTATGGGACTCAAGAAGGATATTATTATATGTGAAAATAATATCATGATATAATGTAGGAGTTTGAAGAAGTAAGTGGGCTTAAAATTCCTCAAAAGAGACATGGACTTGATGATGAGGTCAATGATGGACCTAATGAGCACAAAGAATAGTGTGAAATTCCTACCAAGCAAAATTCAATCTTAGAGGAATGTGATCAAGTAAAGATATGAATTTTTGAGGGTGAAGAGCAACATAGATACCAAGTTGATTTTGATTCACTTTCAGATGTATTTGACAAGCAAGAAGGTAATCTTGATGCCTCTAGACACCTACCCCATCATAGTTCAAATGAAGGTGAAGTTGGGAAGAGTTTTATGATTCTTAAAGAGCAGATTTAGAAGTGACAAGTGAGCATAGAAAGGACCAAGTAGGCTGAAATGTCAAATAAGCCTCAAATAGATATAAAGGGATCATTCAAAAGAGTTCCCAGTGATGCACTTACAGCTAGCAGATGTTCTAAGAATGGTAAGTCATATGATCACCTTCATAAACAAGTTTTCATTGACAAAAATTCAACATATGATGGTTTATTATCATGGAGTAGTAATGACTCTAGAATAATTATTTTTTTATCTTGGTTGAGTTCAAAGAGCTAATTCACCACCTCAAACATGCTTTGTGGTCTTTTATATAATAGGTTAGGTGTGCTTATTTTCCATAAGTACCTGGCATAGTTGTTTTGAGTAAGTTTGTTGTTGTGTACTTTCCCTAAATGTTTTTGACATAGTGTGTTGTTCTTGTTGTGTGTTTTGGTGTGAGTTTGAGTCTTCAAAAGGCATGTCAATTTCATATTTTAGCATAAGAGTAACTCCATTTCCCAATGGAAGGATAAAGCCATTGGTCTATCAGCATTGTAGGAATGTTACCCCTATGCATCACTAATTTTTTGACCAATTTTGACCCCCAAATCAAAATGGCCAACCCTTATAGATTGAATTTTTTTATATCATTATTAAATCTTGTATATAGTTTCTATGGTCTTGTAATGGTCTTCAAGTGGTCATATTAGTCCTTGATTAGCTTTGTTTAAGGTTTGGTCTCAATTGTACTTGTATAGTCTTAAGGCCATTCATGAGTCAATGTGTTTATCATCTGTGGTCAAGGTTTAACATTAGTATGAGTAATTTATATGAGGTTTTTATTATGCCTATAGGTCATATAACCATGCTTTAATATTTTATCATGTTTCCAAACATCCTAAAAGTCTTTAAACCATAATTCTAAGCCAAAATTGATGAATTATACATACTATTATAAATGAAAAACATTTAAATAAATTTTATAATGTGCTTGATGTCACTGAATAGTCATAATATGGTTAGATCTTAATAAATTTATAGTTCAACATCCAAATTGAGAGAATCACTCTTTTATAGATAATTATAGGCACTTGTACAGAGTTGGGAGATCTCTTTGTATATGAAAATAGTTTATAAGTGCCTATTCAGATTCCACACGTTATATTCATGCTTTTAATGAATTTTTAGGTCTTAGAGATGCAAATAAATCTCTCTCTCTCCCCATCACTCCATTCACAAGCTCACAAAGGTAGATTTGAAATGCATGGTATGGCCAGGAGAGAGAAATTTGGAAGCTAAGATATTGGGAAATGTTAGGGGTCCTAAAAACCTTAAATTTTGTGGCACTAGTTTTCATATTCATCTTATATCCTTTATGAATAATCATTAATATTACAAGCAGGTCACTATGTCTCGTCCATTCAAGCATGGTCTAGTTTTTTTTTTGTTTCTTCACTTAAGAGTTTATAGATGAGATTAGATTTTTATAGGTGTTTTTAGATATAAAAAGAGTCTTTTAATATTATTTTAATCAATCAAATCAACCTTATTATGTGTCTTCAACAAGGAAACTAGTGTCTCAAGCATATAGAACATAACACCCCAATTGCAAGCATTTTGGTTGGTTTGAAGTGTTTCCATTCTCAAAAGTTTTGAAGTGCCTCATTATCCATGTAAAAATTATCACTATAAAATTATTCATATGATCTCTCCTTGAAAAATTATCCTTTGTATATAATCCTTGAGTGGTGGCATGATTCTTGCTCATTGGAGGCATGGTGTAGTGCATGAACAATATCCTACATACTTGATTGTTAAACCTGACCCCAAATATAAATTAAAATCCATTTAATAGTATGTGAAGATTAAATTTAAAAATTGGAAGCCTAAGGTAATGATAATGGGGCTCAAATGCACTCTCTAACAAAGACTTGGATAAGTTTTATACACCCACAAGTCTACAAACTTCTAGGTGGATGTTCATGGGATATAAGTCTTAGGTTGAGGATGTTAAATAAATGAAGATACATAGTATATCCTCATAAACATTCATTTGACCTTGAAAAACCCCACTACATCATCAAATAACATGAATAAATTATGGATTCCAACTTTCATGCATAAAACTTATACATGAGCTAACCTCATAAATAGACTTGCACGTATAAATGGGAAAGTTTGAGATTGCATAATGTTTATTAGGAGATACAAAAAATATTAATATACATGATATGAAATTTACATGAGTTGATACAATCTCTAAGTGCAAGGACTCAATAAATCAGTTATCTTTAATGGTTCATCTAAGCAAGAAATAGGCTTAGAGGTTATAGACCTGTGGTTCCTTATTTTGACCAAAACATCCAATTGTCATGTAAATAATAATAGGTTTGGAAACATGACTCACTCTAAGTATGAGATAAGTCACATACTAATGAAGATACCTAAACTATTTGAAAATCAAAATAGGGTTAAGATGATTGAGTTTGTAGGCTTAGATACTCACACAAACCTATGTATGAAGATAAGAAGAAAAGTTTTTAGAATACTATGAAAGGTAAATGAAAATTGTAGAGAAATGAGGAATAAATTTCAATGAATTTTAGTTACTTTCAAGGTGTCAATGACCTAATTGAATAAGGCCAAATTTTAGGGCTTAACACTCCAATCACCTAATGATCACCTACAACCATCTCTTGAGCAAGCATAAGACACATAAATGGTCATTTTGAAGATGTAAGTCATTAAAAATGTGGCATAGGTTTAAAATAGGGTAACTAGTTCTCAATGTAGTAACAAATATCCTTGGTTGGTTGGCAATTTTTATTTAAAGTCTAAACATAGTCAAGATCCCAAAAATGACCACCTATAGGTTGGTCTAAGTAACTTAGGTTGGTTACAAACTTGAGGAGAGGACATAATACATATAATGAGTTTGAAGTGTAGATGGATAAAAAAGAACAAAATTTCAATTGAGGTCAAATAAATATTAAAAATAGGATAGAGGAGATGATCAAAACAAGCTTACTATGACCCTACATACCCACAATCAATATGACACCTATAGTCCTGCCAAGAGTGAAAGGTGTATGTTTTTTTTGAGATACAAAAAGGTCTAAAGGAATAAAATTAAATTATAATGATCTTAAACTACTATTATGACACCATATATTCCTTAGACTCAACAAAAAGGTTGGAAATATTGATGGGATCTATTTAAGCCTATGGAGCCTAAGACCAAGCACAGATCCTATATAGACAGTCAAGAGAAAAGTGATTTGTTGAGGGTAACATGAAGACATAAAGAAACTAAGAAGTTCATAATGATAATACAAACCATATAATATCATCCACAAATAGTGAAAGAAAATAAATGACTAATTAGGCTTATAAAACCTCAAAGCTATCTAGGTGGATGACTGTAGTTCAAACTAGAATTTCTCTCACTTGGTGTGACCTTGACCTTGTGCATGGGACCCAGTGGATTTCAAGGATGGTAAAGAGGTCTCTATACTTCAAATTTATGGAATTATTTTTTGGTTTAAGTCTATAACCTTTATGAATAAATGTTATGAATGTAAATTAATCTCTAATGGCATAATTTAGACTCGAAGAGCACCTTCTCAAGCTTAGATCTATATGGATAATTTGCATGGGATCCTAAGCTCCTAGGAAAATTTGAGGAGGCTAGTGCACTTGATATTCATGCATTGGTTCAAGATTTGAGTCCCAAAGGTTTATTAATAATTGTTAAGAACTTAGACTGCTTAAACCCTCCTAAGGACCCAATGTGAAAGATTGACCTCCAAAGTGCCAGAAATGACTTGGTTTGTTCTTGAAACCTCCAAAATGTTAGCAGAGGTTCCTAGATCACTATAGTTTGTTAATTATGGGGATATTCAACTATGATACTAACAAATTACATATTAAGGGACCTTTTATAGACCTATTAAAGGTTTATATAGAGAAATCATAGGGTTTTATCATGATTTAAGGTTGTATTGTAGAGATTCTTGGTAGAAGGAACATAAATACATAGAAAAATACTCAAAACTGACAATTACAAAACATGGATTATCTCATAGTGTGACTAAGTACATTTAGACTTTATGTATTTCATATAAGAAACATTAAATCATTTAGGAAATTAACAAAGGACTTCTTATATTAATCAAAATACTTCATTACATATTATTGTAGAGATTAACTTGCAGAATCTTACAATACAAACTCAATGAACAAGTAATACATTAATCTCATATTAGAGGAATTAAAAAGATAAAAATTACAATAGCAATCAACCCTTTTCCATATAAATGCATCCATAATGTAGATCAAAGATATTGTAGTTGAAATTCCCTATCTATTCTAGGTAGCCAGCTGTGTTAGGTCACTTGTAACTTCCTCTATTATTACTAACTCAAAATAGGCCAACTATATTCTGATCTAACTAGATAGTTGATAAGATTGAATAATTGGAAATGAAAGTTGTTATTATGCATGAAATATATGTTTAGACATGTTAAATAGTAATATATTTAAACATATGACATATATATATTTGAATATTTTCTCATCAACACTTTCTCAGACTTAAACTATTATCTCATCCTGAGACAATGTCACAACAACACAAAATAGTGCCAAAAAGATAGGAGGGCTCCCATGAATCACAGATCACCTAGGTCATCATTTATGAGATTTCACTCTATGTGCACTATGTAGTTTACCTTACAATTTTTCAACTAAGAAGTTCCCTATGACTTATTATGTATCCATCAAGAACAAAAACACAGTATCAAAATGTCAAAATTGTGATACCTGTGCACTATTTAAGAAGTGGTAGGATATGAGTTGAATTGGATAGGGACCAAAAAAAGGTAATGTAGGAACCTTGCATTGTTGAAATTAGTCCTACAATTCAAATGATGGAATGAATTGGGGAGTATTAAGCATAGGCATAATCACAAAATCAAAAGCTGACAAGTCAAATTTAAAAGCTTGCCAATCCAATAGAATCTCCTAAATGAGACAAATCAATGCTCATAGGTATCCTTGGGAAAGAAGTAAAGATTGAATATCTTCATCTATAGTGGTAGTAAAAATAGAGTGAGCAACAAAATTTCACTAAGAAATATCTTGATGGAGGTCTGCAAGCTTGTCAACAAACCTCTACGCTTGAAGACCAGTGAATGTACTATGTTGGGTGTGCATTTTCCACTACTATAAATTCACCAACAAAATTTCCTTGATATAAAAAGAGGCTCTAAGTGTGATATCTAGGTCATCTACACAAGTGGTCAGGCTGAGGATAGTTTCCTTATCCCTAGTATCTTCTGTGAATGCTGACTACATGCTACCCTAAACACTATCTAGATCTTGCTTCCAATCCAATAGGCATTGGGCTACCTGTATGGCCTGTAAATATTTAGCATGGATAGTCTTTTGATATTAATCTAGTAACTCTAAAAAGAGTTTGGTATCAGCTTTGATTCCCAAACATTAGGTATGCAAACTCTACAGTTATTAAATATGTTGCCAATCTTGGGTTAATTATGCAAGGATTAAAGGAAGTTTACATGTAGAAGACAAACTCTCCACATCCAGGACTTGTTGCACCAAGTTGGGGTAGGTGTCTTTAATAAATTAACAATCTTAATATAGGTCATATTTAAATTTTGCATTATCTAATGTCAGTTGGGAAAATCTATTTTTGAGTGATGTAGATTTCTATGCAATGCTCTCTTAAAAGGTAGTTATGCTTTTTAACTATGTGTCTAATAATTTTTTTGAAACATCTAATGATGATTCCTTTGTGGGTGTGTGAAGAGATATAGTAGAGATAGATGCCATTAGAAGTGCCTACTTCAAGGGTTTAATTATAAAGGAAAATGTCATGGGGTGAGAGGAGGTTTGTATAAGGTCCCATGACCAAATACTTTGAGTGGGGGGTCTGATAGTAGGTGGCATAGGCAGTTATTTTGTTATGAGCCTTCATAGATTCTATTATGTTTTTTCTTTGCCTACCAGTTGCAATGTCACCTCTCACTATAGCAATTCAGTAACCTCCTTGGTTTTTTATACTTTTACCTCCTATTATTTCTTCATAATGTCCTCAACATCTATTTGACATTGAGCATCAGCCTCCACCTTAGTCTTTGTCACCTCTATTGATACCTCTTTTTTAGCTTGTTGCTATAATTATTTTTCATATTCAACCCTATCTTGAGTGGCCATCTTAGTATTAGAGTGGCATATGCTTTGTTCTCATAGTTCTTCCTACCTACATTATTCATCCTAAGCTTTGGTTGCTACTGATTAGACTTTGGATTTAGTAACTTGAGGCTATACCTATTGCCTTAAAATTCTATGCTATGTTATGGCTTCATTTTTCTTTGCCTCTACTTTAGCTTTGTGCTTTTCTTCCTAGCACACTCTATGTTTTATAGTTCATTGGGATTCTTCATGGGTTATTTGTTATTCCTCAGTAGTGGGTTAGTCAGCTACAACTTCTTTAGAATGAGGAGCAAGATCCTCAAAAAGGGATGATTAGGGGCTAAGTGTCTACACCTGAACCTCCACTTTAAAAAGCTTCAAATTATTAATGAGATGCCTTGTTGGTTTTGGAGAATATGTTGTTGGTTAGGGTTGCTTTATAGACTACATTTTAAATGGCTCTAGATCTTGCATAGGAATTTATAATACAAGAAATGTCTCACTTATGTCCCAAGGTTGTTGAGGATGTCATAGTGTGTGATTCTTATGAGTGAGAGTTTTTGAAAGACTATCAACTAGAGGATCAGAGATGTTGGGGTGTGCAAGAGAAGGAGGCAATGGGCCTGTAGCTAGGGCCTCATGAATTTTATGTAGATTTTCTTCTTCTATGATTGTGTCTACTATGATGGAAATGGAAAAGTGGGTAAGTCCACCCATAGGTGTGATGGAACCTTATTGTATACCTTCAAGGTATGCACAAATTTTCAAAATAATTACTCCTCTTATTCTTCTTCATACAAGTTGTCAGCCATATCAATAAGCATGATCTGATACACCTACTACTCATCCATGCCCAATTCATAATGATTATAGTTAGTTATAATACATGGAACACTTGGGTCATCTACCATGAAGCCTAGCTATAAATTCTACATTGAGGAGGAGATGGGGATCATTGATTGTTAGGTATTTTGTGCTTGCTAGTATCTTTGGGTTTTGCGATAGAGGTAGAGGATGGTGTAGTCAAATATGCTAAAGCTGTTGGTTATGGATGGATATCTTGAAGAGGTGTCTCTCATGTGACATCCATAACCTTCTACTTGGTGATCTATTTATATGCAATCAATGTGTCAATAAAGGAAGTAAGGTGATGGGGACTTTGGGCAATTCATGTATGTGAATGGCAATGCCCCTATGAATCTTTATGATAACTACATCTTACCCTAAGTACTACATCATGTCTGGAGGAATGTGCAGTTTTATTATAATAAGTTTGACTAATTATTCCCACTAGACTTTGAATTTTGCTTGTTAGGAGATATACCCCCATTCCTTTATCCATACCAAGTTGGAAAATTATACATCAAGCCAATAGTCTACATCTAGGTGTACCTCATCTTTAGGAGACTTTTATTTGGTAAAAACCAAAGTCAAGACCAAGAATTGGTACTAAAAAGTGAGGTTCATATCCTAAAAAACCTTGTAAATATTTGTGATGTGTTTAGATACTAAAAACTCAATCCAATCAATCTTTTCCTGATAGTGGACCACATGGCAGGCAATGTCAATTACCCCATTAGTTGCTTGTTTGTCATTTTTGGTGTTCTACCAATACCATTTGGTAATGTAATATACTAATATGCACACTTGTTCATCTAGGATTTCTAAAATCTCAATCCCTCTAGAGCTTCTTGCATAAGCTTTGTGTACTTTTGGGAGGCCTATTGCACATGCCATCATAGCCATGTTGATGTACACTGTAATGTCCTAGGAAAGATAAATCTTCCTATCATTATAGTGACTGAGTAAAGTCTATATGACTTCACCCAAATCATCGAATGTGGGCAACCAAATCAGTCGCTCCACATCAGTGTTGCAAAAAGGATTCAACTATCTTAATGTTAGGGGTTGTGTGCCTTAGACTTGTTAAGGGCAAAATAATATTTGTTCAGCCACTTGAATGAAGTTGAGTGCTTTAGGGTCAAAAAACCTCATTTGATGTAGTGCCAATCCAATGCCCATATCTTTTTTCTATGAATTGTTCAACAACATGATCAAGTGAGATACATTAATAGTTGCCATGGTGTATGTTATTATGTTTGATTTATTTAAAAATATAGTTTGACTCTTGGCTCACAATCAAAGTCATTATCATAAAAAATGGATCTCAATTGAAAACTTAGCACAATTATGATGGAAATGAGCTAGACATCTTAATTTTATAACTTATGGTGCAAGAGTTGTAAATCACATCACTTTAAATACATATTTGTGTCATTTGATCTCCACTTGTGTGATTTAAATAGACATAATCTTATCAAGCATAATTATCACTAGTTTGCTCAGCTGGCATCCACTCTGGTATTTAAAAATGATCCTGATGCAATGTGGATTATGACCAATTTGACATTGTTTGTAGATATTCCTTAATTAGATAGTAAGCCACTATCTCCTTGATAAGAACTCCACCATTAATCACCTACCTTTCCATTAAGGGTCATAACTAACCATTATTAACATTTATCAGACTCTGAGATGATTGAACTTATCATTTCTTGGACTTAATTGTTGCTTCCTATTATTTCTTTGCTTACTTATGAATGCCATCTTACCACAGAGATTGACATACTACTTTGTGAATACTTATCTATGATACTTATTGACATACCTCTAATCTACTCAAAAAATCAAATCATGTAACACACAATATCCAAAAAAGAAATCTTAAGATAACCTGGTGTGATCTTGTACCTTTATTACTATGGTCTAATTTTTATTGCCTATAGAATTTTAATCTACAGCCATTAACTTAGCCTAATAAGGTGTTTTATTTTAAATCATGTACAACTACTATACCTAGTTGTGATATCTCATGGACAATGTATGGACACTTCCACCTGATGTTTATTTTTCCTAGAAAATTATTGAATCTACTATCATACAAGAGAACTAGCTGGTTTAACTTGAATTCTTTCATTCATAGATTTCTATCATGCCAAGACTTTTGTCTATGTTTTTTAATTTCATCTATTTAAATGATTCTACGTCTGTCTTCATCCATGCAATTGAGGTCTAACAACCTATGTTTTAGGGATTCTTCATCTCCCATATGCATAATATGATCAATTCATAGACTAGGCACAACATATTCAATGGGCATCATAGTTTCTATCCCATGCACCAAATGGAACATTGTGAGGCCCATCACATATTTATAATGTGTGAAATAACCCCATAATACTATATGAAGTCTATCTTCCCAATCATATTTCTAGACACCACATATTTTGGTCAACATCTTACAAATGACCTTGTTTGAAGCTTTTTCTTGACCATTCGATTATAAATGATATGTTGTGCTCTTGTGATGCAAAATCAAAAACTCATCTATCAAAGTTTTAACTATTTTGTTCAAAAAAATGAGTGCCTCGATCTCTTACCAGTTTGATTGGGGAATCAAAATGGGTAATGATGTTCTCGTATAGGAATTTCTTAGTATCTCCAGCTCCACAACTTGGTGTCATAGTATCTTCTACTCATTTTATAAAGTAGTCAATCATAGTGATAATATACCTAGCTTTACTGCATTTGCTTGGTGGGTTGATGGGGCCTATAAAATCAATGTCGCATTACTCAAATAATTGTTGTGTGAGTATTAGTTGTAATATAATTTCATCCCTATGATTTAGTTCACCATTTTTTGATAGATGTCACACTATTGTGTGAGCCACTATGTATCTTGAAATAGGTAAGGCCACCATAATCCACTATGTAACACCTTTCTCATAGTGTCATCCCTTGGAAAGTGGCCTCTTGAAGGATTTTTAGTCTCTCATGTTCTAAGATTGTTATATGTAAGACCTCATATTTCCATAAATAATAGAAATAACCATCAATTATACCATATGGGAGTTCTTTTGTAATCAACTATTTCTTCTCCCTCTTTGTATAATATTCAGGAAAGGTCCCCTATTCCAAAAATTATGTGATATCTTATAACTATTTAGGTATCATAATAACCTAAAATAAATGGATATGAGGAGGCTCATTTGGGATTTCTTCAGGTTTTTTACCATTGGTCATTCTACTTAGATGGTCTAAGCCTATATTATCACACCCTAGATTTACATTGATTTGAAACTAGAACTCTTGAAATAAAATCAACCATCTAGAAATGCATCTTCTGAGTAGGGTCTTATTAACCAGGTATCATAGAGCCTAGTGATCTATAAATAGATTGAAGGGTGTCACCAAGAGGTAATGTTGAAACTTCTATAGTGAAAACATAATGTCAAATACTCATCACTCAGTTGTTGTGTAATTCTTTTCAACATTAGATAACTTTATGCATATAAAATAGATTTGATGGTCCAATCCTCCCTCTCCTGGATGTGTGAGAACTGCTCCCAGTGTAATTATTAAAGCATCTACATGGACATGAAATGGTTTATTCCAATCAGTAAATATTAAAATTGGTGCGTTGACCAATCTGTGTTTGAGGTATATAAATGTTGTCTCATTCAGGAGTCCACAAAAATTTTACTCCCTTTTGCAGTAAATTTTCTAATGGTGTTGAGATTGTAGCATATCCTTTGATAAATTTGTGATAATATATCATATTCCCTAAGAAAGCTCATATTTTAGATGAATTAGTTGGTGGTGGCATACCAACTATCACTGTAATCTTTGTTTGATCAACTAGTATACCTCTACTTCAAACTACATGACCAAGTAAAACACAAAATGGTGTGAAAAAAAAACATTTATTTAAATTTAGAGCTATTCTTCGAGCTCTACACCTTTCTAACATCAATCACAACTTAGACAAGTGTTTTTTAAACAATGAGAACACTGACCAATCATCTAGGTAAACCTCCAAAATGTCATGAATAATATACCTAAACATAGCAATGACAGCTTTGGAAAACATTATTGGTGCTTTATTCAAGCCAAATGGAATTACCTTATAGGTGAATGATCCCCACTCTATTGTGAAGGTAGTCTTTGTCCAGTCCTCCTCTATGATAGGTATTTGGTGGTAGTCATTGAACCCATCCATGAATGAATAGACCTTGGATCAACCAACAATGGATTACACTTGTGAAAGCAATGAATGCGGAAATAAATCAGATAGATAAGTAACTGAAATGATAAATAGCACAGAACAAGATATACAAGAAAACACCCTGAAAACTTGTATTAAAACTCTTTACAATAGGAATACAATTGAAGAAAGTTCGTTCTTCCACACCTCTCTCAGATGCACACAAGATCTCTCACTAGATCTCTATTCCTCAAGAGCTCTCTCTCAAGTACACTCAAATCCAACAACCTGGATTGATGCAACTCAGTACTGTCCTTCAAACATTCACAATGTTCTACTCATACTATTCCACACACTAAGCTAAGAAGATCTTTCCTACATATAGAATTAGGAAACTTGAGCATGCTCTTACAACAAACAGTTAAGCCACTTGAACAAGGGCTCTAAAAATAATATTGCCAATAATAGAGATGCGAGCTTGAGTCTACAACTCAAACTCATCATGCAAACACTCGCTTCTGTCCTCGGAAATCGCTTTCTGGACACACAGGTAACCGACGTCGGTTCCTGCCTGTTCGCCTGTGACCGTCGCCAGCCGACCCTACTGCCGACGTCAGCGCCTCTGCAACTGCAACTGACCGACGTCGGTCACTCCTGACCGATGCCAGCATCTGTGTAGACTCGAACCTATTTTGTATGCTCCTTGGTGAAGCTTTTAGCTCCACACCCTAACAATCTCCCACTTGGAGATAAACAGCTGCACCAGTACCTGTACAGCAACATCTTCTAGCTCCTCCATCTTCAACTCAATCTGAAGACCAATAGAAGTTGAATGAAGATTCAACTTCTCCTTAGTAACTGGCTTTGTTAGCATATCAGCAGGATTCTTGTCTGTATGGATCTTCTCTAGCTTCAACTCACCATCTTCCAATACCTGCCGTATGAAGTGGTACCTTAGCTGTATGTGCTTGGTTCTTGAGTGAAAAGCTGAGTTCTTAGCCAAATGGATTGCACTCTGACTGTCACTATACAATCTGCAACTCCCATGCTCCCTTCCAAGCTCTTCCATGAACCGTGTCATCCATATCATCTCCTTGCTAGCTTCTGTAGTTGTAATATACTCTGCTTCTGAAGTTGACAAGGCTACAACCTTTTGCAACTTAGATATCCAACTAACCGCCGTTCCACCTACAGTAAAAACATAACCTGTGGTGCTCCTCCGCCATCCAAATCACCTGCCATATCTGAATCTACATAACCATGTAGAGAAGTATCTGAACCTCCATAGCACAAGTGTCTACTGTTGGTTCCTCTCAGATATCTAAGGATCCATTGAACTGCCTTCCAATGTTCCTTACCTGGATTGGCCATATACTTGCTTACTACTCCCACTGCTTGGGCAATATCCGGTCTAGTACACACCATTGCATACATCAAACTTCCTACCGTGGAAGAATATGGAACCTTACTCATGTACTCTACCTCATCATGTGAATTAGGACATTGTTCTTTACTTAACTTAAAATGTCCAGCCAAAGGTGTGCTTACCGGTTTAGCATCCTGCATATTGAACCGTTTCAACACCTTGTCCACATAATCTTCTTGAGACAATATCAACCTGTGATTTTTCCTGTCCCTCTTAATGTTCATGCCAAGGATTTTCTTTGCTACTCCCAAATCCTTCATAGCAAACGTTTGAGCTAATTTTACCTTAAGCTCAGAGATATCCTGCATGTGAGATCCTGCAACCAGCATATCATCTACATACAACAATAGAATAATATATCTACCATTATCAAATCTCTTAAAATATACACAATGGTCAGATTGACATCTATTGTAGCCATGCTCAGTCATAAACCTGTCAAATTTCAAATACCATTGCCTAGGAGCTTGCTTGAGGCCATACAAGCTTTTCTTCAACCTGCACACTAACTTCTCCTTACCCTTGACCTCAAAACCTTCTGGCTGTTCCATATAAATTTCCTCATCCAAATCTCCATGAAGAAACGCTGTCTTAACATCTAGCTGCTCAAGATGCAAATCCTCAAAAGCAACCAAAGACAATACAACCCTTATAGAAGTCATCTTAACAACAGGAGAAAAAATCTCACCAAAGTCAATACCTGGCTTTTGTGCAAATCCTTTAACAACCAATCTGGCCTTATATCTCATCTATCCATCCTCACCTTCCTTCAACCTGTAGGTCCATCTGTTCTTCAGTGTTCTCTTACCAGCTGGCAATTCAACCAAATCCCATGTTTGGTTCTCTCTTAAGGACTCCATCTCCTCAACCATGCCACGCTCCCACTTACTCCTAGACTCCACCTGTAATGCTTCTTCAAAACTCTTTGGTTCTCCACCATCGGTTAGCAATAAATAATATAAGGAAGGAGAATATCTAATTGGAGGCTTACTTACCCTTTCAGACCTCCTGATGGGTGTCTTGGACTCGTTCTCAACACGCTGTCCACCCAAATTTTCTGACAGTGACCGACCTCAGCCACCTATAGACCTGTTACTGGCCGACGCCGGTTCTTCCTGGCTGACGTCAGTTCTTGGTCTGCCGACGTCGATCTCTGTATGACCGACATCGGTTTCTGTACTGCAGACGCCGGTTCCAAACCTGTCGACGTCGGTTTCTGTGTTTTCCTGTAAGTGATTATTTTTTTTTCCGTGAGCTCATTTTGGACCATAACTTCGTCCAATTCACCATTGATCTACCCAGATTGATCCAGCTTCCTTATCTGATCACTTTACATCACTCTTTCATTGAAAACAACATCACGGCTCCTAATTACCTTGTTAGTTCCTAGATTCCAAAATCTGAAACCAAAATCATCTGAGCCATAGCCTATAAACGTGCACCTCATAGACTTAGCATCAAGCTTCTTTCTATTTTCTTTATCTATGTGCATAAAGGCTTCACAACCAAAAACTTTGAGATATGAGAGATCTACCTTTTTACCTGTCCATGCCTCTTCTGGAATTCCACCATCCAGAGCTGTAGAGGGTCCTCTGTTAATCAGGTACACTGCGGTGTCAACTGCTTCTGCCCAAAACTCTAAGGGCAACCCTGCATGCAATCTCATACATCTTGCACGCTCCATGATAGTTATGTTCATCCTTTCAGCAATACCATTCTGCTGAGGTGTCCTTGGAACCGTCCTTTGCCTACGGATTCTGTGAGTGTAACAATACCAGTTAAACTTAAGACTACAGAACTCACCGCCATTATCAGATCTCAAGCACTTTAATCTTCTGCCTGTTTCATTCTCAACCATGGCTTTCCAAATCTTAAAAGTCTCAAAAACATTAGATTTCTTTTTAATACAGTAGATCCATACCTTTCTTGTGGCGTCATCTATGAATGTAACATAGTACCGTGATCCGCCAATAGAGGCTACCTGAGCCGGTTCCCACATGTCTGTGTGAACAAGCTACAACTTCTGCCTTTTCTTAGTAGACCCAGTCTTTAGAAAACTAACCCTTTTCTATTTTCCAAATACACAATGCTCACAAAATTCTAGATCCATACTTTTCAAATCTGAAAGCATACCTTTAGACTTAAGAATTGACATCCCCTTCTCACTCATGTGGCCAAGCCTTGAGTGCCACAATTTAGCATCCACATCTGAAGTAGATAAAACGGAAGGAGATTTGTTAGTAACACAATTACACAAATAGAGAGTACCTTCTCTCTTACCTCTGGCCATAACAAGTGCACCCTTGGTCACCTTCCAAGAATCTACTGTGAGAGTTATTGTACAACCCTCATCACCTAGCTTACCTGCAGAAATCAAATTTCTCTTCAAACTAGGAACATGCATCACATCTCTCAACACCCATGTGTTGCCATTCTGCATCTTCAGCTGCACTTTACCTTTGCCAATAATCTTACAAGGCTCATCATCCCCTAAGTACACTATTCCAAAATCTCCATGGATATAGTCACTGAAATATTCTATGTTAGGGGTAGCATGGAAAGATGCACCAGAATCTAATACCCAAGATTCTATATTATTATGCAAAGAGAAAATAAGAGCATCCTGTGGAATACCTGCAACCTTTGTCTCTTCCTTTCCTTCGTGCTAATTCTCCTCCTTAGGCTTTGACCAGCAATCTCTGCTTATGTGCCCCAACTTTCCACAGTTCCAGCATTGTGGCCTTCTGCCATTCCTGGATTTGGATCTGCCTCTTCCCTTAGACTTAGATCTTGATCTCCTCTTGCTCTTTTCTTTTTGCCTTCCCCTGCTCTCGAGATTTAAAGCATTCCTAGATGTCTCTTCTGTGCTTTTCCTGCGAATTTCCTCATTCAAAATAACACTAACAACATCCTCTACTTTCAAAATATTCGAAGCAGATGCAGTATTAGAAACTGCCATTACCAAGCCATGCCAGCTTTCAGGCAAAGAACATAATATTAAAAGAGCTTTTATTTCATCTTCAAATACAATATTGACTGAACTTAATTGGTTAACAATACCATGGAAATCATTCAGGTGATTAGAAACAGATCCACCTTCTTGCATATGCAAATTAAATAACTGCTTCATTAAATATACCTTATTTGAAGCTGAGGGTTTTTCATACAAATTTGCTAACGTAGTCATTAACTCTACTGTAGTTTTTGCCTATGACAAATTAGATATCACAGTGGAGGCCAGACTCAGTCTTATAGACCCAAGAGCCTTTCTGTCAAGAACTTCCCATTCTTCATCCTCCATGTCCTTGGGCTTCTTTGCTATCCCACCTAACAGTAAGTAAAGATCCTTCTGATACAGATAGTCCTCTATCTGCATTCTCCAGTGTTGATAGTTCTTGCCATTAAACTTTTCCATTCTCAACTTACTTTCTTCTGCCATTGCTTCTCCCACTCAAACAGAAATCCCTGCAGAAACCCCTGTGAGCAACCTGTAATCCAAACACACTACACAGATCTGAACCACCTGTTAGTGAACCTGAGCTCTGATACCACTTGTTGGGGATCAACCAACAATGGATTACACTTGTGAAAGCAATGAATGTGGAAATAAATCAGATAGATAAGTAACTGAAATGATAAATAGCACAGAACAAGATATACAAGAAAACACCCTGAAAACTTGTATTACAACTCTTTACAATAGGAATACAATTGAAGAAAGTTCGTTCTTCCACACCTCTCTCAGATGCACACAAGATCTCTCACTAGATCTCTATTCCTCAAGAGCTCTCTCTCAAGTACACTCAAATCCAACAACCTGGATTGATGCAACTCAGTACTGTCCTTCAAACATTCACAATGTTCTACTCATACTATTCCACACACTAAGCTAAGAAGATCTTTCCTACATATAGAATTAGGAAACTTGAGCATGCTCTTACAACAAACAGTTAAGCCACTTGAACAAGGGCTCTAAAAATAATATTTCCAATAATAGAGACGCGAGCTTGAGTCTACAACTCAAACTCATCATGCAAACACTCGCTTCTGTCCTCGAAAATTGCTTTCTAGACACACAGGTAACCGACGTCAGTTCCTGCTTGTTCGCCTGTGACCGTCGCCGGCCGACCCTACTGCCGATGTCGGTGCCTCTGCAACTGCAACTGACCGACGTCGGTCACTCCTGATCGACGCCGGCGTCTGTGTAGACCCGAACCTGTTTTGTATGCTCCTTGGTGAAGCTTTTAGCTCCACACCCTAACATGATAGGTATTTGGTGGTAGTCATTGAACCCATCCATGAATGAATAGACCTTATGACTTTTGACAGACTCTAGTAACTCATCAATGAATGGAATTGGGAAAGGATCATTGACACAAACATCATTTAAGATGTCATAATCACCACAAATCTTGATCTTTCCTATTTTATTTTGATGTACCACCATAGGACTTACCCAATCAACTTTTTCCATGGGATAAATTATTCTTACTAAGAGAATATGATCCAATTCTTCCCTAACCTTCATTTTCATATGGGGGTTTAGCTTGTAGGGATACTTTTTGATTGGACTTACACATTATTTAAGTTCAATATGCATTTTGCCAAGAGAGGGATGACACCTTTGACTTGTATGAATGTGGTTAGGAAGATGTCCTGATAATCTCTTAAAAGTTTTAACACTTCTAAGATGTCATCATATGCCCAATAATCGCTTATATGAGCCAGCTTAGGTACCTCCTCTATACCAATGTTCTTAATATGTTTTTTGGGAGGATATTGGTAAATATTACACTCTTCTTCGAGAATGGTGTCATAGAGTTGTCTTTCAGCCTCTTGTTCTAGAAAATAAATCTGTTTCAGCCTATCTTATTCTATTTATTATATGACTTCCTTTGGTATTGATTTTAGGTCCCTTTATGGTATAAATAGATCTTGAACATCCATATCACCATTGTTTTCTTGATTAGATTACTCCTAATGGTCTTGAATTTAGTGACACAGTTGGAATGGTCCCTATTCTTACTCCTAAAGTAGGGTATAAACATTTGATGTCTCTTCTACATCATAGAATGGTTTCTATTTTAGAGTAGAATCCACCAAAGTTGGCAAATCCTCAACTCATCCTTGACACAAGAAAATCTCCATTTTTTGTAGAGATCAATACATTGTGGGATGATTGCTCTCAAATATAAAGGTCTATATGAAATGTCTTTGTATTTGTTCCCAATGATTTATTTCCTTCCTACGCTCTTGATGAATGTACCATACCTTAGGAATAACCCCAAGAGTATAAATAAAACTATGAGGCTAGTATTTTGAATCTATTCCTTCTCCTATCCAAACCTCAATACACCTATGTACATACAACTCGGGAGGTTTTCCTTCATATAAAATTGGCCATTGATTTAACTTTTTTGGGAATATTGGAGTCTAATTCATAATTTAGTTAAGGGTCTGGGATAAATAAATCAGTAAATAATATTGTAATAATTTAACCACTAATTTCTATAATTTATTTATATTTTTAACCTTTATATAAATATCAGTAAATATAAATAAAATAAGACTCAGCTCAAAATTAATTGAAATGATTATTGCAGGGTCTAATATTGGTTGTGTAGGATTGAGACAGTATCATAAATCAGGATCTGGCTTTCATTTTGTGAAAGGAAAGGACCACCAAAATAAGACACCCTAGAGTCCAGTGTTGTCTTCTCCTCTTGCTATTATCCAAACTATTCATAGAGACCTAAGTTTTTTGGGTTTTGTTCACTATCCTTGTATGAGCTTGCCTATGAAATCTTGACTATTAAAAGTCTATAAAACTTCTTGTAGATATGCTTTAATATTTAAACCCTAGACTTCATTTTTATTTGATAAAACTTGATAAATAATGGGGTTTAGTGTGTATAAGATGCACTAAATATGTATCTACACACCTTGTGTGGGTACACTACCTACATACCAATACCGCAAAGATGGATCAAGCCATATGTAGTTCTCCAACTTAATGTGCTTTGTGAAATAGTGTAAATGCAAATTCAAAAATGCTAAATTGAGTGTGTTTGAGGTGGTTAGGGATTTATGTGAGGATTTGGGTATGCTTGTAGCTATATTGGATGGTTGTATGTAGAGAATAGGGAAATTTACCTTAGTGGTTTGGCTTGTATTCTTACTTGCTTTGTAATATTTACCAACCTTTTTATAAATTAACTTTTAATGGGTTTTTATAGAGATATATTGATCATGGGTCAAATGTATTCATGATAATCTGATAATATGAAGGATAAGAACTAGAAGGAAATAACCATTGGAGCTCAAAATGCAATTAGGCAAGAGCACTGAAATAGGACACCCTAAAGTCTGGCACTATAGTCCAAGTTAGGCACTCTTATCCTATAGGTGTAGGACTTGGGGCATAAGATTGGCCTAGGAAATGTTGCTTGGCTAAGGTGGAATGATCATTTGAAAATCATGAGATGACTGGGAATAAGAAAAAAGATGTCTAGAAGGATCATGAGAGTATACAAGAAAGACCTATGGGTTGGGTGTCACAAGCCACACTCAAACTACCAATTTTGATATTTTATATGACTACATTTCCCCCCCTTTATTCTATTGATGCAAAAAATAAAAATACTAGGATAAAGGAAAAGTAGAAAGTATACCTAAACTTACCTGTAAGGGTGAAGCCCACAAAACTATGTGATGTTGAGTGTGTGTGAAGAGAGCACAATGTAAAGTGTAAATTTGTATGAGAAAAATAAATAATAGATCAGTTCTTACTAGATACGCTATATCTAAAATAATAATGTACAAAATTTGGGTAAGAGAGAGGAAGAGAAAGGAATGAATACACATCATCAGATATGTAGACCAATACAAAACCTATTATGTTGTTGAGTGATGTTGAGTGATTTTGGATAGTGTTGGGTATGTGTTGAACCAAAAATGATATAATGAATGGAACTAAGTGGTCAATTACCCAAGAGTGGCTCAATAATGTAAAGGTTGGCCTTTTGGCTCCATCATCACCCACTAAATGAAGTTATGCGATCATACATGTGTTAATCGATGTTTGGACTGTGTGACCAATCCTTTGAGTAAATGGCTCAAGAATACAAAGGCTAGCTATTCCTTTGGCTCCATCATTGCCCCATGAAGTGAAGCTATGAATTGATACTAGTATTAATGTGTGTTAAATGAGATGGCTCCTGAATCCCATGAATGTTTTGTAATCTAACAATGTAGCATGGATATCCAAATGTGTGCTAGAAATTAGGCCACTCTTGGCCACTCAAAAAAGGAGATTAGGCTTCTATAAAAGCCACTCCAAAAGTGGGTAACAAGCTTATGTAGAAGCCACTTAGGAATGATGATAACCACATGTAGATGGAAGAAGGCACACAACTACTAAGAATGCCTGGGTAATGCCATAAACTATAAAGAAGAGAAAACAAATGTGTCGTGCACTTTACCCCTAATCACTAGCATCTATAACATAGATTCTAATCTATAAGTTATACCAATTGACATATCTAAAACTATAAGTGAGATCCATAATGTTATGCATGATGCCCCATATATCAAGATTCTCTAAGAAAAACTATGCTGAAATTTCTCATTTTAAACTAAACTATTGCTAATAAAATTGTAACTATTCTTACCTTTCTATCTATTTCTAGAAAATCTAGTTTTTCTTGTTTAGATAAGAGTGCCAAAATAGGACACTCTACTATCTGGCACTATAGTCTAAACTAGGTGCTCTTGTCTTATGTTTATTTTGAATACTGTTATATAATTGTCACTATCTGTCTAGTCAGTTCTGCTTGGTTTGAAGTTTGAATACTATTCTGGGTATTATAAAAGCTAATTTTTGACCAGCTAGAGGCTTTGATATTTGTGACAAAAACCTTTGTTTATTTTCCCCTTTTTTGAGAGTAGGAATGAATACCCTACAATGACTATCCTCAAAATAAAGAGCCTTGCAAGTGTGTTATGCTTCAAAAATACATGATATAGAAATGGTAATAAAAAAGATATCTCAAGATATAGCATATTTTGTAATGGAGATTGTTAGCTCAATAGGGGTATGCCAAGATAGATGTAACAATGTAATAACATGTGCAATATAGTGAATTATAACTAAAAGTGTGGTTAGTTTTTAGTTGTGAAAGAGGGATGGAGCATGATGTCCATCATGGCATCTAAGAAATCAAGAAAATGCATGATGTGGATCATGGCATTGCAAATAATTGAGAAGCAATAAAGTAATAAGCACACAAGGCAAGAATCAATAAGCATACAAGAGTGGCTAAGGGGCCAAGAAAATAAGGGACATGGGCACATGTCAATCAAATTAGGAAGCAAGAATACAAGGTATGTTTAAATGACACATACACATACAAATGAAATAATCAAGGTTAGCACAAGGGCCACAGACACATAGAAGAGTACAAGCAAAGGACATTGGAAAATGTCCTAAGGCACACACAAGACATAAAATAGGAACTAAGAAATACAATCATATCTAGCTATACAAAGCAAGAAAGGAAAGCATGTAAATACTGAAAATACAATCATGTCTAACGAATTAAAGAAAGAAGTGAAAGTATGCAAGATAATATAGTACAAGACTACGTATATGCTAAGAAATACACAAGTGTTATATACTAGTGAGTGTTGATAGAGTAATTTTTGTAAAATATTAATTAATGTACACTAACATGATAACTAGAGTGTGTGGTGTAGGAATGATAGAACCTAGATGGTGTAGTCATGTTAGAAGATGACTCACCCCTAGTGGGTAGATATATCGATATGTATCTCGAATATATGAAGTAGGATGCCTCCTCAATGGGTAGAGTTAAGTAGTCAAGGATCTAGAATTCACTACACACACTAAAAGAGATCAAGTGAAGCATGCTAATGTAGATAAATTGATAAACAATAACATAAAACAATAAATGTAAGTCTAGTATGGTAGTAGAAATGTAAAGCATGGATAATGCATACAATTGAATTTTTTTGGTATTTTGAGCTATTTGAATGTTTTTGTTTTTTGATATATTTGAATGTTTTTGTATTTTGGAATTTTGTATTGTTTTTTGTTATTTTTAAATTATTTGAATGTTTTTGGTATTTTTAAAATAATATATGTACAATCAATCACAAGGAGACTATGTACAAGAAATTGAAAAGAAGCTATATACAACTAATTTTCAAAAAATATGTACAAGTAAGACTGATAAGAAATGATATTAACTGATGAGTCTCATAAGAGACTCCATATCATGTTGTCCTATATCAAACAAAGGAATCATGCATGATTGTGAAGCATGAGGGAATGATTGTGAATATGACTCTAAATAATCTGATTAATTATTGATATCTTGAAAATCATAATAACTTATATTGTTCCACTCATCATTATCATCTTGATTTTGAACCAATGGAATGAATGCTAGTGTTGACTTTTGTTGTATATGGATCTTTTTCTTTGATAAATTATGTATGTAAATGATTTGTCTTAGCATGTTCAATAAATCTCAAACCTTGGTGACAAATATTATCAATTGCTAGAATAGGAGTAGTGATGCCTTGAGCATGCTTGCCCAACCCTTGACCTTGATAATCAAAATACCATAGATATTTTTTACCAAACCCATACTACTTTGAAAGTTGAGCCTCATTTTGGAGAGGTAGATTTACATCTTTTTTGTACTTTACCTATGTTTATGGTACTATTTCTTGTTGTGATTTTGCTTTTTGATCATTTTGTTGTTCTGAGTTATGCTTTGGTAACCACTTTTGTACTATTTTTGAATTTGACCCTTTGTGAATGTTTTCATATGTCATTGTGGATTGCTTGACTAATTTAATCTGTATAGGTTCTTCTTTAGCAATTATCTACTGTATATGTTTTTTCAATGTCAAACATGAATCTGTGTGATGTCCATACATTCTTTGATATGCACAATAATATCTAGATCTTCTCACTAGATGTAGAGAAAGTAGTTTGATCAACTTATATTTAATTATTTCCCTTAGTACCTCATTTGAAATCTTATTTGATCTTTAAATGTTTTTTGAATCACTAGTTGTAGATTTAATTTGTTATGATTTCTTGATTTGATATGTGGCATTTCTTGCAACCAATTGACTAGGTGAGGGTCCATATACATGATTGACATTAGGGTGCCTTTGAGGCTTTTGTATTATAGTTTGATTTTCCAATGTTGTGATATTTTCATGTAATAACTGATCTTGTGTTTATAAATCTGAAATTAACTTGCTCATATTGATGATTTGATCCCTTAGAGTCTCACAAGTGCAAACCCTAGTTACTTTCGATTGAACCTGTAAACACATATGTTGAATAGGGTTTGAATAAGCTATAGGCTTAATGTATGCATTAATAATAATAGTATAGGCTGCCTCACCTTTTAGAGGGGTGATAGCATAGACCTAGTTAGATTAAAATTAGTTATCAACCTCTTGGGGAAGAGGAGGAATAGGTATAACTGCTAGTGTTTTCTTGTATCTAGTAGTGATAGGCAAATACTCAAAAGTAGCCAAAGAGTTATATGCATCTAGGTAGAAACCATGTATGTCAGATGAAATGCATGTAATATGAGTTATAAGTTGTATAGCAATATGTTTATAAAGAGGACTCCACATGAGAGATAACAAGCAAGGGATAGATAGCATGTAATTTTGCACTAATTCATAAAAAACTTTGACTTTTGATATGACATTAGTAAGGTAGACTTGAAAATTATTCCACGTGAGAGAAAGCAAGCAAGGGATAGAGAGCATGGAATTGTGTACTAATGCATAAAAAAGTTTGACTTTTGATATGACATTTGTAATATGTTTAAAAAGATAGTCTTTAAAATTATTCCACGTGAGAGAGAGAGAGAGAGAGAGTATGTAATGAAGCCTTATATTAAAGAAAAGTAAACATTTATTTGAAGGAAAGGGATCTTAACATGTTTAGCAGTAACTTTCTTAATACCATCCCATATTATGAAAAGTAAGCATGAGAGGGGAAGAATGAAGCTTTGCATTAACATATAGTAAACTTCATCATTCATATACATGATAGGGCCAAGTATGGACTCATTATTTTCAATAAATGTTTTGAAATAAGTGAGATCCATATTTGGTTTTATATGTGAAATCTGAGTTAAATGTAAGGTGATACCGCAAGTAGACAAAGGGACCTAGTATATACAACTAGGGTTTAAAAGAAAACATTTTTAAAATTACTATGGTAAATTTTAAATTTAATGTGAAATTTTTATTTAAATATGGAGGAAAAAATTAGAAAAAAAAATACTATAAAAATCAGTAAGGAATTTTCCCTAGGGTGTTTAGTGTTTTTGTGCACAAAGGGACCTAGTAAATTCAACTAGGGTTTGGAATAAATCATTTTAAAAATTACTATGGTAAATTTAAAAATTTAATGTGAAATTATGATTTAAATATTTAGGAAAATTCAAAAAAATATTGGAAAAATCAGTAAGAAATTTTCCCTAGGGTTTTTAGGGTTTTATGCACAAATGAAGTAAGTCGGGTTCACTAAATGATTTAACTTTTTTAGGAATATTGATGTCTTATTCCTAATTTAGTTAAAGGGATAGGATAAATAAATTAGTAAATAATATTTAAATAATTTAACCATTGATTTGTATAATTTATTTATATTTTTAACCTTTCTATAAATAACAATAAATATGGAGAAAATAAGATTTAGCTTAACACAAATTGAAACAATTGTTGCGGGGTCTAATATTGGCTATGTAAGACTGGGACAGTGTCACAAATCAGGATCTAGATTTAATTTTTTGAAAGGATAGGATCAATGAAATAGGACACCCTAGAGTTTGATGTTATTGTCTTTTTCTATCGTTGTTGTCTAAACTACTCATAGAGACCTAAGTTTTTTGGGTTTTATATACTATCCATATGTGAGCCTGCCTATGAAATCTTGACTACTGAAAGTCTAAAGTACTCCTTGTAGATCTGATTTAATATTAAAACCCTATACTTCATTATTCTTTGATAAGACTTAAGAAATAAGGGGGGGTTAGTGTGTGTAAAATGCACTAAACGTGTATCCACTCCCCTTGTGTGGGCACGCTACCTACATACCAATACTTTGAAGAGGGATCAAGCCACATGTAATTCTCCCACTTAATGTGATTTGTGAAATAGTGTAAATTTAGATGAAAAAAATGAAAAATTGGGTGTGCTTGAGGTGGTTAGGGACTAGTGTGAGGATTTAGATAGGCTTGTAGCTATATTAGATGGATGTATGTAGAGAATAGGTAAATTTGTCTTAGTGGTTTGGTTTGTATTCTTGTTTACTTTGTAATATTTTCCAACCTCTTTCTAAATGAACTTTGAATGGGATTTTATAGAGATCTATTGGTCATGTATCGAATGTATCTATTCTAGGTTGACAAGATGAAGGATAGGAACTAAAAATAAATAACCACTAGAGCTCAAAATACAATTGGAAAAGAGCACCAAAATATGACACCCTATTGTCCAACATTATAGTCCAAGTTGGGTGTTCTTATCCTATAAATGTGGGACCTGGGGGGGATAGGATTAGCTTGGGAAATACTTCTTGGCTAAGGTAGAATGACCATTTAAAAATCTTGGGATGATTGGGAATAAGCAAAAAAGTGTTTAGAAGGGTCATGAGAGCATGCAAGAAAGACTTATGGGTTGAGTGTCACAAGCCACACTCAAGCCACCAATTTTGACATTTTATATGACTACAACCACTCCTATCAAACTTATTTTGGTAGCTAAAATCTTGAGATTAACAATTCATAGATTTGGTCCCATGTCATGTGGCCTTCTCTGTACACTAACCATAATTAATAGCAACCCTTTTGAGTACATAATTAATAACACTGATTATCTAATTTAGATCAGGGACATGTAGCTTAAATTGCACAAATAATTCACCTATATCTTCAGTTATGAAGTACTAAGGTATCCATTTTTTTGTTGTGTATACCATATACAAAGGTCATAGTTCATGGTCACACTTGACCCAATTAAAGAGATGGGTATTTAAATCTCCACTTAGTGAAGATATGTTATCCTAAGGTAGTGTACCATCAGGTGTTGGCTCTATGTAATGATTTTTAGGTTAGTCTGCATTATAGATGAAATCAACCTCAAACTGTGTTGGCAACCCCATAGTTATTGAGTGTGCTTCCTATTTCTTCAATTGATGTTTTTCACATTAATTTTTAGAGGTGTACTAGGTAACTCTAAATATTCTAAAACCTATGTTTTTACACTAGGCTGGTTATAAATAAAATTATATTATGTATCTCATAGAGCATGTTACTTATTTTTTATTGTCATCTTTATCTAGTTTGTTCCTACAAATGTATATGGATAATATGGCTCCTTAGGGATGATAAATGCCTTTGGATATACTTTATTCAAGGGAATAATGATGATCTTATCATCTTGATGTAATTTAAGCTGATTCATTACTATATTTATAGTCATCCACCCATCATAGGACTACTTCCTCCCAATAAGATCAAGGTAGTGAGTCTCAATAGTCTTCATGTTGATGAATTCAAAGTCACCTCGCAAGCTGATCTCTATGACTTTAATCACCATATATTCTGACTATCAGATGGGTTATACCTTCCTATAATCTACAAGACTAAGTGTTATAGAAATGTAACTCAGCCGAGGTCACCCAATGACCTCCCAAGTAGATATAGGAATCATGTAGATTATGCTGCCAAAATCAAAGAAAATATTTGGTATTTTATTTCTACCTACTTCAATATCCATTCTTGCGTCGATATTCCATGGTTTCTTGGTCTTCACATACCAGACCATCTTGTTAGTCAATTATTGTCCTTATACACATTCTAATAGATTATATAAGAGATTCATTATATTATAAGATATATCCTTATTATGCAAAGTAATAAAGATCTTCATCAAGTTAGTTAGTACAGTGATAACTATTTCCTATCATAGCATTCACACAATCTGGCCATACATTTGAGCATCCATGGCTACATCATCTCCTTCAGTGTTCCCTTATTATTGGATATTCTTGAGAATCTATGTAGATTCTTACATTAGGGTTTGCTTGACACTAGGCTTTTAATACTTATCAGGCCATACTTTTTTATCCCATTATTGATAGGCATCTCTAATCGAGGAAGTTCTTTTACTACATGTTATTGGCATGTGATGGCATGTGCTAATGAGTTGTCTCTTGGCTGCACTTGGACCATTTTGACATTGTGCACAACTTTATCTTTACATTGTGTTAGAATAAAAATTACTAAGAGAGGGGGTGAATCAATCTTCAAAAACTTACTTATCAACTTTACTTAAGTAATCATGAACTAATCAAACAAGCATGTAGATCTAGCGATCATAAACACCAATCCACAAGAGCATGAATTACAAAAACACATCACATATATGGAAAACCCTAAAAGGGAAGAAAATATATTTATATCTAAAAGTGGACTATAGTCATATAATATAAACACCAATTTTAGTGAAGCACCAACTTCACATGGAGCACCAACCCCAACTAGCTAAATACCAACTCAACTAGGCTTTAGCAAGCACCCACTCACAAAAACGCACCAACCCCCTAGATGAATCAACACCAAATCAACCACATAAAACCCTTGATCACCTTTATAACACTTTTTTCTCATGAAATATATGATGATATCCTTATTCAACTCTTCTCTCTCTTTTATCCCTCTCAAACTGACTTTTAGGCTTCTTTGCTCAATTAGTCCTCTTCTTGGATTGATTAGGTCATATGACCTTGATTTTCATGCATATAACTTATATAAAGTATACCTCATATATCCTATACACTCTTATAATGGTCTACAAGACCTTATTATTCTAACTAATATGTTATTCTATTCGTTGCACTCCACACACATCCCAGTAGGCCTAAAACTACCTTGTATTAATACAAGTTTCTTGTTCATATCCTTCTTGGTTGGCCAAACATTGTTACCCTCTTAGGTTATCCATGAAATAGATATTATTACATCTCATAAACATTTATAAAACATTATTTGAGTCCCTTTAGGTCTGACCTACCTCAATTAGGTCTTATCTCATCTTTAGGTCTCATGGAGATCTAATCCCATTACATTTACATAGGACACATTATACTTTCCCTTCGTTAAAACACATTAAAAAACCCCATTTAGAATAAACACATAACATTTCACTCAAATATACCCCTTATAATCTCATCCAATCTTCATAACACCATTTAACTTTAACCACCACTTGAATCACACCATTATCATTGTTCATAAGTAGCCCTCTACATACCCAAAAAGTTTATATCAAACTACTGAAGATAAAAGAAAAAAATTTAAAAAAACCATGGAAAAAAATCACATATACAAAATCTAAATGACCTCATGGTCACCACCATATGATTTAAACTCTACAACTTAGGGCAAAAGAACTCAAACCCTTCTCTGCAAATAGCCCACTCAGAATTACCAACTAGCCTCAAAACATAGTCATGGAAACTTGAACTTATGACACCTAAAAGAACACAAATAAGTAATTTAAATGCATGAATATTATCATAAAACATCATAATAACAAACTTAAATAAAAATATCATAATCTCTAATGGTGTTTATTAGTCTTGCAAACTAATTTATTGACCTTCTCTCTCACAGACCTCACTCAGCCAGTCAAGCCATTTTGGCTTCAACATTTTCACTACTTTCACTAAGTAACAAGACTTATAAAAAAAATTGATATAAAATACATGTCCCAAAAAAAACATCATGTGTATTATAAAATTTAACTCATGGCATATAGCCTCAAACTTATCATTGTAACTTGTTTACCCAAAACTGTCAGTTTACGTTGAAGCATAGTCATGGTGATAATGACCTTCAACCCCTATGTAGACAATTTAAGAGAATATTGATGCATATGGATTATTTTATGAGATAATTATGCATATATTAAATATAAATATACCATGTTAAAATGGTAATATTGGTCTTATAGACCAATCTCATAATCTTATACCTCACTATCTCATCTAAACCAGATAAGTCAACTTTTGAGAAACATTTTCATCTTATCTACTAACCTTAAAAACTTATATCCAATATTAACATGTCTTAAAATTATTTAAAAATGTATCCATACACTTGGATTCATCCCTAATCCATGATAACATATCCCTAATCACCTTCTCACTTCTGCCTGGATTTTTCACTATTTGCACTATTAGGCCTGGTAGCAATAGGTTGTCTTGGATGACCAGTTTAGCACACCTAAGGGATATAACCTACTCAAAAACCATAATTTAAATCAAATAAAAGTATTAAAAAATTTCCTACATCCATTTAGAAACTTTGACTTAGTTAACTCTGATTACTACAACATAACTCTAAGAAACAAGGACTTTCCTATAGGGTCTACTCACACATATGACAAACTAATCACACTTTGATGTGTCTGGGAGATTTGAATACAACCTTAAATCACTTATATATCCATACCAATCCATTATGAGCACTTTATAACAATGTATTTTATATCATGTCACTATTAGGGTTCTTTGAGGATTTAAACCATCTTCCAGTCTTAATGATCATTCATAAAGCATAGACCCTTAATCCAAAAACAATACCTAGAATTTTGATCTAGGACCCTTTCCCATCTACCATTAATAACTTAGGTTATCATTCATAGGTTACACATGCCAATGAACACTTGAAAGTCCTTATATTGAAAACCCTTCATTTTGTGCACTCTAGAGGCCTCAAAATACTTTTTCAAGCCTTTTCTTGCAAAACATGACCTAAAACATGGTTAAAATATCTAGGATAATCTATCACACCATTTAAAATTCTCACATTCTCATTCATATCTTGAAATTTGAATCTCATACCTCATTTGGCCACCATCTCTCTTTTTATTTGCTTAGACCTTGATCTGCAAGTCACATTAGGCTTTGAAGCTAACCTTATAACCACTATTAAATCTCTAAACACATAATATACAAAATCAAGAAACCTATCTCATTCTAAAACCCTATTTTACATCCTTCATATGCTTTGAAAACACCTCAAGACACCTTATTAATTCATGCAGGGTCTAGAACTAGTCTAGTTGTAGACTTAGACTTAAGGTCTTACCCCTTTAGGCTAACCTTGAAACTATCCTAAGTGATAAAATGCATAATTTTCATGCTCAATCAACCTTACAAAACCTCATATTCCTCTATTCATCCATCTCACTAAGACATCATGCTCAAACCTTCTCACTAGGACTCTTCTTGTTATGACTAGTGTCATGACTAGGCTTTTCAGTCACTTAAAGCTTGAAAACTAATCTTGAAACACTCTTTGATGCTTATATACCTTGATCGCATGCCTTAATTACTCCTCAAATAATTCCATACCTTTTCACATACCTTTTCATTCTCATCATGTACATGTTCATGATATGACTATGCTTGTTATGACTAGGCTTCTCAAGACACCTTATACTCAATGACTAGTACTTAAAACATGCTTACCTTGACCTGAATCTTGATATCAACCTTAGAATAATCATTAGGTTTCCTTCAAATTCTCTTTTATCACATGGATTCCTTGTCACATCAGGCACACAAGCTTCATACCTCATAGACCACTCATCATGCATCTTCACCATATGCACCTTGACATCAATGACATCAACCTTGAAATCAAATGACATTAACCTTGTCATCAATGACAACACTACTCAACAAACTCCCCATTTTTCATTTATGGTAAAACATTATTTAGTCTAAACACTCTCATCTCCTTTATTGAACTTTCTCCCCCTTTGGCATTAATGGCAAAGGTCTTTCACAAATATCATCTGGAATCAAACATTCTTCACAACAAAATTTCAACACACAAAATATGAAGCATTAAGGAAACATGCTCCCCCTTACTTATTTCATACCTCCTTCAAATCAACTCAGAGTACCATACCACTTCTCAACACAAATCAAGCTCAATCAATAACCTGAATAGCTCCCCTTCAAACCAAACATCTACCATGCTTCTGCTAACTGAATAGTGTCTCCATGAAGCCTAATAGAGTCAACTCTTTCCATAGAGTAATAAAATAATATGAGTTTAGGAGATTAAAATATCTCCATGATCTCACAAAACTGAATATCCTTAGTTTTCTTTTTGACTTGATTGGCATTATAGGCTTGACCTCTATATCAACCATTTGATCATCAATATGAGATATAATATACATTATTGACTTGATTTTTCATATGCAGTATGATCTACCATATCAAACATTCTATTTGAGCTTGTAGACTAATCATGACTAATATTTATTGTCTTTGGTTTCCACACATTCATTTGCCTTCTCTCTTACACTTTAGAGGCTTCAAACCTCCTATTTTCATTTGATGACCTTCTAACTCTGTTAGGATAGAATCTTGTAATGTGTCCTACATTATGAAAACTATAGTAAAACACCTTATATATACCATTTGATTAATGAAAACCATGACTCCTTCCATCTTCCCATGAGTACTCATTCTTGGAGGGTCTTCTACACTCTTTTGCTCTATGACCAAACTGACTACATACAAAATAGTAACCATTGAATGAACTAGCATACCTTATAGCATTAGAATGTTTGATAGTTATTTTCATGTTGACCTTATTGTTTTCAATAGCCTTCTCTATGACTTGAGCTACCTCCTTTCTTTCTTCTTTGAATCCAAGACCTATCTTATCACTTGTAGACTTCTGGATACTCAAGATGTCATCTATAACCTCAGTGCTCTTTTCAAACTTCACAAAGGTTTTCACCTTACTAGGTGCTTGAACCAACTCAGCTTTCAAGGATTCCATTTTAGTTTCATACCTGATGCATTCTTCCTCTTTAGCCTTTAGGTTTGCATTGACTATTTCCATATGTGCTTCATCTGATTAATGATCTCATCATACTCTTTGGAAGTGTTACTCATTCTCTCCTCAAATAGGCCAATCTACTCCTCATAGTCCTTAACTAAAGATATTAGTTTTTGATTCTTTATTCTTTTGAACTTCAAATCCTCTAGAGCACTTACCCATTTTGGCTTAATATTTAATTCAACTTCCTCTTCATCTAATTTTACATCAACCATAAGGCCTTTCTAATTTGAGCAACCCTCATTATCTAATTTTATGGCCATGAATAAGGTTTCATTTTTGTCATGTTCATATTCATTACTACCATCATCACTATCAAATGTTCTTGTATCACTTACATCATATGATTTATCTTCTTTGGTATATAAACTTTTATTATTTTGAATGACCCTTTCCTACCTTCATTCTTCCTAAAATATTCCTTGTTTCTGTAAGGATTATAGGCATTCTTATCATCTCCATGATGTTCATCATGTTCTTCATTATGCTCAATCTTATCCTTGTTAAGACACTTAGATGTAAATTGACCAATCTTATCACATTTGAAAGGGAACTTACCCTTGTACTTACTAGATCCAAACCTTAACTTCCTTACAATATCAGTTCATCATCATCAACATATGAACATTATTCATCCTTAACCTTCTTGGCTTTTGAATTATTCTCAGCTTTTAAATTTGCTTCTTTCTTAGGAATTCTTCCGTTATATTTTCTCATCTCATAGGTAGTCAAGATGCCATGAAGTCCATCCATCTCTAACTTGTCCAAATCTTGTATCTTTTCTACTGCTAATACCTTAAAATCAAACTTAGGAGTTAGTGATCTCAATATATTTTGAAAAACTATAGACTCTTTCACATATTTTCCTAATCCTCTGATGACATTGACAACTTCATCAACCTTCAATAGGTAGGATGTAATTGTTTCATCTTCATTTATCTTCAAACTTTCAAATTGTCTCCAGTGGGTTTAAACCTTGGTCATATTCACCTTGGTGTATCCTTCATAGATAGTATTAAATTTTTATTATATATCTTTATTTTATACAAACTGCATCATCTTCACAATATCTATCTTTTATATGCCGCAAATAATGGCATTCATTACCTTGGAGTTATTTTCACTAGCCTTCTTACCTGCTGCATCAGTTGGTGGAATAGGAGGAGCTCTATAGCCATCCATAATTGAATACCAAATATCATGACCTTAAGACATAAAATATATATTCATATTGAATTTCCAAAATAAATAATTAGATCCATTAAATAATGGAGCCTTACTAATAGAGAAACCATCTTAAGCTTGCTGACTAGCCATCCTTGCTTCTAGGATCTCCTTTAGAATTTTAGACGTGCTTAAAAAGACCAAGCTATGATACCAAATATTGGAAGAAAAATTAATAAGGGGGGGATGAATCAGTCTTTAAAAACTTACTTATTAACTTCACTTAAGAAATCATGAACTAATCAAACAAGCATAAACACTGATCCACAAGAGCATCAAACACAAAAACACATCACATATGTGGGAAAACATCAAAGGGAGTAAAACCCATTAAAATATATAAATATATTATAGTCATATAAGACAAAAATTAATTTTATTGAAGAAACAACTTCACATGGAGCACCAACCCCAACTAGATAAGCACCAACTCAGCTAAGCTTTAACAAGTACCCACTCACAAGGAGGCACCAACCCCCTAGATGACTCAGCAATAATTCAGCCACCTAAAACCCTTTATCACCTTAAAAACACTTTTTTATCATACAACATATGATTATCTCCTTTATTTCTTCTCTCTCTTCTATCCCTCTCAAACTGCCTTCTAGGCTTCTTTGCTCAACTAGTCCTCTTCTTGACTTGACTAGGTCATATGATCTTGATTTTCACACATAGAACCTCTATCAAATATTATTAATAGATCTTATACACTCCCATTATGGTATAAAATACCTTATTATACTTATAAATATGTTATATTCACTTTCACTCCACACACATCCCAATAGGCCTAAAACTACCTTGTATTTACACAAGTATCTTGTTCATATCCTTTTTGGTCGGCCAAACACCATTACCCTCTTAGGTCAGGTATGGAATAGAAATTAATACATATAATAAACTTGGATAAAATTTTATTTGAGTCCATTTAGGTCTGACCTACCTCAATTAGGCCTTATCCCATATTTAGGTCTCATGGAGACCTACTCTCATTAGGTCTACATAAGACACATTATACTTTGCCTTCCTTGGAACACATTCAAACACCTCATATAAAAGAAAAAAATAATTTTTCATTAAAATATACCCTTGATAATCTCACCCAAGCTCCATAAGATCTTTTATCTTTAACCACCACTTGAATCACACCATTAACACTGTTCACAATTAACCATGTGCATACTTAAAAAGTCTATCTTGAACTACTGAAGATAAAACATAATTTTTCTAAAAAATCATGGCATAAAATAACATATATATAAGATAAATGACCTCAAAGTAATCATAATATGATTTATACTTCAAAATTTAGGGTAAAATAACTCAAACCCTTTTCTACAAATTACCCACTCAGAACTGCCAACTAACCTCAAAACACAATCATAGAAACTTGAACTTATGATACCCAAAAAAACACAAAAAAAGGACTTAAAATTCATGAAAATAATCCTAAAATATCATCACAACAACCTTTAAACAAAATTATCATAAGCTCTAATGTCGGTTATTAGTCTTACAAACCAATTTGTTGACCTTCTCTCATAGACCTCACTCATCCAGTCAAGCCATTTTGGCTTCAAAATTCTCACTACTTTCACTGAGTAAAAAAACTTATAAAAATCATGGATATAACATACATGTCCCAAAAAATAACATCATGTTTATTATAAACTTCAACTCAAGGCATATAGCCTCAAACTCATCATTACAACTTGCTTACCTAGAACTATTAGTTTACCTTAAAGCATAATCATGGTGATAATGACCTTCAACACCTGTGTAGACATATTCAGAGACTCTTGATTCATATGAATGATATCATGAGATTATTAGGTATCTCTCAGGAAAAAAGATACCATGGTCAAATGGAAATATTATTCTTACAAACTAATCTCATAATCTTGTACCTCACTATCTCATCTGAACTAGACAGGTCAACTTATGAGCAACATTTTCATCATATTTACTAACATCCAAAAAAATTATCCAACATTAAAATGTATTAAAATTATTTAATAGTGTCTCCATGCACTTGGATTCATCCTTAATCCATGATAACACATCCCTAATCACCTTCTCACTTGTGCTTAGATTTCTCATTGTTTGTACCATTAGGTTTGTTAGTGATAAGTTGTCTTAAGGGATAGAAACTACTAAAAAACTATCATTAACATCAAATACAAGTCTCAAAATTTTTTCTACATCTATTTATCAACTTTGACTTGGTCAACTCTAACTGCTATAATAAATATTCAAGAAATAAGGCCTTTCTTATAGGGTCTACTCACACACCTAACAAACAAATCACACTCAGAGGTGTTTGAGAGAGTTGAATACAACCTATAATCACTTAAATAGCTATACCAATACATTATAAGCACTTTATAACAACTTATTTCATATCATATCACTATTAGGGTTTTTTGAGGGTTTAAACCATCTTCTAGTCGTAACGATCATTCATAAAACATAGCCCCTTAATCTAAAAACTAATGAATATAATTTTGAGCTAGTACCTTTCCCCATCTACCATTAATATATTAGGTTCTCATATAGAGGTTACACATGCCAATGAACACTTAAAAGTCCTTCTCGAGTTGAGAACCCTTTATCTTGTGCACTTGAGAGACCTAAAAATGCTTTTTCAAGACTTTTCTTGAAAACCATGACCTCAAACTGGGTCAACACACTTTTTAAAATATATCACACCACTAAAAATTCTCACATGCTAATTCTTATCTTGAAATTTATATTTCATACCTCATTTGGTCACCATCTCTCTCTTTCTTTGCTTAGACTTTAACCTGCAATTCACATTAGGCCTTGAAACTAACCTTATAACCACTTTTCAAGCTCTAAAAACCTCATATAAAAACTAAATTAAACTCTCTTATTCTCATACACTACTTTACATCCTTCATATACCTTGAAATCACCTCATGAAACCTCAATAGGTTAGGCAAGGTCTAGAACTAGTCTAGTTGCAGACTTAGACTTAAGGTCTTAACCTTGTAGGCTCACCTTGAAACTCTCTTAAGTGATCTAATGCCTCTTATTAATGCTTAAAAAACATTATACAATTTATTATTCCTTTGTGCATATATCTCACCAGGCCATGATCCTCAAACCTTCTCACTAGGATTCCTCATGTTATGACTAGTGTCATGACTAGGCTTCTCAAGCACTTAAAGCTTGAACCTAATATTGAAACACTATTTGATGCTTCTATACCTTATTCACATGTCTTATATTATCCTCAAATAATGTCATACCTCTGTACATATATTTTCATTCTCATCATGCACATGTTCATGATATGACTATACTTGTTATGACTAGGCTTCTCAAGACACCTTGTACTCAAGAACTAGTACTTAAAACATGCTTAACTTGACCTAAATCTTGATATCAACCTTGGAAGAATCATTAGGTTACCTTAAAATTTTGTCTTAATAGAGAGACATTAGGTTGCCTTCAAATTTTCTCTTGTCATATGGCTTCCTTGTCACATTAGACACATAAACTTCTTACCTCACAGACCACTCATCATGCATCTTCACCGGATGCACTTTGACATCAGTGGCATCAACCTTGACATCAATTACAATACTTCTCAACATGTTGACCCTCTAGCACTGGGTAGTCTTTTGTGTCATTTTGATTTAAAGTTCTATAGTAAGCACAATATGACTGTCATTGAGGATTTTATGGACATTTTTGTTGTACATGGTTTAATTCACCACATAGATAACACCTAATAGGTTGTCTCCCTCATCCTCTTTGCGTGCCTCCTTTGTATCCACCTCAATAATTTCCTCCTCCTCTAGTACCGTAGAAACCCCAGCCACCACCTTGTTTTTATGGCCCAAAATTGGCTATGTTTTTGGGTGCATTCTAACCCTATTGATGTTGGTATCTGTCATACCCAACATATTGGGTCTGTGATGGGTTTGGAGCCTAGCTGGTCTACTATGCCTAAGTAATTATAGGATTCTAAGGATATGAATATTGAGGTGTGAATGATTGTGCAACAATGTTCCATTATTATGTAGTGGATGGTCCAATAATCAATCCTTATGTCTGATAAGATTGTATTTTAGGATCTCAAACTGTAGTAATTTGTGAATCATTGACAAAAGTTAACTCCAATCGAGATGTATCTTGTGTCATAGAATTTACCTACTGCATTATGACTACAAAGAAATTTTTAGTAATGTCTTCCTTGAGTTCCTATAAGGCCCAATAATCCTTGTCTTCATGATTTACACATTTGCATAATATACAATACAAACTCTATGGCTTCTTAATGTAATGTTGTATTAAATTAAAACTTCTAGTAAAGTGACCTACCATTCAACAAATTTTATATAATTGAGTTTTAAGTTTTAGACACTCATTTATATAATGTCCAGACTAATTACATTCTATGCACTAGATGTCTGACTTTTGTCTATTTGTCCTATCTTGATACTATACTATTAAAGCTTTTAGAGAAAGGTCTGTAGTGTATTTTCTACTTTAGATGAAGCAAGTGTTGCATTTCCATAATTCTCAATCCATTCTACTCTGATTGCAGTAGTGTGAGCATCTAATTTAGAACTAAATTATGTTTAGGCTATAGCAACCTAATGCAAGTTTGCAAACCTTTGATAAACTAGGTAGCTTTATCCTTGTCTTCCATAATAAATTCATCCTTTTTCATGAAATCTGAGAATCTATGATCATAGTCTTCAACAGTCTCTCTGGGCCCTTATCAAATCTCCTTTAGATCTTGTATAGTCTAGATTGTGTTTTTATATACCTTAAACTCGATGATTAGTTATTTTTGTATTTGGTCCAAAGTTATTGCATTGGTATCTTTAAAATAGATGAATTATAAGGCTCTTATAGCTAGAGCACCAATTAACTCATACTTTATTATATTTTCATCTATAATTCCTTTAACTTTCCATTTCATTAAATAGGTAAGAAGATACTATTTAGGATCCAAGGACCCATCATAGGGCATCAGATTGATAAAAAACTATAGGTTGAAGCATTGTACTTGGTGATTATGTAATCACAGGAACCTATTATTATTGTGCATGCTTCTTTGAAAAAAAATTTGGTATGTCAGTTATCCTTGTGTGAAATGGCATAATACTTGGAGACATGATCCCAAAGTAGGGTTGGGTGATTTTGATGAATTCAAAACTTCAAACTCGCTATCATATTTCACTTCCAATAATGTTACAGCCTTCTCTAGGATAAATAGGTTAGTTTCTTTCAATAGATTTGATCTAATGTACTGATGTTGTTATCTTGAAAAAAATTATTTTCTCTTTTGATGGGCTCTCTTCAATATCTCAGGGTTTTCTTGTGCACTTTTCTCTATTCTTGATCAAGCCAATATTGGTCTTTTACTCTAGCAACTAAAATATGGATGTCTACAAAGAAATAGGGCTCAGGGGATGTGTGATCCTTGGGTGAATGGTATAAACCTCCTTCAACTATTTCTTCATCACTTAAACCTGTACTAAAACTATAACTATGTGACACTCTGCTTCCTTCTTTTATCAATAACCTTATCCAAGGTTGTGAAACTTCTCCTAATTATTCTAACACACTAATCTCTTCCTTCTTTTCTCTTTCCTCATACTCTACATTACTTTCTTTCTCTTCATCTCTTTTTAACCCAGGCTTCTCACTCTCTTTATTTGCAATTATCTTCTCTCTCTCCTCTTTTTTCTCACTCTTCACTCCTACTCTATGACTACTACCTCTCAAATTCACAGTCAATTGGGTATCTACACTTTAGTTCCACCTTTTCTATTATCATACTGCTCGATCTAACTCTAAGGTCTTCTTTCTCTATTCTCACATTGCTTCCTCTAGATTTTGAGTCTTTTTCAACTCTTGTTATATTTGCTTCAACATCTTGAGTCCAGGTTCAAGCCTTCCTTATCATCTATTTCCATTCACCATTATGTTGTACACATCCCAATGGTGCCCATGTGACTACTCCATGTTAGGTGGAGTGGGTACCATGGATTTTTCTATAGTCAACATTTTAATGAGAAAAGGAAGTCATTGTAAAAATTTACCTTGAATTCCCCTCAATAACTAATCCTTTGCAACTTCAAAGGCAATACAACCTTCTAATGTGAATTCACTTATATAACTATCAATGGTTGTGCCCACCCAGTAGTAAATCGTATGCATCCAAAGTGCATCCAAGATTTGTAAGCTTTTAATCTTTTATTTAGTCCATACTATATTGTGCACACTTCTCAGTTAGTAGCATAAATGTTCTAATATTTCCACCCAAGTAGCTATCAAATATAAGAACTCACACTGAAAGATCTCATAGACATCTACATATAGGTGATCCTAAATAATTGATTTATCATTACTTCCTATTATCCTTGTCTCTCCTTCTGTGAAATCATTAAATTTTAGATCTAACCATGCTTCTATATCTCTTTGACTTGGAAACCAATGCAACATACCTTTTAATAATGAGTTCCACGCTCACTGCACCATTATTAGTAGAGGTTCCTAGATCACTAGAACTTGCTAATTATAAGGATAGTCAACTATGATATTGATAAATAACCTATTAAAGGACATTTTATAGACCTATTAAATTTTTATATAAATAAATTATAGGGTTTTATCAATATTTAATGTTTTATTGCATAGATTTTTGGTGGCAGGAACATAAATGCATAGAAATAGTATCATAATTGACAATTATAGAACATGGAGTATTTCATAGTGTAACTAAGTACATTCAGATTTTATGTAGTTCATATAAGAAACATAGACATATTTAGGAAAATAATATAGGACTTATTATATTAATAAAAATATTTCATTACATACTATCGTAGAGATTAACTTGTAGAATCTTACAATACAAACTCAATGAACAATTACTACATTAATCTCATAATAGAGGAATTACAAATATAATAATTACGATAGCAATCAACCTTTTTCCATACAGATGCATCCATAATATAGATAAAATAAGTTGTAGTTACAAATCCATGTCTATTTTAGGTATTTAGATGTGTCAAGTCATTTTTAACTTCCTCTGTTGTTACTAACTCAAAATAGGCCAATTGTATTTTGATCTAACTAGCTAGTTAATAAGATTGCACAGTTAGAAATGGAAGTTGTTATTATGCCAAAAAGTATATGTTTAAATATGATAAATAGTAATATATTTGAACATATGACACATATATTTGAATATTTTCTCTCTAGCACAAAACAACATTCTAAACTCCCTGAAGGTTCTCACCATGTACTTTTATTGTACCTATAACTATATGTATTGCATTTAATGTCATGTTTTATAGAGTTTTAAGGTGTTTTGCAGGGTTTTGAGCAATTTAACACTTGAAAAATATTGGGGAGGGTAATTTGGGATGTATTATACCTATTTAATCTCAAAAACACGTGCATTCCACATTGAAAGTGATCCTACAGGTCTGGTTTTTAGGGGCAGTCTAAAAAGGGCTTGAAAAAAGGCTAGTTCCTTAAACCATTTCATGGTTCTCATACCTACACAGGATTTTGGGACCTCAAATTTGGTATAGAGTATTTTTATAGGTTGGGGAAAGTGAATCACACATTTTTTTATGGTTTCACATGTGTAGGAGAATTCTAGAGTAGAAACTCAACTTTTTAGGTCTCGAGGCCTAATTGTAAAAAGAGAACAATAGAAAAAATATAATTCCACTTGGTTTTAGGTCATGAAACTTGGAATGGATCTATAAGATATTGGGTACTCAAAACTACCCTTAGTTTCCAAATATCACACATAGATCATTACACACAAGGATATTTGTGTGTTTTTAAGGTTACAAGGATTTAAAAGCTAATGAGAGCTTGGGGGACAAAATGAAGTTTTAGGGGTTATGTTATGGAACTAAATGATTTGATTTAGGTATGATTATTATTTTCATGGAGAGATATTTTCTTGATGAATTTGAAATCAAGTTTTGAGCCATTTGGATAAGACTAGGCGTGTAGACCAAGGCATTTTAGGACACTTAAGGAGTTTGGTGATGCTTGCCCCTAAAATGTCAGAGTAAGGGAGTTTCCAAATGTATAATAGGTGTCAAAGAGGAGGTATAAAATTATTTAATTATGAGATGATGATGATTAAGCCCATTTTTCACTCTTCACATGTAAAGAAAGGCAGTTTTGAAGAATAAGTGCAAGGTGTCAAGCAAGAAATGAAACTCCTACACCATTTGGGAGATGAAACATCTTCAAAGATAGATCACATGTCCTTATATGTATATTATTACTATTCTATAACTTATTTCTTGTTTATAGCTCTTTTAGACACTTGAAAATCTTCCTCTTCTATGCGTTCTTTCTCTCTCTTTCTCATTTCTCTATATATGTTGCCTCTTTTGGCATTGTAAGAGATCCAAAAGTTGGTATGGCAAAGCCCTGTTGAAATGAATACCAATTTTTCCTTTGAAATAGATATTTAAACTGATTTTAGTTTCTCAAATTATTGCATATGTGAAGTAGTGTATTGTCGTATGACAAGTGATAGTTCTCTTTCCTTGCATTCATATATCTCTTTCATGATTTGTGTGAGTAATCTACTTTCTATCAGGTCATACAAAGTGTAACTAATATATTTGTGTGGTTTCAAGTGCATAAAAATGTTATTAGTGTCTATTATCAGACCTATTAATCATCTATCTTGAAGGATACATTGCATTCTACCTTCATATTGAAACATTGTGTTAAGAAAACCTTGGGTTTTGAGATCATATTTGTAATTATTCTTCCATAGTGTAGGTTCAAGTAATTTTTGAGTTTATCATGGTGAATCACCTCCATTAGATTAGTTTTTAATCTCATTCTATCCATTTTTCATAAAATCAATTAGGTTAGTGGTTAGTTGTATGTGTTGTACATGGGAGCTAGTCCATAATCTAGAGATTCACCTCTAAGAATTATCACCCACAATAAATAAGGTGTTTAAATGTTATTATAAATTTGAGGAGGTTGGAGTAACCCTTCTTAAGGTTCAAATTTGGGTGATAATAGTTCATTTACATGCCAATAATAACCAAATTCAAATTCAAGAGTTTTATATAAGCTAAGGGTCCTATTAGAGGTTAGGAAAAAAAATATTCTTATCGAAAAAAGGTACATAAAGTTTTATATATGTTTTTAATAGTAGTAAATTATTAATTTATTTATAGTTCAAATGCTAAATATATCATATGCATGATTGTGCCAAGGGTAATCATAGATAAAGAGCATATATCACTACATTCATGATTTAAAACACATATTTAGAAGGGTGAATTACATCAGTCTGAGGCCCCTTTGGGTTATATATGCAGCACTCAGATTATGTGAGGTATTTTTAGGATAGTTGGCTATTCGCCTAACTCTATTTTTTAATATTACCTTTCATTTAGAATAATTTATTTTATCCTAAGTTCTCTTTGTGTGTGTTTGGAATTTATATTTATGTGAATTAAAAATTCACATAAATCTAGATTCCATGAGGTTTCACTCATTTATTTCTTCTCCTTTAAGATTTGGCAGTTAATTACATAAGTAATCCCTTCCTCCACTTGTCACACACCTTCCTTTACTTTATAAGGGACTAGGACACAAGTGACACACATAAAGGAGGCTTGTAAGGTAATCATGGTTTTTTTTTTTTATAACTTTCATTCTTTTCCTCTTGATATATTAAAGAGCCCTTCCTCTCTTTATTTCCTCACTAGAAACTTATAGCTCTCTCTCTTCTTCTCATTGTGCTTTTGCTTCTATCTTGTACTTGTGGATATTTTGGTGAAAACCCTTCTTATAAAATCATGTGGGTTTTTTCTAATACATTCAATTTTTTATTTTAAATTTTTTGTCTCATTTATGGTTTCTACCTTGAGAGGTAACATTGCTTTCTAATTTACTTATTTTATACATTTTTATTTATCATTAATGAATGTTCTTGGGATAATCCCTTCATGGTATTAGAGCTAAGTTCGTCTATTACATTTTTTTGGAAGTGTGCAGATTTTTTGAGAGATTTTTTAAATATTTTTTACAAGAGCTCCACCTTTGCTCTCTATTCAAATTTGTTTTTCTCTAATTTTTTTCTTTGAGTTTGTTTTTCTCTCTACTTTGTTATTACAAGTTACTCCCAAAAAGTATTTTTCAACTCTTATCCTAATTTTGAGATGCCCTCCAAATTTTTTTTTTCAAGCTCATACAAACCAAAAAAATTAAAAATAAAGATTCTAATTTAATTTATGTGCTTCATTAGTATTTTGTTGGCATCATTTTGGTAGCTTGTTTGTGATAGCTCGCCTTTTCTCACTTCTTGTCATTTTTTTCACTTCAATTTACATTTGTGTTTTATCTTTTCGAAGTGGCATTAAATATTTGAACTTCTCCATCTTTTTTCCATCCTTAGCATTTAATATTTTTGTTTTTCCTCTTTGCTTTGGAGTCATCCTTTATTTCTCTATGCATTTTTTTCCTCTGCATTAACCTTCAACATTTTTATTTATCATGGAGGGCTACCATATATATTTTCATAATGAACTAAATAGTTTCATTATTCTAGTATTTTGTTCTTTTTCCACATAGCATACCTGCTTCTACTCGATGCTTTCTATTTGTTCCTTTTATTCGCCTTTATTTTTATCTTTTATCGTCTTTGCTCTAGCTCTTTGCTTATATGCAAAATTCTATTTCATAGCTGTTTGTGCTTTCCTAAGTGTTTGCATTAAGTTTTATGATGTTCTAACCATCTGTTAAGTTTTTTTGCTCATTTGCATAGGGTATACATTATTCTGAGTTGTTTACTCGACCTGCCTAAAAGGTAATTTATTCCACTTACTTTTAGTCATTCCACATTTTAATCAATTCAATAAAATGTTTTAATACATTTTATCTTTCTTAGTTGATTCTCTTTTAATACGTTTTTTATAAGTAAGAAATGGATATATCATTTAATAAAGTCAAACTTTTTCATGCTTAGTGGTCTTTACACGAAGCTTTACAAAAAAATAGTAAATGTATTACTACTTATTTCATACACATTTTTCCATAGAAAAATCAAGCTATTTTGTGGCCTTTTTAACTTAACTTCACCTTTTTTGAAAGAATGTTCTTTCTTTAAATTTATATAAATGTTTTTTTAGGTAAGGATAATATTTGGTCATATTAAAAAAATATTAATAATAATAACACAAGAAGATCCGTGTAATTTTTTTTGGCATAGTAAAAATCTCTTAAAAGTGAGTGATATCTTTTCTTTTAAATAAAATAAAATAATTTTTTTTTCATTTGAAAAGCAACTTCATTTTTGTTTAAATCTTTTTTAATTAAAAGTAAAAGAAAAGTTTTTTACTTTCTTATTTTTTTATAAAGTTCAAATATAAAATTTTTGGTGTCTTGGTGTGAACTTAGACTTTCAAGGTTTTTAATCTCTTGGATCACATTAAATTTTTGAAAACCATTGTAATTATCTTTTCCTTTACAACTTTGGTGTTTAATTTATATCATTATATATACTTTTAGCCTTCTTGTAGTTTTAAAACTATTGTGCTTTTATGCAATTCTCAACCATTTAGGCTCTCATTTCTTCCTTGACACATTTTTTGCACTTTGGCTACGTCTATTTTTTTTGGTTTTCTTATCCTTTCTACACGTATCATCCGTTTTAAGTTATTTTTTACCTATTCAATTGTTGGTATTGGGTGAGTTTTCCTAACACAATGAATCAATTATTACCCAAATTTAAACTCACGTCTATTAATTATCATTTATAGAAATTGCATATGCAATACTTTTTTTAATTTTAAATACTTGGTGTACATAGTAGATGACAAAGTCCCTAACCCTAATGAATAGACTACCACCACTGAAGTTCAAGAAAAATAACAAGCAAAAAATGATGAAGTCCAAAGATTGATTGGCATGACCATGACTTTTGAATTGTATGTGCAATGTTTGGTCTAAGCTTAAATATGTGTATTATGTTGTGAATGAATCTCATAAAATTCAAATTCAAATTCAACTATCTAATTTAAAATACAATTGCTTCAAAACTATAGTTGATTTTTTTATTAAAGTTCATTGTTTGCATTCTTAGTCAACTAATTTAGGCATTAAACTTTTAGATTTAAATTTAATTAATATTATCATGAAAAAATATTTCCCTCAATATTTTCAACAGTTTATTATTAATATTCATTTGCAATAATTTTTCTTAATTTATCTGCTTAGTTGACATTTGAATTATTTTATACTTTGTTGCATCAAGAAGAATAAAAGTTAATTCAATTTGGTAGTCTTAAGACTAATGAACATGCTTTTATTTCTAAACACCAACATAAAAATGACAAAGAACATGCTAAGTCCAATAATACACATGATAAAAAAGATGAAAAATCTAATTCAAAACTTAAGAAAAAGTTAGAGTGTAATTATTGTGACAAAAATACTCATGATGATTAAGATCATTGCTTTAAGAAGAAACGTGATAGTAAAAATAGAAATCTTAAAGTCAAAGACAATGCTAACACTAGTAATACTAAGACTCAATCTAAATAGAAGTCTAATACTAGAGCTACTTTTACTTGTTCTTTGCATTCTTCTCCTATTGAATGGATTGTTGATTCTAGTGTGACTCAACATATCATATTTAATACAAATTTGTTTATTTTTTAAGAACCAGATATTTCTAACAATCATTTAGGTCTTATAAATAATGTTTCTTACAATATTAAATCCATAGGAATTGTTACAATCCCTAATGGTTAATTGAATGATGTTTTTCTTGTTCTTAATTTAAAATTGAATATAATTTATATTCCTTAATTATGCAAATAGGACTATAAAGTAGAATTCTTTAATGGTACTTGTTAAATCTACCAATCAAGATTTCAAGTAGTTGCTATTATCTTTTTAGATAATGATTCTTTGTTTAAATTTATTGGATTATCTTCTTCTTGCTCTTCTCATGATTTTCTTATTTCTATTGATGCTAACTTGTGGCATGAAAGACTAAGACATATTAATTACTAAAGTATTACACTTATGAATAAACTTAATATGGTGTAAGGTTTCCCTGAAACTCCTCCCACTGACTTTGTTTGTAATGCTTGTATGGTTAGTAAAATTCATAGAAAAAAATTCTTAAGCATCAATCTTGGCATGCTAATGAAAATCTTCATTTAGTTTATAGTAATCTCTTAGGTTGTATGCAAAATTATTCTATTAATAGTGCAAATTATGATTTAAATTTTGTTGATGATTGCATTAGGTGGGTTTGTATTTATTCTTAAAAACTAAAGATCAAGTTTTAGACACTTTTATTGAGTTTCATGCCTTTGTTGAAAAATAATCTCATTGTTCTTTACACATATTATGAACTGACAATAAAATTGAATATGATAACAATGATTTTTGTTCATACTATAAGCAACATGGTATCAAACATGATAAAATTATTTCTTACACATCTGAGCAAAATGGTATTGTTTAACGTAAACATACGACTATCACTAAAATGGCTAGGTGTATGTTGTATGATAAAAATATGTATTATAAATTTTGGGCTAAAACTATATATTGTGTTTTCTATCTCATCAATAAGACTCCCACTAAAATTGTTTTAAATATTAAACCTAAAGAAGCTTGGAGTGATAGAAAACCTAATTTAAAGCATTTATGTGTTTGTGGTTGTGATGCATTTATTCATAATCTAATAAAAAAATGAAATAAGTTAGATTCTAAAATAGATACTTTTATATTTGTTGATTATGATGAATCATATAAATATTATAGGGTGTATGATCCTCAAACTAACAAAATCAAGATTAAAAGGAATGTTAGAATTTTTGAAAATAGTGTACTTGATTGTGATTTTAATTCAGATTCTACTGATATAATTTCTTATTCTTTTTCTTTTGAATCAAGTGATGATCATAATGATGTGCATAATGATGTTCATATAGTTCCTTCTAATTCTTCTAGTCTTACTCCACCGAAAGATATGCATAAGTAGGCCAATACTACTATAGAAACTCTTGGAATTGATGTAGATCTTAATGATACACGTAAAACTAGGAAACAATTTTACAATTATTCTTTGATTCTAGACTTATGAAAAATAATGATCCTACAACACAAAAATAATCTCAAGGCCATTCTTATTAGAAAAAAACAATGCATGATGAATACAACTGTTTGATTTCTAATAACACTTGGGACTTAGTCCCTCTTCCTAATGGGCATCATTTAGTAAGTTGAAAATGGTTATTTAAAATTAAATTTTATTATGATAATTAAATTAAAAAATATAAATTTGATTAGTTGCTAAAGGTTTTTCTCAATTGAAGGAATTGACTATAATGAAACTTTTACTCATGTTGCTAAGATGTCCACAATTAAAATTGTTTTAGATTTAAATGCTCATATGCATTGGCCTAATTATCAAATTGATGTTAAGAGTGATTTATTAAATGGTGAATTTTATGAATAAATTTACATGTCTCAACTCCTTGATTTTATTAAGAAAGGTAATGAAAATTTTGTAACAAAATTATTCATGATTTGAAACAATCTCCTAGAGAATGATACTCTAAAATATATCAATTTTTTATATCTCAAGGTTTTACTCATAGTTCTAATGATCTTAATTTTTTTTCAAAAACACTCCAAATGACATAATTATCATTGTTTTATATGTTGATGACTTAATCATAACTAGTAGTAATAGTTCAATAATTTTTTTCACTAAAAATGTTTTGAAGAATACCTTTGAAATGACTGATTTGGGTCTTTTACATTACTTTTTAGGTATTCAAGTTTGTCAATAAAAAAATAATATTTCTATTTCATAATATAAATTTGCATATGACTTGTTATCTAGAATTAATATGTTAGATTGCTACCCCTTGTGAGCTTGGTGTCAAATTACTTAATGACATGGAAAATAAAACTATTGATCTAACTCTTTATAGATAATTAGTTGAAAGTTTGAATAATCTTACTCATAGTTGTCCTAATATTATTATTTTTATTGGATTGGTTTCTCGTTTTATGTCTAAATTTCAATCTACTCATTTTAAAGTTAAAAGAATTCTTCATTATATTAAAGGTTTTCTAACTTTTGGCATCGAGTATACCTTAAATAGTAATTTATCTTTGGTAGGTTATTTATATTTTGATTGAGTTGGTGATCCTAATGATCATAGATCTACAAGTGGTTATTATTTTTTTTGGTTCTAGCATAATTTTATGAAAAAGTAAAAATCAGACTACTATATCCTTATCTTTCATATAAGTTGAGTATAAAGCCTGTAATCATATTTATAAGGAAGTTATTTATCTTACAAGACTTCTTACAAATTTAGACCACCCTCAATATTTGGCTACTCTAATTTTTAATGATAATCAAAGTGTCATTGCCTTATCAAAAAATCCAATTTTCCATGCAAGGTCCAAGCACATTGAAATTCAACATCACTTCCAACATGAACTTCTTGAAGACAATCAAATTATTCTCTCTTTTTATCCTTCTCAAGAATAAATCACTGATATTTTCACTAAGCCATTATGTGAAAAAAAGTTTGTACTCTTTTCTAATATGTTACATTTGAAGGAATTTATTATTAGGGAGGAGTTAGTAATATTTCCTTCCTTCTTGTTTGTTTGTAAACCCTTAAATAAAGTTTAAGGAGGAGTGTTAGGTTTACCCTTTATTTAGGATAATTTATTTTATCGTAAGTTCTCTTTTTATATGTATGGATTTTATATTTATGTAAACTATAAATTCACATAAAATACAAATTTTATGAGGTGTCACTCACCTCTTTGTTCTCTTTTAGAATTTGGGATTTTCTTGCATAAGTAACCCCTTTCCCACTTGGCACACACCTCCCTTCACTTTCTAAGGGACTAAGTCACAAGTGACACACATAAAAGAGACTTATAAGGTAATCATGAGATTCTTTGTAACTCTCATTATTTTCCTCTTGCTCTATAAAAGAGCCCTTCATCTCATTTTCTCACTAGAAACTAATATCTCTCTTTTCTTCTCATTATTTTCTTGCTTCTTTCTTGTACTTATGGAGACTTTGGTGATAACCCTTCTTATAATATCAAAATGGTTTTTATTTGGTACATTCAATTTTCCACTTTAAATTTCTTGTCTCATTTGTGGTTTGTACCTCGAGAGGTAATATTGCTTTGTGATTTCTTTATTTTATGGACTTTCATTTGTCATCGATGAATGTTCTTGGGATAATCCCTTCACTATTCTACTCTTTTAGATTTTGATTTATATTTTGTAAAAGCTATCATTTTTTTTGGCAAGATTTCATGTGACAAATCAACACACACAAAAAATTAGTAAACCATTATAGATAAGTGTATAAACCCCTATCAAAAAATTAGTCACATAATCAACCAAGACATGGCCATAATCAATATACATGGCCATAATATAACCCTTTCCTCTTAGTGTGGCCTTGTCCTATACAGTTTAAATTTTTAAATTTGGTCACAAAATAGTTTATAGGTTTTTTCAATAAGTTTTTAGTCACAGTCAGCCTGCATAGTCAACATAAAATATGTTTGAGGGAGGTTTGCATATTTATTAGTTAATTTACTATTTTTATCTAATTTTCAATTCTATCAATTACATATTTTACTTTCAGATTTGTATATCACATATATATCAATTTCAATAGTTTAGATATATAAATTTGATTCCTTCAATTCAAAATAGATTAAATATTTTGGTGGACCCGCTAATTTTAGAGCATTGCTTGTTTTTTAATTGATTTTTATCTTGGATTTTCATTTAAATATTTATAAATTTCTGACACAAATAAAATAGCCTTCAATCTTGGATATAAATTAGACATAGAATTATCTAATCTTATTTAAGCTTAGATTTAATTTGACATTGAATAAGTTTCTTTGTCACCTCAAATAACATCTGACACTGAAAAGCTCTCTTTTGATCTCGAGTTGAATTTTTTTGATATCTATACACAAAATATCTTGCAATTTTTTTCTTCTATATTTTTTATTTGTTTGTGCTTGTTTTTATAAACTATGTTTTGATAGTTTTAAAACTACTTAGTGATTATCATTATAGGTTATGTGGTGTTTTAATTTTATAGACATCATAGTGTGAGGGCTTTACCCCAATACTCATAGCCATTTCAAATCACTAAACATGGATTTTATTTTCCATGTACCTCATGGGATATCATAAATGTCTAGGGTCCCTTATCAATACCATAAAAAGCCTATTTTAACTATTTTATTTGTGGTAGATCATAAAATAATGTATCACGTAAGAAAGTTACTCTCACTGTACCCTAAAAAATGAGGTTAGTGGGATATAATCATTATTTTTCCTATTTAGATAATTGTTTAAAATATTGGACTGAAACTAAATAATGAATGAACACATACAGTTGAGATCCTACACAATCATTCAAACCTTTTCCTAAATCACCCATTGTACCTTACTTTTTTTTTTTTAAATGTATTCATAGTTATTAGCTCCTTCTTACTTGCTATATTACTTGTTATCTATAAGCATTTTATTTGTTTCATTTATTTTTATTATATATATCATGGATATTCAAAATAAAAATTCTAATGAATTACATCCTTTAGATAATTTATTCTCTTCTCATGCTATGGCTTTTACCTATGATAATGAACAAATAGACCATCAAAATTAAAAACTTATGAAAGATTATCTTTATGATGATTATGATTTTGAGTACATTACAATGAATGGACAACATAAATTTGCTTTCTCTTGGGAAAATTTTTTCATAAAATCAAAATCACTTCTAAATTCCTCTTTCGATTCTCCTCTAGATTCCTCTTTGGGTTTTCTTATATATTCCTCCTTGATCACACCTCTAGTTTCTTCTTTGGATTTATCTCTACATTCCTCTTTGGATTCTCCTCCAGATTCCCCTTTGGAACCATGTTTTGATTCCTCTTTAGTGTCAACTAGAGATGTTTCTTTAGAGCACACGTAGAATGTTTCTTCACCTTCTTCCTTGATTTCCACTTTAGAGAATAAATAACCTCCTAAACAAACTATCTATCATCTCTTAGATTTCCACCTACTCTCAAACAAGAGGAACTTTATCCTTGTATACCTAATATTTATATCCATTTTTCTACCGCATTACATTACATTTGCACTTATAAAATTAATGCACATAAAATATGCCTAAGTAAGGATGATGTTATTCATGAGAAAAATATTATTCCTCTTTCCTATGAAGTGAAAGTGATTCCTATTAATAGTGATGTCACCCATTCTTGTCTCTATTTAGTAGATATTGATCCTACATGTCATAGCTCATCCCCCTTGTCACCTAAGGAATGAAAACTTACTCTCTCTTCCCCTCGCACATCACATACAATAACTATAAGTAATAACATTTATTTTCTTTCTTTTTTTTTAAATAATAATTTACTATTTCAAATGTTAATGATGAATATGAAAACAATAGCAATTATGATGAGGATTGAAATGATGATGATTATTATGAATATATTAATGAGGATAATTTTTCTACTAACACTAGTATAGTTTATTTTTCACCCTCCCTTTAGGTTGATAATATGTTACAAGATAAATAAAATTATAATATTATTAATGATAATGTTATTGCATACCATGATGATGTTTCTAATTCCCTTTTGAAAGATAAATTATATGAACATGTTGATTCTAGTGGTAACAATTGTTTCTTCTATTTTAGTATAATTTAATATGCATTTACTAATAAATGAAATAATAAATACCAATGAATCTCCCAAGCCTATCATTCTTAAAAAATAATTTATTCCTAGGCCTTATTCTCCTATTCACAATAATGTACCAATGGCTAAGAGTAATAATATAATTCAACCCATTAATGAACCTCTTAAGAGCCTTACATTACTCCTCAATAATTCATATCCTTAATACATGTTATAGTTATTTTTAATATAAATTAGATCACTTATCATAATAAATTAAAGCATATCACATATGGGTTGACTCAAATGCAGTCCATGGTAATCCTGTTGTTTGTAATATTTTACATCACCCCTACCTCCAAACTTCCAAATAGCTACATTTTCCACATTTAATGTAAGTGGGGACCCTTAATTGAATCTTAGATATTTTATAAAAACTATTAATGGTTAACAATGGTAGTCGAATGTTATTATAATTATTTCCTAAAAGTCTAGAAGGATGTGCACTTGTTTGGTTGCATTCCCTTCATAATGGATCCTTACCCACCTATCTAGAAATAGAAGAAGCATTTTTTAAAAAATATATTGAAAATAAAGGACCTAGAGTCACTTATGAAAAGTTAACTTTTTGCACCAAGGAAAATCTAAGAAAGTTTGTGATTATATCTTATGATTTAAGACTATTATGCATCAATTTAATTTACTAACCAATTGATTTAGAATTACAATATTTTTCAACTAGAGTATTAATTTATCCATTAAAAGATAAGATAATCTATTATACTTTTGAATCATGTATAGCTATTTATGATGAGGCCTTATCATTAGAACAAGCATTGGGTCTTGTTCAAGTATCAAATAATATGAACGGGGACATTAAATTACATGAAGATTCACATATCAAAGTCTATTCAAATAATTTCAATACACATATTTCTAATCAAGTATAAACAATTAAGTATATAAATGCTTTTAAAGGTGTATACACTCATAAACTTCCTAAAAAAAAGGCATACACTATTGTTAATAATATCATGCTTGAAGTTTAATATACTTTTGACAATGTCAAAGTATTACATAAAGGAAAATAATTTATTCCCAATCATACTAATCATAATCATTCCTTTACATCAAAGAAGGGGATACCTCTAAATTTTGATTTCATTGATCACCAACATGATATTTTAAATACATTATTTGATAAATAGTTAATAAAATTAATTCCTAATCATTATCATCATCCTCATCAATTGGGAAAAATTAAGGGCCGAATATTTTGCACCTATCATAGCATTAATGGACATTGTGACAATGATTGTTATGAATATTAATAAAATATAAAGGCACTTGAAAATAAATGAATTATTTCATTTCAAAAACATGATAATTAGTTAAACAAATCTTCATCTGCATCTTCTAAATCTCTAAATATTAAACAACATATTCTCCCAAAATATCTTGTACAAGATCTAATGGTTTACAATGATTTTGTTAATAACCAACATAAATATAAACATATCATTGATCATTCTTACAATGTATGAAATGAAAGCACATTAAAAAAAAAAAAAAAGTTAATGTTTAAAAAATAGTTTCTAAGTTACCCTCTTATGTACTACATAATATCAAATCATTCATTACAATATGTAGGGGACATGATAGTGATTCATGTCCCCCTTTTGCAAATTTCATAATAATACCACTTCAATTTTCAATAAGTAATTTCAAAGATTCAAAAGTATAAAGTGAAAAATTAGATCTATATCCATCTATAGATGTGTGATTTTTTAAGTGACAAGTGGGCCACGTTAAAGTCTAGTGACACTCAACATATATGGTTACACTTTTTGTGAACCCCAATGTGTGATTCCTCTCCCCTTCCTTCTTTGTTTTCAGTTAGAGTCTAGTGATACTTGACAGTTATCACTTTACTATTACTTACAAAATTAATCAAAAGTGAAATCATATCCTTATTTAATTCAAAAGCTTCACTCATTTTGACTTGATCACTCTCAAATCTACCATAGGTACTATCTCCACAAGTTGATATGGTTATGGTCTATTGAAACCCTTTGGCCTACTTCTAATCATATTACTTCTCTTCAAAATTATTTGTTCTCTCTGTAAAATAATTACACAAGTTCAAATGCATCATATCTCTACTTGGGTTAGCTACTGACCTAAAGTACCTAATACATTTAAGATCCTCCTATGAAGACAAAGTGTATTTCTATGCACATGTATCTATTTCTTCTTTACTCTAGTAGTTTCATTTCATTGTATCACTCGAATATAATGGAGAAAATGTAAACACCCAAATTTGGCACAAACTCATTTAAAATATATATTTTTACGTAGTCTTTTTTATTTAGATTATTTTTTATGAGCAAATGACTTATTTGCATAGCCTAGTCTAATTCTTAAGCTTATATCTCTTGTTAATGTTTTAATGTATTTAATGTGTATGTATTATATTTTCATCTCTATCTCAAGGATTCCCAATTTCATTATATGTCATTGTATTTTTATTTTAAGTATTTTGGATAAGGACACACTCTCTGGATAAGGCCACACTATGGATCTATTTGGTTAATGTGAACGTGTCCCAGCATAACTTATAAAAAAAATTGAATTTATATGTTGATAATGGTTAGTTTTATATCCATTTCAAATTTAGTTCCTTCACTCACCAATAAGCCCCAAATTAAAATTCAAGAGTCTTATATAATCAAGGGTCCTGTTAGAGGCTAGAAAAAAATTCCTCTTATAAAAAAAGCTACACAAAGTTTTATATATGCTTATTATTTTTAAATCACTTATTTATTTAAAGGTTAAAAGTTGAATACATCATCTAGATGTTTGTGTCAAGTTTAATCTTACATGAAATAACATCCATAATTGCATTCATGATTTCACACATGTATCAAGGATGGATAACTGCATCATCTTGAGGCCCATTTGGGTTATGAAGGTAGCACTCAAATTAAATGGTTTTTTTTAGGGTAGCTCATATATTCCTGTAACCATGTTCCCCAATTTTAGAATTTGATCATTAATATTTTTATTATATAGGAGATATGGTTTTTTGTTTTTTAGGTCTCTACATGGTAAATCAACACACACATAAAATCATAAAACCCTCCTAGATAGATGCACAAACCCAGATCAAAAAATCAATCACATAGTCAATTAGGATGTGGTCTTAATCAACAAATAAGGCCGCAATATGGTGTTGTCCTCCTAATGCAGCCTTGCCTCAGTGTAACTTGAATTCATGCATTCAGTTATGACATAGTTCATAGGTTTTATTAGGTAATTTTAAGTCATACTTAACATGTAGTTATCATAAAATCTATTTGAGAGAGGTTTACATATCTATTGATTAATTTACTATTTTTAGCTAATTTTCAATTCAATAAATTATGCATTTTACTTCTAGATTTGTATATTTCATGTTTATTAATTTTAATAGTTTATATCTATTAGTTTGATTAATTCAATTCAAAATATACTAAATACATAGTCATATCTATCACAATCATGTTATTTATGAGAAACATTAGAAATTTTACAAGTGTGATCATTAGTCCATTCATTATCATAGCTTTAAGGTGTAGCATTGGTAGAGAAGATTAAATATAAAAGATGAACACCTTTGTGAATTTCATATTTATAAGCCATTATATTTTTATTAATCCATAATATAGTAAATATAACAAACACCAAACTTATATAAAATAATCTATCATACCAAGAAAGAAAGAAAGAAAGAAAGAATGTCAAAAGCGATGACTAGGTAATATGTTTTTGCTTTGTAGGATCTCAGATATACTAATCATAGTCATAAATAGTGAACATGACCATAAGAGTACTAAATATGGAGATTTCCACCATCCTGTAGCTACACTATCCTATTTATAAGGTATATTTAGAGTAACTTCTTGGGGATAATATCTTACTATTACACTACAAGCACTGGCTAAAAAATAAAACCAATACATTTTCGATATACTTTGAGGTATGTGGAAACTAAAATCCATATATAGTGTTTCCTATGGATTGAGTATTATGGAAGTACTTTTACACCATGGCTCGGTTAAAAATGAAAATTACTTTTCCTAGAAATACAACTCTTATGAATTTTAAAACTGTCAAAACACAGTTTAAGAAAAAAAGAAAAAAAATTTAAAATTTAAAGTTTAAAAAAAAAATCAAAAAAAATTAAGGGCTCAAAAAAATTGTTCAAGTTCACCAATATGTTTTACCTTATATCTGATAAAACAAATAAAATTTTAGTGTTATTCTAGGTGTAAAACTATAGAATATCATAATGTTAAAGATGTACATCAATGACCAATTATAAATTTGACAAATGTTAAATATCAAAAATTATTATTTTTGAAAAATACTATAAAAATATATATATTTAGCTCAAACTGGGACTTATGTTGAATATTATAAATGTCTAAAAGTGAAAATTAGTAAAAGAGGTGACAATGCTTTCTTAGATTAGGAACATAATCATAAACTACTTCTAGATATTTTCATTGTAAGTGAGTGGCATCACACGTGTTCATGTTCATTGACTGTAGACTTATCCCAATTGACCATGATAACTGATTAATAGAGACATATAAATAAAATATAATTTTGATGATGATAAATAGAATAAATTTCTTAGAATATCCTTAGACTTGATATCTATAAGACGATGACAACACATGCTAATCGAGTTTATTGATAATGGAGTTGTCATGATTAACTATGATGAAAAAATGATTATTTCACCACTTGTACATAGTTTAATTAGGGTTTTTGATGCAATTTTGGATCTAAAATATTACATGAAGTACTTATAATTAAAAAACCCTGGGTTCCTTCACACAAACCAAATCGATATTAAATGGGGGGTATCAGGAAAAATGATTGAGTTGGACTAAAATTGGTCAATCCCTATTGAATGACCAAGCACTAAACTATATTGTCATTAATCCAAAGATATATTAAACTCAAACTTAGTTCTCTAAATTACATGTATATGTGAAAATGTGAATGTAAGTATAAATACTCTCTATCCTATTTTACCCTTAGCACAAGCATGTAAATGTGAATTCAACTTTTTAAAATCATGAATCTAACTTTAGTAAATCTATAGATAGAACATGAAATTTTTTGAATAGATTTTGAGAGTGAGGAGAGCCATCCTTAATGCCTTAGATAAGTCTTATATTTATAAATGTTTTGATTTTTAATTTGGAAACTATTAGCATGCAAAAGTTGACTAAAGATAAGGCCCAATAGAAAAAAATAAGAATTAAATGAAATGTGATTCAAAATAAGTCACATAAATAATTTTTGAACAGGTCTATACTTCAAAGATATAGCCATAAATTGGTCCTATCAAAAAATTATGAATTTATCTAGAATGATAAAGGACCAAAATTGGGGATCTCCATGACAATGGTAAGATGAATAATAAATAGAGGAACTCACAAACCAAAATATACCTTATTCTCTATCAATATTTTATGTATAATGTTACAATAAATGGCATAAAATATGGGCTTGTACCAAATTTAGGTGTCTACACTACATAAGACATACACCCATAATACCTGCATAAAAAATCTATGAAATATTAGAAATAAAGTAGCACATATTCATTTAAGTAGCATAGCTACCTCATTTGATTAAGATCATTGGCCTAATTATTATAGTATAATAGTAACTCTCATCCATAATATGCCTCACCCACTATCCCTTTATGTTATTATATAGATAATAAAGGAGGCTAGGGTAAGGGTAAGGGTAAGGATATTAGAGAGTAGTTGAAAATATAATAATATAAAACTATTATTAGCAGAAGTCAATTAAGTATTTATTTAATTTATAATCTTCTCTTATAATTGGTATGGGTAAGTATGTACCAATTAATGCCTACCCAAGAATTACAAATAATACAAGTGCATCTTAAAACATATAAAAGTGTATGAGTATTTAAATACAATAACATTTGATAGGTGTTTTGGTTCACTTCTTAGTTAATGAATTTTTGAAAATGATACAGTGACATACATATAACTTGCATAATTTATATGATAATTTTACATGTAGACATATACGAGACATATTTTGTATATTCATTTTTATCTGAATGGGAATTACAGATTAAGATTATAAAGGGGGTTAGTTAATCATTAGCGACATAAAATCTAAAATAACTTTAACATAACACCCTAGGCTTAATCTTTTGGATTGATCAAGATTAATAAGCAATGAACTAACCAATATAAGATAAAACAAACATGTTTATACCTTATATGTAGACTTTACTTGCTAACTAGATTGAAAAGAGATTTATGCTCAACCTGTAAAACTAGATGTCTTTGGTAATGTTGACTCCATATGTGGGTAACATATCCCCTTGTCTACACTTGCTTTGGATTGAGTATTGGCATGAGAATGGTGAAGCTTTTTATGTATTTTGGTAGATTAAGTTTAAGTCTAATAAGCTTGTCTATAATGGAGAGGGAACCTTCAATTTATAGATATGGTGGATCAATGAGGATTGTCCATCTTGATCTCAACATGGACAGTTAAAAATTGGTCAAAGTTGGATGGTTGAGGAAGGGATGGGTTGAAATTAGTAAGACATGAGCCAAGTATGGGCTTAACTTGCCTTGGGTTTTTGTTGAGTGATGTAAGAGGTATTGGCTGATGTGAGGATAAATAGATTTATTTGATTTAAATAAATATGAAATTCCAAAAATGATATGGAAAATTCCATTAGTAATGGGTTACTTGATTAACAATGGTTAATTAATAATATAATGTGATGTAAGAGTTATGGGTTATACCAATGAGGTGTGGGTCAAGCATGAGCTTGAATTGCCTTGGGATTTGGTTGAGTGATGGAAGAGGTATGGTTATGGTTAGAGTTTGTCCCTATTTAACCCTAAAATCTAGATAAGAGGAATATATGGTTAAAGGGGTAAATATAGCTTAGGGCACAAGGATAATAAACTATCTCTAAAGTAGGCCAATAGTTTGTGAATCTTAGATAAAACATATACTAAATTTATTATGCTAAGATGATAAATATAAAAAGTAAAACTATGATAGATATTGAAATGATATTGAAAATAAGATAGTTGGTTCTAATGATAATATAGATATAGATCTAGAACAGGTAGAAAGTGTACTGGATCTAGATTTTAGAACAATCACTTGATTTTATACCTCTCTAGCCACAAACACTTGCATTAAAATAAGATGGTTACATCAATGATATTATCTAACTTGGACACATGTGTCTAGTGTATAATACCTTCTAACACTATATGTGACCACCTAGATGCTTTCGGGTTCTGTGTCACCTTAACTTTAGTGCATTCATATATGGGTCATAGACTGTCCCTTCTTGTCAAATAGTTAAACCCTATTTCTTCATCTTCATATTAGTTATGGTAAAAATGGGTTAGAGGGTACACACTATCAAGCTACCCCAAAGACCCCTCTATCAATGATCACTACCTACATATTCAATACCCTGAAGAGGTCCTCAAACATATGTAGTTCTCCCCTACATGTTGGCTTGTGTGTGAAGCATGTAGTATATAATAAGAATGTGCAATAGTGACCTAGCTTATAACTTGGAAAATATAACTCTTGCAACAATCCTTCCTTCTTTTAGACCTATAGATGTGTTATCCCTATGACTGATATGAAAATAGGAAAAAATAGGGAAGATTTACTCATTTAAGTGCTTGATAGAATGATTTTGGTAAGTTGCCTTGGTCTCTTTAGGTCCTTTCTAAGTCAGGTATGAATGAGGGTTGATCTTGTATTTATACCAATTTATTTAGATAATATCTCTCATTAAAACACTTAGGGATACCTTAGGAATAATTTTTATTTTAAACTTTATGACTTTAGGGCACTGGACACTTGTGATGGAATAAGGCACTTGCTTCGACATAGGTGTTTAACTAGGACATAAGTATTCAAGTAGTTGTAAAATATGTGTAGGTCCAAAATTGTAGATATGGAAGTTAAGTATGTTTATAACATTCTAGGTAAGATATAAGGTTTGGGTCATCAGAATAACATTAGTCAGACTAAGAGATAATCAATTAGGCATAAAGAGATAATGCATACAAGTTTTTTGATAGTAGAAAAGGTTTATAATATGAATGTACATACATGATATGTATTTATCAAGTGTATAAGACTGAGGTGCTATATAATTTTAAAATAGTGTTTACATCTTTTATCTTTAATATAGTAATGAAATTTCTAGTTTAAATGAAAATGAATGTGTATTTAGGTGTGTATAACACACCTTATCTTTGATTGAGTCTAACTAGAGTGTTTTATTGGTGACTGATCTACAACCAAGATCATGCTATAATATATAATCACTGAATATAATCTAAAATTAAAAACATTGAAATGATTGAAATTGAAAGAGAGCAAGGTTGAGTACATATGTATCGATGCAACCATCTTACTTTTTGACAATTCAATTTGAAAGATGTATTATTATGAATCAATAAAACTAAGATTAAGACAAATATAATTCTAGAATGTGCATATATCTAAAGAGATAGAGAGAGAGATATTGGTGAACACATGCCCCCAATCTTGGAAAAAAATTGAGTTTTCACCCAACAGCTGAGATTAGCTCAATCACATAACCTAATCATACTTATAACTTGGTGGGTATAAGTGAACCAAGTCAACTCACACTATAAAAATGGTGAGGTTGGATGATGTACTCAAGTATAATCTATAAACTTGGTAAGATTGAGTAATTTAATCACCTTAACCATATGAAAATAAACCAACTACTACAATGATTGGCTCAATACAGTCCATAAAAGTCTAGCCTGGTTGGTGATGACAGTCCATGAAAATGTTTGGAATCTAAAACTAATTTGATTTTGAAATAGTAGGCCTTGAAACTAATTTGATTTTGTAATAGCAGGCACACATTGCATATCATATGCACCTTAGATATGTTTTATGTTGAAACTATGTATAAAAATGGTACCAATGTATAAAATTATGCCATAAATGGGTATTTGAATCATATAAATATGCAATTTGGCCAATTTTAAATTATGTAAGTGTGGAGAATATGTTTTCAAAAAAAAATCCCCACTATAATTTGAATTTGATAGCTAGTGTAAGTGTGGAGAACATGTTTTTAAAACATACTCCCACTATAATCTAAATATGAGAAGTTGTGTAAGTGCCATTTTAGAGGACCTGTTTCCAAAATATGCCCCCACTATAATCTATGCATGTTTCATATTAAACAAGTGTGGAGAATATTGTTCCAAAACATGCCCACACAAAATTTGAATCTATAAAAAAATGTGGAAGTCATGCCTTTATGGCGTGCCCCTACTGATATACTCCCTTTTTTTAGGTGAGTAAAGTGGAAACTGGTAGTTAATTGACCTCAAAAGTATAAGATAACCGTATAAACTATGAAAATACCATGTAGCATATAGAGGGAACATGTCTAGGTAGATATATCATTAAACCATTAATAATGTAATCACACCAAGTCCTAAGATGCATGATGTAGATCATTACAATGTCTAGATAGTAACAATACAAGCTCAATAAGCAATCAAATACACACACACAAGATAACTCAAAAGCAAATCAAAATACAAAGGTCCAATAAGACAACAAATAAGGGGCATATTCAAATGCTACACAATGAAAAAGATGTGACTTAGTCAAATGTCCACAAAATAAGAAATGACATATTCAAATGTTAAAGAGGCAAAAAAAGTCATGTGAGCTACAAAAAATTGAGTATATTCAAATGATCAAACAAGTAAGGCAATGGTAAGTCAAACCACTCAAATAAGTGAATAAATGAAAGCATAATCAACCAATATAAACATATCATACTGGTCCCTAGATATATGTGTTATCAAACAAAATTAAGTGCATAACATATCAAGTACACTGCAAAAGACATAAGAATGGATAAAGGCATGTACGAGTACATATATGATCTCAAACATGATAATTTAAAGTGACCATAAAATTTTATAACCTAGATCTAATGTGATCAAAGAAGTGGATTCCCCTAATGTCCACATCACATGAGTAGAGGGAAGGCCCAACATCTGAAAGTGCATAGATCATGCATTTGTGTATGCATATATTATAGTAAAAATATGTGTGAAACATGTGTATATATGAAATACTAATATGCCATCTACTAACATGTAACCAACAACATATATGCCAAGGATATAATATAACATGTAAATGCTAAAATGATTTTTGTATTTTTAAAGTTTTTTTTATTTTTTTCATATTTTTAGAGTATGTGAGACATTATAACCTTAAGTTGGATTCTTAACATTGTTTGAATCATGGTTGGATAACTTAAAAGGTACATAATATGTTCCTCCTCACATTTTACATGTGTAATAGTAGAACCAATACTATCATTTAGAATATGGATCAATTTACCTTCCTGAGAAAAAAAAATACCTTGATGATTTTGTTCAATTTTTACTTCCATTTGATATAACCAAAGAGTGCCCAAGGTAAATAAATATGGAGATTTTTGTGGCATAACCCAGATTCATGTTTGAATTACTTTAGGACCACAATAAATTGGCAGTGTTATGTTTCCCAAGGAGTCTTTCCAACCTCCTTTGCTTTGTAAGTCTTTAGGTCAAAACCAAGTTATTTTAAATGTCTTATATTGCAAGTAGTTTTTAATTCTATAGGATCAATATGGTTTTGCCAAAAATAATAACCACCCATGAATAATTTGATTTTCAAATATTTACAGCAAGGATTATTTTTTAGTTGATCACTTTGGAGTGTTTGCATAGGATGTAGACTTTGGATTGGTCTCATATTGAATAAATTTTGCAAAACTACCATATAAAGGTTATGAACACATTTTTGGTAATTAATTTCCCTCCTTTATGTGAGCAATAAAACTTTGGTATTTAGAAGGATATATGTTAATCTCTTTTGTATGAGTAAATATGAATGAATCATATCTATGCACATCCACATATAAATGGATAAATGACTCATATTTCTATGTGATGCTCTTTCTTTCAAAGGAGAAAGAAGACCTCTACTAAAAATGAATTGTAACTTCAAATATAAAGGTCTAAGTTCTAGTTCATATGAGCACTTTTGAATCAAATGGTATAATCTTGAATGGATTCATCATCATGTTGTGTTAAAATTGTGAAAATTTTCTAATGTAAGTTTTGTCACCTTATGGATATTGAAAGCCATGAGGAACACATCTAATTGTGCAAAAGTGGTCAAAAAACTTCTTGGAAGGCTATATAATGAATTATGAGCCTTATAAAAAATGCTTATATGGAATAATTTTATCAATAGTTTGTCATATTTTTCCCATTGACAAAAAGAATGTACATAGTTAATCATGTGGTCAAATGGATCCTTATGACTCAAAAAGAGAGGCAAATATAGTAGTTTAAAATCTTGTGGATAAGGATATTCAAGTATACATTGTGCAAGAGGTTGATTATTGATTGAGTTAACATTTGAATTATAAAAACCTATTTTTGGATATCCCCAATAGTGCTCATCATATAAATAATATGTTCCATGGGAGTGGTGGTGCTTCACATAAGTGTTTTCATTGATACAAATCTGTCACCTCTCTTGAATCTAGGCATATGAGTATCATCATACTCATGGATAATAAGTGCAAGTTCTTAATCACTGAATTTAGGATACTTTGGTAATGGTTTAGGATTTTTGAATTGTGGCACCCTTGGTATGTCATTTATAGTGCTTGGAACATTAGGAGTCTTAATCACCTTAGGTTTATGAGAATTCTTTCTTCTTGGTGCCTTAATATTACTTTGTAAGGGTACCATGATGTCTTGGTTAACCATTTGAAAGTTTTCAATGTCAAATGAAGGGAAAGGAGAATCATTACCCTTGATAAGGGGGTATTATTTGGAAAATTTTAAAAATTAGGGGTTTGAATCAATTTATTTGAAGGAATACACCATTTATTTTTTATTAATAAATCAGTTATAATTTACTTATGTAGCTATCAAAACTTTTGACGATCATATGAAGGATTCTCTTGGTCATATGTATCTATTTTTGTGGTAGCATGGAGAGCATGATGAGATGACTTGCCTTATTGGTTACTAGTAGAATGGACCAAAGATTCCCATATAAATTATCAGTGAACTGTGGATTTAGGATGGTAGCTAGAAGTACCTTGAATATGTTTTGAAAGTTCAGGCATCACATATGTCCACTTGTCCTCATCTGGTATTGCTTGATATACTTGGTTGTCAAGGGCTATATGTAATGTCCCCTTCTGATACCAGAACAAAAGCTCTGATACCACTGTAATGTCCCTTTCTTAGGGGCTCCTTTTTCCATCAACAGCTCTGATACCACTGTAATATCCCCTTCAAATAGGGAATATAAAAAGACAAAATCTCTGAACAAAGATACAATTTTGCATAATAAATTCAAATAAACAATAAACCACAGTAAATCTCTTAATTGCCAAATCGCTAATCTTATTATTCATCCAGATGATTATAATAGATATCCTCTGTCATGCATATAAAATAATATTCAAATACAGTCTTAAAAACCTAAGTATTCCACAAATTGGGAATAAAACTTGAATCTGGTACATCTCAGCCTACTGTGTCAAAAACACAGTCACCAACATTGATTATACTACCATCATCGGTCGACTGGGGTCGTTAACCTGTCGATATCGGTGATAGGTCGATCGATGTCGGTCTCTGTGGATCTTTGCCTGCCGATGTCGGTCTCTGTGCAAATTTGTACAAACTTCATATGGCCACTAATAAAGTACACCCTGTTTGTTAGACCCCTGATCTCAAGACATATGGCTCTAATACAGAAGATCTCTATTTGTATAATTTATTGAATCAAAACATAATGAAATAAATACCTAAAATACATGTGATAACTTCTGTATGAAGTTATCTCTCAAACCTGTAAACCTATGTGATAACTTTTGTATGAAGCTATCTCTTAATTCGGTAATAGATCAGCTAATATTTTACAGCCTCTGAATCGCACACACTGAAGAGTGGACATTTTCCAATGCAAATGGAATCCTGGAACCCTTGGCTCAGTCTTCACATAAGAATTCTTCAATATCAAAATCAATAATCATTCATCATTTGCCTCCCTCCAATAAGAAACCCTTATATCCTCCAAAAGATGCACTTTCCCTAATTAGGGTTTCATGATTAAGAATTAGGGTTTCTCAATTAAAATATGCTAAATAATTAATATTTGATTAAATCAATCAAATATTAATATCTCCCTCAATACATGTTGGATCCTCAAACCGACTGAAGCTGGTGAATCAGGGAGTGATTCTGCACATGACCATACCAAAATAAGGGCGCTCCACTACATGTCAAAAATCCCTAAATAATAAGAGCTTAGGCCAAATGTGTCTGAAAGAGCTCGAATGAAAGCCAACTATAGGAATTCTGCTAATCGAAGCCAAGCCAAGCTCCATCATGACCCTCTATCCATCTTATCAGCCTACGAGGGTCGCATAATAGGCTAATCATCAAGTCTGTCGATGTCCACTAAAAAAGGAGACATGACAATCTGCCCCTCCTGAAATTGCTTGTCCCCAAGCAATCTCAGAACAACAAACCAATCAATCCACCTGGATCCCAAGGAAAAGATTGTGTAATGTCCCTCATGTTACCAATCAACTCCTGTGATGAAATCATCAGCATCAACATCAACAGTACAAAAATTAGCAACTGAGACACTGCACTCAACACCCAAACAACTGACATCACTGATAATGAAGAGGCGTCCCATGTTAGATAGTAACAACCCAAACCAATTCGGCTTGCCATCAACTCCTGCTCTAAATCATACACCAACAAGCTGTCAATCCCATCACCTATCACCATGCCAAGTCTATCATGACTCTCATCCCATAACTGATCTCGCTGTAAAGGTGGCATGACTAATTGTACCACACTATCAGCGGTGTGAGAAGAATCAATCTGGAAACTCAACTCCACTGGTATGACAAACTCATTAGGACTAGGTACTCCCAAATCCTGAACATGTGTGTCAGCTCCAACAACATGTTCCTCAATAACCACTGTAGGAATGTACTCACCACCAACCATCTCAATATACAAATGGACTGGGTCTGGTGCTGGTGAAGACCATAAATGCTCCAACTCCACAGTCACCTCAGCCAAATGAAACTGTGACTCCTCGAAAGCCAACTGCGTACTCTCAAGAATCTCAGAAGTCACCTCAAGCTACTGAGTAAGCTCACTCACCTTATCTTCCTTGACCAATAATGCATCATACGTTGTGCTGCCCCACTCCATAAGATAATCTCTGTCAGCTACCAATTGCATATAATCCTGTCTCAGAATCTGAATAGCCTCCCATAAAGAGTGGATCTCTGTCAAGGACAAATAACTGCCTCCCCGCTCAATGCTAGTAGGAGAACCCCATCCATAAATAGCTAACAACTAATGAGCAGCATCGAAATGCTTTCAAGTGGTAGCAATGTCTCACTCACTAACTCTCAGCTGACTAGACACATAGTGGCACTGGCTAGATTGTCTCCTACAATCCTCCTCTGATGCATGGTCCAAATGAGTAGACTCAAAATCACTGACCTCTGTAATACTACCATCCATACTCTGCGAATCAACTCCAAAGCTCATATCAACATATGAAGTATCAACAACTATAGCATCACTATCTAACTCCTCCGTATCGAAGGAAACTACCGGTGAAACTAAGTCCTCAAAACTATCCACTGCATTCTCCTGAGTGTCATCTGCAATAATCAAATCCTGGGACTCTTCTAAAATCTCTACCATAGCTGAGAGATCATCAACCCTCAGTGCACTAACATCTGAGCACACCTCCCCACTCTGAGTGCAAGTATCGGACTCATCCTCATCTTCACTATCTCCTATCTCATACAAATCATGGGACATGTTGTTGCCTCATCTAACTGATCTATAGTGCTCTCTCCTCAGCTTAAAAAAGTGATCAAAAGATAACCTCTCTCGAACCTGAGGTGATAATAACTCCCACTCCTCATTCGTTGTCATAAGAGTGTCCCATTATTTCTGAGTACTTGAAATGCCCATGATTACTTCGCTTATGCAATGACCAATCTACCCAAACTACCCAACAAGATGGCAGGAATTTGGCTCTGGTCTACCCAACAAGATGGTAGGAATTTGGCTTTGATACCACTATAATGTCCCCTTATGATACCAGAACAAAAGCTCTGATACCACTGTAATGTCCCTTTCTTAGGGGCTCCTTTTTTTGTCAAAATCTCTGATACCACTGTAATATCCCCTTCAAATAGGGAATATAAAAAGACAAAAGCTCTAAACAAAGATACAATTTTGCATAATAAATTCAAATAAACAATAAACCACAGTAAATCTCTTAACTACCAAATCGCTAATCTTATTATTCATCCAGATGATTACAATAGATATCCTCTGTCATGCATATAAAATAATATTCAAATACAGTCTTAAAAACTTGAGTATTCCACAAACTAGGAATAAAACCTAAATCTGATACGTCTCGGCCTGCTGTGTCAAAAACACAGTCGCCGACGTCAGTTATACTATCGTCGTCAGTCGACTAGGGTCGTTAACCTACCGACATCGGTGATAGGTCAGACAATGTCAGTCTCTGTGGATCTTTGCCTGTCGATGTCAGTCTCTGTGCAAATCTGTACAGATCTATACAGACTTCATACAGCTACCAATAAAGTACACCCTATTTGTTGGACCCCTGATCTCAAGATATATGGCTCTAATATAGAAGATCTCTATCTGTATAAACTATTGAATCAAAACATAATGAAATAAATACCTAAAATACCTATGATAACTTCTGTGTGAAGTTATCTCTCAAACTTGTAAACCTCTGTGATAACTTTCGTATGAAGCTATCTCTCAATTCGGTAATAGATCAGCTGATATTTCACAGCCTCTGAATCACACACACTAGAGAGTGGACATTCTCCAATGCAAATGGAATCTTAGAACCCTTGGCTCAGTCTTCACAGAAGAATTCTTCAATATCAAAATCAATAATCATTCATCATTTGCCTCCCTCCAATAAGAAACCCTTATATCCTCTAAAAGATGCACTTTCCCTAATTAGGGTTTCATGATTAACAATTAGGGTTTCTAAATTAAAATATGCTAAATAATTAATATTTGATTAAATCAATCAAATATTAATATCTCCCTCAATACATGTCAGATCCTCGAACCGACTGAAGCTGGTGAATCAGGGAGTGATTCTGCACATGACCATACCAAAATAAGGGCACTCCACTACATGTCAAAAATCCCTAAATAATAGGAGCTCAGGCTAAATGTGTCTGAAAGAGCCTGAATGAAAGCCAACTATAGGAATTCTGCTAATCAAAGCCAAGCCAAGCTCCATCATGACCCTCTATCCATCCTATCAGCCTATGAGGGAAGCATTATAGGCTAATCATCAAGTCTATCGATGTCCACTAAAAAATGGGACATGACACTATAGCTTGAAAAATATGCCTTTATTTTATTTTAAAGTCATCCATTGGTTGGGTAGATTTGGTCATGGAGGAATTTTTTAGTTTATTTTTAAAAAAATAAGTTAAGAGATCAATCATGAATAAAATAGGAAATCCTAGGAAACAACACACTAGAATATTTTGCATTCATATATATAAAGTTCACCAAATTTTTCACATTAAAATATAGATAAGGGTAATTTATGGTTAAAGGAGTAGAGATAGCCTAGGGCACAAGGATGGTAGACTATCTTTAAAACATGCCAATTGTTTAACAAACTCAAATAAAACATATACTAAAATTATCATGTTGAGATGATAAAGATAAAATGTACAACTATGATAGATATTGCAATGATAGTGAGAAAAAGATACTTAGTTGGTTTTAATTTTATTACAAATCTAAATTTGGAACATGTATAAAGTGGACTAGATCTAGATTTTAGAATAGTCATCTGATTTTGAAAATTGTACCTTTGTAGCTACAAACACTTGCATTAACCAGGGATAGTTGCATCAATGCTACTATAGGTGTCCATTATATAATACATACTAAAAATAGATGTGACCACCTAGATGCTTATGGGTTCTGTGTCACCTTCACTTTAGTGCTTTCAAATCTAGGTCATGGATTATTATGCCTTGTCAAATAGCAAAACCCTAGTTCTTTATCTTTATATTGACTTGGAAAAAAGGGTTAGTATGCACATAATGTCGATCTATCCCAAAGACTTCTCTATCACTAAGTACTACCCACATATATAATACTTTGAATATGGCCTCAGACTTATGTAGTTCTCCCCTATGTGTTGGCTTGTGTGTGAATCATGCAATGTGTGATAAACAAGTATAACATTGACCTAGCTTATAACTTAGAAAATATAGTTCTTGCATTGCTCATTAAATAATTCAAACCTATATATGTTTTATCCCTATGAATGATATGGAAATAGGATAAATAGGGAAGTTTTTCTCACTTGAATGCTTGATAGAATGCTTTTAGTAAGTTGCCTTGGTCTCTTCAGTTATTTTCTAGATGAAGTATGAATGAGGGTTGATATTATATTTATACCAATCCCTTTGTAGAATGTCTTGAATTATATCACTTAGGCCAAAAATAGTAATATATTTCATTTACAAATTGGATGACTTTAGTGCATTGGACACTTACATTGACATAGGTGTCTAACTGGTATGTAAGTGTCTGGGTAGTTGGAAAATAGGTACAAGTCTAAAACTTATAGAGATGGAAGATAAACATGTTATTCTAGGCAAGATAAAAGGTTTGGGTCATCAAAATAACATTGGAAATACTAAGAGATAAGCAATTAGGAATAAATAAATAGTGTATGCAAGCCTTCTAGAAGAGAAAAAGGTTTATAAGCTAAAGGTACATCCGTGATATGTATTTTCAAAGTGTATAAGACTGAGGTGTTATATGATTTAGAAATAGTGTCTACAGTCCCCCTCCATGCCTTGTGATGTCATGATTTGTTTTTTGACTTGAGATAGGTTGATGTGAGGATAAATATGATTTATGAATTTTTAGAAATTATGGATATTCAAAATCCATGGAATTTATGATTAAGGAAGAATTAGTTAATTAATTTAGATTAATTAACTTAATGAAAGAGGATGTGAATAGTGAATAATGAATAATGGTGATGAAAATTGATAATGGATTAAATGATCCATTGTGCATAGGGGACAATGAATAGTGATAGTGAAGGAAAGTTAAAATATATATAAAATGTTCAATTTTAAGTGTCTATAGGAATCTTGTTTCTTTCATTTAAAGGAATGTATTTATATTTGTGATGTGTATGCCATAATTATATAGTTGATTAATCATTACTTTAACTTTAATAGTGAATAATTTTTTAAGTCATGACTATGCCTTATAAGTTACATTATTTTAAAAAAAGGTAACATGTCTAGATGGAGCTAAGCATCTCAAAGATTTGAGAGAAATAATTTTTGGAGTGAAAATGATTAGCCATGAAGGAATGTTCCACTTGCACATTAAACTTATTTAGGTAGACCCTTTAGGTATTCAAGGGTTACTAGCATGTTTACACAAACTTTTAGCTACAACACTCAGGTTTCCTTACATTTTTATGCCAATGATCCTACCTTCTAGAATAGTTTGAACATTGTACCTGATGATACCCTTTTTCCTCTTAGTATTCACACTCGATGATCCCATATAAGAGGAAATTGGTGAACTCTTCCTTTAGGATGTGGTTCATCATTTGTTTCCACCCCTCAAATGAAACTATTGTACCTATTGATTCACCACATTAAAATAATGTTAATTTTTATATAGAAGCTCCTAAACATGTTATTGAGTCAATTAATGTTGTTTCTTTGTGTCATAAACATGTTAGTATACCTTCACCCACACCTATGTAACTCATGTCATGAAAAATATCAAGCTTGAGGTAGATCATGAATCGGGTGGCATAACACAAATTGAGATGCCTTTGACACCTACAGAGTACACTGAGTATCAAATCAAGCTAGGTATCATGTTGATGGATTTGATTTCATCTATTGAATAAAAGATAAAATAATGATGTTTAATTTTTAATTTTTAATTTTTTGTATACACTCTCATCTTTAAACTATTGATTTAATTATTTGTTTAGTTTTAGTTCAGATTATTTTCAAACTTTAATAGATAAATGGTGCCATGAAATTTTCTTCAATTTATTTTCACTTTTAGATTTCTTAGTTTAAATTTAGAATATGCAAGATTTACTAGTTTTTTAGAGAATGGGGATGTTATTAACTATTTTTTATTTTCAAAATAGAGATATCATTGATCTTTTGGCACTTTAATAATAATATTGATTATTATTAGTTTAATCAGTAAAATGCAATGAAAGTATTGACTATAGCAATAAATATTAAACCAAACTTTATATTTTTTAATTATTTAAAGTTCATATGTGTTAGTTCTTGATTGCATGAAAACATATTTAGTTATTAGCAACGCATAAAGTAGTGTCTAGTGGGGCCCCACCTGTGAGATATATTATGTTATCAATCTTATTAAAATGTTTCTAAAGTATTTATTTAAGTCCACTTCATAAAGTGAACTTATATTTTTCTATTGGGTAAAGTGGTATTTTTTAAAGGGCCCCAATCCTTTTTAAAATTATAAATAAAATCAAGAAAGTACATAAAATTCACACATGAAACAAGCCCACTCAACAACAAGCCAAACAAAAGCATGGTAGGACTACAATAAACCATCATCAAATAGATAACTATCCCCTACCCACTTGAACAAACATAAGGGCACTGAGCTCAACACAACCATCCAAACAAAAACTCCATTTCAACTAACATTCAAAAACCTCCTTAGTAATATCTACTAACATTTCTAGCTTTGGAACTACTCTGAGTCACTCCCTCACTAGGTTGAACCCTCCTCATAAACTTGGTCTTTATTTTAGTCACCAACTTCTAGCCATCCATATCCTCCCCACCCTCATGGGATTAATCCAACTCAAGTGAACTTATCATTATATATCCACTTTGTTAAAAATTTAATTAACTTTTAATAAAGTATAACTAAATCTATTCTAAGTTAGTTATAATTTAAGGTGTAACTAAAATTTAAGTGAGGGATTTGAAAGGACTTGTAAGATTTAATTTCAAGGGAAGAAGCCATACATGTATAATAGCTATACTTTCAAATTTTATACTATGTTTTTTCTTCTATCTAGAATTCTCTAAGATCGAGAATTGATTGCAGAAAGACCAAATAACACATTCTTGACGATGAAGTTCCTTGCTTGGTATTGTCAGGTATATCCAGATTTAATATTCATTTATAAACTGATTATTTTGAAAATGGCCAAGCATTTAAAATTTTGATTCCTTTATAATGTTATAGTCACATGTGTGGATTATATTTGTACTTCACTTGAAAATAAAAAACACTTCATACATTGTACGATAGATTGATTGAGTTTTTATTAATTTACAATAAATTCTTATCTAAAAATGAATTTTTAATTAGTTATGAAATATATCATGACTTTTAAATAAAATATCTCATTTCTTTTACATGAATTGAATCCAATTTTTTCTATTTTTTTATTTTTTTACTTAATATTAGATCATTTAAGTTCTTTTTTTTCACTCTATTTTCTTGATTAGTAGAAAATTTTCATTTACATTTCCTTGTTTAGTATTTTTTTCATTTCTTAGTTTTCATTTATGTATTTTTTATTTAACTATCATAATACTTTAGTATTTATAATTAGTAGTTTTGTTTGAATAGTTTACTAACATCTTTCATAATACTCATAATACTCTAGTATTCTAACTCACCTTTATTTCTCCTCTTGAATTATTTAGTTCACTTTAGTACTTTTCCTTCATTTATTTTGCTTTTATTTATTTATTTTTAGTTTAGAAATAAATGGATATATAAGGGATAATTATTTCATAAAGTAAATAGATACATTGAACTACTAAAAATAAATCAAAGTGTCCAATTCTTCAAGGGGTAACCTCTCCTATAGGCTTCTCTATGTTGAATAAAATTGATTACATTTATGAAACTCATATATATATATATATATATATATATATATATATATATATATAGTGATAAAGTAAATTGATGATAGTTTTAATGAAAGTATTTTTATGACATTTTTTATATATGAAATATAATTTGACATTGATTAAAAGAGATATTACTTATCATTTGTTGATTACATTTTCAAAGAAGAATCTTTTTTCTTAAAGGAAATGTTTTGATAATTAGAAGTTCTCAAATCTTCAAACATTTTTAAACCTTAATGTTTGACTACTAAAATACCAATGTTTCGCACCATATAACTAAATATTTGGTCAAAATGTCCTTAAGATTAAATTAATACCTTCATGATTGGAAAAAGGGGTAGATTAGTATACATGAAAATTTTAACCATTAATAAGGTCATGGAGTAGAAAAGAGTAAAGTAAACCCAAAAAAACCTCTAAATAATTTCAAACTAATATGTAAAGAAGAGAAGTTATGTACAAGGACATAGTGAAAAATAATTTTTGAAAGGAATGAAATCAATATATCCAACCAACTAAGTATAACCTCTAGTGTAGTCTAATCCCAAGTAGGAAATGCCCTGTAGATATTGTAAAATGTTTTTGGTAGCTTGTTAGTGACTGTCATGTAGAGCATGTGAAAATTGAGATACAATCCCAATTATAAAAGAAATATCGAGGCAAGTATGGGTCAAGTAAATGAGACTTCCAACCAACTACCTATATAATGTACGATCACAAAGAGTAGTAGGTTAGGTAGAAGTGAAAGTGACCCTAGATTGGAAAGCAAAGGAACTTGGCTTACAATTAGCCATGACAAAACATTTAATAAGATCAAGGATGAAATTTTTCTAACTCAAATGAATCCCTAAATCTAACTGAGAAATCTACAAACTAAGGAAAAGTGTAAAGACTGAGATATGTCTATCAAATTAAACTGAAAGAGACTATTGAATATCCTAAATCCAAGAATAAGAGTTGCCTGTAAGAATTAGATTGTCAACATACAAAACCAATAGAATAATATCCTCTCTAGCATGTAGGATATATATTGCAGGATATGAGTGGCAACAAATAAAGCTAGTATATAGAAGAAAAGAATCCATCTTCTCATACCAAGCCCAATGAGCCTATTTGAGATTGTAAAGATACCTTTGTATTCAATAAACAAGATAATAATAATGAGCAAACCTAATAGGTTAATCTATGTATATTTCCTCCTACAAATCTCCATGTAAGAAGGCCCTCTTTACATCCATCTGGTACATTATCCAACCCTATGATGTAGTAATATAAAGTACAAGGAGCACATAATCCATCTTGGTAATAGGGGTAAAATTCTCAAAGTAATTAATACATTTAACTTGTCAGAAACCCTTTGCTACAAGATGTGCCTTATACTTGTCAATGGACCCATCAAATTCATATTTGGTGTGGTATATCCACTTCCATCTAACCAACTTTATTCCCTTATGAAGAGAGACCAAATCCTAAGTATAATTCTTCATCAAAGAAGAATACTCATATAGTATCACATCATCCTAATTATGTATCCCATGAGCCTATTAAAAAGATTGTGGATCCCTAGAAAATGCTTGACACAAAAATCCATAACTTGTAAAATGTGCATGATGATGTCTAGTGGGAGTAAGATCATGTATTAAAGGTGTTGCCTTAGAAACTATAGTATGATCCCACTTAGGCATAGTGGGAATAGGTTCTGCATCTAAGGCTACATCCATAATCTCCTCAGTGTCCTCCTGAATTGGCTCCTCAAAGAATGAATCCTCAAGATGAAGTGAAGAATCATCAATGCATAGGAGAAAACAAGAAGAAAAAGACATGAAAGATGATGAAGAATCATGAGAAGAGAAACATTCATGAAATTGAACTTATGTTTAAAAAATAACATCATGAGTATCAAGATCCCAAATTCAATAAGCTCTCATGTCCTCACAATACCCTATGAATATCAAGGGTTTGCTCTTCTTATCCAAGGCTTTCCTTTTCTTATTTGGTACAAAATCCCAAGCATGGCTACCAAAAACTCAAAAGAATGAGACATCTATCTTAGTTTCATACCAATCCTCCTTTGGATTCAAATGCTCAAGTGATCTATGTGGTGTGTGATTTTGAATATAATTTGCATAATTAAGTGCATCTACCTAGTATATAGGATGAAAATCCCAAGAATACATCATACAATTAGTCATCTCCTTAAAATTTTGGTTCTTCCTTTCTACTAATCCATTCTATTTTGGAGTATAAGGAACAAAATGTTGGTCAATAATGTCATGAGCTACCAAAAACTTACAAAAATCTTTGCTAAAGTATTCCTCCCATTATCAATGTGAAGATTCTTTATGCAACTATAATATTAATTCTCGACCAAATCCTTGAAGATGTTTAAGTGTGAAAAAACTTCACTCTTGTCCTTGAGAAAATAAACCCAAATATGCCCCAAGGAATTATTAATAAATGTAACTACATACTTAGCTCCATTGAAATAAGGAGTAGAAAAAAACCATCAAGTCATTATATACAAGCTCAAGTGGTGAATTATATCTCTTAGACATACCCTTGGGAAATGGATCTTGGTGTTGTTTACCTAATGCACATCCAGGGAAAACTCCATCAAGATAATAAACTCTAGGAATACCATCAACCATACCATGAGTGACCAAATCCTTCAAATATCTATAATTAAGATGTCCAAATCTCTCATGTTAAATCTTACTCTTAGAATCAATATGAGAAACCAAACATGTCCCCATGGAATAAGTGTCATCAAAACCCTCAATGTGATATAGTCAGGAACTATGATCCATAAAACCTTGTGTAAAAAGTGAATGAGTTTCCAACAAGGTTTGAATGTTAGCTCCTTGTGGTGTGAAAGTCATTGTCTTGGCTATCTAGAATGACAAATTTGATAAACAAAAAATAAATGTGAAGTGATGTCATGAACATATAGTCCATCATTGATGTGGCCACTAAAAAGTCTAATGTAACCTTTTCCCCTAAAAAAATAAAAGAAGAATCCTCAACCTCAATTTTGGAAGTAGATCTCAAACTAAGAGATATAAAATACTCCAAATAAATCATATGGTGAGAAGCACTAGAATTTTTAACTTAATTACTATAACAAGTGATTGAGATATCCCAACAACATCAAATGTTTTCCATGATCATTTGAAGGAGGTGGAGTTAAATAGATATCTTTTGTTTTCTAATTACATCCTTTAAGGATTGCATTCTCTTCCAACACCTAGTTTCTACATAACTATCTTACCCCCCCTCCCTACAAAAATATCATGAAAGGCTAGACTTATTCTTGGATTTATAAGACTCCTTGGGTTTAAATTTATTTTCTTAAGTTTAGTGTCACTTTGAGATGGATAAGGAGTTGTTTTAGGTTTAATTTTTTATTTTCCCTTGCCCTTAGGATGAGATGGTAATAAGGCATTTTGAAACGTGGAAGACTCAAGGTTAGACAATTTGGATTAGTCCCTAGTAAGTCTTAAACAAAACAACTCTAAATCAAGTATTTTGAATGTGGCACCTAAGCCATCCATGCTAGAGAAAAAGGTATAAGCAAAGATTTGGAATGGAACTTTAAACTTAGATAGAATTAGGTAAACACACTCTTCATCTTTCTTATCTCTTCCAATACCCTTAAATTTTGTCAACAAGTGATTGAACTTAGTAAGATAGTCTACATAGATGAAATATTCAGGATGAGAAGTTATCTCTACTTCAAGCTACATGGTTCTCATGTGATCCAACTTACCAAATAAACCTTTCAATTTTATCCATATTTTGAAAGGAGATTCACATCCTTATAAATTAAATAAAATACTATCATTCACATAAGTTCTTACTAAACCCATACACTCATAAAATTTACATCGATGTTAAAATTTCTCATATTCTCTAGTGAACACAAGTTTTGTTTCATTTATTAATGCCCATAATCATTTACATTTAATGATTGTTTCTATTATTTTTCTCTACGTGTGGTAATTATGTGTTGTTAATGGCTCACAATAATCTAATATAGAATAAGAATCCATTTTAAGAAATCAACAAAGAGCAAAAGAATGCAAAAGGGTACACAAATCAACACCGAGACAACCCCCCAAAATATTTTGTATCGATCCCCCAAAAAAAAATTGGCGCTTTATATTTTAGTGTTTTTTATAAAATAAATGAAACTAATAGACTGGGTATAAAAAACATATACTTTTGAAAAAAATAACACTTGATTTCGAGTTATTGATTAAAAAAAATAGTTTTTATAAATTTTCCTGTCATAAATGGGTTAAACAATTAAAAATTTGCATTGAAAAATTATTAAATTCTTGGAAAAAAAATAATTCTTGAAGAGATTACAAAAAAAAATCAATGGCTAAAAGTTAAGCCCTCACTAGTAGGAATTAAAAAAACCCCTCCACATGACCATAGTTTCTAAGAGAGAAAAAGCTGCCTCCAAATCACTCTATATAAAAATGCACACAAACCTTTGAACAACAAGAATAAACTCTGGATATATGAAATTAAATATGCCCTTGCAACAAATTCACTAATAAATGGCTACAACACCTCAAGCTCTTATACTATGAAAGGAATATAAATCAAATTTTCCCAAGCCACAAAGATCTATGGTGTTAGTAGAAAATCACATTCATAAAAACAATAATATGAAAGCTATTTAATAGCATAGACTTACAAATAGATATTCAAAATAAAAGAGAAATAATATCATATATTATATCTCCAAATCTTGTCAAATAAATTAATGTATCTTGCATATATAGGCAAGGAATATCAATTCTAACTAAGAGATCAAGCTAAGTGATCAATCATAACTAAGAGATCAAGCTAAGTGATCAATCATAACTAAGAGATCAAGATAAGTGATCAATCATAATTAAGAGATCAAGATAAGTGATCAAGCCTAGGACTAAGAGATAACTATCCATAAAAGATAAAGACAACTAGAAAATATCCTCATAATATATAAGAAATAAATATGTAATATCTCATAATATCTAAAATAAGATAAATGAAATATTCACACATAAGTGGGTGGGAATAACTAAATAGAAGTAAAAATAAAGCACCTAGGTAAACATGAGAAAAATTAAATAACCTACTCTAACAATAACTAAATATTTATTCAAAATGTCCTTACAATTAGATTAGTACCTTCACAATTAGAAAAGGGGTATATTAGTTGACAAGAAAATTTTAACCATCAACAAGGTCATGCAATAGAAAAGAGGAAAGTAGACCCAGACAAACCTCTAAATAATTTTAAACCAATGTGTAAGGAAGAGAATAAGTGCACGTGGATGTAGTGAAAATTAATTTTTATAAGGAAGGAGAACAAGTTCACATGCTGGGTGAGAAAATTGACCTATAGTACATTAATGGTGGAGAAGAATAAATCTTTGCACACACAAAGATGTGACATCTTATGACCGTTAAAAGAGTGATATTAGCTAAGCTTTAAATGAATGGGATTTAGTGGGGGAAAATTTATTAGAAAATTATTAAAAAGGAAACAAATACATTTCAAAAATCCATTTGAAAAAAAAATCATGTGGTAAAGAAGGTATAAAACCTAAGATAAAAAGATCACAACAATGGAATGAGAGAGGGAACTATTATCGGTTGTGAAATATGAATAGGTGGTGAATATCTCAGATATGTAAAGGGGATATCTAAGGAGAACGTTTGGATAAATGATGGAGATAAGAAGAGATCAAAACTGAAGATGAAGATCTAGTATGGGGATACATACAAGTCAAGGGAAAACTAAAACCTATCCAAAGGTGGATCCAGGATCATGCATCTTAATAGAAGACCCAAAGGAAACAAAAAAGAGACTACTAGAGAGTGCCCAGATGGAATCTCAAATAATATAAGAACATGCCAAGAGAAAGCCACAATAGGTACAAAACAAGAGGAAGGAGTTTGAGGAAAAGTTAAAAATAACCAAAGAGTTGCAGACAAGGTCCAAAATTGCATTTATGCCTTATCTTAAAGGGGTGACTATAAGAAACGAGTTAAATACTAGGATTGATTTTTATAAAATTGAGGAATTGAACCATAGATAATGGAAATATAAGATCTAATTTTTAGAGGAGGTAAATTTTCTTAGGAAAAATTTAACAATGATAGGATAACGACTAGTAGTGATAGAATTCCTGAAAGTGTACGAGTTCCATATTTTGAGGCATAAAAGTTTTTAAGATTTTTTTTATCATGAATACATTTAGAGAGATTGTAAAAAGGCAAGGAGGAATAAAAGTAACCCTCACATTCATTTAAAAGGTCATGGAATTTATAAATGTGAGGGAAGACTTGGTACTACTACCTAAAAATCAAGAGGAACAATAGGAAGATACAAGGAGATTGAAACTAAGAAGAGATAGCCACATAATGAAAACAAAATCAATTCAAGACAATCCATTTACAGTGGTGTCTAGATTACTCATAGAAAATTTAACAAGGAAATTTTGAGTTTTCATTGGCTACCATACTACATCCCCTACTTATGCAGTTGGCATCGTATAATTAAAATATAAGATAGTCAAGTACGTTATACAAAATCTTAATCATGCAATTAATGAGTCACACAATGCATCAAATTTTCAATATGGTGCATACTTGGTTATGGGTTGCTTCATGATTTCTAAGTTTTAAAGTAAATAGGATTCACATCAGTAGGTGTAAGAAGTGTGGTTGGTTCAAGGAGGTTACTAAGATTCATATGCAAAGGGATGGTTATCATAGTAGATCACTGATAAATGATGGAAATGTGGTATGCATGGGTATTAATGATGATTGAGGATAAGTATATAATTCCACCACATATGCCTAAGGGATATAAAGGTTTTTGTTAGGTTGTGGAGCTAAAAGCTTCACCCAGATGCAAACATGTAGGTTGCTGAGTGTCACAGTCACCGACGGTGATCAGGCCAACCGATGTCGGTCAGGTGGAGACAGGAAGCTACTAAGATCGGTCAGGGATCAGCCAATGTCAGTCATCCCAAGACAGACAGGGACTGATGTCAGTCGCCTGTGTGGTTTTGGAACTATCAGTTTCATAAACATTTTGTTAATGAACCAGTTATTTGCATGTTAAGGACTAATTTTAGTCTTGAGCTGTGGTTTCTAATTATTGTAATTAGATGTCTAATTATTGTTTGCATGGGATCTATTTAATAGACTTATGGGCTGTATTGTAAAGTGTGCTAGAGTGAGAGAGCAAGGTTAGTTCCTTCAGAAGAAAGAGAGCAAGGATAGCTCCTCCTAGTTCCATAGGGGTGCCAAGTGTGTATGATCAAGTAGATCTGTGGGATAGCAAGATCTGGTAGAAGATCCACTGGAGTACTAGTTTAGAGAATCCTAAGGACTTGGTGAGGCAAAGACAAGGGTTCTTCAGGATGTAGAGAGATCTACATGGTAAGTAATATCGATTTGATTTGTAAGTTGTTGCAAGTTTATGGGAGATCTACTTGAAGTACTTTGAGTACTTGTGTACTGGCAGTAGTGATACTGACTAGTTGGAGGTGAACAACAACTCAATGTTTGAGTTGTTTGTTGTGACCATAATTGAGAGAGAACTCTTGAATATATTTACTGTTGTATGCCCTAGAGGTGTGGGAGCCCTAGAGGAGTGTGGAAGAATATTGTGGCATCTTCTTTGTTGTATTTCCTTCTGAAAGAGTATTAATATAATTGGGTATTGTCTCTCATATTCTGTGTTATTTCTAAATTTCTAGTTACTTGTTACTTCTAGTTAAATTCTATGTTTAGTTGCTTATAAAAAGGTAATCAACGGTGCTCTTCAAGAGCAGGGGGATCCTGACAATTGGTATAAGAGCCAGGGTGCTGGTTCAGAGCTTGATACCACTGACAATTGGTATTAGAGCTAGGATCAACTAACAGGTGGTCAGAGCTTGTTAAGTGTTTGTTGATTACAGGTCACTCTCAGGGGTTTCTAATTCAGTGGGAGTATAGCAATGGCAGAAGAAAGTATGGATGAATTCGAAAGCAAGAATGATCAATTACGGTGCTATGAAAAGAAAGAGCAGGTAAAAAAAGATTGTTGGTTGGTTGAAGATCAGCATGAAGGAAATAAAGTAGCATGTGTTGCAGGTATTATTGCATTGGTTGCTCTTGTATGTTCCTTAGATAAAGTAGAATATTGTTTTATAGATTATGTTGCCTCTTTCCATGCAGCCCCAAATAGAGTATTTTTCCATGTTAAGGTCCATGGAGACTTTGGAAAGATTTATTTAGGGGTTGGTGAGCCTTGTCAAATTGTTGGCAAAGGTGAAGTGCAGCTGAAATTGCAGACGGCCAACACATGGGTGTTGAAAAAGGTCATGCAGGTCCCAATCTTGAAGAGGAGTCTAATTGCTTCAAAAAATTTAGGTGATGAGAGATGCACAGTAACTCTCACAGCAGATGCAGTTGAATTAGCAGATGGTAAGAAAGTAGGTATCCTTTATCTATCTACTTATATTACTGATTCTTATTTTGTTGCGAAGACATGGCTTTGTAGGCTTGGTCACATGAGCAAGAAGGAGATGCATGTTCTTAAGTAGAAGACAGATGTCTTTGAAAAACATAAGAACTGGAAAGCCTTGGTGTTTATGGAGGAGATGATGGATAGAGATCAGTGGAGAAGGCTGAATAACTCTGAGCAGGGCAGTTTAGACAGGGTTTTGATCAAAAAAGAGCTCACAGGTAAAAAGTCATCACTCACAGGAGAACACAATTACCGGCATCATTCAAGTGGAACCAACATCGATCAGACAGGTACCAATGTCGGTCATGTGCAGATAGGCAAAGTTGGTAATGTCAGGTAGGTGGACACCGACGTCGATCGGGTGTAGACTGGGAGGTGACCGATATCGATCACTGACAAAATGAAATTTGGGTGGACAGCAAGTTGTCAAGGTGTCTCAAACACCCATGTGGAGGTCTGAAAGGGTTTGTAAACCTCAATTTTGTTATTCCTCTTCTTTATACTACTTGTTGCTCACTGATGGTCAAGAACTAGGAAGTTTTGTAGAGGCAATGCAGGTAGGATCCAGGAAATAGTGGGAGCGTGGCATGGATGAGGAATTTGATTCCTTGGTCAAGAACCAAATGATAGTTTTGGTGGAGTTGCCAGTCGAGTTGAAAGCATTGAAAGACGAATGGATTTCTAAGTTAAAGATTAGAGAGAATGGACAAGTGAGACAGAAGGCCAGGTCATATGGTCTTGAGGAAGCTACAGGACAGTGGTACAGGTTCGACAGGGGGATGACAAAACATGGCTTTAGTCAATGTCATTGTAACCATTGTGTTTAATTTACTAGGTTGGATGATGGTCGTGACATTATCTTGTTATTGTATGTGGGGCGTATGCTTGTTGCAGGGTCACACATGCAGGGAGTTGCTGAACTAAAGGTAAAGTTAGTTCAGTAATATGTCATGAAAAATTTAGGAGCAGCAAAATTCTTTGGCATGAGTATTCTTAGAGACAGGGAAAATCATAGGTTGGTGTTGTCTCAGGATGATTATGTGAATAAGGTAGTGGCAAGGTTCAAGATGCAGGATGCAGAACCAGTTTGCACACCTATGGATGGATAGTTCACAGAACAAGGTCCCAATTCACATGATGAGGTTAAGTACTTGTGTACTAGACCTAGTTTTGCCCCAATAGTGGATGTTGTCAGCAAGTTTGGAGCCAATCTGGGAAAGAAGCACTGGAAATAAATTTAGTGGGTTCTTAGGTATCTGAGAGGGACCAGTAGCAGGTATACATGCTATGCAGAGTCAAGGACTTCTCTACATGGGTATGTAGATTCAAATGTGGCAGGTTACTTGGATGACAAGAGGAGCATCACAGGTTTTATGGTGGTTGGTCTTCAAGATTGAGCTTGAAGAGGGATACAAGCCAAGAAACAAATTAGATGATGTACAGATACAAGTACAGGTGTAGTTATTTATCTCTAAGTGGGATATTATTAGGTTATGGAGCTAAAAGCTTCACCTGAATGCAAACATGGAGGTTGCTGAGTGTCACAGTCACCGACATCGATCAGGCCAACCGACATCGGTCAGGTGGAGATAAGAAGCTGCTAACATCGGTCAGGGATCCGCTGATGTCGGTCATCTCTAAATAGACAGGGATCGACGTCGATTGCCTGTGTAGTTCAAGAACTATCAGTTTCATGAATAGTTTGTTAACGAATTGATTGTTTACATGTTAAGGACTAATTTTAGTCTTGAGCTACAGTTTCTAATTATTGTAATTAAATGTCTAATTATTATTTGCATGGGATATATTTAATAGACTCATGGGTTGTATTGTAAAGTGTGCTAGAGTGAGAGAGCAAGGTTAGCTCCTTCAAAAGAAAGAGAGCAAGGATAGCTCCTCCTAGTTCCACAGGGGTGCCGAGTGTGTATGATCAAGTAGATCTGTGGGATAGCAATATCTGGTAGAAGATCCATCGGGGTACTAGTTTGGAGAATCATAAGGACTTGGTGAGGCAAGAAAAAGGGTTCTTCAGGGTGTAGAGAGATCTACATGGTAAGTAAGATCAGTTTGATTTACAGGTTGTTGCAAGTTCATGAGAGATCTACTTGAAGTACTTTATCTCCCACTTGGAGATAAATAGCTGCAACTATACCTGTACTTGTACTCTATCTAGTTTGTTCCCTTGGCTCTGTATCCCTCCTCAAGATCACTCTTGAAGACCAACCCCCACACATCCTGTGGTGCAACTCATGTCATCCAAATCACCTGCCACATCTGCATCTACAACCATGTAGAAAATAACTTGAACCTGCATAGCATGTGCACCTGTTGTTGGTCCCTCTAAAAATCCACTAAACTACCCTCCAATGCTTCTTTCTCGGATTAGCTCCAAACTTGTGACAACTCCCACTACTTGGAAAAACTCAGGTCTAGTACATACCATGCACTTAACCTCATTATGTGAATCAAGACCCTGTTCTGTGAACTGTCCAACCATCGACGTGCTAACCGGTCTCACACAATCATCCAAAAACAAAATCAACCTGTGACCTTCCATGTCTCTAGAACACACTCATGCCAAAGAACCTTTTTGCTCTCAAATTCTTCATGACACCTCTTTGAACTAGCTTTACCTTTAGTTCAGCAACTCTCTGTATATGTAACCCTGCAACAAGCACATCATACAGTAATAGGATAATGTAGCTAATATTATCCAACTTGGTAAAGAGAAATACAATGATCAAACCTCTATTATCCTATAGCTTATACAAGACCATATACCCTGGCCTTCTGTCTCACATATCCATTTCTACTCTTCTTCATCCTAAACATCCATTCATCTCTTAGTGCTTTCTTCTAGCTGGCAACTCCACCAAAAACCCTTATTTGGTTCTCCTCCAAGGAATCACATCCTCCATCCATGCCAAGCTCCCACTGTTTCCTAGATCTACCTACTCTACTTTTTTAATAACTTCTTGGTTCTTTGCCATAAGTGAGCAACAAGTAGTGTAAAGAAGGGAAATGACAAATTTGAGGCTTACATACCCTTTAAGTCCTCCATATGGGCACTTGAGACTCTTTGACAGCTTGTTGTCCACCCAAAATTCACCTCAGTGACTGATGCCAGTCACATTTCAGTCTGCACCCAACTGATGTCGGTTCCCTGCAACTGTCTCATCATCGACGTTAGTTTCCCCTTGCCAACACTGGTGTTTATCTATCCTAAGTCACCGATGTCAGGCTGCACATAGTTGACATTGGTCCCTGTCTGGACGCCGATGCCAGTTTTCTTGCCGTCGTCAGTCTCTGTGTTTTGCTTGTGAGAATTGACCTTTTCCCGCTAGCTCCTTTTAGATCAAACCCTTGTCCAAATCACCCTTACTCTACTCAGAATTCTTCTACCCCTTGTGCTGAACTCTATCCATCACCTTCAACTTGAAAACCAAGGCTTTCCTATTCTTGTCACTAACATCAGATTCCTCAAGAAACGTCACCTTCTTCTGCATATAGAAATATTGATTCATGTTCTTCACATTCGAAAGCATACCCTTTGACTCAAGAACATGAATCTCCTTCATATTCATGTGACCAAGCCTATTAAGCCACATCTTCAAATTTACAACTGAAGTAGATAACCCAAAAAGAGAATCAGTAATACAAGTAGATAGATAAAGCGTACCTACTTTCTTACCTCTTGCTACAACAAGTGCACCCTTGGTAACCTTCCAAGAGTCTACTGTGAGCATTACTGTGCAACCCTCATCACCCAAACTTCTTACAGAAATCAAATTCTACTCCAGAACTGGGACATGCATGACCTCCTTCAACACCCATGTGTTACCTGTCTGCAATTTTAGCTTCACTTTCTCTTTGCCAACTATTTGACAAGGCTTACCATCCCCTATACAAATTTCTCCAAAGTCTCCCTGGACATACTCATAAAAAAATTCCCTATTTGGAGATGCATGAAAAGAGGCACTAAAATCTAAAACCCAAGATTCTACTTTATCCAAAGAACATACCAGAGCATCCTATGCAACAAAATTCGTAACATCTGCTTCTTCTTCATGTCCTTCATGTTGATCTTCACCCGACCTGCAATCTCTCTTTAAGTGCCCTTGCTTTCCACATTTCCAGCAGGTTATTCTACCATACCTGGACTTGGATCTCCTACCTATCTTTGATCTTAATCTCCCACGCTCGATCTTCTCTCTTTTCTTTCCTCTGCCTTCAACACTCAAAGCATTCCCTGATGATTCACCTGTGCTTTTCCTATGAATCTCTTCATTCAAGATCACACTCACAATATCATCCACTTTTAAGATTTTTGAAGCAGACGCAGTATTAGAAACTGCCATTACCAAACTCTCCCAACTTTCAGGTACTGAGCATAAGATTAAGAGAGCTTTAATTCATCATCAAAAATAATATTGACCGAACTTAATTGGTTTACCAAACCATGGAAATCACTAAGATCACTATGTATAGATCCACCTTCTAACATTTGCAAATTAAATAATTGCTTCATAAGAAATACCTTATTCGAAGCCGAGGGTTTTTTATATAAATTTGCCAAAGATTCCATCAACTCTACCGTTGTCTTAGCATGTGATAAGTTGGAAATCACAGACGATGCAAGACTCAACCTTATAGATCCCAGAGCCCTCCGATCAAGAACCTCCCATTCTTTATCCTTCATATCTCAGGGCTTGCAATCAACCCCACCCAATGGTAAGTACAAATCTTTCTGATACAGATAATCTTCAATCTATATCTTCCATAATTGGTAGTTTTTTCCATTAAACTTCTCCATTCATAGCTTACTGTCTTCTACCATTGCTCTACTCCCACTCAAACAGAAACCCCTGTGAGTAACCTGTAATCAAAACACACTAACCAGATCTAATCCAACCTGTTAGTATCCTAACCTAAAAGCTCTAATACCAGTTGTTGGGGAATCAAAGAACAACACACTTGTTTTGATCTCACTTGTTAAAATCTTGCTCCTCAGAAAGAGCACAATATGATTACCAAATATAAGCAATTAAACATGCGTAAATATACCAGAAGCACAAGTAACTAGAATTCACCAATAGCACAGAATATGAGAGACAATACACTATCTTGTATTAACATTTGTATAGAAAAGAATACAATAAAGAGCCGCCACACTCTTCCAACTTACAGAGGCTTCCCACACCTCAAGTGTACAGTAATTCTTCTTCAAAACACTCTCCTACCAAAAATGGTCCCAACACACAACTCACACACAGAATTGGTGTTCATCTCTCCAACCAGTCAGTAATAACCCTGCCAGTACACCAAGCACTCTATAATACTTCAAGTTGATCTCCCATGAACCTGCAACCTACAATTCAACAGACCATACTTACACATGTAGATCTCCTATGAGCTTGTAACAACCTGCAACTCAGTGATCTTACAATGGAAAGATCTTCCTTGCCTTCCTTTCTAGTTCATAATTACAATACATGCCAATGGGTCTATAAATAGATCTCAGACTTAAACAATAACTTAGACTCTTAGTTTACTATAATTATCCATGCAGCTCAAGACTCGAAATAGCCTTTACATGCAAACACTCTGTTCAACAAACTAACTATTCGTGCAATGAACAGTTTTGAAACACACATGCGATCGACGTTGGTCCCTGTTTGCCTGGTGCTGACCGACATTGGTTGACTTCCTGCCGACGCTAGTTGCCTTCTACTTCATCTTGACCGACGTCGGTCATGCTGTCGACACTGATTCTTCTAGATCTTCAGCAACCTTCTTTTCTTTGTCTGCATAGTTGAATCTTTTAGCTCCACAACCTAACACTTTGAGTACTTGTGTACTGGCAGTAGTGATACTGACTGGTTGGAGGTGAACAACAACTCTGTGTTTGAGTTGTTTGTTGTGACCATAATTGAGAGAGAACTCTTGAAGAGATTTATTTTTGTACGTCTTAGAGGTGTGGGAGCCCTATAAGAGTGTGAAAGAAGATTGTGGCATCTTCTTTGTTGTATTTCCTTCTGGAAGAGTATTAATATAATTGGGTATTGTCTCTCATATTCTGTGTTATTTCTAAATTTCTAGTTACTTGTTAATTCTGGTTAAATTCTATGTTTAATTACTTATACAAAGGTAATCAACTGTGCTCTTCAAGAGCAAGGGGATCCTGACAATTGGTATCAAAGCTAGGATCAACTAACAGGTGGTCAGAGCTTGTTAAGTGTTTGTTGATTACAGGTCACTCTCAGGGATTTCCAATTCAGTGGGAGTATAGCAATGGTAGAAAAAAGTATGGAGGAATTCCAAAGCAAGAATGATCAATTACGGTGTTATGGAAAGAAAGAGCAGGTAAAGAAAGATTGCTAGTTGGATGAAGATCAACATGAAGGAAATAAAGTAACATGTGTTGTAGGTATTATTACACTGGTTGCTCTTGTATGTTCCTTGAATAAAGTAGAATCTTAGTTTATAGATTTTGTTGCCTCTTTCCATGTAGCCCTAAATAGAGTATTTTTCTATGTTAAGGTCCATGGAGACTTTGGAAAGATTTATTTAAGGGTTGGTGAGCCTTGTCAAATTGTTGGCAAAGGTGAAGTGCGGCTGAAATTACAGACGGGCAACACATAGGTGTTGAAGAAGGTCATGCAGGTCTTAGTCTTGAAGAGGAGTCTAATTTATTTAGGAAAGTTGGGTGATGAGAGATGCATAATAACTCTCATAGTGCATGCACTTGAATTAGCAGGTGGTAGAAAAGTAGGTATCCTTTATCTATCTACTTATATTACTGATTCTTCTTTTGTTGCGAAGACGTGGCTTTGTAGGCTTGGTCACATGAGCAAGAAGGAGATGCATGTTCTTAAGCAAAAGATAGATGTCTTTGACAAACTTAAGAATTGGAAAGCCTTGGTGTTCATGGAGGAGATGATGGACAGAGATCAGTGGAGAAGGTTGAATAACTCTGAGCAGGGCAGTTTAGATAGGGTTTTGATCAAAAGAGAGCTCATAAGTAAAAGGTCATCACTCACAAGAGAACACAGTTTCCAGCATCGATCAGGTGGAACTGACGTCGATAAAATAGGTACCGATGTCGGTCATGTGCAAACAGGCAAAGTTGGCAATGTCAGGTAGGTGGACATTGACGTTGATTGAGTGCAGACTGGGAGGTGATCGACATTGGTCACTGATAGAATGAAATTTGGGTGGACAGTAAGCTGTCAAGGTGTCTCAAACACCCATGTGGAGGTTGAAAAGGGTTTTTAAACCTCAATTTTGTTATTCCTCTTCTTTATACTACTTGTTGCTCACTGATGGTCAAGAACCAAGAAGTTTTGTTGAGGCAATGCAGGTAGGATCCAGGAAACAGTGGGAGTGTGGCATGGATGAGGAGTTTGATTCCTTGGTCAAGAACCAAATGATAGTTTTGGTGGAGTTGCTAGCCAGGTTGAAAGCACTGAAAGACGAATGGATTCTTAAGTTAAATAATAGAGAGAATGGACAGGTGAGATAGAAGGCCAAGTCATATGGTCTTGAGGAAGCTACAAAATAGCGGTACAAGTTTGACAGGTGGATGACAAAGCATGGCTTTAGTCAATGTCATTGTAACCATTGTGTTTATTTTACCAGGTTGGATGATGGTCACAACATTATCTTGTTACTGTATGTGGTGTGTATGCTTATTGCAGGGTCACACATGCAGGGAGTTGCTAAACTAAAGGTAAAGTTAGTTCAGTGGTATGTCATGAAGAATTTGGGAGCAGCAAAATTTTTTGGCATGAGTATTCCTAGAGATAGGGAAGATCACAGGTTGATGTTGTCTTAGGATGATTGTGTGAATAAGGTAGTGGCAAGGTTCAAGATGCAGGATGCAGAACTAGTTTGCACACCTATGGATGGATAGTTCACAGAACAGGGTCCCAATTCACATGATTAGGTTAAGTACTTGTTTTGCCCTAGTAGTGGGTGTTGTTAGAAAGTTTGGAGCCAATCTGGGAAAGAAGCACTGAAGATCAGCTCAGTGGGTTCTTAGGTATCTGAGAGGGACCAGCAATAGGTATACATGCTATGCAGGGTTAAGGACTTCTCTATATGGGTATGTAGATTCAGATGTGGCAGGTTACTTGGATGACAAGAGGAGCATCATAGGTTTTGTGATGGTTGGTCTTCAAAATTGAGCTTGAAGAGGGATACAAGCCAAGAAATAGATTAAATGATGTACAGGTACAAGTACAGGTGGAGTTGTTTATCTCCAAGTGAGATATTGTTAGGTTGTGGAGCTAAAAGCTTCACCTGAATGCAAACATGGAGGTTGCTGAGTGTCACAATCGTTGACGTCAGTCAGGCCAACTGACGTCGATCAGGTGGAGATAGGAAGCTATCGACATCAGTCAGGGATCGGCCAACGTTGATCATCCCTAGACGGACAGGGACTGACGTCGATCACCTGTACATTTCTGGAACTTTCAATTTCATGAACAGTTTGTTAACAAATAGGTTGTTTACATGTTAAGGACTAATTTTAGTCTTGAGCTACAGTTTCTAATTATTGTAATTGGATGTGTAATTATTGTTTACATGGGATCTATTTAATAGACTCATGGGTTGTAATGTAAAGTGTGCTAGAGTGAGAGAGCAAGGTTAACTCCTTCAGAAGAAAGAAAGCAAGGATAGCTCCTCCTAGTTCTACAGGGGTGCCGAGTGTGTATGATCAAGTAGATCTGTGATATAGCAAGATCTAGTAGAAGATCCACTGGGGTCTGGTTTAGAGAATCATAAGGACTTGGTGAGGTAAGGACAAGGGTTCTTCAGGGTGTAGAGAGATCCACATGGTAAGTAAGATTAGTTTGATTTGCAGGTTATTACAATTTCATGGGAGATCTACTTGAAGTACTTTGAGTATTTGTGTACTGGCAGTAGTGATACTGACTGGTTGGAGGTGAACAACAACTCTATGTTTGAGTTGTTTGTTGTGACCGTAATTGAGAGAGAACTCTTGAAGAGATTTATTGGTGTATGTCCTAGAGGTGTGAGAGTGCTAGAGGAGTGTGGAAAAAGATTGTGGCATCTTCTTTGTTGTATTTCCTTCTAGAAGAGTATTAATACAATTGGGTATTGTCTCTCGTATTCTATGTTATTTCTAAATTTCTAGTTACTTGTTACTTCTGGTTAAATTTTGTGTTTAGTTGCTTCTACAAAGGTAATCAACTATGCTTTTCAAGAGCAAGGGGATCCTAACAATTGGTATCAGAGCCAGGGTGTTGGTTCAGAGCTTGATACCACTGACAATTGATATCAGAGCTAGGATCAACTAAAAGGTGGTCAAAGCTTGTTAAGTTTTTGTTGATTACAGGTCACTCTCAGGGATTGCTGATTTAGTGAGAGTATAGCAATGGCAGAAGAAAGTATGGAGAAATTCAAAAGAAAGAATGATCAATTATGGTGTTATAGAAAGAAAGAGCAGGTAAAGAAAGATTGTTGGTTGGTTGAAGATCAGCATGAAGTAAATAAAGTAGCATGTGTTGCAGGTATTATTGCACTGGTTGCTCTTATATATTCCTTGGATAAAGTAGAATCTTGGTTTATAGATTATGTTGCCTCTTTCCATGCAGCCCCAAATAGAGTATTTGTCCATGTTAAGGTCCATGGAGACTTTGGAAAGATTTATTTAGGGGTTGGTGAGCCTTGTCAAATTGTTGGCAAAATGTGAAGTGCGGCTGAAATTGCAGACGACCAACACATGGGTGTTGAAGAAGGTCATGCAGGTCCCAGTCTTGAAGAGGAGTCTAATTGCTTCAAGAAAATTGGGTGATGAGAGATGCACAGTAACTCTCATAGTGGATGCACTTGAATTATCAGGAGGTAAGAAAGTAGGTATCCTTTATCTATCTACTTATATTACTGATTCTTCTTCTGTTGTGAAGACGTGGATTTGTAGGCTTGGTCACATGAGCAAGAAAGAGATGCATGTTCTTAAGCAGAAGACAGATATCTTTAACAAACTTAAGAACTGGAAAGCCTTGGTGTTCATGGAGGAGATGATAGATAGAGATCAATGGAGAATGTTGAATAACTCTAAGCAGGGTAGTTTGGACAGGGTTTTGATCCAAAGAGAGCTCGCGGGTAAATGGTCATCACTCAAAGGAAAACACAGTTACCAGCATCAGTTAAGTGTAACCAATGTCGATCAAATAGGTATCGACACTGATCATGTGCAGATAGGCAAAGTTGGTAATGTTGGGCAGGTGGACATCGACATCAGGTAGGTGCAGACTGGGAGGTGACTGACATCGGTCACTAACAAAACAAAAGTTGGGTGGACGAAAAGCTGTCAAGTTATCTCAAACACCCATGTGGAGGTCCGAAAGGGTTTGTAAACCTCAATTTCATTATTTCTCTTCTTTATACTACTTGTTGCTCACTGATGGTCAATAACTAGGAAGTTTTATAAAGGCAATGCAGGTAGGATCCAGGAAACAGTAGGAGCGTGGCATGGATGAGGAATTTGATTTCTTGGTTAAAAACTAAATGGTAGTTTTGGTGGAGTTGCCAGCTAGGTTGAAAGCACTAAAAGATGAATGGATTCCCAAGTTGAAGAATAGAGAGAATGGATAGGTGAGACAGAAGGCCAGGTCATATGGTCTTGAGGAAGCTCCAGGACAATGGTACAAGTTTGACAGGTGGATGACAAAGCATGGCTTTAGTCAATGTCATTGTAACCATTGTGTTTACTTTATCAAGTTGAATGATGGTCATGACATTATCTTGTTATTGTATGTGGGGTGTATGCTTGTTGTAGGGTCACACATGCAGGGATTTGTTGAACTAAAGGTAAAGTTAGTTCAGTGGTATGTCATGAAGAATTTGGGAGTAGAAAATTTTTTTGGCATGAGTATTCCTAGAGATAGGGAAAATCACATGTTGGTGTTGTCTCAGGATGATTGTGTGAATAAGGTAGTGGCAAGGTTCAAGATGCAGGATGCAGAACCAGTTTGCACACCTATGGATGGACAGTTCACAGAACAGGGTCCTAATTCATATGATGAGGTTAAGTACTTGTGTACTAGACCTGGTTTTGCCCCAGTAGTGGGTGTTGTCAGCAAGTTTGGAGCCAATCCAGGAAAGAAGCACTGGAGAGTAGTTCAGTGGGTTCTCAGGTATCTGAGAGGGACCAGTAATAGGTATACATGCTATGCAGGGTCAAAGACTTCTCTACATGGGTATGTAGATTTGGATGTGGCAGGTTACTTGGATGACAAGAGGAGCATCACAGGTTTTGTGGTGGTTGGTCTTCAAGATTGAGCTTGAAGAGGGATACAAGCCATGAAATAGATTAGAAAATGTATAGGTACAAGTACAAGTGCTGTTATTTATCTCCAAGTGGGAGATTGTTAGGTTGTGGAGCTAAAAGCTTCACCCGAATGCAAACATGGAGGTTGTTGAGTGTCACAGTCACCAACATCGGTTAGGTGGAGACAGGAAGCTACCAACATCGATCAGGGATCGGCCGACGTCAGTCATCCCCAGATAGATAGAGATAGACATCGATCACCTGTGCGGTTTCAGAACTATCAGTTTCACGAACAATTTGTTAACGAATCGGTTGTTTGCATGTTAAGGACTAATTTTAGTCTTGAGCTGCAGTTTCTAATTATTGTAATTAGATGTCTAATTATTGTTTGCATGGGATCTATTTAATAGACTTATGGGATGTATTGTAAAGTGTGCTAGAGTGAGAGAGCAAGGTTAGCTCCTTCAGAAGAAAGAGAGCAAAGATAGCTCCTCCTAGTTCCACAGGGGTGCTGAGTGTGTATGATCAAGTAGATCTGCAGGATAACAAGATCTGGTAGAAGATCCACTGGGGTACTGGTTTGTAGAATCATAAGGACTTGGTGAGGCAAGGACAAGGGTTCTTCAAGGTGCAGAGAGATCTACTTGATAAGTAAGATCGGTTTGATTTGCAAGTTGTTGCAAGTTCATGAGAGATCTACTTGAAGTACTTTGAGTACTTGTGTAATGGCAGTAGTGATACTTATTGGTTGGAGGTGAACAACAACTTTGTGTTTGAGTTGTTTTTTGTGATCGTAATTGAGAGAGAACTCTTGAAGATATTTATTGTTGTATGCCCTAGAGGTGTGGGAGCCCTAGCGGAGAGTGGAAGAAGATTGTGGCATCTTCTTTGTTGTATTTCCTTCTGGAAGAGTATTAATACAATTGGGTATTGTCTCTCATATTCTGTGTTATTTCTAAATTTTTAGTTACTTGTTACTTCTAGTTAAATTCTGTGTTTAGTTTCTTATACAAAGGTAATCAACTGTGCTCTTCAAGAGCAGGGGGATCCTGATAGTTTTGTGATCTTCAAAGATATGCAACACTACACATTGGTAATGCATATTGGCATGAGATAAATTTTTTGGCATGAGATAATTTTTTTGGCATGGGATAAGTTACCCTATGTGGTAATTGGTGACTACTTGGAGTGGTCATTGGACTGATTTTATACTGTGACACAGGCTTATATGTGCATGCACAGTTATTGTATGCTCTAATGTTGATGAATCTAGCATTTTTAGGAGATGGAATAAGTGTGAGAAATGCATGTGATGAATTTGATGATGATAAAATAAAAATTGATTTGCCAATAGACATTGTGGTGGACAAAAATGAGGAGAAATAGTTTACATGTTTAAGCCAAGGAATAGAAGGCCTAGAGAATCTATTGGAAATATCCCAAAGAAATTAACTATGACTAATATTATTATCTAGAGGGCTCATAATCAATGAAAATTGATATGTTAGGAATGGGAGGAATAAATAGAAAATATATTTAGGAAAATTCTTAATTTTTATTTTTCTACAAAGAAGATTTAAAAATCTTTACAAAAAGAAGAGTTGGTTAAGAAACTAATTATCTGGTAAAAAACTACCTGAACAACAAACTAATATTTGTGTCATTAAAAAAATTAATCCAACAAACTCCCCCTTGATCCAAAGGGGTATAGAAATACTGGAGCAATGAACTATGATTCATCTAAGTATACTCTATTTCAAATACAACTAGTATATTGTGCATCCTGGACTGATCCACACCCTGATCATCCCTATACTATAGTAGAACATGATCACGCAATGTCCAACTACGTCAATACTCACATAGAATCCATCCAACAAGTGACTACCCTCTATGTTGTGTATGGCACATCTTAAACTGATGCCCAAAAATCACCAAATTTTCCATAAGCCTTTGCTCAGCATAACAATGCTAGCAACACAATGCTGACTTGTATCGTACATCATCGATGACTGATCAAAAAACCAATATGCAATATCTTCTCCCCCTATTAGGTGAGAGGTGAGAAGCCATGCAACAAAAAAATCAAGTATAAATCATTGAAATTCTCCACATCAAAGATCATATCAACACAACATCTAAGAAAGTAAAGTACACAAGCTAAAAATTGCTACTATATCAAATCCTAATCTTGAGCCTAGCAGCTCACTCAAGATGGGTGTGTCACCATCTTAGAATATATAGTCATCAATTATGAAGTAAGAAACTTTATAGTCATCCCATCCATCAGAAGAATATGCAAAAAAATAGCCAAAAGAGTTATTAGAGTGACTGGAGTGATCAACAATGTTTGATTTTACCTTCTATCGATGTTGATAGGATCTCCTTTTGGAAGGGCACTCTACAGAGAGGTGTCCTATCCCACTAAAATTATAGCATATTCTCTCATGTCCACTAAAACTAGAGGAAGAATAGCCACATGAAGAATAATGCCTATGCTTGTGCTTGTGTCCATGTGAATATTTATGGTAATACTCATGTTTTGGAGAACTAGAATGATGTCTATGTTTATGAGAGCCTGAATGGTCCCTATGTTTATAATGATGCTTATGTCTCAAAGAACTAGAATGATGCTTATGCCTAGAAGTGTGCTTCTAAGAGTGTCTCTATTTCTCTTTGTTGGGCTCATACAATGGATTTCCTATTTTGATATAGTATGCATCCTCAGTAGGTTATTCTTTCTTCTTTGAAAATTTTCACTCATGTTGAGTGAGTAACTCATAAATGGAATCAAAAGTAAATTTGTTAAGTTTATCACTAAGTTGTAACATTTCCAAAAAATTTTGGTAGCTAGGGCTAAGACCATTCAAAACAATATAAATGAGCATTTCATCATCAATTTTTCTACCAGTGGTGTCATATTCTTGTTTCAAGTTCTTAATGTGTGACACATACTCTGAAACATTTTCATTATCAATGAGTTTAGTATTGAGAAACTACATAAGGAGATCAATTTTATTGTAAGTAAGTTGTTTATCATACAAGGCTTTTATATTTTTCCATGCTTCAAATTTGATGGCTTCAATGTGAATTATTACTTGTATACTACAAGTTGATTTCAACAACACAAGAGCACACTTATCACATTTTTGGAATTCAGCAAGCTTTGCAGCTTCAGTGGGCAATGTGGGTTGTTTTTCAACTACATCCCACAAGTCATTGAAAATTAATGTATTTTCCATGTTTATTGATCATTTCTTATAGTTTTTAGGAGTTAAACATCCATTTTCAGAAATTAGGCTCACAAATTTAGCCATGGTGCAGGAGAAAACAAAAAATGAAGAATGTTATTGGGGTTTGGTCTTTACCTCTGAATAGATTCTGACTTACAAATAATTCCTTGGACTTGTAAAAAAACTTCACCTTGTAACTCTTATATACAAAATAAAGTCAAAATAATTTCGACCAATAATTTTAATGGGAACCCTCATTTCCTTTTATCACCTAACTATCAAAAATATATCTATCCTCTTCCAAAATACTATATATTCTAAAAAAAATATGCATGGAAATTTGTTTTAATAGATATATTCTTTTACTTGCACAAAGAAAAAATTATTCGTTGTGTGCCTTTGGTGGAACCCATGGTAAATATTTTTAGGTTTTTGAAAAAACTTTGTATTGTGCCAAGACAAAATCCTGCTATGTGAAAATCCATGAACCTGGTTAACTACGAATTTAATGATAAGACTACCATACAAATCTATCTTCAAATATCATACAATTGTTTCATATTAACTTTATATTATTTCCAAATTAGATTGGGTTGCGATGTAATTTCCCACTAGTTCTTCATTGGTTTCATAATGAAATAAAGTAGGTCGAGGTAGCTGATATGGAAGATCATGGAGAATAATAATTACAGAATGGCAATGGCTCTATTCAATTTAGTAGTGAACCTAACAATATCTATAATTTAAATTCATACAATCTCTCAGGTTTGGAAAATAAGAAAACTAATTTTGTTACCTTCTCTTTGATTTGAACTTGACCTTATATTGAATTTTGAGGTATGATATTTAAATTAAATTCCATGAGTAACACTACTCATGTTTCTATGTGTCTTGATAAATGAGGTTTCAACATAAGAGACTTAAATGGATCAGCGCTAGTAATAACTTGAGTTTCATTATTAATATTATAGTGTCAAATTTTTTTCATGGTAAATACTAGTGCCAAACATAGATTTTCCATTATGATATAATTGTGTTCATAATCAAAAAGTGTGTGAATAATATAATATATGGATTTTTCTTTGTGATCATCATCATATTATGCCAGTAAAATGCCTAGTATGTAATTTGTGCTAGAAATATATGATAAAAGGGGTTTATCTGATATTGGTGGCATGAGAATAGATGGATTCAATAAGTATTGTTTGAGTAGCTTGAATCTCTCCTAACATTTTTTCCCCATTCCAATTCTATATTATTTTTAAGTAACCTTGTAAAATTTTGTGTCTTATCTATGAATTGAGTGATAAAGCAATATATTGCTTAATTTTTTTCTATAAAGATCAAACTTTTCAAACCCTTGGTGTGAAAGCATATCAATAATAACTTTTCATTTTTTGTGATCAACCTTAATACCTCATTGGGAGATAATAAATCCCAATAATTATTATATGTTACACCAAAGACACATTTATTTAGATTTAGTTGTACATTACATTATCACAGTCCTTCCAATATATGTCATAAATCAATTGTATGTTCTTGTCTCTATTTGGATTTTGCTAGTAAATCCTCCACATAATCCTCTATTTTATTGTGAATGAGGTAATGAAAAATATGTGTCATGGTTTGTTTGTATGCATATCCTATAATTTTTAACTTGAAGGCCATTATGATGTAACAAAATGTGCCCCATGGTGCAATGAATGATGTTTTCTCTTAATCTTCCTTGGTAATTTTAATTTAGTTGTAAGCATAGAATCTATCCATGAATGATAACATCTCATATCCAACAGTGGAATACAAAATCATATCTATGTTGGGAAGTGGTAAATCATCCTTAGGGCATGCCTTATTTAAATCTCTATAATTTGAAAAACATAATATTTTTACATTAAGCTTGATTAGTAGAAATGTATTAGATACCCATTCTAGGTAGGTGGATGAGCCCATAAAATGTCTCATTATATCCAAGTAATTTCCATATTCTTTTTAAGTGGATTTAGATGTGCATAATAGAACATATTACTAATTCAAAGTATAAAATGATTATTTTACCTTAGTTATTATGTGCAAGTCACTATTGCATGTTTTACCATCTTTTCTAAATATATGCATGGGAAAGACATAAGTATTTGTATAAACATGTCATAAATACGTACTATAGTCAAAGAGCATTCTTTTGGTAGTATAATGACTACTAAGAACTAGCCTAGCCAGCTCTGGAGATCACCAGTTTGGTTCCAAAGATCACCAGTCTGGCTCTAGAGATCACCAGTCTAGCTTTGGAGACCTCCAATCAGCTTGAAAGGATCACCTTAAGAATAGTATGTTGCTAAAAGGATATGCATATAGGATTTAAATAAGTCTAATACATTTTAGAGACAATTTTGAATGATATATATAGACATTTATAAAATAGTAATATATATTTATAGTCATTGTATTTATGGAAGATTTTTATAAGCGATTATAAGTATTATGTTTAGCTCTGCTAACTAACTGAGATCATATGGCTATATCTAAAAAATAAGTTGCAACCAAGAGCATATCAAGAATCATGCAAGAAACTGAATCTAGCACTTTCCACTGATTTTCCTTAGAAAGTGGAAAGGATGTTATTATGATATTGTTAGAAAATAAAACAAGATATTAGTTAGAATATGATCTTGTTAATTTGTTTCTCTATTTTCAATCAACTATTGTAAAATGTTTTGATGCATAAGCAACATCCCTTTGAGTATAGGATAGTGGATAAAGATGTAAGGAAAATATAGTAAGATCAAGTTTGACTTTTCATTGTAAGCATTTTCCAGAAGTAATGAGAAATTGATTTCATGAAGTTTATAGAAATCTAATAGTGTTCCAAACCTATTTTGAGGGAGATAAACGGCCTACTCAATCAAAAAATTAGGACATATTTGGTATTTTTTATGTTTATTTCATATTATGGTGGGTCTTAAAAAAATTCATCCATTCTCTTATGCAAATTATTTTGTTATTTGTCTCACCTGTAGAACTATGTGTTAATGTGGGTGTTTAAATCAAGATTAATTTCATCATTTCCCTTCCAAATCTTTTCCATTTCCAAAAAATAAATTAGATGTGTGTTTCTATTTCATGCAATTTACATTTCAGTAACTGAAATTTAAAGTGTGTTTGTTTTCATGTAATTGACATTTCTACAAATAGACTAAAGGTTGTTCACTTCGATGAAATTTCAATTTAGCAAGTGTGTTTCCCTTCCAAGTATTTTTAATTTAGTGAGTGTGTTTGATTTCACAAGTAATAAATTATATTTAAATTGAAACAAGTAGATTAAAACCTTAGAAGTAAATGATCCACAACCTACCCCAAACAAATAATTATTAGTCACTATTTTGCATACCTTATTGTTGACTATCATTGGACACCACCTAAATTAACATGACGTATTCATATAAATAAAGAGGACACAATAAATCTAATCATAGGCTACAATTTGAATAAATCCTACATCAATTAATCATTGAATTTTTTTAAATTGGTAATACAAACTTTGGATGCATTTTATGTATTTTATGCTTAACTAGTTTCACATCTGGGTAAAGTGTGATCTAGTGTAAAATGATCCAAGGATCATTTCCTGACATATCATAGTATGCCCAAGTAAATATCTCGATAAATTCATGTAATGCTTGTTTGATAGATTTATCATCATTAGCTTTTATAATGGAGGCCAAAAGTATTATTGTCATTTTTGTATCTATTCCATAATTAAATTCAATTATTTCTTCATTTCAAAGTGTGGAATTTTCTTCGATATAAGATGTAACAAGAATTATGTCAAACACATAAACTAAGACATCATCCTATGGAATATCAAACTTGCTAAAATATGCAAGAGCATTTTTGAAATGAGGAAACCTATATTTGTGATAGAAGGGAGGGATATCCCCATATGCTCCTAAATATTCGAGCATAGATTCATCATTAGAGAATTCATCCAAGGTTAAAATTTTTGATGAAATAGTATCATCAATGTGTTTTGATAATTCATCAAAAGGTTGTATGTTTGATTCACACCAAGTTCACCAATATGTTTTATCAATTTTTGGCAATGTAGTAAACTAATTATATAAATGTGAAAAATTGATGTGTAAAATCAGACTGCTAGAGATATACAATAAATGATATAAATTGATTTATAACTTATTAAATATATAAATATAATAAATATGTAAAGTACAAATGAGAATATAAACTAAGATATAAAGATTGAGATGTATAATATTTCTAGCGCTGAAACTGATAGCATGACTATTTTGATTTCAGTGTGGACACGAAATAAGAATTGACAGGGCTTATGGATAGGGGTGTTTTAAATGGATAGTAGATAATTTTTTTGTTTTCCCTAGGGAGAATTAGTGTCTGACAGCTAGCATAGATCTAAATTTTTTGGGTTAGGTTCATCTTCACCCATTTATTTTGTGGACTATGCTAGTGCTTATGATTTGATGTGAAAACCATTATATGTCTTTTCCTTCAATTAAATCCCTAACTCAATAGATCAAGAAGGAAAATGTAATCATGGGGTATAAGGGGTTAGTATTTGAGTTTTTTCTTGAACTCAACAACCCCAATGTTGAGTGTTGCCTAAATACCATTCCTCCAAAGAGGGATCAAACTCCATGTAGCTCTCCCATGTTACGATGGTATGTGTGAAAGACTGGTGAAAAATTCTAGTTGTTGGTGCAATCCTGGTGTGATTAAGTGCTTCAATCATCACTTAAAACCTTAGAAGTGTATTTATAGTTTAGATCAAGGATACTAGGGTTATATATAATTATAATTGGGAGAAATAGGGAATTTGGTATCAATGTGCAATTATAATTCTAGTGTTTTTCAGTGTGGAAGCCTCTTGTGTTTAAAATGGTTTGAAAGGTGGATTTATAGTGGTATTTTTGGAATTCTTCTAGATAATGCTTACTAAACTTATAGGATAACCCTTTCATAACTTTGAATTTTATAAATTATTTTCTATTTGGTGGAAGGACAAGAGTGGTGGATTTGGGCAAGAGAGCAGTGTGTTGTTGTCTAATTAGGGCATTATTAGCCAATGAGCACAAATTGTTGATATGGGTAATAGGAATAGTCTATGTGTGAACATAAACTTATTTAAAAAAGGAATAGTTACATTTTAGGTTCATTGGTTTGTGGGTCATCCATGTAAAAAGTGAAGGAAAATGGTCAAAATGCCCTAAAATAAGGCATGAGCTAAGTGTGTCAAAAGGATGGTCACAAGTGCAATGTTTTAGCTTAAATGCTAAGTTATGTGTCTACATTGACCAATGTATTTCCAATAAGTTTACAATAATATGCACTCAAATGGTTTTATAATGTACCACATTACTCATTTCATGCATTCAATCATTTTTCAAATTTGTTCCTTGCACATTTTTCAATCAACATCAATGAAAATATTTCATATGTTCATATTTATCAAGTCAAACAAGAATCCAATAAGCCTATCATAGAATATGTCTTAAGGTATAATACAGGTTATCTAAAATGAAAAATCTTATGGGAGATAATAAATTATGAGACATCTTCAAGTAGAGTTTGCTTCCACCTATACATGAATCTATTATGTTTAAGAAGTTTCTTTCATTCGTAGATTTATGGCACACAACTAAGGAAAGAGAGGTTAATTTGTTAGACATGAATAAGCTAAAGTATGAAACCAACCCAATTTCTCCTCATATAAATAATTTGAGTAAGCCACCCAAAATTAATCAAAAAGCAATAGTAAATGTAGTTTCAAACCTACTCTGTGTATTGTATTATCAACTCCTCCACGAAGACAGTTTACCAACTTTATAGAAGCTCCCTATAAGGTATTACAAAAACTTATTGAAATGTAACATCATATTACTCCCTCCCATTAAATAGGTTTATATGAGTAAGCCTCCTCCAAAATGAATGATCAGAATGTTTTTTATGATTATCATAGATTACTAGGTCATATTGCCAATAAATGCATATGTTTGAGACATAAGATTTAGGACTTGATATATGAGAACATCATTGATGTGAGTATAACTATTGATAGTATAAAGTCACAACCTAGTGAGAATATAATGATGAATATATTAAGTGACCCTTTCCTTATGCATATAAACAAATTAGAAATGCATTATACATATAATTCACATCCTCCACCAGCTTCTTATCATCCTCATGTTGAGGCACAACATCCTTTGAATGGAACTATTTATGCATATCATGTTTTAGTGCCACCTATACCACATATCACATTTGGAGAACCTAATATCATCGATGAATTTTTATTTTCAAGTTTTTTCAATCAAGTTTACATTGATCATCAACCTATCTAGAGTGTCATGGTTGATAATTATTCAAGTGTGAATATGTGCACTATCACACTTATCTCTCATATTGGATACATAGATCAGGATATACTTATAAAAATAACAATAATAAATGGATTCAATGGACACATTCAGAGTTTTATTGGTGAGATCACATTACCACTATAGGTTGGTCCAACACATATGGCCACCGATTTTATAGTAGTAACCAATGCATGGGTCTTTGATATGTTATTGGGATGTCCTTGGATTTAGCAGCTTCACGTAGTTCCTTATAAAATACACATATATTAGAAATATATTTTTTATAATGATTTAATCATAATTCATGGTCTTCCATATGAATATCCCTATAACCAAAGGTTATTATTCCTACACGGTAGATTATAATTGAACAACTTAAAATTTTAAAGCCTACTTAAAACATTTAGAAGTATGTTGACTATTATCCAAAGAGACTTATCCTTGAAAGTCCACTTAATCATAGATTAATCACACATTATAGAGATCACTCTCTACTCTAGCATGTACTTTATTAGTACTACAAGGCATTCAGAGTGTTCCACAAAGGAAACCAACACATATTTCATAAACTCCATGATGGGTTCCAAAAAGTACTAAAGTTACTATTGAAATTTCATACATATAATACTATATCTTATCATCATGTTAATGGCACTTAATTTATAAATTCAAATCAATTTTTAGATTTTGAGTTGAGATCAGTTAATTCATAGTGGGGTGATACTTTCTATTCGCAAGAGGTCATCCTTCCCATATTAGATACAAAACCTATTGATTATGAGGCTCTTGCGGGAGTCATTGGTTAGTATGTTCCTTTTAAATTTTAATATATTAAAAAATACTCATCAATATAATATTCTATAAATCATAAACTTTGACCTATGCATGATATGCCTAGTTCATTTGCATTAGTTAATTTTATACTCAAAACATGAAATATTTCTTTATATCTACTTTTATATCAAATATGCTTCACAATCGTACTTGAATGAGTTGTATAACATACAATTTTTCATTTCTATATGGAATTGTAGGTGGTGATATTATCTCAGGCCCATCAACTATATACAGACAAAATTACTCTAACTCGAGGAGTAACACACTATACTCTTGTCAAATTCTAGTAGACTATCCCAGTGAACATAGGCTCTACTTTTTCAGATTCAAACTAGCCATAGGCTCTATAAAACTTGTCTATATCTTATTAAGTTCACTGAGGGCATCATTCTACAAAGGTTTTATCATTTTATGACTATCCATATTGTTCATACTTTAGTACATTGCATTGCACAATTTATGAGCTCTCTTACTTTTACATTGCTATATTATTGGATACCTAAGTTATTGACTATACTAATTTTCTAATGTTGATCAACTTCACTTATACATGCATGTTTTTTATGTTTGATTTCTTGCTTCATATCTTGTGTGTATTCAACTTGTTTAGATTGCAGACATTTAAACATGTCTTTGATTTTATCTCTAATCCTTATTATATGTTTTCTATGTGTGTGAGTGACATTGAACACATCCCTTTTATGTGGCCCCTTGTCCTTATATTGCATGATTTGTGTGCTTTTGCATGTGTTCTTTGTGTATGCATCATGGCATGACACTTGTTTGCTCAGTTGTTTAATTTTTTATTCCATGATGGATATCGTGCATCTTCTTAAATTTTTAATGCCATGACGGATATCATGCATCCTCCTTGAATTTATTTATATAATTTTACTCTTAAAACATTTCAAGATATCATATATTATAAATAATAATAATACATGGAGGTAGCTAGTCATACTCTATGTTAGAGGAAAAGATAAGGCCAAAATAAACACACCAATATTAAGCATAAGAAGTGGTACCCAAGGGATGGGGGGAAGGATCATCCTTTGGATGATCTTGTGATTTTACACTTAATGAGAAGGTTTATGTTATATCTTCTACTTGTATGCATATTCAAGTCTAAATTGATAAGGTTGTTATATAAGTATGCCAGTCCTTTCAATATCAGTTGGATACCACCAAACGGGCCACCTCATGGACCACCATCATCATTCACGTAATCACAACCACTTCTCCCCTCAATTTCATCCAAGAGGGTGAGGCTCACCACTATCCCATGGAAAATTTAACACTTTTCCCTCTTAGAGTCTCCACTGTGGGCGCTGATTCTCAAAAGTAGCCTACTAATATCTGGTTTATTGATATGATCATGGATAGTCTAGAGTTTTGGGTGGACCCATATCCTCCTTACATAGATCCTTCCATTCTATATCAATTTCAAATGTTTAATATATGATCATTATAATTTATATTTATCATTACTAACACATAGCTATACATGAAACTATGTATGTCTAATTCTACATGCATCTTATGTTACTACATTTCTCAATTTATCTTTGATGATGGCATGATCTCCAATGTTATCATTACTACTGTTGATGCCTAAAAATTTTGATATTAGCAAATAATTCCCTATGGGAAGCTTTACTTATGTGGGACCAAATCTGTGGTCTATGAAGTGACCTCTAGGATATTAGAAGCTGGTTCTTTGAATTAATTAGGGATCAAAAGGGTAAGAAGGAAAATGCAAATAAAATTGAAACAAACTAAGGTGATACGTCAAAATTCTTGATGTACTTATTCCTAGTATTGCATAAAATATCTTGAACCATTAAAACATTATATAAAATTTAAAATTGCATGTGCATGATTTAAATCTTGCAATATGAATAAAAAGACAACACTATAAAAGTCGAGAATAGAAATCATAGATAACAATTGATTCCACACAAATTGACACATAAAACCACATCCTCTTCATTTTTAGATGGAGAATAAGATATGAAAGGCCCAAAGGCACATTATAAAATATTCAAAACCTTTCATGAGGGTCACTTGCTAAGGTCTTGAAATGGACAACAATAACTTTTGCTATTTCTATTCATAAACTAAACTATTATAATGTTAATTCTTTGATAATAGTCATAAAAAAAAATTATTAAAACAACTACCAGCCCCCTTTAAAAATAAATAATCCCATAATATATAGGCACAATGGCCTCACCTAGAACTTGGCACTCATGGTCATGATGAGACCATTTCAACTGAAAAGGGGAGCTTCAGCACATGAGTGCAATTGGTCTTCAAAATCCTAGATATGGCACAACTATTGATGCCTTATGATCCCCACAATTCTTATAAGAAGCACTATGGAGATGCATGTCTCCCTTGGAAATGCCTTTGGAATTCTTGTTAGGAATGGGGCCCACTTCCCTTGACCAATAGCACTGCTCAAATCCCTAACAAAAAAACCCTCACTCTTGAGGAGTGTTGGGATGGTGCATGGCACACTGAAGAGTGAGCATTCTTATTCAAAAATGTTTTACCTCTTTTTAATTGGTATCATGTGGAGCCACCATGTGGTGAATTCGTGATGCTCTTGGGGAAGTTGAGAATTCCTTTATAAAGAATGAGTGTGAGGGCATCATGTGGAGGGTGCATTTCCTTTTTGTTATAACTACATAGTGGGTCCTTCCCATTATTTCATTGGCCAATAGCATTACTTGATACTATAATAAAAATAAACCTACCTTGGATAAGCAATGTGATGCCATATGTTGAGTTGGTGCTACTCATAGGTGATCCAAGAACCTTTTCATGAAGAATGAGTGTCGAGGTACCATGTAGCACCAACAAAAAGAGCTAAGACTTAGCCATAAATGAATGAAGGGAACTCAAGAAAGAGGAGGCTGATACATAAATGATCAAACTCATTGAGCATGTTCATGCCAAAAATCTAACTACCCAAAAATACTATAAAATGTGGATTATGATCCACAGTTCTTGGTGACTTGCAAGGGAATATGCTTGTAGATGGAGGAACCCAAAAGCTCTAGTTTTGTTGATCAATTGAAGAAAAACTACAAAAAAGGGAACGCCCATGGAACTCATAATTTATAAAGAGAAGCCTTTAAAGGCATCCACTCTTCCTCCTTAGGCTAAGTCTTCATATTTAAAACCTCAAAGGCTTTATCCAAATCAATGATCTCTTTGAAGGAGATGTTGCTTAATCTTTATACTACCACTTGCATCTGAAACTCAAGTTGGGAAAGAGGCTTCAAAATGGTCTCCACTTCAGATATGCTTGGTGTTTGATCGAGAGCCACAAAGATGGCCTGGTCATTCTAATTTTTAATCAACATCTCTTTTATCTTGTCTTATGAGATGACTATGTTATCTATGAGGAATGGGGAGGTAGTCCCAATTGGACCAGCTATTCAATGTGACCCTTCATGTTCAGACCACCTTCTCTGAGGCATTCAAAAATGCCATGCATTTTGATGCTACCTTGTTGCATCTCAAGAACTCATTCACCTTCACCTTTGCCTACCTTCTATCATCCACCTCTGTTGTTTGGAGCATCCCATATATTGTGCTATACAACTTCTAGACTAGGAGATATAAATATTAAACCTTAGGGGATACAAAGGTAAGGCCGTAATCCATAGATGTACTCACCTATGTGGTTAGCCACGATGAGTCCATGATAAACCCAAGTGTTGGATTTAATTTTGTGGCCACATTCTTTATTCTCTCCCAATATGAAACATATAGTTATTAGACCATGGGGAGGATACCTGTGGTCTGGGAGTGGGTGGTGAGGTCATTTTTTAGCTTCTATATTTCTTGGTCCTTGGTCGAGGATTCTTGTTGCATCTACTACTACATCTATTATTTCACACTTGTGGAGTCCAAGAGACTCTTATGGGTCTATATGATCTCTAATTATTTTTCCTGCAACTTATTCTCTATGACCTAATTTTCCTTTTTTAGGCCATCAATTGTGGCCTTAACTTCTACTACTTGAATTCATAGTTGGGCTCATTGATTAGCTTCTGATTGGAAGCTCTCAGCTATGATGCAACTCTATAGGTCAGAACTCATCTTTGTGAGCTCCATGTCTTCAGCCTTAACCTCAACATTTAGATGGTCAATAATAGCTTTAACTCTTGTGAGTTCTTATTCTTTCTTTTCTAGTTGATGACATGCCTTAAGATAGTCCATTATGATGGAATTTTGGGTCTCCTCCATGAGTTCAACCCTATCATGTGGCCTACCCTGGTTAAGGTCCATGTCAATAGCATGAATTGAGTAATCCCCTAATTTTATTTATTCTTAGGGCTTGATTACTTGTGATATCATATGTGAAATCATCAAAGATTGTTATGCAGGGTCAAAGAATGATTGCATGTGAGGTGTCATCAAGGCCTTAGCCAATTTTTCTCTTCTCTTTTCTATCTAATCCTATTGGACTTTCCTTGCAGTCTCTAATTGTTAGTGTAATTGCTCCTATGATTGGATTAATTCCCCTATGAAAGGTGGATCCCTATGGTAGTCTGAAAGGAATGGTCACTTGATGTTGTGAAGCAGCAAATGTTGTTCCCCCAAAGATGAGTGGGTAAAGGGTCAATGTGGAAGACAATAAAGGTAGGAGGCTATAGAGAGGGGTAATGGCTGATTTCACTATGATGGATGTACTTGTGGTAGATGAAGGTAGAGGAGTGAAAAGTGGTACAAGTGAGGTGATTGGTTATGTGATGGTAAGCAGTGCAAGTAAGGTAGACTTGGTGGAAGGTGAAGATAATGTGAAGAATGAAGAAGAAGTGGAAAGAAGAGGGTCAAAAAAGCATACCTTATTCTATTTGGGCTTAGGAGGAGAGTTGAAAGCTTCTGCCTCAAATCTAGGCTGAGGTGACCCTACTTGAGGCTACCTTATAGTGGCCTTCACCAACTATTAGGAAATTGTATATAGAGGAGGAGACTAGGATGTAGGCCTCTAAATAATAAAAATTTCTTCCTCCTTCCTTAAGGGGATATCCTCCTCTTCTTAGACTAAAACCTCTTCTTCTGCCCAAGCTTCTTCCTCATGGTGCTCATCCTATAGGTTCTTAAATTGCTCATCTGAGTCTAGATCCTCAAATTTGAGCTCCTTTTAGCAAATTTCTATCTTATATTTTTAATAGGCATCCATTTTCTCTTTACTCTAGCCCCTCTAGATGAGTTATGTCCTTAAACCCTTTGTCATGGTCTTTATAGGATCAAAATCTCAGACTAGTTTATAGAAGGACTCCCATGGTTGGTAGGTGTTTGAAGGGATATTAGATAAATCCACATAGTGCTTTATATCATCCTCCATTGATAGCTTCTTTTTTTTAAAGTATGGCCAGGGCTCATGGATGAAGGGGTGGTGGTCTTCAAATTGACTATGTGTTTGGTCAGGTCGTAACTTTATTGATCATTGATCTAGTCTAGGTTAAGCTCTACCAACTTGAGCATAAGTAAATGCTCTTATGACTTCATAACTATAATGTCCCCTCTTGAAAATGGGATGTCATAAAGGGACCTCTTTTTCCAACTTGTGTCATATGTTGAGTCCACCATGTCGAGTTAGTAGGCTAGCTCCAGGGCCAAGGTCCTATCTGTGAGTAGGCATGGGAGTCAAAATGGCACCTCCTTGAATCCATGGACCCTAATGAATGTAAAATGGGCTTTAAAGAACTAATCAACTATAATTTTATAACCAATGAGCCATGTTCTCTCGTGGTCTATCATTCTGAAGGTAATAGCTTCCTGGCTGAGGTCAATCAGGTCTAAAGATAGGAAGCACTCTATGAACTCATGATAATTTGCATGGCTAATAGGATATGGGTCCATGTGAATATAGGGATCATTTTATTGGGATACGTACCCATTTCAATTGCATTAATGGTGAAGTACAGTGAAAATAAATATGAGTTCTAGTACAAGATCAGGTAAAGGAGGAAAGAAGAATACTTGAAGGTATTTTGGGATAAAAAGTTTTCCAATTGAATATGAATAGCATCAGTGATGGTGTCTACAAAGTCCATGTTATATGCCCTTTCCCTACTCACTATCTTTATGTGGAAGACCGTACCCAATTATAAATCATGGACATTGGTGTTTGAGTCCATTTTGAATATGAATACCAACATAGAAAAGGCATCCTTCATATCTTGTGCCATAAATCTTGTGAGACCAATGGGCAAAGGTGACATTTATGTATAATAGATGTGGAGAGTTAAGTTCAAGAACTTCAAATTTTGGATATGAGTGTCCCATACATTTTGTAATCTTTCCATATCATAGAAGTCTATGCTGGGATCTTTAGGGAACTAAATCATCTCCCTCACTGCATCGATATTGATGTCCACATTTAGCTAGTTTCCTATGATAATGTTAGTGGTATAATTATATCTCTCTGCACATAAGGCAATTATCTCTAGGCATAGGTACATGAGAGGCACCATGTATCGAGACAATGTGGAGCTCCAAATCTTGAAACCAAATGACTCAAAGTTGTTATTCTAAACATTTGAGATCATATAGGCATGAGCACCCTCCTTCAACTTCTTGGTATTCTTGGTTAATTTGCTTTCAAAGATCCCATCTGCAAAGTCTAGGACTAGTGTGGGGTCCCTGCAATCCCCCTTGGTGACACTCTTGACATTTGGCACTATGGGCTTTAGAGTGCAAAGGTGAAAGCATATGATTTACTTCTCACAAATTATGGGGGAAGGTCTCCATGACCACCTGATCCATGAGTTCTTTACTTCTCAGGGTGCCCACCACTAGACAAGGATCTAGAAGTCTCTATCTTATAACTCTCATGAAAAATCTTCTATTTTCCTTAAGAGAAAGATTGAGAACACTTGATGTTGGCTTCTACTCACAATTCTTTGTAATTTTTCACTCAATTCTTCGCTCAAGATGCTTTGTTCAATGTTCAATACTCTCTTGAAATTCTTAAGATTTTTAAATGTTTGGCTTAATCAAGAGACATGTATTTATAGGCCAATGCTTCTAGCATGATCATCATGCATCCTTTTTAGTTTGAGTACCCATAAATGTTAAGAGCAACACACACACTTGAGGAACATCTCATAAGAGATTTTGTGGGGATCCTCATGGGAGATTGTGTAATTGGGGGAAATTGACATTAATTACATGGGGATTAAGGTAGATAATTATCTTTTAGAGATGATTCAAAACTAGGGGAGCCAACGTGCAGACACCTGGCAATGGGATAGCAGCAACTTGTGCCAATAGCTCCTATTTTTAAAAGGAAATAAAAACAAAAGAGGAAATTAACTAACTATATACAATGGTGAAACTGATAAATCAATTAAAGTGATTCAATTGGATTCCATTAACTAGAATCTCTAAGACATTGTCTTCTTCATCTAAAAAATTGAATGCATTACCCTACCTATTGTTGATGATGTGAAAGGGTCCTCTCCATACAGAATCAAACTTAGCATGTTGACCTGGATTCATATACCTTTCATCATATTTTAAAACCAAGTCTCATGGATTGAAACCTGGATTGGATGCCTTCTTATCAAACCATCTCTTGACTTCCCATTGTCAATTGATTTTAGCATCACTGGCTTGTTATCTAGCTTCTTGAAGACTCAACAATTTCACTAACCTGACCTCCATTGCTCCATTTTCTGCTATCTAAAATAGCCTTTAACAACTATAAACTAGGAGTCTCCATTAAAATGGGCATGGTAACCTCTTTCCTATATACTAGTTCATATGGAGATGTCTTTATAATTTTCTTATGGGTGATTTGATTGGCCCATAGATCTATCTCCAGATGATTATACTACTCCCTCTCTCAATCATTGCCCATCCTCTTGATTAACTTATGAGGTTCTTATTGGTAGATTCCTCCAAACCATTCCCTTATGGGTAGTATTTGGATGAAATTTTCAAGAAAATGCCATTTCTAAGCGCAAACTTCTAAACCTTTGTACCAAGGAAAGCCTTCACATTGTCAGATATAATAATTTTAGGAAGGCCTAACCTTGCTACCAATTCCTTTAGGAAGTTGAGCATCACATTTTTAGTCACCTCTTTCAAAGGGGTCACTTTGGTCCACCTTGTGAAGTAGTCTATGGCCATAAGTCTCCATTTATGGCCCACAATTGATATAGGATTGATCATCCCAATGAAATCTAAGCCAAATTATGTGAAAGGCTCATCAGTCATAATCAGGTTTAGTGGCATGGCTGAATTCTTTTGCTTGTTTGTAAAAAATTGACATTATTGGAATTTTTTTATCACCTTATGACAATCTAAAAACATGGTCAGCTAGTAGTATCCCACATGCATGATCTTGGTTGTGGTTGTTTTTAATGAGAAATGTTCACTCAAAGGGGTAAAATGCATGTCTCATAGAATCATGTTGGCTTGGTGGTTCTCAACACATCTAAGAAGTTCTTCATCAAATTTCTTTTTGAAAAGGACTCCCTAGACTAGCATGTAACTAGCCCTTTTCAACCTATAGAATCTTATTTTATGTGTGGATAAGCCACTCAAATATTGGCTAGTTTACATAAATCAAGTTCTATCAATAACCTAGAACCCATCAATTTCATATTAACTCACTAAAACAATTTCTGATGCATCTTGCTCATCTGTCAAGGCATCCAGGTATTGGACCAAATATTTGAAAAGTCCCCTCCCTTATATCACCTTAGTTGGTCTAAATTTTATGTCATATTCCACTATCTTAGTGATCTAATTTACCCTCTTTTCGATTATTTCTCCTCTTATTATATACTCTCTGACACTGAAATGTGCCACATATATCAGTATCTTGCTTCTTGCCACCAAGTGTTTAAATTTTTTGAGACCTTTAATGATGGTGAAATCCTACTTCTCAATGAAATTATAATTAATCTCATATCCATGAAAGGTTATTGAATAGAATGCAATAGGATGCTCACCTTTCCCTTCTTCTTCTTTTTGAGTTAACACAACTGCCAAGCTATGTTCACTCCCATAAACATACATGATGAAATCTTTAGATAAGTTGGGATTGACTAGCATGGGAGTGATGGATATTGATTTATTAATCTTTTCAAATGCTATCCTTCCTTCAACGGTCCATTTGAAAGTTTGGTCTTTCTTCAACATCAATGTAATTGGACTTACCAGCCCTGTGAAGTCAAATATGAATCGACTGATGAAATTGATCTTCCCTAGGAAAGATTGGACTCCTTTCTTGTTGATTGGTAATGTTAAATCCCAGATGGCCTTTGCTCTATTTATATTGATAGATATTCCTTTTTTAAATACCACATATCCTAATAATTTACCTTATGGGATGCCAAAGATGCATTTTTTGGGGTTAAGGGATACACTAAACTCTTGGCATCTTTGAAAAATCTTCTCCAAATGATCAAAATGATTTTCCTTTTTCTTAGAGAATATTTTCAAATCATCTAGATAGATGAGGATGATTTTGTTAATTAGGCCCTCAAATGCTATGTCCATGGCTCACTAGAAATTAGCCCCTGCATTAGAGAGGTTGAAAGGCATTTTTGCATATGTGAAGGTTCCCCACTTCATAGTGAAAGTGGGTTTAGAGGGCTTTGATTTTCGTAGACTGGTTTGAATCTTTAGATTAGATATATGGTATGTTGGATCACCTCCCAGTCATATCCTTTTAAATAATCATAGGTCTAGGCCATAACCCCTTCATAACTATTGTAGAAAGACATCAATTGATCCTTGTCCTTTTAGGAAACTTCTTTCCCCACTTTTAATTTTCTTCCATATCCTACATCAAGCTTAGAGTATTCACCTTTGTCTATGACAAACTTATATTTGTCATTTCTTGCATAATTAGAATCAAATAGATTCTCTAAGGTGATCAGTCCCTTTGGAAGTTTATTGGACTTCAGTTGCATGATCTGATCCCCATAAGCTTCTTCAATCTCTGGCTAAAACTACTCTATAAACTTGCAAGATTGATGAAGAAACATAAAAATTTAAGTATTACTCTTGAATACCTTCTAGTTATGATCATTATCTAAGATAGTGGCCTAATAATTATGCACACTACTTGTTTATTGGTTAAAAATTTAGTTATCAGATCAAATTGGGAGTTGATTACTGTCATTCTATCTACCTAAGTGTCCATGGACCTAGGAATGACTTGGATATTGAATGCTTCAAACACTTCAATTAGATCCCATATTCGATGGTGGTGAGACCTCATGTAGATATTCTTTATAGCCACAAATCCTCTCACTTGCCTTACTACAAGTTTAGAATCTCTGAACACCTTTAACTATTTTGTGCCCATGCACTCGCCAAGGCTGAGGCCATGGACCATGTCTTCATACTCAGTTTCATTATTTATGAAGATAAACTAGAATTGAAAGGCCCTAAGGGTCTCTTTTTTAACTAGAGACATCAATAAAATACCATCTCTAGAGTTGGTCTTATATTTTGCACCATCAAAATGCAGAGTCCAAAATTTGGACTCATTTTTTGGCTTCTTACTCCAATCCCCCTTTTCCTTCATGACTTTGCAGATGACCTCATCTTCATCATGGATTACATAATATCTAAGGATGGTGGCATCAAATTTCATTAACAGGTCATTCTTGATGAATTCATTAATGAGGACTTCCTCCTTCGATCTCATGTTATCTACCACTCTTTCTTCCTGGAGCGTTTATACACAATACATCTCTTTATTGGAAAAATAAGTGTGCATTGCTTTGAATTTTATCATAACATCATCATCTATGTGCTCTAGATGTAGTGGCTTGAACAACACTTTTAATTTTGAGCCATATTTGGTCCTTAAGATTAAGTGAGACCAGTCCAAAGATAAATATCTACCTATCTTGGCTGTGAAATCTCTTGATAGGCATAACCTAAACACTGGTAGGATGTCAATTACCACAACTTCTTGGGGGACTATGATATTAGAACAAGAATAAAAAGTTAGGGGAAGAGCCTTGATAATACATATAGTTTGGACCTTCTTCCCATCCAACTATATTACCCCTTTATTCAAAAGTTCATATTGAATTTACAGTGCATCCATAAGCTGTTTGGGAATTACTATGGTTTGGTGCTGGAATCAATCATAGAATTGTGTAACAGCTTGTTCCCCATTATGAGAGTTAAATAAAATGGGGTAGGTTTCATTTTAATTACCCCTACTTTGGAGTTGATGAATGTAGATGGTGTATGAGGTTGTGCATTATTTTTGGCTTCTTTTCCCATGTTTTGTACTTGTTCCATGCCGAGGTAGCTTGTGTAAGCTTTTCTTGGTTTTCTAATGTCTCTCATAGTAGAGACTTCTACTTGGGGATAAACAAGATGTCCCAAAGAGAAACATTAGATGGGGCCTTCTTCAGCTAATCCACTACATTAAATAACCCTTGAGATCAAACTTCAAGGTTGTTTACCTTGTTCTACATTATGCGTCTCTACTTTTGATATGTTGAGGGTGATAGTTGAGGTCTTGGGATTTTTCCAAAAGTCACCTTAGGTTTATAGAAAGCCTCTTGAACCTCAGCCGGTTTCTTCTTAGATTGAGTATAGTAGTCTGATTAGACTTGTAGGGCTTTAATCATGGGGATCTCACTTTCATAAATTGCATCTTTGCCTTCCATCCAAGAGAAAATCGCATGACATGAGGCTATCTCCTCTTCTTGCTCCAAGGACATTCCTTGAATTTGATCCATTAGGAAGGAATTTTTAACACCCAAGGACTGGTATCTGTAGGGAGCTAAATCAAGTGTGTTATCTTGTCTTTATTTCTTGGAAACTTTTTACTAGAGATTGCCTCTTGAGTAATTTTAGGGTGTATGTGCATTATTGCACGCAAAACACCATGAATTTGAGTCATCTACCAAGTTGTTTTGTCTAGTGACTAATTCTATGTTTGAGCTAGGTGGGACCATTTATAAAGGATCAAGAATTAAGATGATTTGATTTTTAGGTCATACTTATGATGATTCAACCTCCATCCTCCCTGATATTTATTATGTTGATATGACACTCTTCTATTTTGGTAGTTTGGTAAGGGGGATTCATGGGCATAACTACTTATCTTTTGAGATTTATGATCTCCATTTGATAAGTTTCATAGGATTCTCTTCATGACATTCATCTCCATAGCTAGCATGGATGAAGAGGATGTGCTTCTTTGATTAGGTGGATATACATACATGAAAGAAAGTGTTTGCGATATTCTTGGGACTTCCTCTTGTAGTGTCATAGATATTTTTGGAAATATGGGCATTGGTGGTCATAGGGGAAGCTTCTTGGCATCTATCAAATTTCTCTCTACTTTGATATCTAATTCATACATGTTTAATAGTGTTTGTCCTCTAAGGGACTGGATCATAACTAATATGTCTAAATTGCAGGCCTTGAGGTAAAAGATATTGGTCATACATGTGGGTAGTCAAGCTACTATCAGGATTCTTTGCTAGGTCTTATTGAACCTGATATTAAAATTAATGATAGCCTCTTATGCGGCTCTCTTAATAGTGATTAACTACTATAGGAGGGATGACCAGTATGCTTTCTCATTGAATCATTCAAATAATCTATTTCCCAAGAAATCTCATGTGGTGATGGAGTTGGGTGATAAGGATTGGTATCAGTCAAGAGCTTTCCCTTTGAAAGAGGTAGATAGTAGCCTTAAGGATATGTTTTGTTGGGTGACATAATGCATAGTATAAACATTGGCAACATCTTGAAGATGTTCCACTGTGCTTTTAAAAACCTCCCTTGTGAATTTAAAGAGTGCCTTTAAGGTGTTAGTAGGAATAGGATCCCATGTATATGGGGTTACTAGAGGAATGAGTGGGCTACCATTGTTCCATGCTAAAAAGTTCCTTGGTTGTCTTGGGATCGCCATTTGTTGTGGTGGTTATGTTGTGCTAGATCTTGCGATCCTTTGGTGAGTTGCAGCTACTAGAGGTGGTAGTAACAATCTTGGATTTTGCACTATTTATGACCTTGTGATAGTTCTCTAGCTCATAAACTCTGATTTTTATTCAGGTAGATAGGTCCCACTAGGCATGCCAAAAAAAGGGGAACTATTGATGCCTAAAACTTTCACTCTCAACAAATAATGCCCTATGGGAAGCTTTACAAATGTGGGACCAAATTTGTGGTCTGTGAAGTGACCTCTAGGATGTTATAAGTTGGCTCTTCAAATTAATTGGGGATGAAAAGGGTAAGAATGAAAATGCAAATAAAACTGAAACAAACTAAGGTGATGCATCAAATTTCTTGATGTACTTATTCCTAGTATTACATAAAATAGCTTGAATCCTTAAAACATTATAGATAATTTAAAAGAGCATGTATATGATTTAAAACCTGCAATATGAATAAAAATCCAACACTATAGAAGTAGAGAAGAGAAATCATAGATAGAAATTGATTCCACACAAATTGGCATAGAACACCACATCCTCTTCATTATTGGATGGAGAACAAGCTACAAAAGGCCCAAACCCACAGTATAAAATATTCAATCCCTTTCATGATGGGCACTTGCTAAGGTCTTGAAATGGAAAACAATAATTGTTTCTATTTATATTCATAAACTAAACTATTACAATGGTTATTCTCTGATAACAGTCATAAAAACAAAATTACTAAAACAACCACTAGCCCCATTTTAAAAGAAAGAAGCCCAAAATATATAGGCATAATGTCCTCAAAAGGAAACAACACATGAAACTTGGCACTCATGGTCATAATGAGGTTGTTTCAACTAAAAAGGTGAGCTTCAGCTCATGAGTGTAGTTGGTCTTCAAAATCCTAGATATGGCACAATTATTGATGTCTCATGATCCCCATGATGCTTATAAGTGTCATGGTGATGTGTGTCTCCCTGAAACTACCTCTAGAAATATTATTAGGAATGGGGCCCACTTCCTTTGACCAATGGCACTGCTTGAAGCCATAATAAAGAAACCCTCACTCTTGAAGAGTACTGGGATGATGCATGGCACACTGAGGGTTGAGTGTTTTTCAAAACCTTTTTACTCTTTTTAATTTACAATGTGTGGAGCCACCATGTGGTGAGTTGGCATTGATCCTAATAAGGTCGAGAACTCATTTGCAAAGAATGAGCATGAGGGTACCACATGGAGGGCTTGTTTCCTTTTTGTTATAACTACATAGTGGATCATGCCCATTATTTCATTAGCCAATAGTACTTCTTAAAGCTCTAATAAAAAGAAACCTACCTTGGATAAGCATCATGATGCCACGTGTTGATCTATCACTACTCTTGGGTGAGTCAAGATCCTTTTTGTGAAGAATAAGCATCAGGGCACCATGTGGCACCAGTGAAAAGAGATGAGACTTAGCCATAAATAAACAAGGGGAACTTGGGAAAGAGAAGGCCAATACATAAGCCATCAAACTCATCAAGTACATTCATGACAAAAATATAATTGCCCAAAAATACTATAAAATGTGGATTACAATCCACAACTACTTTAGATTTCAATATTTTATATAACATCATTCACATAACATTCTTCATCTGAGCTATGTTATTGCATAGTATTCACAACTCACCTTAAAATTTTGGGCATACACAATGGTTTATCTTAGAGACTAGGTTGCAACAACACATTGCATAGACAAAAAATTGTAGCTTTTACTTAGTTGATCATAGTGCATACCTAAAAATTAGCTAGAAAAAAGTTTCAAATAACAATGTTCCATTTGGACAAGGGTGCAAGTTGACCATGTCTAAAAGAACATGTTATTGTCTTAATATTTAGAAAATAATGATTTCAATAAATTATGAGAATCACAGTCAATTAATGTATAATTTTAAACAAGTACTCAAAATAATTTCAAATGAATACTTAGGTTTATCTCAGATTTTGCTCAGATTGGGGGCATCATGTGTGGCATGTGTTCTATTATTTTCACAAGTATTTTTCTCATAAAATATCATGGTATTACTTAATTTTAGATTGATATAAACCTAGATATTAGATTAGAGGAATGTGAACAACATATGACAACCTTCTTGCTCAATTTTACACTAGTTTCGTAGAAAGAGTGGAAATTCATGTAAGTCTTTATGTTGTATACACTAGACTCATATTATGTTATTTTTTCACCAATTTTGCACCAAAAAAGAGTCTTATTCCATCTACAGTGGTTGATTCACCTTTTTTCACTAGTTTTTCATCAAAATGATCCATTAGAATTCACATAGGGATTCCATGCTGCTATAATACTTTGGATATGCAATGATGTATTTAAGTGCACCTTGAATTCTAGAGCACACTTTATTTCAATGAGGATTGGGGCATATATAGTCCAATCCAAGTATTTTCAATGAATAATAAATCTCCAAGGGTCTTACCCTCTACAATCACCAGTTTTACACTAGAAAATACAATAGTTCATGTACCCAATCAGGTGTACTCATTCATGATTATTTGGTCTCTAAATTTATGGTTATACTTTTAGATTTTCATCTTACATAAGGACTAATTTACACATGTTTCATTTTCATTTTTTATGAAGCATAGTTCAGTGTGTGGCCTACATTCAATAATGTTCTTAAAAGGTAAGTTCAAGTATAATACTTTTCCTTTTACTCTAGTACTTTCACTTTGTTGTATTTTTAAAATAAAATGGGTGTAAATTTAGACACATAAATTAACATTTATTGTTAAAATAATGCACTTGTGACCAATTTTGATACACACTTAGCTCATGCCTAATTCCATGGTCTTTGACCATCATTACTTCACTTATATGACAATGACCTATTCCTACAAGCAACTAATGATCACAAAATGTCCCCATTTCTCATTTGAAATAACTCAAGCTTACCCTCTGATTGATCCACACTTCCAACTTAGTTGTCTTTTCTCTTTAGATAAGACCATTATTTCAATACAATCCTGGTCATCGTTAGTGTCTAAATACATTTATTTCATCCTCCCACCAAATAATATCCAATTTCTCAAATTAAAATTCACCTAATGGGTCATCCCTCATGTTTATCAATACCCATTTGAAGGAATTCCAAAATGATCACTATAAATACACATTTGTATTTTCAATCCATTTGTCCACTAAAGGATCATATGATTAAAAATCACTAGAACATATAACTACACATTAAGAGGAAAGCATTTATTCTTCCCAATTCTTAGTCCACACAACTCTAGTAGCCATGAGCTAAGTTAGAATATACCTCCAAGGTCATAAGTCATTTTTGAATCACTTATCCACACCAAGATTGCACTAACATATAGAATTACACTAGTTTTTGACAAACACCACCATAGCATGGGAGAACTATATGGAGTTTGATCCCTTTTCAAAATATTAGTATGTAAGAAGTGCTCAATACAGGGGATGTTGTGGTCATGACCTATTTATCTAAGCCCTTTTTCAAACACTAACCCCTTTTTCCCATTTATTCTATTCTATCTTCATGACCTATTTATCTAGGGTGTCAAATGAAGAAGGCACACAACAACTTTTACAATGAATCATATAGATACGATCACACACACATAAACAACATCCAAAGATGCACAGATCCAAAATTTCATAGAGAGCTAAAATCTTACTAGACATCATTATGCCCTAAGGACACCAACACGGGTCACACCTATCTAAATAGTGTGGTCTTGTATAATATTCAAGTGAAGCCATGTTCCTGATTCATGTCATCACCATACATTCATACATTCAATCTCATAGTTGCACTTACATTCAAACATATCATATTTATAACTAAGTTTTTCTTCTTTGGTAATTTCCCTATTTATAAATTTATCAAGATTCAAATCAATTTGTATCATTTATTGCATATCTATAGCATATTGATTTAATGCATCATTTTTTCATAATTAGGATTTAACCTTCATTTATTTAACATTTTTTGATAAAACACATCCAAATATCATACATACATGTTTTGGTAGGTTTTATCATCATACAAATATAACTTCCTCATCTTCCTTTTATTGGTATAAACACCTCCTAATTATTTAAGTAACCTTTAGAACCCACCTTTTGGTCATCTTCCTAGCCACACTTGGTTTAGTCTTTTTGGGTCTTATGAACATCTAATTTTTGTATAGGCCTTGTTATTACAATATATTTAGTATTTTTTGTGAATATGGATCATCACCTTGAATTTGGTACTTATTGGTGCTTGTTCATATGCCTTCATCTCTCTCTTTATTCTTCATGTCAACATTTGGTCCCATTTTAATTTGTCTATCATCTTGTCATGTTCATTTTATGCCTATGGGCTTGTTTTCTCTCTCCTCTCTCTATATGTGTATATTTATTCTTATTGGATGGGAATAAAAGTCCCACTAAATGTGTCCTCGATAGAAATGGTGGATCCACCATTTTAGTCCTCTTTATGTTTTTGAGCCTTTCTTCCCATGGTCATATTCTTTCAATGTTTGGTTTCATTTTTTAGGTGTTTTCATTTTCCTTTGTCGGCTTATATGTGTTAATTGGTATTTAATTCAAAAAATTACAATTATATGTATACAAATCATATTCAATCATTTTAATATAGAGGATAGACTCCAAGAATAAGACACCAAGTGTCATTGAGGTTCCTAAAGGATTTTCTTTCTAATCATTAATTTTTAATTCTAGGCACACTCTACATTAATTTATCACTACTCAAGGAATTCCATCACATATTGTACCATACAAGGCCTAGATAAATGTTCATTTAGTTTCATCTCACACTTAGGGAGAGAAGGAAAATCTTATTCTCTCACTCTTCTATTCACACTATATAACAACTATGTTAGATTTGATTATGGGATGCAAGATACATACAACTCCTATATGGTAGCCTAACCCAACTATTTATTCACTTATTATTTTATATTATGTTTTTTTTATGGAAATTTAGGTGAAGATAACTGAAGAAAAAAATAATATATTTTTTCTCATTGATTCTACAAAGTGCAAATATAGAAAGGCATGACATTTAGTTGTGAAGCGACACGAGAATATATAGATTCTAAAAATGAGAACGTTACATAAATGACGTCAAAGGAAATGAAAAATAATTAGAAACACTTTGCATTCATCATGCCCTAGATACAAATTATGCATTCACGATTATTATTTATATGGAATCAAAACTTCAAATTTGGCACACAGTCAGCTACAATTATGTATAGTCCAAATCTGCTTTCAAAAATCATAAATTCAAATCACATGTGAGTCCTTTACATTTTTATCTCTTTCAGGTTTAATTTCTAATTCAATAATTTCCTTTTACATGTTTACTATTTTTTATCACATAAGGCTAGGTATAAATAATGTATTTTATTTATTTATAATATACTTAGCAATATTATCATTTGGTTTACCTTAAACAAAAAAATTGGTAAAATATATTTGTGATCTTGAGATTTTAACATTCAAACTAAGGTTTATGAGCTATTTACCCTTAGGGTTTATTGTTTTTCATTAATATCATATTCATATTTTAGGGATTATCCACCCCTTAGGGCTTCATTCCTTTGTGTGTGGCTTTTTTGGCATTAATCATGGTTTATATAGGTGAAATTAATGAAAATGTTACATATTTATTTGATGCTAATTTTTTTAATGTGAATGTTTGAAATGACGAAAGAATTAATCAATGTATTTTTCAAATTGTTTTAAAAAAAAAATTAGTAAACCCTACTCTTATTGATGAAATGATATATGTTGCATAAGAAGTGAATAATGCAAATATTTATCATATAGGCACCCCTAGAGTTTATAATTGTGTTCATGTGATTTGATTTATGATAAGTGTTTGATGTCACCCATGAGAAATAGTGCTCCTATGGATAATATCAATGTTAAGACTCAACCTTTGATTAAACCTATTTAAATTACCACCATTCTACACATGAGATACTGATTATGATGCATATTATATGTAGCTTACAAATACAACTGTTTAATCTTTCACTTCATAAAAAGACTTCTAATGTCAGGGTTTAGGATAACATTTTACCTTCCATCATATTCTAAAGGATGTGTTTGACAGCCTCTTCTATGTGACTTGATTGTTCTAAATTCCCAATTATTATATGGTCATGGGATCCCTCAAGTGCACCTTGTTGAAATATTTTTAACTATAGGAAACTATGAGGATCATGTTTTAATATTAAGTTGTTTTATAGCACATTGATTGGTGAGGCCTTGCCTTAATTATTTAATTTAACTAGTGGGTCCATATATTAATTTTTAGGATTATAATAGGCCTTCCTCGACAAAAATATTACCAATAATAGACCTAATAATATATATATATATAAGATCATCAAATATCTTTTAAAAGTTTAAAATAGGGTAAATTTTAATAGCCATTATAAGAAATACCCTTAGATTTTGTTGGTAAATTTATAGATATATGTTTCAAAGTCATGGCAAATCCAAGGGGAGGAGAGGTATGAAACCAGATGTATTCAAGACTAGTTGGATGCATTGTGTAACTATCCAGCTGCATTGTGCAACCAGATGGATGCATCTGGTAAGTTGTGTTACATATGCAGCCACCGGTTGCATTACATATCTTCCCAACAACAAAATATTTTAGTTGTTGGGTATATTTTCTATAGGTTATGGTGTAAATGTAAAAATGAAATCAAAAACTTAACGAAACATAAATATTATTATATATTTGGATTCATCTGGAATATTTATGCATTTTTGAAAAAAAAATCATCTCAATTTGATTTTGTATGTACAAGTTATGGTATCAAAAAGTTGGAAAATTTTGCATTGCATATGCAATCGACCAGTTGTATATGTGATACAAATTCTGCCAACTTCTTGAGGCTGTAACTTTTGCATACAAAATTAGATTGAGACGGGTTTTTTTTTTATGTTGCATAACTCTTTGATAAAAATCCACATATGTAATCATATTTAAGTTTATATAAGTTTTTGATGGCATTTTTCCTTCACCCCACAACCTATTTGTTTTATCTCTTCAATGCAAATGGTGACTTCTTGAATTGTACCAATGAATCATATTTAACCCACACACACACACACATACATACATATATAAAGGTGAAATGGGAATATTTTTTCTTTGAGGTATTGTAAGCATTTGGAAAGCCAACCCAAAAAATAACTTACATTCTGATTTTTTAGGCAACCCAGTTCTATGTACTATCCCTCCAAATTCACCAAAAACAAATTCCTAAAAACTTAATATTTATGAATTAATTAATATTTACCGCTAAAATTTACACCTTCTTCTAGTCATTTTTCACTTTCATTATCCCCTTCCTAAGCCTAAAACCCTTTCTAATAGTTTACATTACACTGTCAGCCCCATTGACCCTGTACTTTAATTGATAAAACTTATTTAGGGTCTAGGTCATCCCCTAGTAGACCTAAACCAAGACCTAATTTCCTTTTATCAATAATGATATAGAGTCGATTAGCCCAACCATGTCAGCTAAACTTTTAAAAAAGTTTAGGGTTAGATTCAGCTATATATACACATACATTTCATCATTTATTGAAGAGCGAATGGAATAAGAAGAAGATTATATTGTACATCTGCTTATCCACCATTTTATTTGAGGAGCATAGCTTATAGTTTCAATACTTCCTTTGGAGATATGAACCTTATCATGTGGAGAAGTCTTTTGGATGCATAGATAATTTGTGTAGCCTATAGTTGACTTGTCTTTGTTATCATTACATATCACAACAACCTCATACAAATCACCTTGGCCAAGGGAGATATGGAGGTTTGATAGGTTCATATTCAAAGATAATTATTCCTAAAAAATTTCTTCCTTTGTAAGATTAAATAGATTTGCATTTTTACTTCTCTCCCATACATTAAGATTTCCTATACATTGACGTGAGTATAGATCTTATATGCATGTTTACATTTTATGTTTTTTAACCCTACTTTGTGCCACAAGCTTTGGTGATCACTAGATTACATTTTAATTTACTTCTCATTTACTTTGTGAATATAAAAACATAAGACCTAGATAAGTTTATTACATAGTTTTGCTTGACTAGAGGCTTTAGAAATTTTATTATGGTAAGAGATCCCTTGGTTAGGTCTAATGGATCCATCTTGTCATGACCTCGAATATCTAATGTATCAATAATCAAAAGTATAAGTAGGATTTATCTTCTTCAAGATGGGATTGATTAATAGATCAATTACATTTCCCTTTGCATACATTATAGAGAACCTGACGTGAATCAAACCCTTGTAGGTTTTACTTCACACCATCATTTTTACATCATATTATATTTCTCTATATTTGTAGTATTGTATTTAACCCATTGGTATAGTCCTAACTCTTTGTGTGTAAGATTAACACACAATCACTCCAAAATGACTTTGTTCTATTTATGCAAGTCTTCACCAAATATGGTTACTAGATCAAATAGTTTAGCACAGTATTCTTATTCATTTTTAGACTCGCATACATAGTCGAACTATTCAAATATGTCTGTTATTTCTCTTCTATCAACACACAAGTCTATAAACATAATCAAACCAATTGACTATGTTCTCCATTTTTTCTTAGCATATAGGGTTTTGCAAGCTTGGTCAAACCACTTGACTTAGTTAGCAAAATTTTGAAACAGTATTTGAACATCACATCATAAAAAATTTCAATCTAAAACATTTTCAAGCCCGTCAAGGTTCCTTCCTTTCTCTTTTTGTCATTTCAGTTCTTCTTTCAGTACTATTTTTCACAAGTTTTCAATCTATAAAATTGTAGCCCTACAATAAACTAGGTTGACCTATTCGACACAATTTTGTAGTCTATCTTCCATCTAAAAGACATAGTCAACTTGTTCAATTGTGTTCTTATAGATATTGCTTCTAAAATATAGTAGTGACCCAGTGGACTCTGTTTTACACTATTTTCATATAGTGTCACATGAACTGACTCTATACTATTCTCAATCAAAGAATTAACCTCTATTTTTTAGTAATTAATTCAACTTTCATTTTTAATTATTTGCATGCTTAGAGTAACTCACATAGATTAAATAGGTTGGTTTTTAAATTACCATTTTAGTTACACTATTTTCTCTTTGGCACACACTTCCAAATCATTTTACATTAAAAAAGCATTAAACATTTATCTTCACAGGCCTACCTACTTATATTTCATCACCAATGGGGAAGTCAACTTGGTTTTCTGGCTAATTATAAATATGTGTTAGATGGTATATATTGGCAAAGCACCCAACACCCTTATTGTTGTAGGATTGTGAAGTGAGGGGGTAGGCCCAAATACCAAGCCAGTACCATTACCAATATAGATCCATTTCATCCTAAACATCTTGAAATCAACCTTAGACTACTTTCTAGTTCTTTATTTCAACCAACTTCCCAATCACATTACAATTAAACTTTATTATAACTTAATAACACTTAGGATGACCAATTAGTTAGCATTTACTTTCTAGTTGGTGTTTTTTCTTTGATTATTATATTTTATATTGTAAAATATGCATTTGCCAGCATTGGTGCAAGATTTGTGTTTGTGTTCTAGCTGGTAAAGTCTCTTATAGACTATTTATCCTTCTTTCCTTTAGTACACAGTCAACTAGTTTGATTGTATATCCCTATCTTCCTATTCAATCCCCTATTCATTAGTACATAGTTGACCTATCTGACTATGTACCCCTATCTTCCTATTTAGTCCCATATTCAATAGTACATAGTTGACCTATCTGAATATGTATCCCTATCTTCCTATTTAGTGCCCTGTCCAATAGTACATAGTCAATTTGCACGACTGTGTATCCTTATCTTCCTATTTTGTTCCCTTTTTTATAGAACATAATTGACCCTTTCAACTTTGTATCTTTACTTCTAATTTTGCATTTGCATCCCACCTTTAGTCTCCTTTTCTCACCATGAAATTCTTGTTTAAAGATAACATAAAGTTAAATCCAATAGACATGATGAGCTTTACCAACCCAAAAATAGATCATGGCTTCCACTTTAAATGAAATCAATGTGCATGTGGCCACTCATACTACTAATTATGGGATGTTCATTCATCAGTAGTTCATAATCCTCTTTCCTTCTTATAAGATCAACTAGAATTAGAGTACACACTTGAAATGTTCTTCTTCATTAATGAGTTTCCTCAACATCAAGTAAAAGATCCTTCAAATATTTACCATCGCATGATAAGTGTTCAAGTAGAAGAACCCCATTCACAATCCCCTACATTCTCTCATGGATTTATGGGTGACACCTTCTTTGCTTCTCAAACTCTCCCTTATATTTACTCCTTATCATATTATGACCTCTTTTTCCCTGATCTCTTCAACCTCCATGCCAAGCATCTCCACTAACATGGTAGATTCAATATCTAGTTGGCATTTTCTAAGGCCTCGCATCCTCAATCAAGTTATTAGTGCATCAGTTTCCACCAACACTAATCAGGCTACTCGTGCTTCCTTTTCTTCTAATGTTAATCCTTCCACTAGTGCATCATTTGATACACATACCAATCATGCTACTAGTGCTTCCTTTTCTTCTAATGTCAATCCTTCCACTAGTGCATCTTTTGATACACATACCAATCATGCTACTATTGCTTCTTTTTCTTCTAATGTCAATCCTTCCACTAGTGCATATTTTGCTACACATGCCAATCACACTACTAGTGCTTCCTTTTATACCAATGATTATCATGCCACTAGTGTCATGCATGCCACTTCTCATAATGCAACCCAAGCCACACATACCAATGCTAATGCTTTGCATGATTGTTTCTATTCAAATTTTGCTTTCAATTTCAAAGGAGAGAATTATGAGAAACTTAAGAAGGAATGGTCAAGGCTTGATGTGTACCTGGATATAGTTTGCGCACCGTAATCCAGACGCTGTGAGTACTCCTCTTTGGCTGTGGAGGAATGACACCTGCAAAGAAAAGAAACTTGGACAAAAGAAGGCGTTAAATGGACAGATAGTGGGTTGTCAAGCGAAAGCTTGATCCTAGAAGTATGAAAACTTCCTTAAGGGATATAAACCCACTAATCAAAAAAGAAGTATGTCTGATAAATAGCAGAATATGAAAGACTAAAGTGATAAAAGATTGAAATGAAAAAGGGAAGTAAAGGCTTACTCGAAAGAAGCTGTCGAACTGATCACAGTCATCGGCGTCAGTAATCCTACCGGCGTCGGTTGGTCAAGGTGCTGACATCGGTTAATATGCCAACGTCGGTTGGGGTAGTAACCGGCATCGGTCGGGGCAGTTAGCTTGGACGGGGTCTGGGCAGGTCTGTGGTCTGTAGACAGAGTCTGGTCAGGGTTTTGGTCTGTGGACAAGGCCAAGGAAGGGTCTGGGTTTGTTAACAGTCTTGAGACAAAGTTTTGGGCTTGGTTGAATGGTCTGGGGTCTGGGTCTGAGAGTCTAGTTGAATGGGCAGAGTGTATGGTTCGATAGAGGATGGAGAAAATAGGGAGGTGGATAAGTTAAGATTCGGGTCTGGCTTGGTTAACAGTCTGGTCTAGGGAGATATTGTTTGAAAGCAATAACTTAAAAGAGAATAAAAACACAGACAATATACTTACATGTGCCTTATAGAAGGTGTGCTACTGATGATTCCCGTACCTGCTGTTGATGTAGCCTGTGTGGAGAACCTGTTGCTGATGGAGAAATTGAAGCTGTTGCTACACCTGAGGGAGAGAGTGAGAGGCTTGACTGAGAGATTTGGCCAATTGACAGATGGTCGAAGACTGAAGATTGAAGGATTCGTGAGTTGCTTCCAGAGATTAGCTAATTTTTTATTATGATTGGGATCTTCCAAGAGTCTTAAAAAATTGGTTAAGTATAACCGACGTCAGTGATTCTGCCGGCGTCGGCCGACATTTGACCGATGTCGGCGGGGTTAGAATGGGCAAAATGAGCCACCAAGCCCGTTTTTCATCTGCCAAGTGCACTATCCGTTGGAGAATGTCGAGGGTTGGGCTAAATACGCACGAGATTTTGTTAGGCGGTTAGAGAGAAGTAAGAATTGGTCTTGGGTGAGTCATAGGATGGGAATTAGTCCAAGGCGAGGTGTCCTAGGTGAGGTGTCATGGGTGATGTGTCCAAGGAGGGGGGTTAATTCAAAATAAGTTTATTATTTTAAATTAGTAATTTTTAGGGATGAGTTAGGAATGGACCAAGGGAGAAGGTGACCAAGGGTTAAACACTATTTTGGTGTCTATATTTGCCCCTTTTTGTCTTGTTGGTTGCTCTAAACGAACTGCAAGACAAAAATAGGAGTCGGTTGCCCCAGGTATGGGATAAGGTTGATTTCGTCAAGTGAACTGCAAGACAAAAAATAAGCGAGGGTTGGTTGCCCCGATTATGGATGAGGTATCCCCCCTTAAAGCAAGAATCGAGAGAAGGGAACCTGGAATCGAGTGCTGATTTGATAGAGAGTGGATGAAAAAGGTGAAGATAGAGTGACAACACTGCAAAAGTAGTGATTGTGCATACACCACGTCACGAGGATGGTCAGGTCAAATTGTCACAGGTCGAGGGTCAAGGAGTGCCAAAACTGAAATAACCGGTCCCCAGCATTTAGTCATCTACTGATTGGGTTATTCAATCAAAGCTGAAGCTCCAATGGTCACTGTGTTCCAGGTATCCCAGGTTTAGGAAGTGCTCTCGAAAACATGAAAAAGTCACAAGTAGTGCGGATCAACTGGCTTGCGATCCTATACTTGTGAAGGTCAAAAGTGTGCGCACAATTTTGCTAACCAATCATGAGGTAGCATACATGCAAAAACAACCAAGGCAAAATAGCTTTGGAAGTAGTCGCGGTTTTAGGAGATGGGCATGATCTCCAATGTCTGGTGGTCGATGGATGGATGCAAAAGTGATCCAAGTGTGCCCCAGGGGGCCAAAATGACGTGGTCTGGAGGACTAACTGATTAGGGATATGATTTTGGTCATTTTGAAGAGGGATGAAGTTTTAAGGCTACCGACGTCGGTTATAGAACCAATGTCGGCGGCCAAAAGAGCCCGATGTCGGTCGAAATCAGCCAACATCGGCAGCTTAGGGCACGATTATGCCGACATCGACGGTCTATCAAATCTGACAAAATTGGATTGGCGGCCCACCAAAAGTCATTTGTGACATTTAACCAAGAGAAAAAAGAGCTCTAGAGTTGATTTAGTGAAAGTGACCCAGAGCTGACCGAGGAGCTGTACGAGGTGTCAGATAGGCATTGGTGAATAGAAGGAGCCAGTTGGAGATTGATTAGAGGCTGCAGAGCTGTTTGTGGGTCCAGTGACGTGTGAGAGTAGAGAGATAAAACAGAGATGGTAGAGGGGAGTAGAGGACCCGCAGGAGGTCCACCACTAGTGGCACCCATCGTGCCACCACATCGGCAATGCCGAGACGAGGTAGGAGGATCTCTGAACCCTATTTGGATGTTTTTGGTTTTGAATTTAGTTTTGAAATTTTTGTTGTTTTTAGGCATAAATCGAGGGGGAGGGTAGCTGGGAAGGTGGGTAAAGGGTCTAGGATACGTTAGGAGTGTTTTTAGAGGGTTTTGGGGGGTGTAGGGGTAAAAATGGGGAAGCCTTAAAAATTAGGGCTTGCCCCATTCGGCCCTAGGGCCGAACCAGTCACCGACGTCGGCGGTTTCATCGGCGTCGGTCGACTAGCGACTGGCGTCGGTCACTAACCTGCCGATGTCGGTCACTAAATGATCGGCATCGGTTAGGTGAGTGCCGTCATCGGCACGCTAACCGATGTCAGTGGCTGCCTGGTCAGAAAGAATGGTGAAAAATGTTCAAGTCGAAAGGTTGAAGCTACGCAAAGGGCTTCCCAGGTGTTGAGTTAGGCATAGATAGTCAGAATGGTTAGTAAAATAAGAAGAATAAGAATAGTTTTAACACAAGATTGACTGTGGATGGATGCAGGTGAGGCAGACTCTGATGCTGTGGGATCACCTCCTGACCTTGCTGACGTGAATGTGTGGAGGCATGACGGTTGAGGAGTGGGTGCAGATGAGCGCATTGGGGCTAGGCGGTCTGAGACGCTACTGCAGAGTGGCAAGGGATGTGAGTCTCATGGTGGCATTGATCGAGTGGTGGGACCATGCCACCAACACCTTCCACCTGCCCACGGGTGAGATGACGATCACGGTCGAGGACGTGTATCGAATTTTATGGTTGTCGATACACGGAGCTGACATCTATGCGTGCTCGAGAGAGGCACATGACATACACATGGTGACACTATTTGGGGAGCACGTCACGGAGACGAGCTACCATTCAGCCAGTTTTGCTTATGAGCCTTTATATGCGGTGGATGAGGGTGCACATCGATTGGTAGTTCTGATGATGATCGGCATCACAGTCTATGCATTGCTGGATGCAGAGGGAGGCAGGTTCTCGATGGCCATGACTGGGGTTTTGATGGACATGCTGGAGCAACAGACAGTGTTCGCCTAGGTGCCCATCTTTTTGGCCCAGGTATACAGATAGCTATGGGACATCAGTTGACGGTGACGGTATAGCCTGTGTGTAGGCCACCTTCTGCATTGTTGGGCATATGAGCACATTGTGGTTACCCGACCTCTCGGCCTCCTAGTGGCGATCTAGGCTAGTTTCACGGTCAAATTTAGGTGATGGCGCGAGATGATGGCATAGACGTAGGTGGATGGAGTGGTCAGGGATATTGATCACTACTGAGGGGTACTAGAGGCTTTGATTCCAGCAGATATTGTCTGGAGACCATACTTGGTGTATCCAGCATTCAGAGACCAGGGTGAGCAGATGATCAAGACTCAGAGCATGCAATGGGTCAGAGGCAGACGAGCCAGAGAGCTTGAGAGGATCCCAGCAGAGAGAGTGTGATGCCAGTATGGGATGCTATAGGATGTACCTCCCGCATTCCCATCATACAGATAAGATGATATAGAGGCGTCACTCCCACTGCTAGAGGAGACAGAGGAGCCAAATTTTGAGGAGTTGCCGGTAGGACCTGGGGTGGCTGACCTAGGTTATATAGAGGCCTACACGGTGTGGTGGGCAGGGCAGTATAGAGGTATACAGGTGGGTCCCCAGCCAGATCTATAGGCTGTCATGAGGGAGCAGGATACAGCCCACGAGGAGAGGGACACTGCACGATAGGAGAGAGATGTAGCTCAGGCCCAAGTCTCAGTTTTGCAAGGACAGCTGGCAGGAGTTACAGGGCAGCTAATGGAGATGATAGGTCGAGTGGTAGCATTGACAAGACAAGTCACACTGTTACAGGGATAGCTGGCTATAGCCTAGGCACAGGCAGTGGCAGGTCAGAGCTTTGGAGGGCAGGGCCCATTGCAGTAGCCATCTCAGCAGCTAGCATTTTCATAGGGGGCAGGAAAATCGACATCAGTGCATCTAGGTCGGCCACAGCCACAGGGGTCAGGACAGGGCACAGTAGCAGGGCAGATGGGTCCACCACAGACTGTATCTCTAGTTAGATACAGTGATGCACTGGACGAGATCGCGTATTATGATAGGGCCATCAGGGGGTTCCCTCAGATATAGCGATACTCAAAGATGCAGGTAGAGCAGAGCTGACAGAGGTCTATGTCACGAGCAACAGCTTCTGGGTCTCGCAGACGGCATAGATCAGAGGGAGGAGAGGATACAGCCTCTTCCCGGCCACCACCACCACCACAGCCATAGCCTTGAGGGCAGACCTAGAGATGTATTTTGATGTATATACCAGCCTGTGAGCCATTGACGTGAGATGTATGAGAGAGATAGAGGTACAGATTTGTGCGATTGTATAAACTATTTTGATATATATATGATGATGGTTTTGGATCATTGATATGTTATGGATGTTTAATGTTTAATGTATTCAGCATTTTTCATTATGATGATGATGCATGTTTTGATATTATGTTTATGATTATAATGTTATGATGTTTTAAATGTGATGATGATAATGTTATGGTATTGAGTATAATGATGATGTTTAATATAATGATGCGTTGTGATAATGTAAATAATGAGAATGATCATGACTTTTAGATTAGATGATGATGCGTAAGGATTATGTGATAGTGAAATTTATGTTATGACTTGCGAATTATATGATGTGAATGCTTAATTATGTGATGATGATTATGATGTAAATGATGAAAATGATTATGCTAAAGATTATGAAAATATGTGATTGGTTGTGATGTGATTGGCAGGTGACGAGAGAAGGAGATAGAAGAAAGTGATGAAGAGAATGGCCGAGCTAACCCCAGAAGACCCCATGTCAACTGAGTGCTGCCTACATAGCCCTTGTTGTTAGGGCCTCAGGCCAATGTAGTTCTCCCAAGAAGGGAGGAAAAAGATCGAAGTGGTTGATTTTGGTCATGATAAGGATATAGCACTTCCCATATGTCTGAGGGTGCATGCTTGAAATGATAAGAATATGATGCTACAGCCTTTTCCAAATGGTGTATTCTGTAACATAAGTCAGAGTTTTTCATCCCTAGTAACTATCCATATTCGTGATTGATGTTTGCTAAAAATGAATTGAGGTCTATTTATGCTTTAGCAAGTATTGGTTTATGCTTGACATAAATTGTGTGGTTTGAAAAGAGTTGGATTGAATATTTTTGACAAATGATGTGGTTAAACGTGACCAAAGTGTAGGCAGAAAGTAAAAGGCATAAGCGCCCTTTTATTGACAAGGACCAAAAAGACAACATAGACAGGGGTTGTTAGAACCAAGAGCCCCATTTATGCGTTGCGTCATTGACCATAGTTATGTTAGAGCGGTAATCGAATCACTTTTGACATTAAAGTGAGCTCGAAGTCCCTTGAGTAGGTGATATGATAGGAGGAAAAGGGTAACCCATTTTTAGAGTATGGATAACTTTGCCCTTTTTTAGAGGAGACCCTGAGACAACTACAAGTCAAGTCCATGACCCGGGTTTTTTTTTTTTTTTTTTTTTTTTTTTTAGAGAGCGGACTGATCAATACGGGAAGTCCACATAAAGATGTCACTTGTTTGGTGGTCAATTGTGAATCTGATCGATGCGGGAAGCTTCTAAGAAAGTGTTGTTTGTAGCAAGAGTTAGTCATAGCCATCCTTTGAGGGAGTGGTCTATACTTTGCTTTATAGATTTTGAATAGCTATCCTTCGAGGGAGCAGTCTATTAGTTACAGCAATGATATTACACCTGTCCTTCGAGGGAGCAGTCTGATTTCTTATTTGATTTTGTGACCTTGGATATTTTGACATCTTGATTTAGTTTTGATAGAATATTGAGTCATGGACAAGACTTATAGAAGATCAAGGGCTCCCTTTTATTAGGACAAAGCATCCGTACGTCATAAAAGGGTTGTAGAGGATTTTATTTAAGGGAAAAAGGGTGAAATGGATTAAGGATTAAAAGGACAAGGATTGCTTAAGGGATGATCTCAAGTTAAATGTCAAGTGGATGAGTACTCGACTAACAGTAGAATGGTCATAGATGCAAAGCATTAAGAGGCTCAGGTTTTGGTCGGCCTTCAAGAGAAGACAGACGATAAGTCCCTGATCCATACTTGTGCGTTATGATATAAGGTCCGAGCCAATTAGGAGCAAATTTACCTCATTTAATCTGTTCCATATTGGTCACATGTTGGTTCTCTTTGAGGATGAGGTCTCCGATATTAAAATCTCGTTCTCTCAGAGTTTTATTATAGGCACGTTTGATGCGATTTTGATAGACATGGAGATGATTGAGGGCAGCAAGACGACGTTCGTCAAGTAACTCAAGTTGAGCTAATCGATCTTGACGAAAGTCATCATTAGAAAGAATGTCATGGAGTGAAATGCGAAGAGATGGGATTTGTACTTTGAGAGGTAAGACAGCCTCTGATCCGTACACTAGAGAAAAGGGAGTAGCACCCGTAGAGGTTCGGATGCTAGTGCGGTAGGCCCACAAAGTGAAGGGTATTTGAACGTGCCAATCCCTTCCAGTGTCGTTGACCACCTTCATGAGAATTTTAGTTAGGATTTTGTTAGAAGCCTCGGCCTGCCCATTTGCTTGTGGTTAGTAAGGCGAAGAAAAGCTGAGTTTGATGCCAAAAGAGTCGCAGAGTTTTTGGACGGTCTTATTTTTAAATGACTTGCCATTGTCGGTGATGATTTTGTGAGGTACATCAAAACGATAGATGATGTGGGTGTTGATGAAGTCGACAATCTTGTCGACTTTTATGGAGACAAGAGGGATAGCTTCCACCCCTTTAGTGAAATACTCAGTGGCAGTGATGATGGATTGATGACGAAGAGACGAATGAGGGTTAATCTCGCTGATGAGATCTAAGCCCCATTGTGAAAAAGGCCAGAAATATTGAGCGACTTGTAAGGCATGACTGGGGAGATGAAGCAAGTTAGCATGCTGCTAACACTTGATGCAATGCCAAACATAATCGCTACAGTCTTGATGAAGAGTGGGCCAATAATAACCCAAGCGAAGGATGTGCTTGGCAACTGAGTTACCACTGAAGTGTCCACCACAAATCTCGTCATGGGCTTGTTTAACAGCATGAGAAGCTTCAGTGGAATTTAAATAGCGAAGAAGAAGGCCGTCAAAACCTATTTTATAGAGAAGGCCCCCTAGCATGGTATAGCGAGCGGTGTCTTTGATGAAATCCCGCCGCGCATTGCTAGAGAGGTTGGGAGGAATGAGAGAATGAGCCAAGTAGTCCTCAAGTTGTTTATACCATACATCTTGTGAACTAGAGTCTATGGTGTGGACGATATTGATGTCAGTGGAAATGTATGAAGGTAATGGCAGACGATGTACCATGACACAAATTCTTGATGAGGATGATGATGAAGAAGGAATATGCGAGGCGAGGGAAGCCATGGTGTCAGCAAACTTATTCGTCGATCGAGGAATAGTTTGCAATAAGTGATGGTTGAAAGATGCTACAAGAGTGTCAACACGGTGCTTGTACCTTTGTAAAATTTCATTTTTACAAAGATATGAACCATTGATTTGATTGACGACAAGTTGTGAGTCACCGAAGATGTTGATGGACTTGATGTTTAAAGAAATGGCAGTTTGAAGTCCCAAAATTAAGGCTTCGTATTCGGCCATATTATTGCTACATTCAAAGTCAAGTTTGAAAGATAGGGGCATGGGTTCACCTTCATGTGGAATGAGGATGACTCTCGCACCCCCACCGAGTTGACATTTAGAGCCGTCGAAGAACATCATCATTTGGTAGAATGTGTCATCAGTCGAGAGAGTGGCGATAGATTCATCGGGAAACTCGCACTGAGAAGGTTGATTGTCAAGAAGAGGGGCGTCTGCTAGTTGGTTGCGATTGTTTGCCCTTTGATAGATTTTTACTGGACAAATTCTAAGTCAAATTCAGCAAGAAGCATGAGCCAACGAGCCATACGTTGGTTTTGATATGGTTTAGAATGCATGTATTTAAGGGGATTAGTGTGGGTGACAACAAAGGTTTTGTGATTAAGAAGATAGTGACGGAGCTTGGTAGTGGCAAAGACTAATGCCAAACAGAGTTTCTCAGTATGAGTATACCAAGTTTCATAGTCAACAAGTGTTTGGCTTATGTAATAGACTGCTTGCTCACGGTGTTGCTCGTCTCGATGCGCGATCATGGCACCTAACGAATGATTGGTTACTGAGATGTAGAGATAGAAGGGTTGGTCGTCTTTCAGTGGAATAAGGACTGGTGGAGAAACCAAATAACGTTTGAGGGTGTTAAAAGCCTCTTGGCAATCTTTATCCCATTTAAAGGAGACGTCCTTCTTGAGGAGGTGATGAAAGGGTTGACAACGGTCAGAAAGCTGCGAAATGAAACGGTGGATGGATTGGAGCTTTCTTTGTAGACTGCGAAGTTGCTTGAGATTAGTTAGAGGTGGCATTTCGAGGATAGCACGAATTTTGGCAGGATCTATTCCGATGCCACGAAAAGAGAATAAATCCCAAGAGCTTTCCTGAAAGGACCCCAAAGACACATTTCTTGGGGTTAAGGCGGACCTGGTACTGAAGAAGGCGAGAGAAGATGATTTTGAGGATAGTCAAATGGTCGCGACGAAGATTAGACTTGCCAAGCAGGTCATTGACATAGTCCTCCATGATTTTATGGAGGAGATCGTGAAAGATGTAAGTCATGGCACGCTGATATGTGGCGCCTGCATTTTTCAAACCAAAAGGCATGACTCGATAGCAAAAAGTTCCCCATGGTGTAATGAAGGTGGTTTTGTGCTGATCTTCCGATGCAATCAGGATTTGGTTATATCCTGAAAATCCATCCATGAGTGATAACATCTCATGGCCAGTCGTAAGATCAACAAGTTGGTCAATGTTTGGAAGAGGGAAGTCATCTTTGGGACAAGCTAGGTTAAGGTCATGATAGTCTATGCAGATCCGGATCCCCCCAGTCGCCTTGGTGATAGGAATGATGTTAGAGACCCACTACGGATAATCCATGGGTTGGATGAAGGAGACAGAAAGAAGGCGTTGAAGCTCTTCTTTGACAAGAAGTGCAACACGAGGATGCATTTTGTGAAGCTTCTGCCTAACAGGCTTAGCTTCTGGGTTTGTGACAATGTTATGAGTGGCAATGTTAGGGTCGATGCCAGGCATGTCGGCGTAGGTCCAGGCAAAGGCTTTGCGATTGTCTGAGAGAAATGTGGTATAGTCGGCCTGCTCCTGGATGTCTAAAGATTGACCAATCTTTAAGACTTGAGGAACATCAGAAGATGAAAGGTTAATGTCAATGGTTGATTCATTTAACATAACCTGTGTTTCAGAAGGGAGGGAGCGCTGAATGAAAGAATCATCGGCACCCATATAGGTAAGAATGGCGTCGTCGTCTATACAGTGGACTGTGTTGATGGTTGTTGATTCATCATCTATCATGCTGGGATAAATGAGAGGGAGAGACTTGGGAACCCCGTTGAGATGATAGGTTAGGGGTTCCAAGCGGATCGTGTTTATGCAAAAAAAACTAGGAGGGATGGAAACCACCGACTCTGTAGGTGAGGATGGAAGAATAGGTGAGTCTAGAAGAAATTGGTCGATGGTTGGTTTGGGGCAAAGGTTTGTGGAAGCCTCTGTGGGTTCTTGAAAACCCAGTCCATACCGTTTCTTGGCATTATTGTCATTGGGTGTTTCGATAGGCTGATGGGAACCTTGTTCGTAACGTCCAAAGCCAAAACCCTTCCATGCACACCTATAAAGGTAGGTATGTGCAAAGGTGGGGTTGCTAAGAAAGGAGAAATTGGATGTGAATATTTGAGGTGAGGAGGAAGGATTAGATTCAGTAGGAGCTTGATCCAGCCCCCCATAGACGAGATTGGTTTGAAGGCTAGGAGGACCATAAGGAATGACCATTTCGATCTGATAGTCATAGCTTGGGTTTTGATGAAGCTGTCCATACTCTTGAGGAGTCTGGAACATGTCTAGAGTAAGTAGGCAATATTCCCCCAGTGAAAGTCTTTGGAAGATGTCATCCATGGGGTCCTTGGTTGTTAATTGAGAAGATGATGTGGTGACAACCACTGTTTGCGTACTAGTTGACGCTTCTGCGGATGGAGATGATGTTTGGGTTGATGCCTTGAGCGGGATAAGAACGTCGTCGGGGCGATAGGTCGTGTTACAAGTCTTAAAAGGGGATGGGTCGGCAGGAATGACATGGACTTGTTTGTCGTGTTCAAATTTGACACAACGGTGAAGTGTTGAAGGGACGCAAGCCATAGCGTGGATCCAAGGTCGCCCTAATAGGATGTTATATTGGAATTCTCCCTCAATGATGTAGAAGAGCTCTGGGATTATGCGTGGATCAATGCGGATATGGAGGACAACAGTGCCAATAGTGTTAGCGGTGGTGTCATTAAAGGATCTAAGGATTGCGTCGGTTTTCGATACGCAATTCTTGGGAAGAGCCAATTGATCAAAGGCGTGGGTGGAAATGATATTAATGCTAGCACCCTCATCAATCATAACTCGTTTAATACGGGTTCGATCAACGTAGGCTGTGATGAAAAGGGCAGCATCTTGATCTTCTAAGGTAGAGGTCAGAATTTCAAAATTACTGAAAGTGATGGAGCCGACAGGGGATAAAGAATGGACTAAGGCAGCAAGTGGTTGAGGGTCTACAGGTTGGACTTCCGCTGCCTGTAGGGCTTTGATTAGAGCCTGGTGATGCTAGGGGGAGCTTTGGATAAGGTCATATAGGGTCATCTTCACAGGCATTTGGTGAAGTTGTTTTATCATAGATTATGTGATTGCCTCTGAAGAAGTGGGTTGGGACGCACCTAAGATGGAAATCTTGGGTTTCGGTGGTTGAGGTGCCTGGACAAAAGGATAGGTCTAAGGAATAGCGGCTTTTTCTTTCGCCTTGTCCTTTTGTGACCTAGTGGTTATATGGATAACATTGATTTCAAATATAGTAGGTGAAGAAGGGGTTATGGTCTGTTGGTGAGATGTTGATGTGATTGAAGAGGTTGGATGGAAAGGTGTCGAGAGTTGGTCAAGAGTGTCCTCAAAGAGAAGAGTGTCTTTCTCCATATAGCAGTGAACGACTGCCTTGAGGGCTTTGCAAGTCTCGGTATCGTGTCCTGGCATGCGATGGTATAAACAAATCTTTGTATCATCAAACCAAGAAGGTTTTGACTCGAGGGGTTGGAATGGCTTGATAGAAGGAAGGGTAATGCTAAAAGTCTGCAAAAGTTGGCGTAATATCACCGCATATGAACCTATTAAGGGGTCTGTGCTTGTTGATGCATGACACGCTGGTGACTTCTACTTGGGGGATGCTGAAGAAGGTTTTCGTACCACCTTTTGGTTTGATGGTGCGGTGACAGGTGAAGACGGCACTTTCTTTGTGAGAGGTGCCAAATTTTTGAGAGGGGGTTGACTTGTGGTTGGCAAAGGAAGTAATGGAGGTAATTTTTTTTGGTTAAGGGTCAGAGTAGAAAGCATACCGATTAAGGTAGAAGGATGAGGACCTAAGATGGAGGGTAATGTTGACGGTGGAGGAGGGGTTCGCTTCTGTGGTCTGGCAGTCTTCTTCGACTTGGTTGGAAGACTACTTTTGGTCGAGGTTTGGTCCAAGTCCACCTTCACTTGTGGGTGAGTGAGAGTAGAGAGAGGGCGAATTCCAAGTGACTTGATTGGTTTAGATTGGGTAGATGCAGATTTAGAAGTGGGGGTTTGGTCTTTGTTTGGAGTCTTGGGCGATTCTGCCTTGGGGGGATTGGCAGCATGAGACGAGAGGGCACGGGAATGTTGAAGAACTTTAAGATGTTCCCACAATCCCTGATGCTCCACTTTCCTTGAAGGGAGAAGTTCTAATTTCTCCACTAATCGGGAAAATGGTTGAGAGGATGTTGGATGAGGTTTGGATTCTTGAGAAGATGTGTTAGGTGTGGCAGTAGTTTCGGACCCAAGGTGTGTGGGAGTTATAACTGGATTATCGTTGGTTGAGGAAGATGGAAATTCAGGTTCTTCTCTTGGTGGAGAAGGAACTGGAGAGTGTGGCTCCTCAAGCGGGTAAAGGGCAGGGATTATTGTGCCCTCCACTTGCGATCGAGGAGTAGGTAAAGTTAGGTCCTCCATAGGCAGAATAAAGGAGGATGGTGAGACCGGTGGTGTCGGTAAGGTTGAGGCGTCCTCCAAGATGAGAGAGGTTGATGGAGAACTAACCGGGGAAAGAGGTTCGTCTACACGTGATGGATTGGTAGATGGGTTAACCTCTTGAGATTGGTTGGGGATGAAGGATGAGACCGTATTGACCATTTGAATGTCGTGTTCGTGCGTGTTGTCAATCAAGGTCTGGACATTATTTTGGGTTAGTGGATGATTGGGGAATGGTTGCTTGAAAATATCGATGCCCTGATTTGGAGGCGCATTGGGATTATCTAGAATGAGCTCTCCCTTTTCAAGCATGTCCTGGATTATGTTTTTAAAAGTTTTACAGTTTCCCGTGTCATGACCTTTGACACGGTGGAAATTGCAGAAGTCATTTTCCCTATACCATGCAGGGATGGTGCGTGAGGGATCAAATTGTGGTGGTGGTCGAATCTGGGGGAGGTTGAGAATCCCCTGTTTAACAAGTTTTTCCAGTATAGACGCGTAAGATTCTCCAAGAGGAGTATACTATCTTTGTACGTATCTCTGTTGGAATTGACGGGTAGCGCTCTGAGATGTGGATGGCTCAGGTTGATTGGATGAAGAGGATGAAGGTCTAACGACCACAGCGTTAGCTGAAGCTTTAGACTTAGGATTGGATGATGAAGGTTTAGAAGAAGAAGAGTCATTGGTCTTAGAGTTGGGGTTCTTGCTCCGCAACTTAACTTTATTTTCTTTGATGGCACGTAATTCAAGTTTACGGGCCATCGTGAAGGCTTCGTCGAAGGTACGGAAGGTCTGAACCCTTAAAGTGGAAGAAATATGTTTGGCGCAAGCTCAAGAGAATAGTTCAATAAGTTCAGTTTGAGGTAAGGAAAAGGAGAGTTGATTGATAAGGCCTCTCCAGCGAGCAACGAAGTCAGCTATTGATTCATCCTCGAATTGGCGGATAGTGTAAAGGTCCGTGATCGAGACCTTCTTGGTGATGTTAATGGAGAAGTGATCAAGAAAGAGCTAGGCTAGTTGTGTAAATGTGAAGAGGGAATGGCTGGCAATGGAGCTGTATCAGTCGAGTGCAGCGCCAGAAAGGGACATAGGAAATGTGCGCAAGAGCAATGCATCATCATGGGCAATAAGGTAACAGGCATGTCTGAATTCCCGTAAGTGTTGCTGTGGGTCTTCCTTACTTTGAAAGCGAAAAAATTTGGGAAGCTCCCACTGGTTGGGGTATGGTCTAATTGGAACGGAAGGATGAATAGGCTCATTGTAAATTTTCTCGTATGAGAGAGCATTGCATGAGCCGAAAATGCAGGTCTCTAAGCTAGACATCTTATTCATCATCATTTTGATGATATCTGCTGATGGATTGGCGGGTGGAGCGCCCCCTAGATTATAAGGCGCTTGAAAGATATTGGGAGGGGCGTATGACGTGGTTGGTTACGTAGATGCAACATATGGGTAGCTGGTTATTGGAGCGAAAGTTGGGGCCAAGGGCACTTGTGTTATGGGTTTGGTTGGCACAAGTTGGATAGGGGCCGTCAAGGATGGTTGAGGAGTGGCTACGCTTGTTGACGGGTAAACGGTTACTCTTGTGTTAATAGGTGCAAGAGTAGGGGGAATAGAAACTAGTAAGTTTTGGAAAGGTGTGGGGTTTGGTTGAGTGATTTGAGGTTGAGGGAGTATCAGAAGCCCCATGGAGGTAGGTTTAAATGGAGAGGTTACGTTTTGAAGGTAAGACACAGTTGGGTTATTGGTGGAGGTATTGTCTAGTGGCTGAATTGTAGGGGCTGTTGATGTGATTCTTGTGTCAACTAAGGAAGTCGGCATCCCATAGATTGGGTTGCCTAGGGAGTCTCGCGTTTGGCTATTCACGAGATAGTGTTGTAAGGCTTTGACGTTAAGGTCCAAGAATCGTGCGAAATCTTGGTCCCCTTCTGGGATGATAGGAGTTTGAGGCGGGGTTGGGTGAGTAGGAGTTCTTTCAGTCTCCGAGTTGAACTCCATTATAGGACTGGTTATAGATGGTGAAGGTGGAAGCGGTTGTTGACTAGTGTGATCAAGAAGGGCCTTGGTTTGACTGCGTGTCAAAACCATTCAAGGTAAGAAAGGGTCAGGTTTTAGAAAATTGTGTTCTGTCAGTCTCAGAAAACCAAAATGAATGTTTAGACAGCCAAAAAGTTGGATTTTAAGCTTGCTATTTTTGGAAAAAAGAAAATGAACAGAGACCGATGTCGGTATAAAAACCGATATCGGTGAAAAATACTACCGATGTCAGTCAGATGACCGATGCCGGTACAGAAAAGTTGCCAACGTTAGTTACAGAACCGATGTCGATTACTGTGTTTTCCAAAAACTCAGAAAAAAAAAATTTGGAAATGAAGAAGACGTCCTTACCAGCTCAAAAAAGATAGATAAAAACAAAAAATAAGATGATGACAGACAAATCCTAGCGTTAAATCCCTAGAAATAATTTTATTAAGATCGTGTGGCTTATGCCTTAATGTGATGTTTGAGGAAGTTGGCTGTTAGAAGGGTCCTAGAATAGGTAATCTAAAGATGGTTTCAGGTATGTTAAGGCGCTCAAAAATCTGTATTAGGTTCCGTACAGGCTTGGTGCTAAGGAGCAAGCTCCCCTCACTTCACGATTCCAGTGGTTAGCTGGTTTCGCTTAGCCAAAATATACTTTTCCTATAGTTTAGACTCTGCCAGAGAACAGAGTTGGCTTTCCCCTTGGTGGTGAAATCCAAGTAGGATTGCCGGGATGGGTAAGGTATCTGTTGGGTGATGAAATTCCAGTCGGGCCTTGTCTCAAGTGAGTTTGATGTTTAATTGAGTGCACGTGGTCTGGTTGTGTAACATCAAGTGATCTACGATTTATTCAATATGCGTTTTACTAATTACTAAGTGTGGACTAAGGAAATGCAAGAAAGCAAGAAATGGAATGCAGTATATTTTAAAGTCCCAAATCGAAATGTTAAATTGGAATGAAGACAAGTTGGAGAAAGGGTTGAAGAAAATGATTTTTTTGACTAGTCTAGAAATGCAAGAAAAAGAAAGGAAAAGTTCTTTTTATTTCCTGCTTATGATGTTTTTTAGAAAAGAAGAATGAGATGAAGAGGAAGAAGCCTAATGCACCTAAATGAACAAAGAAGAAAGGGAACCCAAGGAAAGCCCTAAAGGGGTCCCACCGGGCGTGCCAGAATGTTTCTATTCAAATTTTGCTTTCAATTTCAAAGGAGAGAATTATGAGAAACTTAAGAAGGAATGGTCAAGGCTTGATGTGTACCTAGATATAGTCTGCGCACCGTAATCCAGACGCTGTGAGTACTCCTCTTTGGCTATGGAGGAATGACACATGCAAAGAAAAGAAACTTGGACAAAAGAAGGCATTAAATGGACAGATGGTGGGTTGTCAAGCGAAAGCTTGATCCCAGAAGTATGAAAACTTCTTTAAGGGATATAAACCCACTAATCAAAAAAGAAGTATGTCTGATAAATAGCAGAATATAAAAGACTAAAGTGATAAAAGATTGAAATGAAAAAGGGAAGCAAAGGCTTACTTGAAAGAAGCTGTCAAACTGATCACAGTCGTCGGTGTCGGTAATCCTACTGGCGTCAGTTGGTCAAGGTGCCGACGTCGGTTAATATGCCGATGTCGGTTGGGGTAGTAACCGGCGTCGGTCGGGGCAGTTAGCTTGGACAGGGTCTGGGCAGGTCTGTGGTCTGTAGATAGAGTCTGGTCAGGGTTTTGGTCTGTGGACAAGGCCAAGGAAGGGTCTGGGTTTGTTAACAGTCTTAAGACAAAGTTTTGGGCTTGGTTGAATGGTCTGGGGTCTGGGTCTGAGAGTCTGGTTGAATGGGCAGAGTGTATGGTCCGATAGAGGACGGAGGAAACAAGGAGGTGGATAAGTCAAGATTTGGGTTTGGCTTGGTTAACAGTCTGGTCTAGGGAGATATTGTTTGAAAGCAAAAATTGAAAAGAGAATAAAAACACAGACAGTATACTTACCTGTGCCTTGTGGAAGGTGTGCTATTGATGATTCCCGTACCTGCTGTTGATGTAGCCTGTGTGGAGAACCTGTTGCTAATGGAGAACCTGAAGCTGTTGCTACACCTGAGGGAGAGAGTGAGAGGCTTGACTGAGAGATTTGGCCAATTGACGGATGGTCGAAGACTGAAGATTGAAGGATTCATGAGTTGCTTCTAGAGATTAGCTGATTTTTGATTGCGATTGGGATCTTCCAAGAGTCTTGAAAAATTGGTTAAGTATAATTGACGTCGACGATTCCGCTGGCATCGGCCGACATTTGATCGACGTTGATGGGGTTAGAACGGGCAAAATGAGCCACCAAGCCCATTTTTCATCCGCCAAGTGCACTATCCATTGGAGAATGTTGAGGGTTGGGCTAAATACGCACGAGAGTTTGTTAGGCGGTTAGAGAGAAGTAAGAATTGGTCTTGGGTGAGTCATAGGATGGGAATTAGTCCAAGGCAAGGTGTCCTAGGTGAGGTGTCATGGGTGATGTGTCCAAGGAGGGGGGTTAATTCAAAATAAGTTTATTATTTTAAATTAGTAATTTTTAGGGATGGGTTAGGAATGGACCAAGGGGGAAGGTGACCAAGGGTTAGACACTATTTTGGTATCTACAATGATATGTAAACTAGTCAAAATACCACTTAAACCCATCAAATATTATTGAAAACTCTCAATCAAATGAATATTTTTCAAACTAACAATGCTAATCAAATGATGCAAATGTAGAATCATCTTATTCACCTTCAAAATCAACCTCAACAAGTTCTAAGGGGAGTACACAATCAAAATTCCCCTACCCCCCCTTAGGGATTCCCATGATAACTTCATTCCTCAACCACCCCTTGTTAATAAAATGATCAAACATGTTCAAAATGAACCTATTATACCTCAAATTGCCAATATAGACATAGGAGGTATCACACTTACCATTAGTTATAATAGGTCAAGTGATCCTACCTTACATTTAAAAAATTTGGTAATCTCTACAAAGATTGGGTAAAATTAAACATTTTTTTTCTACCAAGATATTAACAAAAATACTCTCCAGAGACACTTTATATTGGTACAATCAACTCAAATACCATTCTATCACTAGTTTGTAAGATCTAGTTTACTCTCTAGTAAAATAATTTAAAACTAGTGATCTCCCTAAGAATACCTTAGCTCACTTTATCAATTGTAAGCAACTTGAAATAGAAACCACATAAGTTTTCATAAAAAAATGGAATGCCTTGTCTAATAAGTGTGAACATAACATTGCAGATGATAACCTCTTTCATCTATTCATTAATGTTTTTTATCTCAAGTTGCAATATCGGGTTAAGACTCTCTCCATAAGAACTTTGGAAGAAGCCCTCGACCAAGCCAAACTCCAAGATTTTTTCATGTACCAATTCAAACCATCCCAACCTCCCATGGGCACTCACATACTCCTTAAAAATAAAAAATTTCATTCTACTAATGATGATGTCACTGATTATTATGATACCATTCATAATATTTGAGCCATCTCTCTCAACAACATTGTAGAGCATGTTCCCCCTCTAAACAACACCCCTAATCCTCAATTTTCTCAAATAAACAACATTAACATTCATAAGTCATTATCATTAACTGAGCTTCAAAATCATCTACCAAGGCCTCTACCATGAGAGCTTGACCCCACTCATCTTATTAAATCATGGTATTATCCCAAAAGAAATTGTTTGTTTCATGCAAGTTAGGGCCACTCTCATGAGACTTGTAGACAATTATGTAATTTAGCTATAGATTTTCTCCTTGGCCCAAAATTTGATCACAATTCACTCATTTTTAAATGATAACAAGCTTATAACATAGCCTTTAAAGCTCACGAAATAAAAAATAAAAACAAACCTTTGAACCAGGCTAATGCTCATCTTGCCATATATAAAGATCCTCTTCTTAATCATCAAGATAACATTGATAAGCCTATTCCTTCCACAAATTACATTAAAAGTCTTATAGATCAAACTCTTGAAGAGAATGTGGTAACTAATATATGAAGGGTAGTTACTTTCATTGATTCCAATCTAACACAGATGCACCAAACATCCTAAACCTTTCATATTATCTAAGATTCTTCCCCATCTCATCTAATAGAGTTGGGGTAAGAGGACTTTATCTCTTTTCAAGAACCACTTCCAATGCCTCAATTGGATAATACCTATCATACTATTTCAAAAACTACCCCAACATCTACACCCATTGACAAATTTTTTTTAAATTCCAATAACATTTCTTCAAATCAATCACAAGAACTACCTAAATCAAGTATCCCATCACCTCAATACAATCAACCTATTTATCCTCAAATTGAACTGACCACATATTATCATCACAAGTTTGAATGCACTTACAATCCTCCTTCCTAAGATCTCCTCCAACATTATTCATCTCTATCTAGTAATCCCCCAGTGGGTTATGATGAATGGGACCCCATCATAGAACTTACTAATCTCCCATCTCAAATACCCTTTCTTAAACTCATGAAAACTTCACCTCATCATCATAATCACCCGATGAAAATATTATTAGAAATGAACATCCCTCATCCTCCCCTAGTAAGACGTGAAGCTGCCTTATATGGGTCTGAAGATAGTATCTTACAACAATGTGAAGAGATGTCTATCCACATTGATGAAACAAGAGATGTTTCTCTTTCCCAAAATTTTTTTATTTCTTCCATAATTCCTAATGAGATTCTTTTTTATGTGTATGATCCTCCACTATTTATAAGTATTCAAAATGGTGATATCCAAGTGAAGCATGATTTGATTGATGAGGGTTCAGGTACTTGTGTCACCACCATCGACTTCATTAAAACTCTTGGATATTATGAGTGTAATCTTAAGTCCACATTCATTACGTACCAAGGTTATGCTAGAAGACAAATGCCTCTTTTAGGTTGTATGTGGATTCCTATTAGCATCCATCTCATCATTGTTCAAGTGAAGGTTATGATATTTAACTTTACCCTTTCCTATAATATCTTACTTGGAAGGGCTTGGACTCATCGCATGAGGGTTTTTGCCTCTTTTATGTGTTAATGTGTCAAGTTTCCCTACATTGGTTCCATCTATAGGATTCAAGGAGATATAAACCCTTGTAATTTTAAACAATTCCAAGAATGTGGTGTATTCAAAATTATAACCCTTGAACCCTAGCCAAGTGTCCCATCCAAGGATTCTCAACATTTTTATTTTCTTGTCAACTCTACCAGAGGTTATCATGGTCACCCCAAACTCATCTGGAACATACTACCTAACCTCCTAGATTATAATGACGATGAGTCAAAAAAATAAACCTCAAGATAAAAACTTTAAATTAACCCCTTATATCATCACCCAACTTCCACCATCCTTGAAGTCACATTCCCATCAGCCACCTATCGATGATATACCCATCGTCTTAACCAAAACTCAGCATTCTATTCATCACACAAATTTTGATGAAAAGATCATACCTACATGCACCATTGACCTTCATACACTCAATTATGATGATGGTTATACTTTAGACAATCCATTTCTAGGAGGACTTGTCTAGGCTAGATGTTGAGATACTTTTGTATCATACTTCTTTGTTTTAGTACTTGTGTTCATCTTATAGTATTATTTCTTGCATAGTTCCTAATTCTAGTATTCTTCCTCTTTTTCATAGGTTAGAGATAAAGTGCATGCATGGTAAACCTCTAGTTTTAGTAGAACCTCTTAGGAGTATGCTCATGGATCATGCTATGACTGGTCCTTATCGTTTCACTAGATACCAAGATCCCTATAGCATGCTTCCCAAAGATGTTTACTACTCCCCTTAAGCCCTCTTCATGTCCTGCTTCTCCCTCAGTTGAGCCTAGTCTAGTTCCTATTTGTGCTCTACCTTTAGCTAAGCCTCATCCTATATCTAATTCTACTTCTCTTTTAGACAAACCTAAACTAGTCTCTCCACCATCCCTAGCTCCCCTTGGTGATGTATTTCTTCCTTTACTACAACTTGATTCGCTACCTACACAATGGGTTGATCATCCTTACTATGATATTCATAGATTTTTTAGTCATTAGACTAGAGACTATTATTTATACCATCCTTCCCTAACTTCTACTTCTACTCTTTCCATTAATAGACCCACAAAGTCTACTAACAAGCATATATATTACTTTCATGGCACAGATAATCATTCATCCACACATTATCAAAAGCTTTGATAATATATTGACACATTGCATCCTACCCTTCCTCAGCCCAAAGATAAGGCTATACCTCCCCCCAAGTTATTACCTGAGTATATTCTAAAATATGGAGAGGTATATTGTCTTTGGCACCAGTGCGGTACCCATCATACTAAATATCATTGCATCCTCTAGAATCATCTTTATGATCACCTTATAACCATTCTTGCACCCATTATTCCCCTCCCATAAGTTTCCCACATAATAAGGATCATCCTTATTCACCTATGGCTATTGCACCACCTACATATTCTCCCCCACATATGGTTCCTTCTCCACCAGTGGTGAGACCTTCTTGTCTCGTGGATACCATTACTATTCCATCATATATTCCCCTTCTTGAGTATTCTATGTGTGAGAACCCTCATGAGCATGATCCTTCAACTATAGCTACATTTTTTATTGTAAATATTTTATGAGAGGTCTTTTCACAGCTTTCCATGAGGATAGATGAGACTCTTGTTACAATTAGGGTCCACCTTCACGAAGACATATCAGATGTTATGAATAATATTTGTGGAAAAATTTATCAGTATTTGTGAACATAGCATGATGTTATTTCACTTTATTCTTCATTATGATTTTGGATTGGACTTGTGATCCACTTTTTTATATATCTTATATCATTTGACTATGTGTCAAATTTTATTTCACTTCTCTATTTCACATAGATCCTTATATTATGCATTTTGTGTCATACATAATTTCATGTTCTTTTATCTTTTCTTATGGTTTATTTTCATGCTTTCCATGATTACACACTTATATGTATGAGTTTATTTATTTTAATATATGTCTTTGTATTTTCTCATGTTGGTTTGCTACCTTATCTCAACAACACAAATAATTATTATTGTGACTTGGTTATACAAACCTTGACCCCCTTATTAATCCTTCCTTACCATGTGATCAGTTAGCAAATAAGTCATCTCATTTCAATCCTATTCTTACCAATCTACTTTGCATCTCCCTTTATTCCCTTATTTTCCTTTCACAAACTAAGCATACACACGGTTGAAACTTGAGATAACATTCTACTTCATAGGTAAGCCTAAGTGTTTAGTTAGTCATGTCTTTAGATACTTCGCTCCCTTTGGCCAAAGTCTAAAGCTCATTCGTGTGTATCACTTCTATCACTCATGTTGGTTATTCCAAATCCATATGGAGGAGGAATCATAAAATCCATAAAATTTAAAAGCCAAATCATTTAAACAAAAGGTAATGATAAAAAAAGAAACATACAAATTTTTAAAGTCAAAATCAGACTAAAAATGTGATTAATATCACATATACATTTTATATTAAAATCTCAAACTTCATAGTTGACCTCATGATAGATTTGAGGTCCATTGGGGTGTGATAGGCCAGTAGATTAGGAAAAGAGAGTCAAAAATATATGTTTTAGTGTTACCTACTTTCTCACACAAGTACCCAATCTTCATAGTAGACTGATGGATCTGTAAGAGGTCATGAAGAACGGGGAACATGTTATGGGAAGGTAGGTCCATTTTACTTTTCTTGTTCATGTAACCAACAAGATTTAATCTTAGTATATCATTTATTTTTCTATACAGCTTTGTGCTTATTGTGAGTGGGTATCCTTTGTATTTTGATGATCACTAGACTCTTAGTGTCTTTCTTGTGTATTAAGTGTGCCTCATGTTTTCTAAGGTTTTCTAAAAGATGCCTACCTCATGATTTTTACATTACCTCTTCTATCTACAACATTCCTAATATTTACCCTTAAGACATATTATTTTGTTAACTAATCATTCCCCTTAGGGTTTACATTTGTGAATTGTATTATAAGACCATGGGTAGGACCAGGCTTTCCTCACAGATTACCACATTAAAAACATCATTTTACAAATCATTTTTCACATTTATTTCCACCTCTTTGAAATATCCTTTGTGAGTTGTAGTGTAAGACCATGAATAAGACCAATCCTTCCTTACAAAATATTCCAATACTCACGTCAGAATGAAATTACATGTGTCAAATTTGAGATAAGTCGCAATTGATTATGAGTTACACATCATTGACATACAACCCATGTTGATATAGTATGTTTTATGATTATTTCATTAATATTTCACTTTTATTTTCTTATTTTCCAATTGCATGTATGCCTAAAACCATTTTCTTAAATTTTTCATACGTCCTAGCTTAAATTAGTGTGATTAACTTATTTTCATATTTCAATTTTGTCTTCTCTTTTACACTTCCCAATGTAATTTAGTATGATTGATTGATTTAATTATTTTATTTTTATACCATTTGGTTTTTCATTGCGCCTTCTATTTTATTACATTATCTTCATACTTCTCAATGTGATATAGTGTGATTTTATTTGTTTTTATTTGGTGCAAATCTTTTACATGGTTTAAAAACATTTTTTACCCTTTTACCATCTTTGGTTTTTTATATTTATTCATCTTTTGTTATTACACATTTTCCATCATGATAAAGGGTGTAGTATATTTTTTGAATACTGATATTTTTCCAAGTCATTTTTGCCTTTTTTCTTCTTAATCATGCATGTATATCACATAATGTTAGAAAATAAAACACTTAGCATATATTTCCCATAACATATACAACAAAATCTAAATACATGTGATAGAAAGAAATATATCCATGTATCAACATCCACATCTAAGTATAACTCATGAGATCAATGTCAACTATCAAAAATCAATATATATATATATATATATATATATATATATATATAATGTGTTTTATACAAAATACAATTACTCCAACTCTAAGTCCAAGCTCCATCCTACTTATCTTGTGGCATAGTCATGCTTCTCATAGATGCCTAAGATTGTCCTATCTAGATGGTACATTGTAATGAAGTAATATGGGATCTTAAACCTATAACTTATCCCTATAGATTGGCCACCTAGGCCTGCACCTATCCAAGTTGGATAGTAGTAACCATGTGTGCTACTCTCTCCTATGTCAAGGCCTATCAAACATGTACCTCTCCTTCTCCCACCCCTATCGATGGATGTAGACCATCCCTACATGCTTGAAGTTTCATCATGGCCTCCACCACCAGTCTAAACCAGATCATATAGGCTAGGGCAGATAATACCATAGGAAAATTTAGAGTGGTAGGGTTGTATGGTGTTAGTACCTTCTCTAAAATGTCATGATGTGCAATCATAATCATGGCTCCTCATTTGACCTCCTCTGTCATAGGATCTACAAAAAAAATTAGATAGGCATTAGATCACATATATATCTCAAAATAATCTATCTACCATAATGACAATGCAACTAGTGTCCTATATCAAAAACTTAAATCAAAATTAATACATTTCTCACTGGTGTTAGTATCACCAACCACCGTCTCTTTATCTACTTGACCATAGAGCATGGTCTCTCCATCGACTTGTCCATCGATCACCTCTTCTATATGCCACCTCTACACCAATGCAAAGCCAAGATTCACCACTCGAGCATGTCATGATCCTCTCCTTAGAGGTGCCTCTATGGACCAACTATGTCTTGGAGTGGTTGTTAGGTCCTTTTGTGTTGCATCTCTCACCTACAACTACTATCGTTGATGACGCCTCCAACTCTGGTGAGGCCATGGTCACCATTACTACTACTATTGTGGTGCCTATTATGTACCTACATCCATGTCCATGGCATCTCCCCATGATATATCTACTTCTACCTACTATCATGCTCAACAAATCCATGGTCTAGCATGTCATGGCCTAATCATTAGTATCTCTACTGGTATCCCTCCTCCCCTCCCTCTTAGATTTATATAATTTCATGCCTAATAAGGAGGCACTACTAAAGGGGTCATCAAGTGTAGGAGTTTAAACTATCTGGGAAAGCATGTCACTAGATGTAGATCAACCCATGATGTGTAGTGGCCTATGATCTGCACCCATGTCAACCCTATAGCAATGGTCAACCAACTAAGCCATACAGTAGTAATGTGCATATATAGTTGTCACATGATTTCTCATTGTATAATAGTTTGTAAAGCTGACACATGCAACATGACTTGAGTTACATGGTCATCATGTCTCCATTGTATGACCCAATTAAACCTATCATTGACCACATGGGGAAACCTAGTTGGTCAATACATGGGGAACCTCTCATATATCCAATCACTCAGCAAAACTATAGGCCCCATGGTCTTCTTCGATCTGGAAAGAATCTCATACATATCATGCATGAGTAAGACCCAGATGATATCCATAAAATCATAGATTACTCTTTAATCTAGTATCAACTGACATAAGGCTATTGCATACAATGGTACCTTACCATCTGACTTGTGACATAACACTCATGTTATCACAAGTCTTATCACTACCTTCTAGATGTCTATAATGGTCATAATGCAAACATCAAATAAGCTCACCCTTAATCTAGGTTATATCTTATCTGATTATGTCACCCATTAGGCTAATACTTATCTCTCATCTAGATCCTTCGGTGTGCTAGTGATCACCAATGTCTCATGTATAGTAAGTCCAAGAAATGCATGGACATCATCCAAAGTAATCTCCACTCAATGGTGTCCCCATCTACCCCCCATTATAAAGTGTTGGGCAACCATTCTCATGCTCCAAGGAACATGATAACAAGATCAACACTCAGTGGGATCTACCTTATCTCCATGATGCCTTTAAAATTTGGTGCGACTAGTTGAGCTTTATCCATGTCACTCAAATGATCCAGTAAATTTGGTAGCCATAATGCATCTATAAGGCACCAATATCTCTGGCATCTCTATAAAATAACAAATAACAAAGGATGTATCAAATCTCTATGTCATAAATAATCAAAATACATTCTTAAAAATTCAAAAATAAATTACTTAATCAGTTGGTTTGATTTAGTTTCTTAGGTTTTCTAATTTTACTACACAATCAACCCATTTAATACTAAATCAATCATTGCCATTTCCAGCTAGATCAAACTATTTTATACTAAATCATTCCTCCTTCAGCTTTAGCATACTAAGTCATCCATGTGTTACATAGTCAACCTCTTTTTATAGACTATATAGGCATTATTTCTCCAACTAAGTTGGCCTTCTAGTACAAAGTCGGCTTTCTCCTCATTACAAACTAAGTCAGCCCACTACTACATAGTCAGCCACCCCTTAAAGTATTGAATCAGCCCACTAATACATAGTCATCCCTTGCTTTCTGCTTAACTTATAGACTTAATCAATCAGGTCAACTCTATTCCTTCATTGTAGTGATGTTTTAACTATTTACAATAAATTCATTAGGCATTTATTGGTCTAACTTCTTTCTACCCCTAGTTTACCTAAAAATTTATTAGGGTCAATTCTGGTGCCTACATTTTTCCTACCAATCATTTTTCTATATCTAACTCAATTTCAAATAAAAATAATTAAAAAATTAAAATTCACAATTACACTTGCTACAGCCGCTATGCATTGATACGTTGTCATTATACCTCTCATTTAACTAATAAATGGATTGGTGTCATTTTCTACTAGGGCCAGTGTCCAAGGCTATATGTAATGAGATCATTGGATATTTGAGTTTATAGTTCACTATTTGGAGGGTTTTCACTCTATTGTTGATGTCTAAATACTAAGGACAACAAATAAGATTTTAATTCTATGTTGCAAAAAAGTAAATCTAGAAAGCTTTGTTAACTGAGTATCTCTTATGGAAATCTTTGTTAAAAGGATTCTTTGGTTCACACCATCAACATCCATAACTTAAACATCTATAATAAGACACTACAGTGTCCTCACTCAACTTGTCTGGTTGGGTAGGATAGTGTGGTATTTCAGACTATGAAAATGTTGATTGTCTATTGTCACTTAGACTGCTTCTTGATAGATTTTGAATATGGAGATGAGGTAACAAACTTTACTTCTTATGAAATTTAAAGACATGCTTTGTAGAAAGGAAAATCACTTGCATTGAATTAAAACAAATCTTGCATTTAATAAAAGCACACTTACGTTAAAAGGGAAATCACACTTTGCTTTAAAATGGAAATCACACTTGCATTGAAAAGGGAAATCATAATTTGTAGTAAAATGAAATATACCTGAATCAAAATAAATATACTTTTAAACTATAAACTAAAAATACCAATTATCTTGATCTTCAGAGAGAAGTGGGCCCTTGTTCCTTCCTCAAAATAGGATCAACTTTTACTTAGTAAAAAAAAAGAATGTTGAACTTTATTTCATTATCAAAAGGAACATATACAGATGTGAAATTACACTTGAATGTTTCTTCTCTATTCTCTATTATGTGATTTTTGATCACTCTCTATTTGATTATCTAGAATGAGAAGGAGACATGTATTTAAATCACATCTCAACAATTATTCTCAGACTAAAAAAATTTGGTGATCTAAACAGCCAAATCTACTTATTTAAAATACAAGATCTAGGAATTAGATCTCATGCTTATAGGAAAGCATTGGAACTGATTCAACTAACAATAGATCAAGAATAATTAATATATATCTGAAGAGATTATATCTAGTTTTACAAAATAGAAATACATTTTTATTTGGATTATTTTACACCATTATTATGAATAGCAATGTCTAAAATAAGATATCTAAACAAGGAAAATCTATATATATAGTAGATATATTTGGAGTTACTATCTCGATCTATAGGGTACAACTAGACATCTTTGAAGTGTAGTTGGGCATCTTCAGAGCACAATTGGATAGGTCTTTGAAGTAACTTAAGAACGTTTTCGGAGCATCTTCAAATCATCTTCAGATCTATAGATCTTTGGATCTCGATGTGTTTTTCACGAAATCTTAAAAATTGTTTCCAAAAATGGTTGCCAAAACTATTGATGACTTCTCAAAATGATCTCATCATAGGGATGTATTTATGTATACAAAACTATACTCATTTCATCCAAGTTAAAGATAAATAATAAGATAAAGAGTCAATAAAGTATCACATACAAAAAAATATATAATTGCACTGATTTCCTACTTAGATAAGACCTTAACAATTAAATATAATACAATATATAACCAAAAGGTAACACTTATGGACAGTTTATATGAGATATAATGAGCTATATGAAATTCTCATCATTTTCCCCCACACTTTACCTTTTGCAAGTCCTCTTGCAAACTAGTGGGAGAATTATTCTTCAATCTAGGAGTCTAGATTCCAACTGTAGACTGAGATCATATATTTGAAAGTGGTTTTCCCAATCATGATTACTTCTAGGTAGAAATATCAAATCTCTTACCACTATATGTAGCCATACTATAAATTCAATCTCTACCTAATTGTGCTAATTTTGCCAGGGGGACATAGGATAAAGAAGAATGGGTGGCCTAAATCTCATACCAATTTGCACATCTGATCCTCCTTCATCTAGGAGTTGTGTGATAATTCATGCAACTGCCTAAGCTCTTTAAAGACTCCAACTAATGGTGGTGGGACTCATAACTTCCTTGCATTTCAAAGCAATAGGCAAAGTTTTCCATCTATCCATATTTGCATTGATGGAGTTGGAGGAATGTTGTCTCACAAAATCTCTAAAATATACTACATTTGCTCTCAAAAATTCATGATATTTATTTTTCATGTACATATGATACATGGAATGAAAGGTATTAAGAAATTTAAGGGCCTCTAAAAACTGAGGTCTCATGCATAGACCTGTAGTGTTCTACAATTCAAGGAATTGATTGTGTGTTTGCTCCCAATTTGTATAATTTATCAAGGTAGAAATGAAAGCATGTAATTATGTTTCCTCAACAAATAAGTTCACTAAAAATATAGAGTGGTAACCCAATAACATGTTAAAAGATATAACTCACAAACTTGATCCCATATTTTTGTAGTAATTTTTATAAAGACATCCATAAACATATGTTCATCCTCAATAACATGGGAAAAACCAAGAGCAATCAACTATGTTTTCCACTTGTAAAATTTTGAGCTTTTTATAGTTGTTGAGATTCTGATTTGATCCTAGCATTTTCTTTTTCCAATTTCTAAATCTTTTGCTAATATTTATTCCAAACTAAAATCATATCATAAAGTGGTAGAGGGAAGGAAGGAATAGACCTTGTGGGTCCTTCAGTTTGTATAGCTATTTCCCTGGTTTCCCTCTCCATAGCTTGTATGGAAGCTTGCAACTCAGCATTTTGAGTTGTTAGCTCTTGTATGCGAGTAGTTTGTTGACCAAGCATTGCATTTTTACTAGCAATGAAATGTTGTAAATTATTAATTTGAGCATCCTTACCAATAATAGAATTTTGTAAGCTATTAATTTGGGCATCCTTATTTACAAGGGAATTATGTAAGGTGCTAAGTTCATGAGACTAGAAAAACAATTGATTACGTATTTTGGTTTATTCAGCATTAACTATTCTAATGATTACTTCTTGTGCCCAAACCTGAGAAACAAAATCCTCATATCTTCTTTCCAAACTATAAATAGTTGGATTCTTACCTTGCAGTGTCAATCAAAGAAAATCTAATTTTGCCTGTTGTTATTGAATGGTTTCTTCATGCTATGACAGAGTCATAGCATGTCACAACTCCTTGTCTTTATGAGAAGATTGAGGAGAATATGAAAAAAAAATTATAAGTGGAGCTTTACCCTTTTCAACTACAAATGGTAAGGGTCTTTCTTCTTCTTCATTTACAATTTCTTATCCAGGGGTTTCTTCTTCAAATTTTTGTTCAACATCCATAAATTTAATGGGAGAGCTTAAACTTCCCAAAATTTTGGTTGCCTATAAATCACCTTCTTCTTCCTCTTGAAAGATAAACTGATGACTTCATCAGGTTTTGGCCAATGGAGTAAGGTTTTTTGATGAAACCCCCATTTTTTTTTGACCTTTAGTGCAACATCTTCAGAGTTGAGGGCACCGAAGATGGACCTTCTTCTATCCTTGTTGTTGTGAGAGGAGGAGAAATAGGGCATGGTAATTTCTTACTAGAAATTTGGGATGATTTTCATAGAAATGAGGACTAGGCTTTTTCACCCCTAGGCTTTCTCAGAAAATGATGTCGATAAATGAGATGAATCAAACCATGATGTCTGACTAACCCAAATTCTCTTTTTAATTTCTGAACTACATTAATTATATCATGATGAAGAAGGATGGTAGGTTTACCTAGCATTCTATTCTAATGGATCATTTCTTCAAATTAATGAGAAGCCACATGGTATCTCCACCAACCATAGTGAATTGGCCATTAGATGTGAAATACTTCATGACCCAATATGTGACATTTAGCCATGGCGGTGGAAGACTATCTTGAATGATTCCTCTAGCCATGCCTTGTGAGGTTTTGGTCAATTTGAGATGGGGTTCATTATCATCAATGAATAGTTGAAATAGATCAACAAAATTTAATTTATCAATGACAACCACACCCTCTTTAATAATCCCTAAAATTTCACTGATCACAGAGGAATCCACAATAATATGCTCACCTCAAACTATGGAATGATCCTCATCAAAAAAAATTTTAAAAATCTTGGACAATATTTTCTTGAAAACCTTAAAATGTTTTCAAAAAATTTAGTCATCCTTCTATCTCAAAAATAACCCTAGCTTATTCATCTTGTAGAAATGCTTCTGTTGATTCTGGTTCACTTTTATTTTTGCCTCCCATCTTTAGAGCTATTCATAGTATTATTGAAAACCTTCTTGCATGATAATAACCTGAGCTCAAAATTTCATAGTACAAAGGAAGGTAAGGAAATGAGGATGTGAAGGAGAAATGAATATCAAATAAATTTGTATCATAAAATTATGTCAAAAATTAGGACCAAGCACTTCAGAGCATGCAGAGTTTTAATGATAAAGCATTTTTTAAGGTCAATATCAATGACATGGTATGAGGAATCATAATTGGTGGCACTTGAAATAATATTCACAGTGATTTTCGCATCAAGTCATATCTTTTTGAAAATATATTGTAGAATAAATTCACATCAAATCTTGAAATGCAGAGATGATACCAACTTCAATCACATCCACATAGCATAAAATGAACTTATCCATAATGAAAAAGTGTTGTTCACCTAATGATCATACATGCAGAACATAAAATAAAAAATGTCTAACCTATTGGGAAGTAAGTACAATTGTACCTCTATTGTATAGATCCATGCTTATCTCATAATGTTGTCATGTGTCATGCAAGGATAAACAATATTGATAAGATAATAATTCATATTTATTACATAAGTTTCTTCTGAAAAGTGTCATTTCTAGTTTTCACTTTTTAGTAATTTTTTATTTTATTTTTTATTTTTGTTTTTTGAATTTTGAAGGAAAGAAAATTGTCATTTGTTGGTTTTTAGTAATCCTCTTTTATTGGTGTTTGCTACAAAGATCATTTGGCCTTAGTGAAAAAAACAAGTTCTTCCACAAGGTCAAATTGGTCTTGATTATGTTCAATGAATTCTTCCCTATTGAGAGGTCTTTTATACACCTTAATTATGTGACCATTAAACAAAAGTGTCATTCGATCACCATCAATTGGTTGAAGTTGGATAGAGCTATTGTTATGAATAGTTTTAATTAGGTATAGCCCCAACCATCTTGTCCTGGGCTTATCTTTAAAATTCTAGAATTTAAAATCAAATAGAAGTGCCCAATCACATTTTTGAAATTGTTTTTTTCTAATGTGAGTATCATGCCACTAATTTCTCTACTTATGGATCATGCTAGTTTGAGTGAACACATCCATTCTCAGTTCATCCAACCCATTTAGTTGCATGATTCTTTTCTTTTGTGCTTCATCAAGATCAGTTCTCCTATCAATTATTGTCTTCAATGTTTATAGTTCAAACTCTATTGGTAACAAAGGTTTCTTTCCAAATACAAGTTCATATGGACAAAATATTGTAGTAGTGTTTCGTGATGTATTATATGTCCAGATTGCTTCAAGTACTCTATATACCCAATCTTTTATATTATTGTTCACTATTTTGGTTATAATATTTTCAATCTCTCGATCTTGCCCATTGGCTTGGGGGTGATATGGTGAGGATTTCTGGTGACTGATCTAGTATAGTTATGTAAAAGCTTTTTATCATGTTAAACATGAATTGGGGCCCTTGATTAGAAATAATAGATCTAAGAGCTCCAAATATCAGCATGATCTTATGATATAGGAAATCAACAACTATTTCCTCCCTAAAAAAGGTGAGTACCTGCACTTCAGTCCACTTAGTAACATAATCAGTACATACTAATAAATAATATTTCTTGAGATGGTGGGTTGATTGGTCAAACAAAATCCAAACCCCATTTCTCAAATGGTTCTAAACTTATTTGAGGATGGAGAGGCATTTTTAAGAATAGAGTAGGCTTACCCATCCTTTGGCAAAGATCACATTGCCATACAAACTTTTTTACAATCTTATAAAGAGATGGTCAGTAATAACCTACACCAAGGATCTTATGAATGGTCCTTTTGTTGAATAATGTTCTCCTCCTAGTTCACTATGAAATGTTCTTATGATGTCAAATACTTCATCTTCTTTAACATGTCTATGAAGTACATGATCAGGTCCAATATTAAACAACATGCCTTTAAACTATTTCAATGAGAACTAGCTCTAATCAAATGTTTTCTTTCTTTAGAATTAAAGGAATGAGGAAACTTCCTTATTGCCAAGCAATTTTCCATGTCTATAAATCTGAATATGTAGATATATAAAATAGTTGTTCATTTGGAAAAGATTCTTCCATAGATTCATCTTCACTTGTAGTGATCAATCTAGACAAAAAAGTCAACAACAACATTATACTTTCTAAATTGATCTATAATGGTAATATCAAATTCTTATAACAATAGTAGCCATCTAATAATTCTCCCACCTACTACTAGTTTGTTCTTTAAATACTTAATAGCTGAATGATATATATATATATATATATATATATATATATATACCTGATAACTAGTAATGTAATGCTTAAACATATTTTTGGCATAAACAATAGTAAAAAATTCCTTTTCAGTAGTGGTGTAATTTTTTTCTATGGGAGTAAGATTCTTGTTGATATAATAAATGGCATACATTTTTCGTTTCTCATCTCTTTGTCATCAAACTTCCCCTAGTACATTATTAGAAGCATCAGTATAGATATGAAAATGTTGTTTCCAATTAAGTCCTTTCAAAATTAGAACAGTTGATGTGTCCATAAAATGACTCATTATATCCATAAAATAATATTTTTTTTCTTTCATAGGAAGTGGATCTAAAAGTATTTTCTGAATTTATGGTCTATTTAGAATAAAATAGTAAGTATATATCAAGGTTATGTCTTTAAAATTTCTTGTTATCTGTTAGTTAGCTATTACTAATCATTATTGAGAAAAATATGTCAATGAGTGCATACATAGTCCATATTGAGCTAAGAATGATTCAAAGTACAAAGAGTAACCATTCAAGAATAATGTTAGAGTAGTATCAGAATCTTTTATAACAAGATACAATATTTTGGTCAAGTTATGGACTCTTACAAATTTCTTGTAGACTTCCATAGTAGTTATGGATTACAACAAGGTTGTTACAGCAATTATGGATTACAACAGGCTTATTACAACAGCTACAAATTACAAGCTTGCTATGAACTAGATATGAATTACATTAAACCAACTATGAATTATATCAGACCAGTTATAGATTACATCAACCAGCTATGGATTTCAATGAGCTTGTTATGGATTTCAGCAGGCTTGCTATGGATTTTATTAGGTTACTACTTATGAATTTCAATAAAATTGCTATGGACTTCAACAAAAATGCTAGACATGTTTGGAAAGTATTTCTAAATGTATTATAATGTTCTAGTGATCATGAAGAATACTTTCCATTTAAATTATTTCTATATATAGGTTTCCATGTATATACTTTTCATTGTAGATTGTATTCAAATATAGGTTTATGTAATTTCACTCAAAATAATTATCTCTCTCCATATTTGGTGGAGATCAAGATTATGCAGTAATATATTTATTTATTAAAATAAATATCTCTTTCCATATTTTGTGGAGATTGAGATAGGATTGAATATCTAGGTTGTTACTCCCAAATAAAGTGTTGGTTATAAGCATGAATTATAAATGCAACCTTCCACACCTAAATAATCAATCAATCAATACATTTTTAATTTTATTATTCTGAGCTATTTGAAATTGATGTTCTGAGTAAATCCTCTTTTGAGTAATGAGTTGGCCACTCATTCCAAAGAAGATGGATCCATGTATTTTTATTTTACTTCTTTATTATGTAATTATCATTATGTTGTAAATTCTTATTTTATTTCTATACTAGTGTAAACAATTTATTTTGTATAATTTGTTGTAAACCTGTAGATGTTTTGTATGTTTAACATTCATTTTCAATTCAGTAATTTATTTTTTGCAAGTGTGATTTTATCTCCTCAAGTGTGCTTTAATTTATGAAAGTGTGATTTACTTTCTGAAAGTGTACTTTGATTTCTACAAGTGTGATTTTCAATTCTTTCAAAGTGTGGAGTGTGATAGAAGGAACCATTTTCCAAAGGTCTCTTTATCCTATTGCATATAGCCTTTAGACACCAACCCTAGATTGATAATATTAAATGAAGGGTATTGATGACACCCTCAACAGTCATGAGTTTGTTCTAAGTTTCAAAATATTTTTTACACTTATCTTTCCGTACAAATTCACTGTCTTTTCTTAGCAAAGGAAAAATAGGTGTAGCTATTTTGCTAAAGTTTTCAATAAATATTTCGTACTATCCTACATGGCCGAGAAAACTTCTGACATCTATTTGTGTTTAAGAAATGGGGGGATTAGAAATTACCTCAATCTTTTTGGGATCACTTTTATTCATTGAGAAGAGATATGATGTCTTAAGACTATCCCTTCATCAGCCATTATGATACACTCCTCATGACTCAACAATACTTGTTGTTCCTCACATCTGGTAAGAACTTTATCCAATTTATTTAATGCTTCATCAAATGTAGTGCCATGAATAGTAAAATCATTCATATATGTCCACACAATTATTTGTAAGATCAAAAAAGATGGCTAACACTACTCTATAAAAGGTAGCAGGTACAATGCACAATCTAAATGGAAGGATTGTATAATCAAATGTTCCCCAAGAGCAAGTAAATATAGTTTTATCTTGATCTTGAGGGTCTATTCTAATTTGATTGTATCCGCTAAACCCATATAAGAAATAAAAGTATTGTTTTCCTACTAAGTTGTCCAAAACTTGATCAATAAAAGGTAAAGAAAAGTAATCTCTTATAATGGCTTTATTCAGTTCTTTGTAGTCTACGCAACCTCTCCATTTTCTATTCTTCTTAGGCACAATAACCAGAGGTGAAACCCATTAACTATTGAATATGGGATTAATGAAACCAACTTTTACTAGTTTTTTTATCTTTGTCTTTACAATTTCTTTCAAGGCTAGGTTAATTCTCCATTGTGGTTGTCTGACTAGTCTAACATCTTCAGTGTAGATGTGATGGGTATAGACATTATGATGTATTCATTTCATATCACTATAATCCCAAGCAAAGGATTTTGTGTGTTATACCAATACATCAAACACTTTACTTTCTTATTGATCAATTAACCAGCTACTGATATTCAATAGTTTATCAGGATGGATTACAATTTATTTAGTACTTGAAATAATTAAATTTAATTGTTTGTATTCACTCATCAAGGCATTAAATGGACATGTGTGTGGTAGTAACATGTGAAATGTATCCACATCCTTATAAAAGGTTTTTATTTAGGGAGAGCATATTGATCAATGGATAATTAAAATCATGTAATAATAAATTTTGCCTATTTTGATTCCAATCAACTATGGTTTTTTGGCTATATTGTGGACCAAATAACATGTTTGGATAAATTATGACATTGTCTTGGTTATTAGTGGTGAGTTAAATTATTCTCATTCATAATTGTTCATCTTTGTATCTAAGATTTTAGTCTTTGGTGTTAAGCTATTAGTCTTTGAAGCTAATTTATTAGACTTCAGAGCTAGGCTATCGGACTTCAGAGCTAGGTTGTCAGACTTCAAAGCTAGGTTGTCTTGATCAAAATCTTCTTTTATTTATTCCTCAAACTCTTTGATATGTTTCTTATGGTAACCATGGCTAAGGAAGACACACTAGTCTGATTTCAATCAGGATGATCCACCCATATATATTCAAAAAGACTCATTACAGTTATAGCAAGTGGATAAAGAGATATTTGTTTGACATGAATTCCATGAGAAATGGTCATGTTTCAAGATCTACAGTCAATTTGTGTTATGATTGTAGCTAACCAAGGTCTTCAAACAATGATTGGATATCCTACCCTCTTGGGTTTAGTTTGAAATATCATGAAATCCATATGATATTCCTAAGATTCTATGGTGATTGGCACATTTTCTATGGTTCCTTCAGGGATAGTAGTGGATTGGTCTACCATTTTCAAAATTGTAGTGGTAGGTTGAAGCCCTATTAGGGATAAATATTCTATTGTGTTGACAGTCATTATGTTGATGGTAGCACCCAAGTCTATAAGTAAATTTTGTATAGATTTATTCTCAATTATCACAGTCATCACAAGACTACCAAGGTATCCATATTTGAGAACAAGTATGCTTCCTGCTAGTAAATCGACAATTTTGCCAGTTACCTAAATTGTTTTAGGATATTCTTTATTTATTCTTAGTGCTTTCATGCACAATCCTTTAATGAGTTGATTCAACTCAAGAATATCCTTAATGAATATTAACTGTGGAATTTCTATCTTTATTTCTCTAAATCTATGCATCAATTCAAAATATTTCCTTATTTTTTTCCTTATGACTCTCAAGAAATGGAATAGCAAGGGGATCTTGAATTGTGGTTGGTGTGATTGGAGTTGTGGTGGCTTAAACATTATTTTTATTTGGTTTTTAGACTATAGATGACTCAAGAGTGTTTTCATCATTGGTAGTTTCAGTTATGGTAATGGGTGAATCTCTTACTACCTTTCATAATGTAAGCTGAACATTATTACACTCAACTGAACCACTTACAACATTACTTTCTTGATCAGCTCCATAAATAGGAGTATTTTTCCTATTTGTAGGATTTGCCATTGGTTAGGTAGGTAGGTATCATTGGTTAACCTATTGTTCAATTGGTGGTGGCTATGGTTGTGAAGGCATCAAAGCCTAATGTGGAGGAAACTCTCTCTGTGTTTGTGTTTTTGATTTGGCCATTGAGGTGGTGACTGTTGTATCCAATGTGGTTATTGGTTTTACTACTGTGCCCAGGATTGTGAAGGATTTTGAGGCATTCCCCACATCTGTGGCATCCATTCTTGAGTACTCCATAATTTAGGTTGTGGTGGTGGTCCCCACATTTGTGATGTTACTTGTCCAGTTCATGGTGTCATCCATGGATTGGGAGGAAATCTTAGACCAAATTGATTTTGAGGTTGGGAGTATTGGTTTCCTTTCATTTGGATAAAAATCACTTCCTCAACTGCATGTACTACTTATTTTACTTGGTTTCTCATGGTAGGAAGATGTTTGCAATTCTCAGTGACAAATACCACATACCTCTATTTTATATAAAGGACAATCTTTTACCGCATTTTTGAGTCTACATATAGGATAATATATTGACAACTATTCAGCTTTGGTGGCATTGACTTTTACTTTGAGGATATTTAATGTGGATGTCAATTGTACTAGAATATCTATCTTAAAATTAGCAAATTCTTCCATTAATTGGCCAACTTCAGGGGATTTTCTTAACAATGATTTCCTTATGCTAGGTCTTGTCCTAGAATAGTTAGTACATAATGTTAAAATTTGATGAAAGGTTAACTTGTCAATGTCACCCTTTCCCATTAGGTTCAAAGCATCAGCATCACATGCATCATCATCTACTTAATGACCTCCTATGTAAGTTGGTAACCACTATGTTCATGGGAAAATATAAACCTATCAAGGTAATCTTCTAAAGTTTCATCTTCATTTTATTTGATATTGAAAAAATCTTCTTTTCATTCTTTGACTCTATAATAATCTTGATATTTATCAATAAATGCAGTTTTCATTTCATCCCAAGTGCTTATGGAATTACCCTTAAGGCCCATGAACCATCTCAGGAATGCATCATTAAGTGTAGATGGGAATAACTTCAACTTTTGATTATCTTTGGCATAGTCATATGTTTGGCAAAGAACCTAAAATTCAAAGAGGAACTGATTTGGATCCTCTGAGAATTTACCTATAAAAGTAGGTAAAATAGATGGAAATATATTTTTCATGGAGGTTCTATCATCAAGACCTAAACTAATTGGATAGTAAAAAGTTATGTCATATTAAGGATGTCGATCAAAGTTTTTTACATGTGCATGTTCTTATCCCATATTTTCTTCCCAACTTTAGTTATCAAACCAATCTAAGTTTTCTTCTTTGGTTCTCAACATATGATCTACCTCAGGAGGAGAATCTTCATTAGTGATCAGATCTTCTTCTTGTAGAGTTTGTGGATCAAATCCGACTATTTCAAAAAGATGATTCTCATGATCAATTCTTCCTAGATGGAAAGATGTCCTGAATAGAATTCTTCTTGTAGGATTTGTTTGTGAGGATGAACCTTGTTCAGGAGAGGAATCAGAAAAAAATTGTATATGGATTTCAATTGCCTTTATTTCACTTCTTGATCTTTCCATTAAGAATAAGATCATCTCTTCTTCTTGTTTTATTTGGAAATCTTTAGAGATAAATCATCCTTGAGAGTCTCGTGGGTAGTTCATAAATGTAAAGAGTCTTGGATTGTTTCTGTGTTTTTTGGGTTTATGAATGTTTTTAAATATTTTATGTATAACTCTAATATAGTATCTCACTAACACTTATTAGTTAAGAGTCCCTGACAATGGTGCCAAAAATAAGTTGTCATTATACCTCTCATTTAACCAATCAATGGATTGGTGTCATTTTCTACCAAGGCCAGTGTCTAAGGCTATACGCAATGAGACTGTTGGATATTTGAGTTTACAATTCATTATTTGGGAGGTTTTCACTCTTTTGTTGATGTCTAAATACTAAGGATAGCAAATAAGATTCTAATTCTATGTTGTAAAAAAGTAAATCTAGATAACTTTGATAACTGAGTATCTCTTATGACATTCCTTATTAAAAGGATTCTTCGATTCACACCATCAACATCCATAACTTAAAAATTTGTCATAAGACACTACAGTGTCCTCACTCAACTTTATTGGTTAGGTAGGATAGTGTAGTATTTTAGACTGTTAGAATGTTGATTGCCTATTTTCACTTAGACTGCTTCCTGACAGATTTTAAATATAGAGATGATTTAACAAGCTCTGCTTCTTATGAAATTTAAGACACACTTTGTATAAAGGAAACTCACTTGCATTGAATTGAAACAAATCTTGTATTTAATAAAAGTACAGTTAAGTTAAAAGGGAAATCACACTTTCCTTTGAAATGGAAATCACACTTGCATTGAAAATGGAAATCACACTTTGTAGTAAAATGAAATATACCTGAATCAAAAGAAATATACTTTTAAACTATAAAATAAAAATATCAATTATCCTAATATTGGGAGAGAAGTGGGCCCTTGTTCCTTCCTTAGAATAGGATCATCTTTTACTCAATAATGAAAAAGAATGCTAAACTTTATTTTGTTATCAAAAGGAACTATCGATCATAATCCACATTTGAAGTTTTGAAGCAGTTGGCTTTTTGTCGAGAACATGCTTGGTGAGTTCGGTAAACTTTCTATTGGCCTCCTCTTTCCCAAGTTTTCCTTGTTTATTTTTCACTAAGTATTGGCTCTTTTTGTTGTTACTAGTGGTACCTTGGCACTCATTCTTCAATAAAAGCTTCCCAGCTCACTCAGGAGTATCCCCAACTTGACACATGGCATCACGGCACTTATTTAAGGTAGGTTTATTTTTGTTAGAGCTTTGAGTATCACCATTAGTTGATGAAATGATGGGCAGGACCCACTATGTAATTATAAAAAAAAGTAAGTGAAATTTTCATGTGGCACCCTCACATTCATTATTTGCAAAGGAGTTCTTGGCTTCCCTAGGAGCAACACCAGTTCACCATGTGGTGGCTTTACACACTATCAGTTAAAAAAATGTAAAAGGGTTTAGAAGAACTCTCACCCCTCAGTGTGCCATGCATCATCCCAATGCTCCTTGAGATCAATTTTTGTCCTATCATAGCCTCAATCAATGCCATTGGCTGAGGGGAGTGGAACCCATTTCTAACAAGAATTCCAGAGGTAATTTTGGAGGTAGACATGCATCACCATAGCACTTCTTCTAAGTGTCATGGGGAATCATGAAGCATAGGGGTTGCGTCATGTCTGGGATTTGAGAACCAACTTAACTCATGACCCAAATCTCCCCATTTCAATTATAACAACCTCATCATGAGTGTGAGTGTCAGGTTCTAGGTATCATTTCCTTATGAGGTTATTGTGCCTATATGTTTAGGGCTCTTTTCTTTTCCTAGGGGAGTTAGATAATAGAAATTGTTTTTACTGTTATCGAAGAGTATTCATTGTAATAGTTTATTTTTCAAATATAAATAGCAGCAGTGGTTTATTTTCATTTCATGACCTTAATAAGTGCCCCTCATAGGAAGGATTAAATATTGTATAATTTGCCTTTTGACCTTTTGTATTTTATTTTCTGCCTAACAATGAAGAGGATGCGGTGTTCTATGTCAAATTATGTGGAATCTATTATTGTTTTTTATTTTTATTCTCTACTTCAATAGCGTTGGCTTTGGTTTATATTGCAGGCATTAAATCATGTATATGATCTTCTAAATTGTTTGTAGTGTTTCAGAGGTTCAAGCTATTTTATACAATATTAGATGGACATATTAAAATTTTAGTGCATCTCCTTAGTTTTACTTTAGTTTTATTTGCATTTATTTATTACCCTTTTCATCCCTAATTAAGTTGAAGATTCGGATTCTAAAATCCTAAAGGCTGTGTTATAGATCAAAAATTTAGTCCCACGTTTGTAAAGCTTCCCATAAGAAGTTGTTCACTAAGAGCAAAAGTTTTAGGCATCAACAGTTTTATTTTATGGCACTCCAAATGGGATAAAACTACTAGTCTACCTAATTAGAAGCTAAATTTTATGATCCATAGGCCCATCATAAGGTCACAAATAGTGTAGAATCCAAGTTTGTTACTACTACATCTAGTAGTTATAACTCGCCAAAGAACCATGGGATTTAATGTGACACAATAACCACAACAAATGGCGATCTCAAGACCACTAAGAAAATTTTTGGCATAGAATAGTGGTAGCCCACTCATCCCTCTAGTAACCCCAACTATGTGGAATCTTATTCCTGCTAACGCATTAAAACACTCCCTAAATTCATAGGAGAGGATTTCAAAAATGTAGTGAAACATCTTCAAGATGTTGCCAATATATGTATTGAATATTATGTCATGTAGTAAAATGTGGCTTTATGGTTATTAGTTGCCTCTTTCAAAGGGTGAACTCTTGATTGGTATGGGTCCTTGCTGCCTAACTCCATCACCACTTGGGATGACTTAGGCAATATATTCTTTGAATGATTCAATGAGAATGTAGACTAGTCATCTCTCATACAGAAACTAATCACCATTAAAAGAGCCTTATAAGAGGTTATTATTGATTTTAATACTAGGTTTGATAAGACCAAGAAAAGAATCATGATAGCAGCTCGATCGCTCGCAGGTATGGCCATTATTTTTAACTCAAGGCCTTCAACTTAGGCATAGTTGTCATGATTTAGTCCCTTAGAGGCCAAACACTATCGAATGCATATGAGTTAGTCATTAGAGTGGAAAATAATTTAATAGATGCAGGTAAACTCCACTCGTAGCCATCAATGCCCATGTTCTAAGAGATATCAATGCCATCATAGGAGGAAATCCTGAGCACCTCTCAAGTGTCACCTTCCATGTATGTATATCCCCCTGCTCAAATAAGTGTGTCTACTTCATCCACGCTAGTAGCAAATATGAATGACATGAAAATCATCTTGTGAAACTTCTCTAATGAGATCATAAACCTCAAGAGGTAGTAAGCCATGCCCATGAAACCCCCTTATCAAAATTACCAGAATGAAAGAGCACTATATCAGCATAAGTAGTACCAAAAGAGGTCAAAGTTAAATCATCGGTGATAAATCATTAAACGTGACCCACAAATTAAATCATCCTGGTTCCTAATCTTTTGTAAATGGCCCCACCAAGTTCAAATAGAGAGTTAGTCACTATCCAAAACAACTTGGCTAATGACTCAAATTCATGGTGCTTCCTATGTAACAATGCACACATGCCCTAGAATTGCCTAAAATGTAATCTATAGCGAAATGTTACTGAGTGACAAAAATAGGTGAATGTAGTTGATTTAGCCCCTTATGGATATCAGTCCCTAGACATTGAAAATGTTGTCCTAATGGCCCAAATGTAAGGGATGTCCATGAAACAAGAAGAGGAGATAGCATCAAACCATGTGCTTTTCTCTTGGGTGGAAGGTGAGGATGTAGTTTATGTGAGCAATATGCCCATGTCAAAGGCCTCACAATTCTAATTAGAATACCACACCTAGTCCAAGAAGAGACTGATCGATACCCAAGAAGCCTTCACAAGGCCTAAAGTAACTTTCATGAAAGGTTTGAAAACCCAACCACCACCTCTGGCATATCAAAAGTAGAGTGAAATAACATAGAACAAGATAAAGGACCCTTAGGTCTGATTGCAAGGGTCATTTAATGTGGTGGAGTAACTAAAAAAGGCCCTAGGAAATGTTTCTCTCTAGTATGTCTTATCTATTCCCAATTAGAAATCTCTATTGTGAGAAGCGTTAAAAGACCAAGAAAAAATTACATGAACTAACCCAGCTACAAAACTAGCACCAAATAAGGGAAAGTAAGTTACCAATAATGCACAACCTCATGCACCATCTACGTTCATCAACTCCTAGTAGGTGTAAGTAAAATGAAACCTACCCCATTCTATTTAACTCTCATTATGGGAAATAAGTTATTTCATAATTCCATGATTAATTACGGTGCCAGCACCACAGTGATGCCCAAATAGATTGTGGATACACTGCAACTTCAATATGAACCCTTGAATAAAGAGGTAATGCAATTAGATGGGAAAAAAGTTTAGACCATAGGTATTATCAAAGCTCTCTCCCTAACTTTGTACTCTTGTCCCAATATCATAGTCACCCAAGAATTTATAGTATTAGACATTCCCCCAGTCTTTGGGTTATATCTATCAAGAGATTTCACTGCCAAAAATAGGTAGATACTTGTCTTTAGATTGGTCCCACTTGATCCTAAGGACCAAATATGGCTTGAAATTAAAAGTGTTGTCTAAAATTCTACATTTAGGGCACATAATCGATGATGTTACGATGAAATTTGAAGTGACACATACCTCTTTCTCTAAGAAAGAGATGTATTGCATGGAAATGCTCGAGGAAGAGAGAGTGACAAACAATAGGAACTTAGAGGAGGAAGTCCTTGTAAATGAATTCATTGAAAATGATCCAATTGTAAACTTTGACGCCACTAGCCTTGAAACTTATGTAATTCATGATGAAGATCAGGGCATCCCCGAAGTCATGAAAAACAGGGAGGATCAGAGTAAGGAACCAAAAAATGAGTCCAAATTTTAGACTCTACACTTTGATGGTATGAAATACAATACCAACTCTAGAGTTGGTATCCTATTAATGTCTCCATCTGAAGAATATACCCTTAGGTCTTTCCACTTCCAATTCATTTGCATGAACAATGAATCCAAGTACGAAGCCCTATTACATGGCCTCAGCCTTACTGAGCGCATGGGCATGAAATGGTTAAAAGTGTTCAGAGATTCTACACTAGTCATAAAATAAGTAAGAGGAACCAAAGATGTGAAGAACTCTTGCATGAGGTCTAATCGCCATTGGATATGAGATTTGATCAAAGGGTTTGAAGCATTCAATATTTAAAATGTTCTTAGGTCTACGAATGTTGAGGCAAATAGAATAGCAATGATAGGCTCTTGATTTGATCCAATAACAAATTTCTTCACTAACAAATAAGTTGTGTGGGTAATTATCAAACCCACCATCCTAGATAATGATAAAAACTAACAAGTATTTAAGAGTGACACCCAAATTGTCATGTTTCTTCAACAGTCATGTGAATTTATAGAGTAGTTGTAGCCAAATATCAAAGAAGCCTATGATGATCAGATCATGTAACTGAAGTCCAATAAACTTCTAAAGGGACTTATCACCTTAGATAATCTATTCAACTTTGATGATGTGAGGAATGACAAAAAGAATTTTATTATGAATAAAATCAACTACTTCGAAGTCGATGTAGGAAATGGAAGAAAGCTAAAAGTGGGAAAATAAGTTTCCTAAAAAGAAAAGGAATGATTGATATCCTTTTTCAATAAATATGAAGGGGTGATGGCTTATACTTATGATGATTTGAAAGGGTATGACCGCAAAGTCATCTAACACATCATAGATCTAATCGAAGGGTTCAAACCAATCTACCAAAAGCAAAGGCTGATAAACCCAAAGATCGAGTCTCTCATGGATCAAGAACTGAGGAAATTGATTGACTCAAGGATTATGTACCTAATCAATCATTTAGCTTGGGTATCCAACCTGGTTTGGTGAGGAAAAAGAATAGATAAATTAGGTTATGCATGGACTTCAGAGACTTGAACTAAGCATCTCTGAAGGATCATTATCCCCTTCCTTCAATGGAATAGATCCTCCAAATGGTAGTGGGTGAAAAAATGTTCTCTTTGTGGATGGGTTCTCAGGATATAACCAGGAATGGGATAATGAAGAAGATAAGCATAAAACCAATTTCACCATAAAGTGGGGAACCTTCACATATGCAAAGATGCCTTTCAACCTCTCTAATGTAGGATCCACTTTATAGTAGGCAATGGACATAGACTTTAAGGTCATAATTAACAAAATCATCCTCATCTATCTGGATGATCTAAAAGTATTCTCTAATAAAAAGGAAGATCACTTTGATCATTTGGAGAAGATTTTTCAAAAGTGCCAAGAGTTCAGAGTATCCCTAAACCCCAAAAAATATGTCTTTGACATCCCACAAGGCAATTTGTTAGGGTACATGGTATCCAAATAAGGCATTTATATTGACCCAAATAGAGTGAAGTCCATCAGGGACTTGAATTTGTAAGTTAATAATAAAGGAGTCTAATCTTTCTTAGGGAAGATTAATTTCATCAGTCGATTCATATCTAACTTCATAGAGCTGGTAAGACCAATCACATTAATGTTGAAGAAATACCAAGCTTTCAAGTGGACCACTAAAGGAAGGTTAGCATTTAAAAAGATTAAAGAAGTAATAACCACCACTCCCATGCTAGTCAATCCTAACTTCTCAGAAGATTTTATCATAAATGTTTATGGTAGCAAACATAGCTTGGCAGTTGTGTTGACTCATAAAGAATAAGAAGGGAGGGGTGAAAACCCTATTGTGTTTTATTCAAAAACCCTACGTGGGTATGAGACCAAGTATAATTTCATTGAGAAGTAGGGTTTTGCCATTATCAAAGGTCTGAATAAGTTTAGACACCTAATGGCGAGAAGTAAGATAATGGTATATCTAGTGCATTCTAGCATCAAGGAATACATAATGGAAGGAGAGATCATAGAAAAGAAAGCCAATTAGATCAATAAGATCCTAGAATATGATGTTGAAGTTAGGCTGACCAAGGTGATCCAAAAAAGGAGGGTTTTATGAGTATCTGGACCAATATGTAGATGCCCCAACAAAAGAACAAGATATATCAGAAACGATTTTAGTAAGTCAATATAAAATTGATGGGTCATGGGTCATCGATAAGAACCACTTTATGCAAATTAGTTGATATCTGGATGACCTCCCCACACATAAAAGAAGATTCTATGGGTTACAAGGGGCTAGTTACACACTAGTCTAGGGAGTCCTTTTCAAAAGGAACTTTGATGGGGAACTTCAATGATGTGTCAACAATAACCAAGCCATCAGGATCCTACAGGATATGCATTTTGCCCCTCTGGGTGGTCATTTCTTAATAAATACAACCGCAATAGAGATCATGTGTGCAAGATATTATGGATTGACTATGTTTTCATATTGTCATCAAGTGATGAAAAAGAGCCAATAGTGCCATTTTTTTTAGGCAAGCGAAAGAGTTCAGCAATACTATTGAACCCAATTCTGACTGATGAGCCTTTCGCATAGTGGAGTTTGGATTTCATTAGGATGAACAATCCCATGTCTAATATGGGCCATAAGTGAATACTCATAGCTATGGACTACTTCACAAGGTATACCGAAGTAGCTCTATTAAAAGAAGCAACTGAAAATGTGATCCTCAACTTCTTGAAGGAATTAGTAGCAAGGTTTAGCCCTCTAAAAATGATCATATCTAACAATGTGAAGGCCTTCCTCATTTCAAAGATTTCAGAATTTGTGCTCTAAAATGGCATTTTCTGAAGACTTCATCCAACTACTACCCATAAGGGAATGGTTTAGTCGAATCAACAAATAAGAACACCATAAGATTAATCAAGAGGATTGGTGCTCACTAAGAAAGGGAGTGGCATAATAATCTGAAGATAACTCTATGGGCTGATCAAATCACCCACAAACAGATTTTAAAGACATCCCCATATGAACTAGTATACAGGAAAGAGGTGATTTTTCCCATATCAATGGAGATTCACACTCTATAGTTGTTGAAAGCTGTCGAGATAGTGGAAAATGGAGCAATGGAGGTTAGATTAGTAGAATTGTTGAATCTTCAAGAAATGAGAGAATAAGTTAGTGGCATTAAGGTCACCTAATAGCAGATAGTTAAGAGATGGTTTGATAAGAAATCATCTGACCCAAGCTTCAATCTAGGAGAATTGGTTCTAAAATATGACAAAAGGTTTTTAAATCTAGATCAACATGAAAAGTTTGATTCTCTGTGGACAGGACCCTTCTGCATCATTGGAAATAGGCAAGGCAATACATTCAAGTTGGTGGATGAAGATAATGCCTTAGATATTTTGATTAATGAAATCCACTTAAAGCACTTCAACTAACTTATCGACCTCATCTATGTACATAATTAAGTAGTTTCCCTTTTGTTAGTTGGTTTCCCTCTTTTTTTGTTTCCTTTTTAAATAAGTGTTGTTGGCAGAAATTATCGTTATCCTATCACCAAGTGTTTATGCCTTGGCTCTCCTTATTTTTGAATCATCTACTGATAGATGGTTATCTACCCCACTCCCCTTCAATTAATGTAAGATGCTCCCAATTACATGATTTCCCATAAGGATCGTCATAAATCTCTCGTGAGACATTCTTCAAGCATCCCTATCACCCTCCTCATTTATAGGCGCTCAAATTCAAAAAATTGCATGATGATCATACTAGAAGTCTTGGCCTATAAATACTCATCTCTTAATTAATCCAAACGTTTAAACATCTTAAGAATTTTAAGAGAGTATTGAGCATTGAGTAGAGCATCTTGAGTAAAGAATTGCAAAGAATTATGAGCAAAAGCTAGTGTCAATTGTTCCCAGTATTTATCTTAAGGTAAATAAAAGATTTTTCAAGAGAGTTATAAAATGGAGACTTTTAGATCCTTTTATAGTGGCGTGCATCATAAGAAGTAGAGGTCTCATGGATTAGGTGGTCACGAAGACCTTCCCTTGTAATTTTTAGGAAGTAAGTCATATGCTTCCACCTTTGCACACTGGTCATGGACTATGCAGATGGGATCATTGATCCTTAATTGACCAAGAATACCAAGAACCTGAGGGAGGGTGCTCACACTTGCATGATATCAAAGGTTTAGAATAATGAATCTGAGTCATTTAGTTTTAGGATTTGGAGCTCCACATTGGCTCACTACATGGTGCCTCTCATGCACCTATGCCTAGAGATCATTGTCCTATGTGGGAAGAGATATAACTCCACTACTAGCATTATCGTAGGAAACCACCTAAATGTGGACATCAATACCAATGCGGTGAGGGAGATACTCTAGCTCCCTTATGACCCTAACATAAACATCTATGACATGGAGATCTTGAAAACTATATAGGGCACTCATGTCCAAAAGCTAAAGTTATTAAACTCAGCTCTCCATAGTGATTATATAGAAGTGCCACCTCTACCCATCACTCTCATGAAATTTGTGACATAAGCTATGAGAGATTCCCTTTCCATTCTAGTGTTTATCTTTGGAATGGACTCAAATGTTAATGTCCATGATTTCCAATTGGCTGCAGTCTTCCATTTGAAGAAAGTAACCAAGGAGAAATATTATAAGATGGACTTCACAAATTCCATCACTGATGCCATACATAATTAGTTGGTGAATTTTTAGCCCAAAATACCTTCAAGTATTCCTCTTTCTTTCTCCATCTGATCCTATACCAGAGCTCCCAGTTCTTCTCTATGTATTTTACTATCAACATGACTAAAATAGGTATGTACCCTAACCTGATGAATCTCATCTTCACATGGACCCACATCCTATCGGCCATGTAGGATCATTATGAATTTTCAGAGTGCTTCCTATCTCTAGTTCTGATTGACCTCGGTCAAGAGACCATCACCTTCAGAATGATAGACTTCCAGAGAAGGTGGCTAACTAGCTAAAAAATTCCAACTGATTGGTTCTTCAAATCCCATTTTACATTCATTAGGGTCCATAGTTTTGAGGAGCTATTTTGGCTCCTGTGCCTACTCACAGACAGAACCTTGGCCCTGGAGTTGGCCCACCATCTTGATGTAGTGGAATCAGTATATAGCAAGGGCTAAAAGAAGAGGGCCCTATATGATGTCCCCTTTTCAAACGGGGGAATTATGGTGATGAATAGGTTGTAAGAGTGCATTCTTGTGCTCAAACTAGCAGAGCTTGACCTAGACCAGATTAATGATCACTAGAGTTATGACCCAGTCAACCACATAGTCGCTCTAAAGAACACTGCCCCCTTTTTTCATAAGCCTCCACCATATTTTTAAGAGTGAAGGTTACCAATGAAGGATGATATTAAACACTATGTGGATCTATCAAAGATCCCTTTGAACACCTGCCAACCATGGGAGTCCTTTTATAAACCAGTCTAGGATTTTAATCTTGCAAAGACCATGACCAAGGGTCTAAGGGCATAGCTCATCCAGAGGGATTGAAGTAAACAAAAATGAATTTATATTGGAAGTATAGGCAATAAATTGGCCAAAAGGAGCTAAATTTTGAGGACTTGGACTCCGATGAGCAATTTGAGAACCTCTAGGATGAGCACCATGAGGAATAAGCTTGGGTAGAAGAAGAGGTTTCAATCAAAGAAGAAGAAGAGGAGACTCCCTCTATAAAAAAAGAAGTTTTTGTAATTTAGAGGCCTCTTTCTAGGCCACCACATCTATATCCAGCTCCCTTATAACATCAGCAGGGTACTACAGGATAGCCTGAGGCAAGGTCTTCTTAGCCCAGCTTTGAGTCATAGGCCTCCAGCCCTACTCTTAAGCCCAAATAAAAGAAGGTACACTTTTTTTACCCTCTTCTTTCCACTTCTTTTTCATTCTTCACTTCATCTTCACCTTCCATCGAATCCACTATGCTTGCACCACTTACCACTGCATAGCCAATCACCTCACTTTTATCATTATTCACTCCTCCACCCTCATCCACCGCATCAACATCCATCATGGTACAATTGCCCACCAGTCTTCTCTATGGCCTCCTACCTTTCTCACCTTCCACCCTAACCCTTCACCCACTCATCCCTGGGGGAATAGTGTTTATTGCTTCATAGCAATAAGTGACCATTCCTTTCGGACTATTATAAGGATCCCCCTTCACAGGGAAAATAATTTAGTCACAAGATCAATTTCACCAACATTTAGAGACTACAAGGAAATCCCAAGAGGCTTAGGCAGAGAAGATAATAAAAATGGCCCAAGTCCCTAACGACACCACATATGCAGTCATTCTTTAACCCTATGCAATAATCTCTAATGATTGTACACATGGCACCATAAGTAATCAATCCCCAAGAATAGATACAACCTAAGGATTACTCGATACACGTCATCAACCTTAACCTCAGCCAAGCCAAATTGATCGACAGGGTTAAATTGATGGAAGAAACCTATAACTCCATCACCACAGACTATCTCAAGGTAGGCTGTCAGTTGAAAAAAAGAGCTAAAACTCATAAGATTTAAAGCTAATATCAATCACTTGAATGCCAAGGTCAAGACCAAAGACATGGAGCTCACCAAGATGAGGTCTAACCTATAGATCCACATCACCCTTGAGATATTCTAGGTGAAAGCCAGCTAAAAGGACCATCTAAGATTTCAAGTAGCAGAACTAAAGGCCAAAATAGATGGCTTGAAGAAGAAGAAACAGGTTGTAGAAAACAAGCTGCATAAAAAGGAAATAAAGCTCATGTAGACCCATAAGAGTCTCTTAGACTCTACAAGCATACAAAAATGAATGCAGCATCAGATGTAGTTGGAGTCCTCAACCAAGGACAAAGAAATTTAGCAGTTAAATAATGACCTTGGCACCTACTCCCAAATCATAGGTATCCTCCCCATGGTCTAATAATTGTATGTATCCTATTAGGAGAGAATAAATAATGTAGCCGCAAACTTGAAACCAGTGCTTGGGTTCATTGTGGACTCACAGTAGCTGAACACACAAATGGTGCATCTATAGACCAAGTCCTCGCCTTCATGTCCCACAAGGTCCAAGATTCGTATCTCCTCATCTAGAAGCTATATAGCATAATGGATGGGATGCTATAGGCAATAGGGGTGGCTGACAAAAGGCATGTGGTGGTGAAGGTGAATAATTTTTTGAGCTATAACAAGGTAGCATCAAAGTGCAAGGCATTTTTGGATGCCATAGAAAAAGTGGTTTGGGATATGAAGGGGAATATTAAATAGTTGGTCCAGTTGGGACTCCCCTACCCGTTCCTTGCAAACAACATAGTCCTATTAGAGAACAAGATAAAAGAGCTAGTGATCAAAAAGTAGAATGACCAGACCATCTTTGTGGCTATCGGTCAAGCACAAAGTGTCTCTGAGGTAAAGACCACTTTACATCCTCTTACCCAATTGGTGTTTTAAATATAGGTGATAGTACAAGGCTTGAGTAATATCTCCTTCAAGGAGATCATTGATTTGGATAAAGACTTTAAGGCTCTAAAGAAGAAGACTCAGCCTAATGAGGAAGAGTGGATGCTTTTAAAGGCTACTCTTCAAAAATTATAAGTCTGTAGACCTTCCCTTTTTGCAATTTTGCTTTGACTGGTCTGGGAAACTTGAAATTTTGGGTTCTTCCATCCAGAGGTGGATTCCCCTACAAGTTGCTAGGAAATGTGAATCGTAATCCACATTTTAAATTTTTGAAGCAGTTGGCTTTTTGTCAAGAACATGCTTTGCATGTTAGGCAAATCTTGTATCGGCCTCCTCTTTCTTGATTTCCCCTTATTTATTTTTAGCCAAGTCTCAGCTCTTTCCATTGATGCCACATGGCACCTCAATGCTCATTCTTCACGAAAAGGTTCTCGATTTGCCCAGGAGTAGCACCATCTCGACACGTGATATCATGATGCTTATCCAAGGCATGTTTATTTTTATCAAAGCTTTGAGCAGTGTTATTGGCTGATGAAATTATGGGCAAGACCCACTATATAGTTATAACCAAAAGGAAGTGAACTTTCCACGTGGCACCCCCACGTTCATTTTTTTTAAAGGAGTTATTGACTTCCCCAAGAGCAATGCTAGTTCACCACGTGGTGCCTCTGCACATTGTTGGTTAAAAAGAGGTAAAAGAGTTTTGAAAAAGAATGCTCACCCCTTAGTGTGCCATGCATCATCCCAATGCTCCTCGAAATCAAAGTTTTTCCTATCAGAGCTTCAAGTAGTTCCATTGGTTGAGGGGAGTGGGGCCCATTTATAACAAGAATTTCAGAGGTAGTTTCGAAGGTAGACACATGTTACCATAGCACTTCTTCTATGCGTCATGGAGAATCATGAAGTATAGAGGTTACACCATATTTGGGATTTGAGAAATGACTTCACTCATGATCTGAATCTCCCCATTTTAGTTGTAACAGCCTCATCATGAGTGTGAATCCCAAGTTCTAGATGTCATTTCCTTGTGAGGCCATTGTGCCTATATATTCAGGGCTCTTTTCTTTTGTAGGGGGAGTTAGATTATAGAAATTATTTTTACTATTACCAAAGATTAGCTAATATAATATTTTAGTTTTCAAATAAAATAGCAGCATTCATTTATTTTCATTTCACAACCTTAACAGGTGCCCCTCATGGGAAGGATTGAATATTGTATATTGTGCCTTTCGGCCTTTTGTATTTTGTTTTCTGCCTAAAAACGAAGAGGATGTGGTGTTCTATGTTAAATTATGTGGAATCTATTGTTGTTTATTATTTCTATTCTTTGTTTCTATAATGTTGGCTGGTTTATGTTGTAGGCATTAAATCATGCATATGTTATTTTAAATTGTTTGTAGTGTTTCAGATGTTCAAGTTATTTTATTCAATATTAGGTGGATATATTAAAGTTTTGGTGCATTGCCTTACTTAGTTTTACTTTAGTTTTTTTTTTTTTCCTTTTTACCCTCTTCATCTTCAATTAAGTTGAAGAGCTGACTTTTAAAATCTCGGAGGTTGCTTTATAGATCGCAAATTTAGTCCCACATCTGTAAAGCTTCCCATAGTAAGATGTTCACTGAGAATGAAGGTTTTAGGAATCAACAGGAACATATATAGATATGAAATTACACTCGATTATTTCTTCTCTATTCTCTATTATCTAATTTTTGATCACTCTCTATTCGATTATCTAGAATGAGGAGACATGTATTTAAAGCACATCTCAAAAACTATTCTCAGAATATAAAATTTGGTGATCTAAATAGCAAGATCCATTTATTCAAAATAAAAGATCTAGGATTTAGATCCCACACTTATAGGGAAGCATTGGAACTGATACAACTAGCAATAAACTAAGAATAACTAATATATATCTGAAGAGATTATATCTAGTTTTAAAAAATAGAAATACATTTATGTCCAAATTATTTTAGACCATTACTATGAATAGTAATGTCTAAAATAAGATATCTAAAGAAGGAAAATCTATATATATATATAGTATATATCTTTGGAGTTACTATCTTGATCTACAAGGTATAGCTGGACATCTTCAGAGCGTGACTGGGTGTCTTCAGAGCACAACTGTATAGGGCTTTAGAGCATATTTGGAGCATCTTAAAAGCTACAAATCTTCAAATCTTGATGTGTTATTTGTCAAATCTTCAAAACTATTACCAAAAAGGGTTACCAAAACTATTGCCAAAACTATTGATGACTTCTCGAAAAGATTTTGACATAGGGATGTATTTATATATACAAAATTGTACTCATTTCATCCAAGTTAAACATAAATAACAAGATAAAGAGTTAACAAGGTATAACATACAAACAAAAGACGATTGCACCCATTTCCTACTTAGATAAGACCTTAACTATTAAATGTAATGTAATGTATAACCAAAAGACAACACTTATAGACAGTTTATATGAGATATAATGAGCTATATGGAATGCTCATCATGCATCCTCATCGTCTCAACTATCGTCTCCTCACCATGATGGTTCTTTGGTCTCAAACTAGGTTTCTCAAAGCTTTGTTTTCTTAGAATAATAAAAATAACAAATGAATTATTTTTAACCCTATTTATATTTACTATTCAAAATTATTTACCTGTCAAATATTTTCCACCAGACTCCATCTTTTGATCATATCTTTGTTTCTACTAGCTCTTTTTTTTAACCATAAAATATTATGGAATCTTGACATTGTAGAGAATTTTTCCACATATTACATGTCTATTTTTCAAAAAAATGATTTTTTGCTCTTTTCCACTAATTTATATAGGTTCACCTAATGTTTCCTACATTGGACACCTTCACATCTCTTGCATATTATTTTTTATCTACATTACTAATGTAAGTAAAGGTATGTATTTTTTAATTCTATCCTTTCATTTATCTTACTTTATTTTTACTGCAACTTATTTAGCTTCAGCATTATGTGTTACTATGTGCTTTTCTCGAAGCACCATCCCGTGTTGCACCTAAGTGACATGTGATGAGCTTCGAGTGGAGAATATGTATACACATAATATTTTTAAACTTTATAAATTACTAATGCTTTATCTCTTACAAGAAACCTTTGAGTCTCAATCTATCTAACAGCATGTCCTAAGGGGTGCACTGGGAAAGGGGTGGATAAACCATTGGTGCTTCAGAAGATTGTTTTCCCTACATTACCACTTGTTATTTACACAACCATATCATAAAAACACTATCCTAAGCTTTGCCTCCTCTTTTGCATCCTTTTATAATCATTTTTTGCTTTCATTAGCCCCTTCCTAAGCCTAAAACCCTTTCTAACAGTTTACATTACTTTATCAGCCCCATCGACCTTGTACTTTAAATGATAAAACTTATTTAGAGTCTAGGTCAGCGCCTAGCTGACCTAGATCAATACCTAATTTACTTTTATCAATAGTTATATAGAGTCGATTGGGTTGACCCTATTAGCTAAACTTTCAGAAAGGTTAGGATTATATTTAGCTATATATACACATTCATTTTGTCATTTATTTAAGAGAGAAGAGAAGAAGAAGAATATTATATTACACATCTGCTTATCCACTATTCTACGTGAGGAGCATAGATTTGGGTTTCAATACTTTCTTTGGAGATATGGATCTTGTCTTGTGCAGAATTATTTTAGATGCATAGAGAAGTTATGTAGCCTAGAGCTCACCTATCATTGTTATCCTTACATACCACAACAACCTCTTGAAAATCACCTTGGCCAAGGGAGAGATTAAGGCTTGGAGGGTGCATCTTCAAAGGTAACTATTCCTAACTTTGTTCCTCCTTTGTAAGAGTAGATAAATTTGCATTTGTACTTCTCTCCCATGCATTAGGATTTTCTATACATTGATGTGAGTATAGATCTTTTATGCATGTTTACTTTTTATATTTATTAGCCCCACATTATGCCACAAGCTCTGGTGAGCACTAGATTAGATTTTATTTTACTTGTCATTTACTTTGTAAATATGAAAACATAGGTTCCAACTAGGGTTGTTACATAGTGTTTTTTTACTGGAGTCTTAAGAACCCTCTCTAGTGATTTTATTGTGGTAAGAGATCCCTTGGTTAGCTATAGCGGATCCATCTTGGTCATGACCCCAAATATCTAATGTATCAACAATCAGAAGTGTAAGTAGGATTTATCTTCTTCAAACTAGGATTGATTAATATATAAATTGCATTTCACTTTGCATACAAATCTTGTGTCTTTATAACCTTGCCTCTAAAATCATGCAAAGGGACTTGTGTTTTAGACTTTTAGATTAGGAACTGAAGGATAGATCTTAGTGATTGTTATGAGATATAGTAAAACTTACAAAAATTGTGAGTTAACAAGCAAAGGTTAAAGAATTTGATGTTGTAATACATCTCATTTGATGTTATTGTGTTTTTTTCATTATTTATATTGTTGTAATTCCATGAAAATAAAATAAATAAATATCTAAGTTATTTGTTGTTACATATATTTTCATAATCTATTATGCAATTATCAAGCTTGCATGGTCTAAGGAATATTTTAATTGAGAACCCTAATCATAACTACATCAAAAATGATGACATTTGTGATTACATAGTTATGTTTCATTTTCATATGCACTCATTGATTTATCATCCATTTGATCTTGAAAGGTAACATATATTAATCAATAGTATTATAGCACCTATCAAGAGAAGTTACTTTGTACAGCTTGAAAATCATTCACTAATCTTGGTAACATGGCTACCAACCTTACAAAATAAAGATAACTTTTGCCTAACTTCCATACCTTGCCTATTAGGTATTCAAAAATTTCTAATACCCATGTAATTACCATGAGCACATCTACTACTTTGGTTAATAAAGGAGCAACACTTACAATGAGACCTACTTCAAGTCAACCCAAATTTTTAATAAAATCAATACAACATGTGAAATAGTTTATTAGACAATAATTTGATTCACTTACCTCCTGTTCATGAAATTAATCCAAACTAAAGGACAAACTATTACAATGCAATAGTATTTTGATCTTATCATACCCTTAGAGGCCATTCAATAAATTAATCAATCGGTTTAAGTGATAAAATTTAATACCCCATTAAACAAAACAGGATCATGCTTGAATACTAAAATATCCAATCAAGGTTATTCTTTATAAATAAAATCAATCCCCTAAGGATGTTTCACAATCAACAACATTTGAGAACAATGTCAATGCACTCAAAATTTTGATTGACAATAATGATATAATTCATGGTGATTTATACTTGGGGGGTCCTTACAAACCCCTCCATATGGATTAGTATCTCACACAATATAACATGTGCTTCATTGCACACATATTTCAGCATTTCCCTTTAATGGCACCTTTGCTTTTATTTTTTATGATACATGTTTCTTTATTTCATACCACGACCCTTGCTTATTTTATGTTATACACATGTTTATGACTTTTTATTCCTAATAATGTATTACTTGAGATTATTATTGCATCTTCAGAGTTCCAATTCATATGAATTATCTTGACTATGAACCTCACTTCTTTGGAGGTGTTATTTGATTTTTAGCCCTCTATCCATGGCGACTATCTCATTTTGATGATTTAGGTTCTACTTGCCTATTATATTTTGTTTTCATCATTTATTTCATTACATCTATTATTAATGACTATGACATTACACTTTGGGAAAACTTCTACAAGCGTCATGCTTGCCTACATATAGTGCTTCATTAATATATCATTATGGTGGCATATTGTACATGTGTTCTTATGTGATTTTATTATAAATTGAAAATATAAAATATTCATAAAATATTTTTAAAAATCATAAATTTATATTCCTTTTCTTGGTTATATGATACATATCATGTTTATATACATATGTTAGAGGTTTATATATTCATATTTTCCATATTTGCTTCTCGTGGTATACTTTGAGTGGTAAGATGTAAAATATATAGCTTGTATATGTTAATGGATAGATAAATGTTACAAAGTCACCTCTACAAAAGTGTATTTATATGGTGACATATTTCTAGCTTACCATTTAATATATAGAGTTACTTTATATAAATCTGACACATCTTGCTATCATCTACATTTGGCATGTGTACACGGATATGTATATGTTATTTTTATATGGATGTGTACATCTTATACCTTGTGATTGATACTTACATATATATTACACCTTGGAACCATACCATCCATGATTCTACTGCTATGAATATGATTAATTTCTATATGTCTCTTCTTATAGGTGCATCATCTAATTAGGACATATCCTGCTTTGCTATTAGGGGAATTATACCCCCACATCTCCTTGGGATTATTTTATACATTTGGTGCATATGAAGCATCTATTGGGGCACATTATTTTTCCCTTTCACCATCTAACCTATTAGACACTTGTCTTATCACTTGGGAGTAACATGATAATTATTCATATGATACTACATTGAAATTGATTATTACATATATCTATATGCATACATTTGTGCCCAGAAGGGTATACCACAAATTATCTCACCATAAAACTCATTGATACTATATTACTTTATAGAGCCACACTACTTATGCCCCTTGTATTTCTACACTAGTGGGCATATATACCCTATGCACCTTTTACATATTGACAAACTATGACTGTCATACTAGATACATACATGAATATATCTTACACATTGGTGTGTACATGACAAAAACATTGCCAACAGTGGCATTATACCTATATGGTTCTTATGAATTGCTATATTATGTGCAAATGAGGACATTAATACCACTCTATATTAATATCTCCTATAAAATTCATATATCAAATCTATATGTATATTATCCTATAGAAATATGATATCAACATATATTCTTCATGAGCTTTATATATATATATATATATATATATATATATATATATATATATATATATATATATATATATATATATATATCTTATCAGACACATGTCAAGCATGATTACATTGCTTCTTCATATAGATATAAAATTATCTTACATATACATAGACACATGTTTGGTATTTATACATGACATAACTTATTTCCTTGGGATTTTATCTACATTTGGGGATTTACATATATTATTTTAGGATAGTTACATATGTTTTATGCAATTTTAAAATGGTTTCAGCTATATACAATCTTAATACACATTATGCTTGTAACTCTATTTTATTGATATGAGTGATTGTAGGCATAGGTTAATCAATACCTCACCTCAAAAGAGGGGAATATATAAGAGCTTTTTTAAATGTTATAGAGTGAAGGATACTAAGCAAAGTTAGATAGATAATTTTTCAACCAGTTGTTGAGTGAAGGTTACTAAACAAAATATGAGCATATCTACTTGGATAAAAATGATTACTTGATCAATAAATAGGGGTGGTTTCAAAAAAATCCTAGAGAAGTAGTGGCTATGTCTACCACTTTTCAAAAACATTTTCAATCAGAATAATTTGAATAAACAAAATAGTGGGCATTATTTTTCAAGTTACGATAACATTTTTCACATACATAGTAGGTGTATTTGTTCTTATGCTTATTTAAATTTTAATTTCAATTAAATTCTTGAATAATCAAATTGGGCAATTAATGCATTGATTATTTGTTGGAAAATGGTCATTATTGATAGGTATTCTAAAATTTGTGAAACAACAAAGATGTGGATGGACCCATGATAAAAAAAAAATCCTCCTCTTATTATGGTAAGTCAATGTGCATGCTTCAATTATGTATCATTTTATTTTTACGTACACATGTATCCCTCAAATATGCACATCAAAGTAGGGGCATTGTGTAGACATCTAATTTTGGCAAAAATCCTAATTTTATAATGTTTTAATATTTTTTAGTGAATATTAGTCATCACCTTGAATTATGGGCTTATTGGCACTTTCGTGTGTTTTCATATGTCTCATTATTTATGTGGTCTCGTGCTCCCCTTTTCTTGTGTTTGTCATTATTTCGTGTTTGTTTTGTGCCCATGGACCTATTTTATCTCTCCTCTCTCTATTAGGGTTTACTTCTTATTTTGTGATAGGAATGTCGTTCCCATAAATTCTACCCTAGGAAAAATGATAGACCTCTCATTTTTGTCATGTTTGTTTTATGGGTCCTTCTGCCCATTGTCACATCCTTTTGATGTTTAGATCCATCTTTTGCATGTTTTCCTTTTATTTTGTCAAATTTTATGCGCTAATAGGTATTTTATTCAAAACTTGAGAAGCATATATATACAAATTGTCTATGATCAATTTAATATACAAGAGAGACTCCAAGAAGAAGACACCAAGTGTCACTGAGGTTCCTAAAGGGTTTTATTGATATGTATTCATTGTCAAGTCTAGGCAAATTCTACATTGATTTATCACTACTTAAGGACTTGTGTGACATCTTATACAAAAGTAGGCCTAGAAGAATTTGCATGTAGTTTCATCTCACACTTAAGGAGAGACGGCAATGATCCTTCTCTTACTCTTCCATTCACACTACACAATAACTACATGGGGTTTTATTCTAACATGTAAGACATGTATTTCCAACTCCTTTATGGTTATTTGACCTAATTAATTTTTCCCTTCTCCTTTTGCATTGTATATTTTTTTGGTAATCTAGGTCAAGAGCATTAAAGAGTAAAAAAATACATTTCTTCCCATAAATTCTACAAAGTGAAAATATAGACAAACATAATATCTAGTTGTGAAGTGACACAATAAAATCCAAAAATTTGAAAGAGAAAACAATGCATGAATAATGAAGGAGAACACAAAAAATGATCATGAATAGTCAACATTGATCATGCCCTAGACATGAATAATGCACATGTCATTCTTATTTCTAAGGAATCATAACTTTAAATTTGATGCATAGTCAGTTAAAAGCCTATATAGTCCATATTTACATTCAAATATCAAAAAATTAATATCTAGTATGTATGTTCCTTCACATTATTTTCTCTTTCAAGTTCAATTACCAATTCAACATTTTCCTTTTGCATGTTTATTATTTTGATAACACAAGGCTATGTATAAATTATATATTTCATTGGTTTATCATAAACCTAGACATATTGTCATTTATTTTACCTTCAATCAAAAATTGGGTAAAATAGGTCCACACCTGAACAATCCACTCCTAGTAGGGATCACAACCCTAGACTTCAAATATGTACTTTTCCTTGAAATCACTTCATACTCTTCCTCCGCCCCACTTTTCCATGCATGAATGTTTGTTTTGGGGATTAAAGTGCCACTCTTATAAATTAGCACCTCATTATCCTTTGGGTTTAAGTATTGTTTACCTTGCATAGGAATGTTCTAAATGTGATTTGTCTCCTCTTCAACATCCATGATCTCCATACATGATGGCTAGTGATTACCATCTAAAGTGATTAAGACCTTTCTAATCCATTTTTGAAACTTTTATAGCTCTATTTAAAGAGCATAGCTACCTTTTTTTCATAACACACTGGCCTTCCCAATAAAGTTAAGTTTTGGTTTACCTCTTCCAAATGAATCACCTTTAACTTCACCCTGAATTTTGTACTCAGCATTCCTAAATACTTCCAATGGTTTTAGACTTGATTTGTCTGCCATAAACATCACATTAGTCAAATATGATAGCTTAGGGCTACCCAAAATTTTCCACATATCCTATGTGATAAATTTTACTTCAGTGTATGTATCAATTAAGATGTTGTGAAACTCCTAGTCATTCACATAATAACTAATGGTTAGCTCCTAGTCATACTAAAACTTATTAACAACATGGACTTATTTTATCTTTATAGTAACTTATATATGTATGTCCCCCATACTTGTCCTCAGTTAGTCTTTTAGCAATGAAAACATTCTTTGTTTATTTAACATGTAATAATGTATGTGATGTCTATCATTTCATTGTCATTTTTACTATTTTGCTAATGACTCTCCTTTATCTTTCTATTTATATCTTTTTTATGGGAAGCTCTTCTTAAATACTCTACACAATATCTTTTGCAGAAGCTAAAAACCACTTATCCACTGACGTATTTTAGTAGTCAAACAACATTGCTCTATCTTTGCATCATGTATTTTTGTGAAGCAAGAATTTTCATTTATCGGGTATCTACTCCTATTTTGGTGATGTTCACCTTTAGGCTTACACCTTCCTTCTATATAGCCTCCTTGACTACCCAATTCCCACTTCGATGTGTAACTCATATCTTTCCGTCACCTTTCATTATAATATCCTTCTACAAGATCTTCTACTGAATATCCAAGAAATCATATAGCTTCTACCCTAGACCACAATGAGGATAAGAAATAAATTATGTGCATTCCCTTTGATAATGATCTGGTGATCCATAATTTAAAATGGGTTCCTTCAAACTTACTTCCTCTTCTTTCACTACCTTGGTAATGCCTTCCACTATAACCCTTTCCTTGTTGAGGTTATTGATTTTAAATGGAATTATTTTGTTGTGTCTTGTCAAACCCTCATTTATGTGCATTTTGAATCTCATCAATGCCCAAATAATTTATTGTGTCATGAGTATACATGTCATGAATATTACACCACATAATTTTGACTTTCCATGCTTTTTGAACCACTTCACAATTCCTTGTTTTGTGTCCCTTTTAACATAATTCATAATAATTAATAACAACTTGTACCTTCTTGTGAATGCATTTGTTTATTGTATGGTCCTCAGTATCAAAATGTATGCACCATGGTCCTTTATGTGACTCCTAAATAATATTCCTAGATAAATTATGAATCTACATATCCATCTTTAAAATTTGTGCCTCCAAAAAGGGACTCACTTTAGTATTAAATCCTCCTACAACTTCCATACAAGGCTCATCGTCTAATACTTCCTGCGCATCAATAAATGAATTCATGGCCAACTATCTTCATAACATTATCAAAAATCCTCCCACAAACTATTGTGTGTGTTGTAGTAGATGAATCTCATAAGCCAACATGGAAATAAATGTCTTAAACATGCATTATATGTGTGCATTCTCTCAATATCATTTTTCTTAATCTACTTTAGATCATACATACTTTACTACTCAAACTTTGGGATGTGGAACTCCCTCAAGCACATAGTCTTGAACTGACTAAATTTCATCATTGTTTTATCTAGATCAAACTTAGTATACCATATTTGTGCTTGATTCATTAGTGTCATGGAAATCTGGCTTGATTTACTCTCTGATGAAATCAATCTCTATGTGTACCATGTGATCTTATACTTTTGGATCTGATTTGCATCATCCTCAATCATATGGTAATCTGACATCTCATAGTTTATTTTTGGCTATTGTGTAGGCTTTTGTACATGTACATTGTTCCCAATAGTATTAGTTCCACGTCCTCTAGTTATTTATCCTACACTAACTTGCATAAAAATTATTACATTTCATCCAGAAATGTTCACATCAAACAACAAACCTTTCATATCAACTCATACATGTGAAAACATAAAAAAAATGATCTCCTTATCTTTAACCCTATGTCTACTTCAAAAATAGTTTATCCTACAAAATCATAAAAATGGTGGGATGAGTTGATCTCAACTAGTCTTTAATGATTAGTTGATCATTGCCTACAAATACCCCAAGGATGGAAATCAAGTTGTATGTAGTTCTCCTTATTAGGTGTATGTGTGAAATAGTGTTCATTCAATGTATGCAACATGTGATCTAGTTTTTGACACTTGGAAAATGAAAACTTTGGCTTGGATTTTGAGTGCTTCTGACTTGCTAAGGAATTTATTTTAGTGAATAGTTTGTAATTTCAGAAGAATAGGGCAATCCTATTAAATGTGCAAGTGTTTGAGTATGTTTGATAACTAGGTGTTAGATAAATGTGAGATTTTTTTATTTGATAAGGTGAATAAGGAGAGTTTTGACAAGACCTCACAACATGGTACAAAGTCAAAAAACACCAAAAATAAAAAATACATAGAAGACAACAAGGCTATAACCATGAAAAATAACCATCACAACCTTCTGCCAAACAGTAACTAGCCTATAGCAAAAACACTAATCATCAGCAAAACTTTATCAAAAAACTAAGGGATATAAGTGGATAGAAAATGGCCACCCTCCAAGTTTAAAATTGAAGGAGCAATATGGTCCATCCAAAAGCATAATCTCTCAGTAGGTAGAAGAATTATCCGATATTCAAGAGACTTCTTCCTCTACAGAAGAGAAAGCCATCCATAGTCCTTTGTGACCTATCAGGGATCAAATCAAAAACATCTAATTGAAACCTCTAGACCTTTGTTCTTCACACTCTCTTCTTCAAAGTAGATTTTAAAGAATCTTTGCACTTAGGTAAAAGAGAACAAGTAGGAGATGTGTCCTCCAAAAGAGGTACGGCAGTGGTGAGAGCTTTTGCCTAATCAAGTCTCATCCTTAAGAGAGTTTCTCTAGGGGGATAAGGGCATCGAGAGGGAGTTGGAAGGAACATGAAAGACCAATAAAAAACACCATGGTTGTGCTAGAGAAAATCTTGGTTTGAATCATCATATTTTTTCCTCCACACCAACCTGGGGTAGGACACTAATGTTTTGAAAGCATTAAAAGCACACCTAGCGATGTGATGCCCAATAAGATTGGAGTGGAAGCATATGAAAACAATCCCTTCAAAGTTGATGAATTGAATCCAAGAACCTACTAAATAGCAATGTTTGACTGAGTGACAAATAGGCTTGGAGAGATCAACAATGCCACAAGCTCTCACAAACCTCTTATTCACCGATTTATTATCCAATCTCACAAAGGAACCAACTTGATTAACTAGCCATTTAATGTGGTCCTCATATTGCAAGATGGGTGCGAGATTGTAAAGCCTCAACCAAAGGGGCACAATTGAGATATTTTCCTCTATAGGGTCAAATAAAATGGATTAGGGGAGTAGATAAATCCCAAAATGGCCAAAAAACTAGGAACCTAAGGACCACATAGTTCATCATGATCAGCAGCATAGCAGAAGATACCCTGAAAGAATCCATGGTTGAGTAACCTTAAATAGGGAGCATCCATAGAGCTCCAAACCAAGGTGGCCCAAAGATTGAGGTTATGGAGAGAGATAGGGGAGCCCACACATTTGTTGAAGAGGCTCCTGTAACCAACATCTAAATCTTTTCCCTGAAGGGACTGATATGAAATTTCCACCTCAAGAATGTCCTCCATAAAGGACATAAGGATGTCACTCAACATGTAAGATAGGGATTCTAAGCTAGAAATAGGGGTAGGAGATAACCTGGTCCTTGCTTACACCTGAACCATCATGGGAGGGCATCCATTAGAGATAGAAGATAATTTGGATTTGTAGAAGTTTGAGCACACATGGAAGGGGTTCTCCACATTGATGCAATTAGAAAAGACCCTCCTTAAAAGGGACTCATTCCCAAGTGGAGTGAAGTGAGCAGTGGAGGATTACAAACCATTAGGAAGTAAGCTAAGCTGGGGTGTCACGTGAATCAAAGAGGAGACCCTATCCACCTGAGCAGGTAACATAGCATCCAAGGAGGAAAGAGATAGGGTAGAGAGAGGATTTGGGGATAGGCCAACACCTATTTGACCCAAAATATTAGGTGGCAGAGGGAAGAATATGGTTAATTGGGCACCAAGTTTAGAATAAGATAATGTAGCCTTAGTAGTGTCCATGCTTAGATAGGAGCATGAAGCTAGATTGAGAAATCGCTTCTATAGAATAGATCTAAGACCTAAGGGGGTGAAGGAGCAGGGGGAGTTCTTTTGAAGTTATTGATGGTAGCACATCTCTAAAACTCATCCTCTGCTTGAACAGAATATTGTTCTACCAGATCTGCCTTTGTATCCTAGTCAATTGAAGCATCCTCCCATTCAGAATCATTGCTAGGTGCCTGAAGGCCACTAAAACTACATGGGGAGCCCTTGGAATAGGCCAAAAAATTGAATTTCACCTTTTAAATGTGAGATGATCAATAATTCTAAATGTATTTTGTATTTATATGAGTTTAGTTGGATAATTTTCCACACCACTGACATGCTAGAAAAATGGGTCGACCCATACGAATGATTTTATTTTTAAATTTTATGGTTGCTAGGTGAATGATGAAAATTTTAGACTTGGTCAATAACATCTAATTCTAACATTTTTTTTCTAGGAGATAAGAACATTGATTTGATGTTCTGGGCATGCCTAAGTATGATAGTTTACTTGTTTAACACAAATTAAGGTAGTTATTGTAGGTGACTAATAGATACTTGGAATTATTAGACCTAAAGATAACATGTGGGTGTGAGAGAATGATGAATTAGAGTCATATATGTATGTGAAATTCATGTAGGGTGAAGTAGTTAAAAATTAACATTGCCAAGTGTCTAATTCTAGATTTTAGTATCTACAAATGCCCCACTTTTATTCTAGTATCAAAATGCAATAAAAATACTATAGTAAAAGGATCAATATATATCTCAGAGTGTCTAACACATTTTGTATTTGGGAAAATGCTCCAAATATGAAAGATATTTCAAAAAAACCTACAATGAACATGTAGTAGTCAATGTCCATAAAGTGAAACCCTAAAATGCATAAATTGTCAAATTGGAAATTGAAACTTAAGAGCAAGGAAGGAGTACATTTGTATGTGGGTGAACCATGTTTCCATGTAGCTTTGTTGGAAATTATGCATCCTCATTGAATCATTTTATAATTTCACTTCCTCATTTAAGAACTTAGAGAACTTATAAAAATTGAGGGTGATCAATCTCCAATTTGAAGTTTTACTACGGAAAGGACCATGGATTTGAATAAAAATTCTACCAAATCTCATGTAACTAATCTAGCATTGATCTTGTAACCCCAAGATAGAATGTGGGAACCAATTAAAGGACTCACAAATTAATTCATAGGCCATTAAGTGACACATAATCCCAAGTTCATTACTCACTAAAACCCAAATCAACCACCATAAATGAGTTTATAGATTCAAAGGTGTTCACTACTTGATAAATACTTGGTAATAAATTGCATATGTGCAAATGTGTATGGACCAATTCCATGCCCCATAGTATGAATTGATCAGTGTTAACATTGTTAAAATATGATAATGTGTATGCATGAAACCAATTCATGTCCCATCATCTGAATTGGTAGGTGTTAAACTGATATATAATGTTATGCATATATATGCTAAATCTAAGCACTTGTATCTCAAATGTATATGTATATGAAAAATTGTAAATTTGGCTTTTGTAAACCGTGTGCATCTACAAGGCATATGCACTCAAGTATATATGAATGTGTACTTTATAATCTCATGTCTCTATAATGTGAGTTCATATGCATGGCATATGCCCCCATAATTTATACAAATATGTGAATATATGTCTCATATCTTAATCCATCTGATATCTAAACCACTCTAGAATATACAAAAATCATGTTTATTGTTATAAAATATATTTTTTCTACTCATTAAGGCTTAAGTATCTATGAAAAATTCCCCTAATATGCCCCCTCTTGAGGTGAGAAACATATCTTTCAAGTAACTCACCTCAAAATAAAGAGTCAGTTGTAATCATGTTGTGCATAAAGATGTAAAAATGTGTAATGACTTAAAATGTGAAGAATATGCCATCATAGTAATGTATATGTCATTCAGGCATGTATGTAACATATGGAAATCAAGGGCATTTAAGTGATATGTCAAGACATATATATATATTAGCCATATAGTAATATCCATCTCTAATGAATATGTCTATGTAGGAGGTGTATGATAAATATCATGGTACCACATACAATAGGGAAGTTCATGTTACAGATCATGACACTTGCAAACTCAATAATCACACAAAATCAATAAGATTATTCACTCAATAGCATATAATGTCAAATATAAGGCCAAAGATCTGCATATAATGGTCAAAAAGTGACACATAAACATGGTTATGGAGCCACAAATAAGGGGCATAAAAATGTGGCACAAACAAGGCTAAGTAGCCACAAATAAGGGGCAATAAATGTTATCAAATAAGGCTAAGAAGACACAAACAAATGTAAATAAATGTCACATAAACAATGCTTGGGATCCACAAACAAGGGGCGATAAATGATACACAAATAATGTTAAGGGGCACACAAGAGAAAAACAATAACTAGCATATCATGAAATACTAAAATCATCAATGAAACATAGACTAAATGAGAATTAGTCTACATTATCCATGTATTATCAATGTCACATCATAATCAAGTACCATATCCATGTAGCACTGTGTAAGATATGAGTAACTAGCAAGACATGTGTAAGCATATATATATATATATATATAATTCAACATGGTAAAAGGTTGTATAAAGATATAACATGTGATAAAGTGACTTGTGGAATAAGATATCCCTAGCATCGGCATGGCCCCTAGGTATAAAAGAGTCCAACATCTATGTCTCCATGTATGATATGTATGTCTTACATCACAAACATATATCATAAAATTCATGTGTGTGAAAAAATATTCCATTTACCAAATGTGAGATAAATAACATGTGTTAATAGTATAACTAGCCATCATGTCATGCTCGAGGTCTAATTTTTTTTTTTTGAATATTTTAAAAGTTTTTTTATTTTTTATTTTTTATTTTTTTTGTATTTTTTTATTTGATAATTTTTGAAAAGTGCTAACCAATTATCGCATTAATGGGATGGTCATGGGAAATGCCTATGTGATATGGTGTAAGACTCACATTTCATGAGCAAAAAGTAATAATTATAAGTGCATTAAAATCTAAAAATAAATCAAGTGTTGTAATATAACTATCATCATCACTTCCCATAGAATCTTATGTATAATGGGAAATTCTAGAAGGTCTATGACTCTATGGGATCCATTGTATAGTAAGACAATTTATTGATTCATTTGTTTATTCTGGAACAAACTAAACTGTCAATAATAATATCTTGGTATGCATTATATTAGATAATGGCCTTTGTGATTCCTAAATAACTCTCTGATGTAATGATTGTTGTAAGATTGACTACTTAGGAGAGTCAACAACTCTCCTTTGAATTGAATGTATAGAGAGATCCTAAATGGTGTAATAACCACCTTTGTATAATGATTTTGAATACGTGTAACAACTGACTCTGGTGGTGGTGGGGGTCGAGGAAGAGATACCACTGGCCTAAGAGGGTACTCATATTAAATATGTGAAATTGTGACTACCTTATTACATTGTATATATTTGATACATTGATGCACTATAGAAGGTACTGTGCATGGCTTTTTAATCCAAGGATATGTCAAAGACCCCTTTAATTGGTACTGATAAGAATGATGTAAGCCACTATGGTGAAGCCTACATGAAGAGATAACACATCTAAGAGTGTCATGTATAACATTGACTCCTTTAACCATTATTGTAGTATCTTGTATATCCTTTTGTGTGTATCTAATATTGTTGAGAAGTGTCACTATGGAAACATTTTTGCTTGAATCATTATCAACCATAAATTTCATATGGTTTGTTTATTAATGTAAGTTCATTTGTATAATTCATGGAGATTTGAATCATTGTCAATAATATCACTATCATCAAATGTGATCATAGGTCATTGTGGGGATATGCCAGTAAGTGTACCAATATTCATGTTTAATGTATGGCCATATGTTGTAAGAGGATGCACACTGTATGTATGATGCACTTCAAAAGTATCTATTGTATCACATTTTGGATATGGTTCATTGAATATTTTTAATTTATAATTCCCATTTTATTGCAGTCCATACTCCTTTGTAGGTGTGCTTGGTTGAATAGTGTTATCATAAATAAGATCTTGTATCACATGCCTTAACTTATACCATTTTTTGGTTGTGTTTCCAACACATCAATGGTAATCACAATAAGCATTTTCATCATATACTCTAGGCATGTCAACCTTTATTTGTGGAGGCAGATATATGAGGTTATACTCCAATAGTTTTGGTGATAGCTTTTAGAAGGTTAAGGTAGCCTTGAAAACTACCTCTTTTGTGGAGTAAATAAGAAAATTTGATTCGTAGGTTGTGATTTTGAATTAACCATTGACTTTATCATATTATTAGTATCAATATATTTTACCTTGTATCTTAGTTTTATTTGAAACTTTTTTGTTGACATAGTTTGAGCATTATGTGCATACTTGATTTTGTTAAAAGTTATGAGTTTGACTTCTCAATCTCTAACGGTATGGAACAATGCATTAGAAGACTTAAATTTATTGAATAATATGGACTAAGTGGTGCAAGAAAAAAAATTCTTGAATATGTATTTTAACTCATTTTCTTCTTTATATTTTCCATATTAGCTAGCATAGGCGCGTACCAAAGTACATAGTCACTGATTGATTCATCGGATCCTTGCTTGAGTTTGGCAATTTATGCATAGGATAGTTTCTCATCAATGTTGATATAAAAACATGATATAAATTGATTTTACAAAGGAAAAAATTATCTTAATAATTTGGTAGAAAGTCATAGAACCATCAAAAATCATAGTCTTTGATACTTTTTCGAAACAATTTCATGAATAGCGAATAACTGGTTGTATAATCCAAACATGTTGTGTGGAAGGTTCATAGATGTTGTTAAGAATCACCTTTACCATATTATAATGGAAACTTATGAGCTAAAAAACTTGTAATGGATATGTTTTAATCTCAAGAACTAATGGATTATGAAGCAAATTATGTGAATCCATTAAATGATAGCTTTAGAAGTACCTTGCTCTAACTAAAACACCTTAGCTTATAAAGCTAAAATAGTCTGCTCAAGGCAATATACAGTAGGTGAGGTTGATGTTATAATATGCATATTCATCATAGTATTAGATTAAGTCCCATGTGTATTGATAGGTATGGAAATTTTTGGGAAGCCTTGTGTTTCCCCCACACCTTAGGTGGACATTACATGTGTAACTAGAGGTGCAGATGTAAGAATAGTATCAACAGTAGTGGTCTAGACATATGTGATTGGATTAGTAACTCAAGAATGTTAGCTGACATCATGGAAGGGATTATATTGTTATCTATATGTATTAGCTTAAGCAATCATTTTATGTTCATCTCTTGCTCCATATAACATTTTTTTAATCATTTGCAGATTTAGATCCATATATTCAATTAAGTCACTTAATGCATACATGTCATCGATTTTATCACAATACTTATTTATTGCTCATGAATATATTCATATTCCATATTCATAATAAACCCATCAAGGGGATGTATAGTATGTACTATGGAATCCATAATGGGAGCAAGAGGAATAAAAGGGATCATGCATGTCCTTTGGCACCTAGTGTTAATAGGAATAACCTTGGATTGGATGTCATAAAAGTATAGCCACTATGACAGTAGAGATTGTTCATTATTTATTTTAGCTTTATTAGTGTATAAATATTTTGTCTATTTGATTACATAGTTACAAATTTTACATATTAAAGGCCAATAACATGCAATGATTACAATCATGGATTGAGTTAAAAAGAAAACAATGTTCATCCATTATAGCCATGTGTAATTTGTAATTCTAGGTAAAATCATAACTCATGTCTAAACATTAAACCCTAACATAGAAATATGAAGACCCTAGAAAGAAATATGAAACCCTAAGGGAAACCTAGGGTTTGGAAATGTATGATCAATATATGGGTTCACCAATATGTTTTATCCTTTATAGATTAATGATAAACCAAATTAAAATATAAATTTTTAAATTAATCCGTATTACATTATATGACAACTAAACATAACTATGGATGTAAAGGATTGGAATTGATTTAATTATTGAATTTTCTAAATATATAAAGTACATAAGGAGGATAGATTATTATTTTTTCATATTTTTTGTGGGACTGAGATAGGTGGCAAATAATAGGAAGTGAAGAATACTCAAATGTGAGTCATTTGAATCAAGAGTTGGATCTCTGACTACACTCAAATGGTATTGTCAAGCTCATGTCAATACCATCCAAATGGTATGTTCCCTATTGGATGGTTATGTCCCTAAGATTTTTTTCCTTTTGCTTTGTTATGGACCATTGTGAGTGCTTTTGATATGCTTATATGTGTGATACCGAGGTTTGACTATATGCACAGCACCAAGAAATTGATCTCCTTCTCTTTGAAACCCTTAGTCCACTTTAGTAGTAGTTTAATCCTATTAAATAGATAAAACAATGGCTTAAGTTGGGCTCAACCAATCCCTAATGATTTTTTGAGCATTGCGTATATATCTAATACTTAAAAGAGGGAAATCAAACTGCATGTAAATCTCCCCATTAAATGTATGTGTACAACAGTGATTGTTAAATTATACAACCTATGATATATATTTTGACATTTTGGAGAATTACAAATTTGAATTGGCTCTTGAGTGCTTTAGACTTGGTAAGGAACCATTTGTAAACAATGATTTATAATTTTAAAAGAATAAGGTAGTCTTTCTGAATGTGCAAGTGTTTGAGTGTGCTTGATAGATAGGTGTTAGATAAATGTTTATGATCAATAACTATAAACTTATTTTGTATTTATATGAGTTCAATTGGTTAATTTATCACACCATCGACACACTAGGAAAATGATATGACCCATAGAAATTATTAGATTTTGGCATTTAAATGTTTCTAGGTGAATGATGAAAAACGTCAAACTTGGTCAGTATCATCTGGGTCTAGCATTTTTATTTGGGGAACAAGAACATTAATATGATGATCTGGGTATATTTGAGTACAATAGTTTATTGGTTTAACATAGATTTATGGAGTTCTTTTAGGTGTCTAATAGTAGCTTGGAAGGATTGGACCCATAGATACCATGTGAGTGTGATAGAATGCAAAATTAGATTCATATATGTATCCACAAGTCATGTAGGGTGAAGGTATGTGAAATTTGGCATTGCCAAGTGTATAATACCATATTTTAGTATTTACAACATGATACACATGTATTAGATATAGGAAAACCATATTCAATATCTTCTAGACATGCACATTGAAATCCACTTCCTTATGGATTCATTCCCTTATTCATAAATTAAATCTCTCCACCTAGGTATTCTCCACTATGCACCATATCTTCCTCATTAGAACAACTATCTCCTCCTTATAAACTAATCATGTGTCCTCCCTATTTTGTGCATGTCCTCATAACATTTATATGAATTAGTTACCCCTTCCCCATGGGGTCCATAATTCATAATTTCACATACATTTCCACATAGTCATCCATCCTTCCTTTCTTTGCACTGATTTGATCTCTCCTCTAGCTTCCTCATGCCTAGTTGTTATGTAGCGCAAGGCTTAGCTAGTTATGACTAAAATTTCAACAATTTTTCTTTTTTATTTTCTCTGACATAAATTATCCATGCATACTCTCTTAATCTCCACATTATATACAAATAGGGTCCCAATAGTAGAACCAAAAGTTGGTGTTTTTTTTGGATCTCCTATAGCTCTGTGTAGGCTAGATCATGAAAAAAAATAAGACACTCACACTCACTATGTCACCATATCACTCAATCCAAAAGAATTAATCACTCACCCAAGGTGTAGTAATAAAACGCCAACATCCCCATTAATATGAAGATATATCAAGAGAATAAGCATGCACAAAGATAACTCATACGAACCCTAGCATCTATCAAAACATAGGAAACAAAACATCATCTCACAATCACATATCCATTTTAATATTCATGGAGTCTTCACAAACAATGTACCACAAGTATAGAACTACCATTAGCATAATTCTATTATACATTCAAGCTACAAATTATCTACGTTGATTATTAAAGCCTTCCTCAACTAAATATATATATGTAAAACCTAAGCTTGATATTCACCTTGCCTTGGACTTGAAAAATGTGTAACCAAAATTATATGTTGAAGGTTCTATTTATATGTTTTTGAGACCCCCTCAACTCCTCTTAGCTAACATTTACATAACTTCCACCCATCCATCTGTCTCAATTTCTATGAGTATTCTTAGGATATGTCTTTGTCTAAGCTCGATCTCATTCCATCTGCATGATCATCTTGTTAGTGCTTGACACCTATGAGATATATGCTTCTTTCTAGCCTAATAGTGTGTCTTCAAAATTGTGTTTTCTCAAAATTTCATATTATGTCACTGTTTGTGCATGTCACACGTATCCTATGGATCATCCATTTCAAGACTTTTCTATTTTTCCTAGTATGAAATACTATGTCTTGTGTGTACTCTTTCATTCTTAGCATTTATTTGGGTTTCCTTTAATATCTAAAATTTAGGTTCATCAATATAGGTCATGGAAGACATCAGTGTAGGCCTTAGTTGTTTCCACTAGATATAGTAGTCATCATAGACATATTTAGGATAATATTCATCTTTGAAGGCTTTTGAGAAACTATCCTAGGTTGGTATAGATTCTTCTTTTGTCTGATTTTTCTCCCATAGAGAATGGGTTTGTCATTTCTTGATGCATGCAGAAACTTTCAGAAGTGCAATATTGATTGTATCTTCATCATAAAAGTCATTCCTAGAGTAATATGAATCTAACTAATCTAACTAGCGACATAATTTATCTGCATTTATTTAACTCTCAAACACAATAACATATAGATTTACTTGAAATCTAGGGGTGACTTGACCACCAAACATTTTCCTTAATTTATGAGTTGTTGGAACCCCATGTTCAAGAAATTTAATGAAATAGTTGAATATAAATGTCTTTTTCTCTTGAAGAGCTTTTGCAATTATGACATTGATAATCTCTCGTAATTCATCTTGTGGGTGGTTGTATTTAGTAATCTAAACTTTTTTGAAACCAGACGATAGTTACTCTAATGGGGCTCACGGTTTGATGTCAATCTTAAGATAGCATGACCTTATTCGATGGGACATGCATAAATAAGATGAAATGCTCTTTAATACCATAAATTTAGACCCGAGGAAGAACTCATTGGAAAAGAACTTAAATAATAACTATATGTGTTGTATGCATATGTAAAATATATATGAGATAATGTGCTAAGAATCAAAAGAGATAAATAGTAGCACTAGAACATAAATTTTTATTAATATATATGTTATGTACATGGCATACTTTTGAAAAATATGTATAGTTGTCTATATTTTACACTGGTTGCTATCTAAATATATAGATGTGTATGCATGTACTACAAATTAGTGGAGGAAAAAAGAATCATTATAGGGGTTGAAATGGTTGGGCTTCCATGTGTAACAATTTTCCTTCCTACAATTGAGATTATTGATTTCAAAAGTGTATCACTCAAAAAAATTGACACGCACTATGTGCCTATCGGAATGCAGGGCTCTTATTGTCGGCACCTAACATTATTGTGTAATGTGAGTTTTTTTTTTGTGGTACATTATGGAGGTGTGTAGAACATTATGGAAAAAACTAGAGGAAACATTATAACATTTGATGTCGTAAAGATTGCACCTTGGCTGATATGTGTATATTGCACTACACCATTGCAAAAGTGTGTGTGATATATGTTGGAGATGGATTGATGAAATTAGAGGAACCTTGAACCTCTAAAGTTGGTTCTAGATTAATACAAGATGTGAGAATAAGAATGGTAGTATCACTAGAACCACTTTTGGAAAATCCTCTTGGATCAATGCACTAATACACCTGTGTGCTTATAGACTTATTTCAAATTTAAATTATGACCCTATTAGCATGCAATCTGACACACAATGTGTTGTAAATATTGACAAATTAAGAACACACATTATATGATAACTAAAACAAGGTCACAAGTGTTGAGCATAGTTATTGATGTTTGGTTGTCACTGATGTCAAAGAGAGCATGTGGTACTAAGTGCATTAATGACAAAGTGATCAAATTGATAGTTTGGAAAGTGTTTGACTTAGTGAGAAAATTCATGGATGATATTTATGATATGGACATGTTTCAAAGACCCTATAGGATGTTATGAGTGCTTGGATTGTTCATGGAAATTAATGAAATTTATTGGAATAGTAATGAATGTTTAAGCTCAAGTAGTCATCTTGACAGATAAAGATGAGTAAGTAGTTTCATGATGGTATATTTCACATGTGTGAAGGTTTCAAGAGAAGTTTGATACATGAATGGATTATCCTATGTAAGGAGATCATATGGTTCAAATTTTAGGTTTAGACATGGAGCATAGCAAAAGTTATTAAGGTGTAAAGTTGGCTTATCAGACAGAATTTACTAAGTTCCCATACTTAACCAAATTTGATTTATCGAAGATCTATGGTGAGTGTTAATCGGATCACAAATCTAACGATGAGAATTTAATCTGATCGGATAACAATCTAATAGAGCACGTGATCTTGTTAGTAGTGATCCAATGGTGCACATGAATTTAATATGTAAAAGGATGCTCAAAAGACATGCACTACTGACATGTGTCTCAATCTCATTAAGCTTATAGAAGATCAACAACATGCAAGTGTTTGTACAGATGGAGATCGATGGAGCACATTGAGTCAAATAGTCAATGTGTGCAGAAGGCACACAGAGCTGCCAAGTGGCACAATCGTGAAATTGAGGATTTAACATCAATGGTGAGTGGTTTTGATTAATTAAGGCGACAAACCAAGGGTTGAACCCTATACAGTCAAAAAAGATAGGAAGGCTGGCAAACAAAAGAAGTCAGCACCGAACCAACGGCACAGTCGAGAAACAAAGTTAGAAGCAAAACAAAACACTGGAAAGACTAGAGTTAGAAAGGACAAAACTACATAACTATAGAATTAACAAGATCCTTAAGATTTTCATTATCTGCATTGTCAGCATTCCCTGGATTACCCACCACTTCCAACATAGTCATATTCAGCAGAATGTTATTTTGAAGGCCTTTGGCAAAGACCTTTTCCGGCTTTTGAATGCAAACCTTCAAGGCCCCAATATCTATTTTCTAATCATTCTCATTCTCTGAACCCTCACCAGCTTCTTCTACATGCATCTTCTCCTTATTATCAGCAGTTCCCCTAGAATCAGCACCCTGCTCTTTAGTGACCTCAAAAACTCGAGAACCCTATTTCCCACCAGTGTCCTCAAAAATTTCTTGAATTTCTAGCTCTTCATACTCTTCATCCTAGTATATCACCCCTCAAGAGTGAAGTATTTCATAAGAATGAAACAGACACCATCCCATGGCTCTGGCAGTTTAGTGCGCTCGATCCCTCCTTGATACGGGATGAGTTCTTATCCTTCACCCAGAAATAGTTTATGACTAGCCAAATCCATGATTTTGGTTTTCCTTTGGAGCTTTAAACCCTACATGGTCATTCCCATGGCCATTGAAATGACCATTTCAGAGATTTCAAAGCTAATACCCCCCATAATGACCCACCTATTCAACCAGAGTCTTGCAAACTGCTCAGACAAATTTTCATCATAACCATTCAGCCTTTCCAAGTATGTGTTGATACCTCCTTCTTTATAGTAATACCAGACTAATGGGTTGTCCTTAAATTCACAGCAGGAGACTGGTTCAGTATGAATAAGATCTCCCCCCATTCTGTAATTGCAGACCCAGTCGATGAAATTCCCAATTACCGCCTTGAGCTTAAAACAAGTAACAAGCCCTCGGCTCCGTTTGCACTGAATGCAGATGTGAAGGCTCATTTTACAAAATGGCCCACCGCAGTGACGTCTACTTTCATGCTTGAAAATAATTCCCCCTTGGTTATCATGATGTCACTCTCGCACCTCTACCTCATGATATAAGGAATTAATCATGACAATTAAGGAAGTACTAAGGTTATCATTTTCCATGATCCTCAATGGCCTTCTCCACGTAGACCGCCTTCGAAAGCTATCTTCGTCATCAATGTGCATCATTCATGCTCCGTCATTTCCTTTTGAATGATCTCTCTAATGTTTGGGGGTATATGAGCCCCTTGTCGCCATACCCTCCATCCTGAGAATTGTTGACCAAGGTTGGCACAAGCATCAGCGACCCTGTTACCTTCTCTATAGGTGTGGGTAATCTCAACTTCGAAAAACTTTTGTAAAATAAACTCGATGTCCATAATGATGTCTTTTAGATGGATACCAACGTTAGATGCTTTATTAACGGCATCTATGATCAACTTAAAATCTCCCTGAATATTCAAATTTCTAATTCCTAGGGATATAGCTAACTTTAATCCCCAAATTAAGGCCATAGCTTCAGCATAGTTATTGCTCTGGCAACTCATTCCACCAGCATAGACAGCAAACATCCCTCCTTTTTCATTTCTTATTATTCTTCCTCCACTTGCTTTACCACTCAACTTAGATGCCCCATCAAAATTGAGTTTCATCCAATTGGGTTTAGGTGGTATCCATTTAGTATGAAGTCTCTGAAGAATTTTGGAATTATCATGCCCAGGGATAAGGTTTAAAACCTTCCATTTGGCAGAAATTTGACTTTCAAATTCAGATAGGGGTTTCTCCGCAACACTAATATGAGTTGTTGTAACACTTTCCAAGATGGTCCTAGCAAAGGAGTTAAACACCTGAGCAGCATTTCTAGCAGTGTCCCTAAAAATTATGTGATTTTGCTCTTTCCATGAAGTCCAGCTCAAGCATGGCAGAGCTTGCTTCCATAATTCCTTAATCCAGGGATATGTGAAGGTTGAGTTCCAGCTAAAAATTACTTCTTTAAGGTCAGAATTGCAAACCCATTCAATGCCAAAGTTGTTAAGTATTGTTCCCCATAAATCCCAGGTAAACTCACAGTGTATGAATAGGTGTGAAACTGATTCCTCTCTAGAACCACACAGAAAACATCTGTTAACCAAAGTAAACCCACTCTTTTGAAGGTTGTCCTGAGATAGATTTTGTTATGGGCAGCAGCCCACCAAAACAAGTTAATCTTTGGAATGAGTTTATGATTCCAAACCTTTTTCCATACCTCCTTATTCTGAGCTTTAGGTGTAAGCAGATGATAGGCAGATTTGATAGAGAATGATTTATTCTTATCTGGCCACCAGTATTGTTCATTCTCTTGAGGGAAGAGCAGGATTCTAATCTCCTAAACACATTTTTGGATCTCCTAAATTCTTGGGATAAGCTCAGGCCTGTGCACATAGCAATCCAAAAGGTTTTTCCAGCTCCTTATCCCATTGTTATTTTCCATATAATCACTAACCCTATCACCAAAGAACTGAGTAGTCAGGCCTATAATTTCTCCATAGTTTCCTTGGGAGATGAAAGGCTTGTCCCTTAACCAATTATCCTCCTAGAATTTAATCTGCTAACCATTTCCAAGCTTCCACCTAATTCCTTGTTTGAGAAGACTTCTACTTTTTAGCATTTTATTCCATATCACAGACTCCTCGTGTAATCCTGTCAGTTGAAGAAAGTTGGAATCATCAATGCTATGCATGTATTTGGCATACATTATTTCCCCCCACTCACTATTGTTGTGAATCAGATTCCAACTAACTTTTGAGAGGAGGGCTTTATTCATTTTCCTGATTGATCTTATATTAAGTCCACCATGAGATTTTGGGAGACACACTTTTTCCCATCTGACTAAAGACATTCTCTGTTTGTCTTCCACTCCCATCCATAAAATTTTCTTTTGGATCTGTTCCAGCTTTTCAGAAAAATATGTAGGAATTTTAAAAAGAGACATGAAGTAAGTAGGAATACCTTGCAAGGATGCCTGAAGAAGTTGCAGCTTACCCGCATTACTGAGTAGTTTCCCCTTCCACCCAAGAAGTTTCCTCTGTGTACGTTCCACAATACCATTCCAAAAACTTGAAGATACCTCTTTGACCGAGAGTGGGAGACCTAGGTAGGTAGATGGTAGGCCAGCCTCAGCACAATCTAAGATATCAATGATTATATGTCTAAGTTCATTGGGAGTGTTGAAGAAGTACACATTGTTTTTTTAGGAAATTTATTCTTTGTCCCGAGTCTCTGGCATAATCATTAAGTATATTCTTCCATCTTCTAGCTTCAATCACTGATGAGATACCAAATAAGATGGTATCATCCACAAACTGATGTATAACCATAAGATGAAGGGAAGAGGCAGGTTTGATGCCTACTAGCTTTTTTGAAACTATATCAGCTTGTATGTATCTTCCTAGTGCCTCAGCCATAATGATGAATAGGTACGGGGAGAGAGGGTCTCCCTGATGAATTTCTCTCGAGGAGGAGAAAAAACCTCTAGGAACACCATTAACCAGCACTGAGAATTTAGCAAAAGAGACCGCATTCCATAATAAGCAAGACAATTTATCATTAAACCCAAATTTTCTAATCACTTGGAATAGAAAAGTCCATGAGACTCTATCATAAGCTTTGGATATATCAAGCTTGAGGGCCATCCCAGGGATTCTGCTCTTATCCATGGAGTGGATAGTCTCATGTGTGGTGATCATAGCATCAAGAATCTGTCTGCCCGAGATGAAACCTTTTTGAGCAAGAGAAATAATTTTGTCAAGCAAGGGTTGAATTCTCAAAACCAGCAGTTTAGTACATATCTTATACACAGTGTTGCATAAGCTAATGGGTCTGAAATCAGCAAGGTGTAAAGGTTGAGATTTTTTAGAAACAAGTACAATGAAGGTATTATTGACTTGTTTTAAAAGTTTTCCAGATCTAAAAAAATCACAAACTACAGCCGTGAGGTCTGCTCCAACAATCTCCCAATATTCTTGAAAGAATATAGGAGGAAAGCCATCAAGACCCGGGGCTTTAAAAGCACCCATGGAGAATAAAACATCATGTACTTCTTCATCGGATACAGGGTTTAACATTTCTAGATTGTCTTCTTCTGTTATCAAACAGGGGATTTTATCAATGAATTGACTCATAGATCTATCAATTCTATCATTATTTTCTTTCGTAAGCAGATTCTGAAAGAACACCCTGGCTTGCTCCCTTATTTCGTTATCCTCAATAATAATGTCTCCATTATCCAGTACAAGCTTAGTTATTGAGTTGGCTTTTCTATGTTTCATAGCTGAGAGATGAAAAAAAGCAGTGTTCCTATCACCCTCTTTAAGCCATTGAACACGAGATTTTTGTTTTTAGAAAATTTCTTCCCTTTCCATCAAAATCTTCCATTCTGAAGACAGACTGTTCTCTTCTTCTAAGGTGCCCTCAGAGTCATCCCCTTGATCAATCAATTGCTGAATAGCCTTGAGTTTTCCCATTATATTTTTCTTCTGCTGGAAAACCTGCCCAAAACTGTATCTATTCCAGCCATAAACCTCTTGTTTAATGTGCTGGAGTTTTTTGACTATTTTAAACATGGGAGTACCTTGAATGGGAATATTCCACCATTGAGCCACCATTTGTCTAAAACCTTTGTGTTTAATCCACATAGCTTCAAAATGGAATGGAGGAGGTCCGTGATGTCCCTGATCTCTCCAATTGAGGATAATCGGGCAGTGGTCAGACATGGTTTTGGGTAGAGCCTGCGTCTGCATATTCTGATAATCATTCTAGTTGCTTGATATCAGAAATCTATCTAATTTAACTTGAATCATTTGATCTCCTCTTCTTATATTGATCCAAGTAAAATTTTGGTTCTGCAGCTCTATGTTCAATAATCTCCAATCATTAATGAATTTAGCAAAATCGAACATGTTGTCCGAGTCATCAATAATTCCACCCTATTTTTAAGAAGGGTATAAAGGTGTGTTAAAATCTCCGGCTAACATCCATTTAGAATTCTGAGGATTATTCCTGTAGCTACTCAAATCTATCCATAATTTCTGTCTCAAAGCTCTGTTATTTGGTGCATAAACATTTACCAATGTCCAGTTCAAGGAATTCATGGAAAATTTGGTAATCAAAAAGTGCTTATTATGGGCCATAAGAGATCCTTGGATTTTAGCACTATTCCACATAGTGACAATCCCTCCTGAAGCCCCTTCAGCAGGACTAATACAAAAAGCCGCCTTAGGCCATATATAGTCAGCAATTTTCGCAAAATTCTCCTCTTTCATCTTGACTTCTTGGAGTAATAGAATATCTAGTTTATTATCTAAAATGCAGTTTTTTACCTCAAATTACTTTGAGGGACTGTTAAAGCCCCTCAAATTCCATGATAATATTCTCATTTAGAGAGTTTGAAGGGTTGGGACTCCAATGTTTTCTGTTTTCCACTAGCAATCTCTCTTTGTCTTGTTTCACTTAGGGTTGGCCTCCCTTGTTTGGGCTCAGTACCAATATCTGCATATTTTTTACCTTTCTCGATCTTTTTCTTTGGGGTAACCCATTCTTCTTGTTCATTGCTGCCATCTTGTCCTACTACCCCTGTTACCAAGTAGTTTCCTACCTGGCCTCCATCTTCCAGATCACAAAAAAAGTATGTATTTGACTGTGGATGTAGTACTCGTTGAGTGTGACTTTTAGGTGTTACTTCTTCCTGTCGAATCCTTGAAACTATGTCATCTTCATTGGCTTCCTTTAGCAAAAGGTCCCCTCCTACCCCTTCCTTAAACATATTAGTCTATTTTTCTAAAGTGTAGACTGTGTTAAATGTGGCCTTGTGACTGTCGTTAGATACTATATTCTCCTTTGGGACCTCTTTTCCCTCACTACTGATGATATCCTCCTCTCTCTTCTCCTCCTCTCCTTCTTCTATATCCTTCTGACTATCATCTAATCCTATATTTTTCTTTGGGACAACTTCACCTTCACTGCTAGGGGTAGCCTAATTTCCCTTCCCCTCCTCTCTTTTTCCTGTATTGTCAGGAATTTCCACATTATTCTCTATTTCCTGCTTGGTGTTCGCTTGCTCCTCCTCTACATTCTGGGAATCCTCTTTCATCCCCCTTTGCTTCACTTTGCATTGTGTCATTAGATGTCCCTTCCTCTTACATATTTGACAGAAAGTGGTAGCATTCTCATAAGTAATTAGCTGAGTCTAGGTTCCATATTTAGAGTTTAGCTCAATGGACATAGGGAGAGTCTTATTCATTTCAACATTAACATAGAGTCTAGTGAACACACATCTAGACTTAGTTCTAGTTATATGATCTAAGGTGACATATTGACCAATAGAGTTGCCAATGGCTGTGAAGATTTTTTCATCCCAGAATTCCAAAGGGAATCCTGGTAATCTTACCCAAGCAGGTGTTGTCTTATTGAGGTCCGAGTTAGGATCAAATCCTGGTTTCCATGAGCATAAGGCTAGAGAATGTGGTCCAAATAGCTAGGGACCTCCAGCAAGGGTAGCGATCATGTCCTCCTTATTCGTAAATCAAAAAAGGATAGACCTCTATCCATGGCTGTGATTGAAACACTACCTTTGACTTTCCACCTAGACAGAATCCATCTTCTAAGCATTTTGATATTAAGACGGAAAGAAAAAAACTTACCAACTAGCATAAGGTCCATGGATGCCACTATTTCCTCCACCAGATCGTCTAGGATACTCAACTCCTTGCCCTCCGAGAGAACAGGGACGCTCGACATGCCTTTCGATGGACACGTCTTTTCACCTATGAGTGCCTTCTTCCATCCATTGGATGGACTATCCCCTAATAGATTCTTGGACAAATCCCCAGAGGTACTGCTACTTGCAGTGACCTCCATTGGATCCGTGGTCCCACCTATCGCACTCAGGGGGCCCAACCAAGCAGGAAAAAACTAGTTTCAAATATTGTCCACACGCTTTGCTCCTCCGCTCCTCCACTCTGCCTCTATTATTTTCTCCACTCCATCAATGGTGAGTGTTGTAAGGTAAAGACCAAGATACTTTTAAGGAGATCAATAGTGAGTATTTGTTCAAAGTTTTCAGGGAGCACGAGATGATGTCAAAGTGTGATGTTTAGCATTAACATAATGATCATTGGAATTTGAATATTTAAATTAATGAGGGAAACCCAGTTTGTAGTTTTTGAGTAATATCATTTGATCCATGATGAATTTCTTGATGCAATAAAAAAAAAGTTGTAAAGGACTTCAAGGCACATCCAGAGAATCTAGTTAGAAGGTTTGAATATTTGTACAGTCAAAGATATTAAGCTTAAAAGTTGAATGTGTGTTTGGCCATGGTCTGTAAGTCATCTGAGAAGGATATTTGAGTTATTTTTTATAGTGTCTTGATGTTTCAAGATGATCTAACTATTGGAGAGTGTTCTAGACTCCATGTGGACTATCTGTGTTGGTTTAATAGGTTTGACCAATCTAGATTTAACATGAACAAATGTTTATAAATTGACTATATTTGTTGAATGCACTGGCAAATTGAGTGACCATATTGCAGAAGTCAGGTGAAGGTGTTCTGAGTAGAATTGAAGAATAAAATGAGTATGAAAATGTTCTATAAGTCTTTAAGGCTTATGAGAAATTATTGGATGTCATATTATGCCCCTAATCAGATATGGAGAGTCAAAATAGTATAACTATATTTTGACTATATGTGACCAATCTGAGTGGTCATTTTGAGAGAGTTGAATTGAGTGCTTAGAGCCTATGTTGATGTGTCTAAAGCACATGGAGATATAGCAAAGGTCCTGAAGGGTTCACCCATGTCATTTAATCATATGTCTATATGAAATATTTGAGTAGTTTCTTTAGAAGTTTGAGACTGTATTTTTTATGTATGAAGACTTGAAGAGCAAGAAGACCTAATTGGTAGGTTCAAATGTTGAGTTGGTGTTCTAGGTGGCATGAACTCATATGAGAGTAAGCAAGGGGCTATTGGAGATAGGTCTCATGTGTTCAAAGTGCTGTCCCCAAAAATATCACTCATTTTTGGGACAACATGTGAACTATTTTGGTTCAACAAACCAAAATTCTCTCTTCCCTTTTCAAAAATTATTCAAAGTATTTGAATCCTTCAATTTTCAAGATTTTTCAGAAATCTACGGACTCTACAAGATTGAATCTACAGACTATGCAGGGTTGAATCTACAGACTCTGCAGGCTCATTTCTACGGACTCCACAGGCGGGATTCTATGGACTCTTTCAAGGCTCGAGAGAAAACTTAGAGAAAACTATGGACTCAATTTCTACGGACTCCGCAGGAAGAAAATCTATGGACTCTGTAGACCAAGTTCTATGGACTCATTTCTACGGACTCAGTTCTACAGACTTTGCAAGTTGATTTCTACAGACTCTGCAGGAAAGAAACAAGCTCTCAACACTTAGGCAATTTCAAGGTTGGTTCAACGACTTTGTTCAATCAAAAATGTCCATTGGCAAGCTTCTAAGCAAATATTGAATCATTGAACCATTAAACCATTGAACCTTGAACCATTTTGGTGTAACAGGTTCAATGGGTTCAAAGGTTCAATGTCATCGGCAAGAGTTAAGCGCATTTGTCAAGGTTCAAAGTTCAACCACTTCAAGGTTTAATGGCTTCAAAACACTTATCAAATAGAAGAAGGCTTGAACCATTGAACCATTTTAGTTTAAAGGTTCAACGGGTTCAATGGTTCAAAGGTTGAACGAGCGGTTGATTCAACGCATTTTGTTCAAGCGATCAAAGGACTTAACGAAAAATAAAGGAATGAACCATTGAACTGTTGAACCATGAACCAAATTGGTTCAATAGGTTTAATGGGTTCAATCGGTTCAAAGAGATCAAAAGACTTAGACAAAAATATGGATTCAAACGAAAGATCGAACCGTTGAACCAAAGTTGCTTCAATCAGTCAGTTCAATTGACAGGTTCAAGGGAGTGCCCCAAAGCCGAGTGCCCTTGTGGAGGGCAATGAACCAAGCCAAGTGCCCTTGCGGAGGGCAGGTGGGGAGCAGGCGAATAGTTTTAAAGGCCGAGTGAATAGGGAATTCCTTCGGAAAAGTTCTTGCGGCAAAGTTGTAAAGGACCATTTCCTTCAGACAAAATGTTCGAAGGAATTGGCTCGATAGAAAGCAAAAGCAAGCGGGAAGAAACAACTAAGGAAAGGATCATTTCCTTTGTACAAAATGTCTGAAGGAATTCCTTTAGACTTTTGTCTAAAGAAAAAGCTCAAAGAAAAGCCTGCTGATGGAATTAAATCTGGAGGCCACCCGAAGGATCCCAAATGGTAGGTACCCTTGCGGGAGGCTCTCACCAAGGAAAGTGGACCGTTTCTCAAGACTCCAAAGGGCAGGTCCCCTCCGAGAAAGGACAAAAAAAAAGCCAAATGAATTGTCAAGGAAAGTGACAGCCCTACAGACGTCAAAGTTAAACACCATGAACTCGCCGTTGGGATCCACACGTCTGGTGACGTCCCCGTAGTCGTCAAATTTAGGGTAACAAACTAGCCGTTGGTTTCCTAACAATGACGGGCCCAAAGATGTCAAATTCACGGAAATGAAAGAGCTGTTGATCTTTGAAAGCTGAAATGCAGACCTGAATGCAAAAGGCTAAAACGCCAAAGGGAAGAACTGCTAATGGAAGAGCGTAAGGAGCTAGCAAGACTGAGGAAATAGCCTGAGAGCTCAAATTACAGAAAGAAAAGATAGAGGAAAATATCTATGCAGTAGTTATTCTGGTAGCTAGAATAATTTGCAAAGTAGATTTTTGAGCTTGCAAACATTGAAGACGCAGCCTGTTGGTCTCATTTGGAGTAAAGACAAAATGGACAACTGTGCAAACGTCAAAAAGGACAGACCAGATGATCCAGACCTAAGAGAAGACATATTAGATGAATGGACATGCCATAGTTAAAGCAAGACACTGTTCCTAGCATGGCCCTCCAAACAAAACTGAGGGCACATTGAAGGCATTGACTGCAGCATGGGCCATCCCATGGGGAAAAGTGCCAAGCCTTGCTTGGTGGCTATACATTATAATTTCTCTCATTATGCAAAAGAAATCTTCCCAATACAGAAGCAAAATTGTGCCCAAATTGAAAGGTGAATACTAAGACTTTGAGCTCATATTGTTGTTCATATTATTTTATCTGAATGAGAAAGCAAGTTACTTGCAGACTTTGTGCTATTATAGCTTGTGTTATTTTAGAAAATTGTTCTTATGTCTGTTTCCTAAGAGTGTTCTTGTTTATTTGATCTAACAAGTAGAACTAGTGGAAGTAATCAGTAAGGTGTCTTGAAGCCAACTGTGAAGAGACTTTGTGCCCCCATAATTGACTTTAGTGTGTTTTCATTTTGTTCATGTGTAAAGGATCTTGGGACGACTTTGTGCCCTCATTATCCTTCGTATTTCACTCTTGGGCAGTCGAGGTGGAGACTTTGTGCTACATCTCAGTCTGTTGGTTACTACGCCCTTGGTTACCAATTACTTGTCACTACTTGAAAGAACTTCTATTGTTCCCTGCAAGAACACTTCTGAAAGAAGAGAAGTGTCTTCAATGTCTTCACTAGGATTTTCTCTTTTGTTTGTGAACATCATCTCTGAAAGAAGAGAGATGGATGGTGTATCCTACCCCTAAGTGTTATTTTTTGCTTATATATATAGTATATAGCACCTCATACTTATAGGGAACCTCCCCTTGATGAGAGGAGAGATTTGTCCCTTGTTGATGTAGTAACCTTGCACACCTAGCTAACCAATCTCCCTATGTTGTGGTTGAAGAGACCTATTTTTCTCACCAATTAGTTGGTTGACAAAATATTCACCCAACAATTTTTGATGACTCTACTGGGGAATTACATGCAATCTGAAGCCTCAAGTTTCAGATTGAAGTGGTTCCCATCCTTATCCATTACATATTCAGGCGACTCCGTTCCGTGTCTTACCCATTATCATTATAGCCTTACCATCTTCCTCCATCTCTATTATATTATTTGGTCTGCAAAATTAGAGCCACTGGGATAGAATGCACAGTTTGAAACCTCAAGCTTCAAGATGAAGCAAAGCCAATTCTTTCCCATTTTTGTTCTACAAACTAACCACTCCACGCTATACAAAAAGCCAGAGAGCCCGAGGTGTTGTTGACCCTATTTTTGAGTTGGTGCAATAGGGTAATTTTGATTTGTTCTCTCCCCAACTTCAAATTTCAAAATCTAGGAGCGTTCCTCCTACATGTACCAGGACACCAACACAAGGTAGAGCTATTTTTTTTTGTTGTTAGCAGAGCTTTACCTATCCACATGCCACCCAGATTTGTTATCCCTCTTTTTCATAATCCCATCATGGCAGTTCAAGGCCCCTGGGGTAACTCATTTGGTCCACTAAATCTTACTCCACCTCTACATGAACTTCCACGCAGCTCAAGAAAGAACTCCAAATTTTTCAGTGATGGGAGAATTCATCCTGATGAACACATTACAGCCTTCAGCATATCCTGTGGCATAATAAGAGTGGAATTTGAAGACGTGGCAGTCAGGCTCTTCATGAAAACACTACAAGGTGCCGCTATAAACTAGTTCTCCCATCTGCAAGCTAGATCAGTGACTAACTGGGACACATTCAAAGCTAAATTTAAAGCCAAGTTCAAGCCTGTAGAGGATGCACCTGCTTTACTGGCGCAACTCACCCAGATGAAGAAGGAACCTCATGAACTGATGAGGGATTTCATTGCTAAGTTTGAAAATCTTAGGAACCAAATTTCTGCCATTCCTCAGCCAACTCCTGAGAACCTTAAGTGCTTTTTCGTCAACTCACAACTGCCAAAAATGAGTTTTCTGTTGAGGCATGCTGGCCACATAGACTTTGAGGCTGCTCAAGACTTGGCTACTAAGGTAGAATATGACCTTATCTTGGGAGGGAAGATAAGGACGGATTCAAACAGAGGTAAATCTTCATCTTCTTCTTAATACTCACCTACATCCACCACTGATCCAATGGTGCAGAAGCTAGTAAATAAATTGCTCACCCTCAAAAAATAAATGGCCCAAGGGATGTCATCTGCTCCTTCATACATAGATGTACCAAAGAGGACTTTTCAAAATCAACCATATCAAGGCAATGCTACCAGAAATCAAGGGCAAGTAAATCATCTTCCTCTCCCACAGAGAAACCTCACCCTTGAAGCACCTCCAACCAATTCAACAGTTGGATATCTTGAATCTAAATCGGATTTCTCCTTCCAACTTGAATTGAATCCTGAAGATGATGATGATCTCTTCACGGAGGATCAAGAAGAATCAGCTGGCGACTCCAACATTAGTTTTTTAAATTACAAGGATGAACCCAAAAGTGAAGGTGAAGTAGAGGAGGGATCATATGTTGTGTTCACCTGGTCCAAGAATCAGTCAGCCCAGCAAGCTGATAAAAAAGAACAGATGAGCGACTTCAATCAGCACTTTCAATTGTTAAGCGTGGAACCACTCTGCCCTTCCAGCCAAAGGACTTGGTGGTTGCTAAAAAAGTAAGTACCCCAAACATTTCTGCACCTTCAACTTCAAATTCGTAGGTCAGTCCTCCCCCTCTCAAAAACCAACAGGATGAACTCCCATCCTCTCTTCCTAATCCATTTCAGTCATTTGACATAATGGACCATGTCAAGAAAACTAAAATTCAAATAATTGAATTTGAATTCTTAAAAGCCAAACCTGAGCAATTGGATATGTTGGTGGAGTGTGTGAAGAATACAGCAGTCCCTGCAAGATAAGAGATTACAAAGGTAACTCATGATCCCCCAAAGAACATGCTCATCTCAAACAATCTTGTCATTACTCCTCCTGTTACCCCTGAGATAATAGAGCCTTTCTATATTTTTGTATTGATAAATGGTCACAAGCTGAGCCACTACATCATTGATTCTGATGCATCTGACAACGTCATCCCTACCAAAGTGGCAGAATCTCTTGGCCTCATATTGACCAAGACATTTGAGAGATGATTCTCCATGGAGAACAAATAAGTGCCACTGCTGAGACAAATCAAGGACACCCAATTTGCGTCTGTAACATTCTCAGAAAAGAGAATCAAGATGACAGTCCTGGTGGCTGATGTCCCAACCTCATACGACATTCTGTTGGGATAAAAAATTTATAAGGATGTGGGCGACAAGTTGAGCATGGACTTATCTAAAGCAAGGATCCTTGTCAAAGGCGTCATGAAGAGGCTACTCCTTGAAAAAGAGGCAAAATATGTTGTCACTCAGACATCAGCACCTAAAACTCAGATTCTATTTGAGTCTTCAGGGAGGGGTAATTATTTCTTATCCATAGATGATGTTCATGTTTCAGCTGATGAAAGTCCTACAGGTGGCGATCTAAAGATTGATTCAAATAAAACATCAAAAGAATCGGTAGGGCACTGTACAGATGAAAAAGTATCTTCCACTTCTAAGGAAGAGAAATCTGATAAAAGATCAGTTTATGATGATGTTTAGATCTTAGAATTTAATGGCAGCGACACTTCTACCAATGCTAGAGCTGGGACTGTGTTGATATCTCCTCAAGAAGATGTTTTTATTTCATGCAAGTTACAGTTTAGCAACACCAACAATACAACTGAATGTGAATCTCTGTTGCTTAGATTGAATGCTGCTCAAGACCAAGATGTCAAACTCCTTCACACCAAAGGAGATGTTGAGCTGATGGTTTGTCAGGAGTTTGATGCTAACAATCAAAACATGTACTAGACTGAACCAACAGAATAGCAAGCTATGGTAGTGGACCATACTTCTAAAGTCAGCATAAAGAACTCTTTGCAGAGAGAGCAAAGGGTTACGGTTTTCAGATTAAAGATCACGTCTTGCCATGGGGCAAGAAGAGAGAACCAAAAGGAGTGCACAAAAAATGTGATTCCTGGTGGAGAGTTCCATTCTTCTGTCACAGATTCTGGGGAGAAAATAGTTTCTTGCTGATTTATCAAGATAAAACGTCATTCTCATTGTCTCACAATGGGCAACGTCTGAATCACTTCAATTCTTGAAGTATCAAATAAGTTCACCCATACATATGTATATTTGTATAGTCTTTTATTCTATTTTGTGCTTTTCATTTTCATTTTCTTGAATCTTTATTTTGGGTAACATGACTCCATAGCCCAATGGCATACTTCAAGGCACTGGAGATTCTAGTTTCTATTCCCCTCAGCTGTTCTAAGTTTTCAACTAAAAGAAGTTCCCCAATTAGAGCTAGCTGTTGTCCCCAAAAATATCACTCATTTTTGGGACATGAAATATTTTGATTCAACAGACCAAAATCTTCTCTTCCCTTTTCAAAAATTGTTTTGAGTATTCAAATCCTTTATTTTTCAAGCTTTTTCAGAAATCTATGGACTCTGTAGGGTTGAATCTACGGACTCTGCAGGCTCATTTCTACGGACTCCGCAGGCGGGATTCTACGGACTCTTTCAAGGCTTGAGAGAAAACTACGGACTTAGTTTCTACAGACTCCACAGGAAGAAAATCTACGGACTCTGCAAACTAAGTTCTATGGACTCATTTCTACCGACTCAGGTCTACAGACTTCGCAAGTTGATTTCTATGGACTTTGCAAGAAAGAAACAAGCTCTCAACACTTAGGCAATTTCAAGGTTGGTTCAATGACTTGGTTCAATCATAAATGTCCATCGACAAGCTTCTAAGCAAGGATTGAACCATTGAACCTTAAACCATTTTGGTTTAATGGGTTCAATGGGTTCAAAGGTTCAATGTCGTCGGTAAGAGTTAAGCACATTTGTCAAAGTTCAAAGTTCAACCGCTTCAAGGTTCAACGAGTGGTTGGTTCAACACATTTTGTTCGAGCGATCAAAGGACTTAACGAAAAATAAAGGAATGAACCATTGAATCGTTGAACCTTGAACTAAATTGGTTCAACAAGTTCAACAGGTTCAATCAGTTCAAAGAGATCAAAATACTTAGACAAAAAGATGGCTCTAAATGCAAGATTGAACCATTGAACCGTTGAACCAAAGTTGGTTCAATCGATCAGTTCAATCGACAGGTTCAAGGGAGTGCCCCAAAGCCGAGTGCCCTTGCAGAGGGCAATGAACCAAACCAAGTGCCCTTGCGGAGGGCAGGCAGGGAGCAAGTGAACTATTTCGAAGGCCAAGCGAACAAGGAATTCCTTCAAAAAAAATTCGCGGAAAAGTTGTTAAGGACCATTTCCTTCAGACAAAATGTCTGAAGGAATTCCTTCGGACTTTTGTTCGAAAGAATTGCCTGACAAAAAGCAGAAGCAAGCGGAAAGAAACAACTAAGAAAAAGAACATTTCCTTCGAACAAAATATCTGAAAGAATTCCTTCATACTTTTTTCTGAAGGAAAAGCATGAAGAAAATCTCGCTGAAGGAATTAAAGTTAGAGGCCACACGAAAGATCTCAAAGGGTAGGTACCCTTGCGGGAGGCTCTCGCCAAGGAAAGTGGACCATTTCTCAAGACTTCGAAGGGCAGGTCCCCTCTGAAAAAGGAAAAAAAAATAAAGCCAAAGGAATTGTCAAGGAAAGTGACGGGCCCGCAGACGTAAAAGTTAAACACCATGAACTAGCCGTTGGGATCCAAGAATCCGGTGACGTCCCCGTAATCGTCAAATTCAGGGTAACAAACTAGCTGTTGGTTTTTTAATAATGACAAGTGAAGATCTCAAATTCACAAAAATGAAATAGTCATTGATCTTTGAAAGTTGAAATGCAAAACCGAATGCAAAAGGCTAAAATGACAAAGGGAAGAATCACTAATGGAAGAGCATAAGGAGCCAACAAGACTGAGGAGATAGCTTGAGAGCTTAAATCGCACCAAGAAAAGACAAACGAAAATATCTACATAGTAGTTATTCTGGTAGCTGGAACAGTCTGCAAAGTAGATTTTTGAGCTTACAAACATTAAAGGTGTGGCTTGTTGGTCTCCTTTGGAGTAAAGACAAAATGGACTGCTACGTAGATGTCAGATAAGATAGACCAAATGATCCAGACCTAAGAGAAGACATATTAGATGAATGGACACCCCATAGTTAAAGCAAGACACTATTCCTAGCATGGCCCTTTAGACAGAATTGAGGACACATTGAAGGCATTGACTGCAGCATGGGCCGTCCCATGGGAAAGAGGGCCAAGCCTTCCTTGGTGGCTATACATTGTAATTTTTCTCATTATGTATAAGAGATCTTCCCAATACAGAAGCAAAACTCTACCCAAATTGAAAGGTGAATACTGAGACTTTGAGCTCAGATTGTTATTCATATTATTTTATCTAAATGAAAAAGCAAGTTACTTGTAGACTTTATGTTGTTATAGCTTGTGTTATTTTAGGAAATTGTTTTTATGTCTATTTTTTAGGAGCATTCTTATTTATTTGATCTAACAAGCAGAACTAGTGGAAGTAATCAGGAAGGTGTCTTGAAGCCAACTGTGGAGAGACTTTGTGCCCCCATAATTGTCTTTAGTGTGTTTTCTTTTTGTTCTTATGTAAAGGATTTTGGGACAACTTTGTGCCCTCATTATCTTTCATATTTCACTCTTGGGCAGTCAAGGTGGGGACTTTGTGCTACATCTCAGTCTACTAGTTACTACGCCCTTGATTACCAGTTACTTGTCACTACCTAAAAGAACTCATGTTGTTCCCTGCAAGAACACTTTTGAAAAAAGAGAAGTGCCTTCAATGTCTTCACCAAGATTTTCTCTTTTGTTTGTGAACATCATCTCTGAAAAAAAAAAGATGGATGGTGTATCCTATCCTTCAGTGTTATTCCTACTTATATATATAGTATATAGTGCCTCATACTTATGGAGAACCTCCCCTTGATGAGAGGAGAGATTTGTTCCTTGTTGATGTAGTAAACTTGCACACTTGGCCGACCAAACTCCTTATGTTGTGGTTGAAGAGACCTATTTTGCTCACTAGTTAACTAGTTGACAAAATATTCACCCAATAGTTTTTGGCGACTCTACTAGAGAATTAAGTGCAATCTGAAGCCTCAAATTTTAGATTGAGGTGATTCCCATCCTTATTCATTACATATTATGGTGATTCTATTCTGTGTCTTACCTATTATCATTATAGCCTTACCATCTTCCTCCATCTCTATTATATTATCTATCTGCAAAACCAGAGCCATTGGGATAGAACGCGCAGTTTGAAGCCTCAAGCTTCAAGCTGAAGCAAGGCCAATTTTTTTCCATTTTTGTTTTACAAATTGGCAACTCCACACTATACAAGAAGCCAGAGAGACCAAGGTGTTGTTGACCTTATTTTTGAGTTGGTGCAGAAGGGTAATTTCGATTTATTCTCTCCCTAACTTCAAGTTTTAAGATCCAGAAGTGTTCTTCCTACCCGTACTAGGACAACAATAAAAGGTAGCGCTATTTTTTTTGATATTAGTAGAGCTTTGCCTATCCACACGCTGCCCAAATTTGTTATCCCTCTTTTTCATAATCCCATCATGGCAATTCAAGGCCCTTGGGGTAATTCATTTGGTCCACTAAACCTTACTCCACCTCTACATGAACTTCCACACAGCTTAAGAAAGAACTTACCCAAATTCTTTGATGATGGGAGAGTTCATCTTGATGAACACATTGCAGCATTCAGCATAGCCTGTGGCGTAATAGGAGTGGAATTTGAAGACGTGGCAGTTAGGATCTTCGTGGAAACACTATAAGGTGCTGCTACAGACTAGTTCTACCATCTGCAGGTTAGATCAGTGATTGATTGAGACACACTCAAAGCTAAATTTGAAGCCAAGTTCAAGCCTGCAGAGAATGCATATGCTGTACTGGCCCAGCTCACCCAGATGAAGAAAGAACCTCATGAACCGATGAGGGATTTCATTGCTAAGTTTGACAAGCTCAGGAATCGAATTCCTGCCATTGCTCAGCGATCTCCTGAAAACTTTAAGTGCTTCTTCATTAACTCACAACTCTCTGAAGTGAGTTTTCTGCTAAAGCGTGCTAGCCACATAGAACTTGAGGCTACTCAAGACTTGGCTACTGAGGTAGAAGATGACCTTATCTTGGTAGGAAAGATAAGGAGGGATCCAAATAGAGGTAAATCTTCATCTTCTTCTGAATACTCACTTACAGCCACCACTGATCCAATGGTGCAGAAACTAGCAAATGAATTGCAGGCCCTTAGAAAACAAATGGCCCAAGGGATGCCATCTGCTCATTCATAGGAGATGTACCAAAGAGAACTTTTCAAAATCAAGCATATCAAGACAATGTTGGCAAAAATCAAGGGCAAGCAAATAGTCTTCCTCCCCCACAGAGAAACCTCGCCCTTGAAGCACCTCCAACCAATTCAGCAATTGGATATCTTGAAGCTGAATTGGATTTCTCTTTCCATCCTGAATTGAATCCTGAAGATGACGTTGATCTCTTCACGAAAGACCAAGAAGAATCAGTTGGTGACTCTGACATTGGTTTTCTAAATTACCAGGATGAACCTAAAAGTGAAGGTGAAGTAGAGAAGGGATCATATGTTGTGTTCACCCGGTCCAAGAATCAGTCAGCCTAGCAAGCTGATAAAAAAATAGAGGAGTGACTTCAACCAGTGATTTCAATTGCAAAGTGTGGAACCACTCTGCCCTTCCAACCAAAAGACCTGATGGTTGCTAAAAAAGTAAGTACCTCAAACATTTCTGCACCTTCAACTTCAAATTCACAGGACAATCTTTACCCTCCTAAAAACTAAAAGGATGAACTCCTATACTCTCTTCCTAGTCCATTTCATTCATTTAACATAATTGACCATGTCAAGAAAACCAAAATTCAAATGACTGAATTTGAATTTCTACAAGCCAACCCTGAGCAGTTGGACAGATTGGTGGAGTGTGTGAAGAATACAGTCATACTTGCAAGACAAGAGATCAAAAAGGTAACTCATGATCCCCCAAAGAACATGTTCATCCCAAACAATCTTGTCATTACCCCTCCTACTGCCTCTGGAAAAATAGAGCCTTTCTATGTTTCCTTGTTAATAAACAGTCACAAATTGAGCAACTGCATCATTGATTCTGGTGCATCTGACAACATCATCCCTGCCAAAGTGGTAGAATCTCTTGGCCTCACACTGACCAAGACATTTGGGAGATACTTATCCATGGAGAATAAATAAGTGCCACTGTTGGGACAAATCAAGGATGCCCAATTTACGTTTACAGCATTCCCAGAAAAGATAATCAAGATGACAATCCTGGTAGCTGACATCTCAGCCTCATATAACATTCTGTTGGGATGAAATTTATGTAAGGATGTGAGTGGCAAGTTGAGCATGGACCTATCTGAAGCAAAGATTCCTGTCAAAGGCGTCATGAAGAATCTACTCCCTAAAAAAGAGGCAAAATATGTTGTAACTCAGACATCAGCACCTGAAGCTTAGATTTTATTTAAGTCTTCAGGTAGGGGTAATTACTTATTATCCACATAAGATGTTCATGTTTCAATTGATAAAATTATTGTAGGTGGCGATCCAAAGATTGATTCAAGCAAAACATCAGAAGAATAGGTAGGGCGCAGTACAGATGAAAAAGCATCTTCCACTTCCAATGAAGAAAAATCTGATAGAAGATCAGTTTATGATGTTTGGATCCTAGAATTTGATGGCCGCAATTCTTCTACCAATGCTAGAGCTGAGACTGTGTTGATATCTCTTCGAAGAGATATTTTTCTTTCATACAAGTTGTAGTTCAGGAACACCAACAACACAACTGAATGTGAATCTATGTTGCTCGGATTGAACGTTGTTCAAGACCAAGATGTCAAACTCCTTCACACTAAAAGAGATGTTGCGCTGATGGTTTGTCAAGAGTTTGATGTTGACAATCAAAACATGTACTGAGCTGAACCAGCAAAATAGAAAGCTATGGTAGTGGACCATACTAATGTATTCCAAAGTCAGCAAAATGAACTATTTGCAGAGAGAGCAAGGAGTTACGATTTTCAGATTGAAGATCACGTCTTGCCATGGGGCAAGAAGAGAAAACCAAAATGAGTGCACAAAAAATGTGATTCCTGGTGAAGAGTTTCATTTTTCCATCACCAATTCTAGGGACAAAATAGTTTCTTACTGATTTATTAAGATGGAATGCCATTTTCATTGTCTCACAATGGGTAGCCTCTGAATCACTTCAATTTTTGAAGTATCAGATAAATTCACCTATATATATGTATATTTGTAAAGTCTTTTGTTATGTTTTGTGCTTTTCATTTTCATTTTTTGGCATATTTCTTTTAGGTAGCATGACTCCATAGCCCAATCGCATACTTCAAGGCACTAGAGATTCTAGTTTCTACTCCCCTCAGTTGTTCCAAGTTTTTAACTGAAAAAAAATTTCCAACTAGAGCTAGCTGTTGTCCCTAAAAATATCACTCATTTTTGGGACAATATGTGAACTATTTTGGTTCAATATACCAAAATCCTCTTTTCCCTTTTCAAAAATTGTTTTGAGTATTCGAATCCTTCATTTTTTAAGCTTTTTCAAAAATCTATGGACTCTGCAGGCTTGAATCTACGGACTCTACAGGCTTGAATCTACGAATTCTATAAGCTCATTTCTATGAACTCCGCAGGCAGGATTCTACGGACTCTTTCAAGGCTCGAGAGAAAACTTAGAGTAAACTATGGACTCAGTTTCTACAAACTCTGCAAGAAGAAAATCTACAGACTCTGTAGACCAAGTTCTACGGACTCATTTCTATGGACTCAGTTTTACGGACTTCGCAAGTTGATTTCTACAGACTCTGTAGGAAAGAAACAAGCTCTCAACACTTAGGCAATTTCAAGGTTGGTTCAATGACTTGGTTCAATCAAAAATGTCCATCGGCAAGCTTCTAAGAAAGGATTGAACCATTGAACCGTTGAACCTTGAACCATTTTTGTTCAACGGGTTCAATGGGTTCAAAGGTTCAATGTCGTCGACAAGAGTTAAGCGCATTTGTCAAAGTTCAAAGTTCAACTGCTTCAAGGTTCAATGGCTTCAAAACACTTATCAAAGAGAAGAAGGCTTGAACCATTGAACCGTTGAACCATTGAACCATTTTGGTTCAAAGGTTCAATGGGTTCAAAAGTTCAACGAGCAGTTGGTTCAATGCATTTTATTCGAGCGATCAAAAGACTTAACGAAAAATAAAAAAATGAACCATTGAACCGTTGAACTTTAAACCAAATTGATTCAACGGGTTCAATCGATTCAAAGAGATCAAAAGACTTAGACAAAAAGATGGCTTCAAACGCAAGATTGAACCGTTGAACCAAAGTTGGTTCAATCGATCGGTTCAATTGACAGGTTTAAGGGAGTGCCCCAAAGTTGAGTGCGCTTGTGAAGGGCAATGAACCAACCCAAGTGCCCTTGTAGAAGGTAGGCGGGGAGCAAGCGAACCATTTTGAAGGCCGAGCGAACAGGGAATTCCTTCAGAAAAGTTCTCGTAGCAAAGTTGTTAAGGACCATTTCTTTCAGATAAAATGTCTGAAAGAATTTCTTCAGACTTTTGTTCGAAAGAATTGACCAGATGGAAGGCAGAAGCAAGAGGGAAGAAACAACTAAGGAAAGGAACATTTCCTTCAGACAAAATGTCTGAAGGAAAAGCTCGAAGAAAATCACATCGAATAAATTAAAACCGGAGGCCACCCGAAGGATCCTGAATGGTAGGTACCCTTGCGGAAGGCTTTCGCCAAGAAAACCAGACCGTTTCTCAAGACTCTGAAGGGCAGGTCCCCTCCAGAAAAGGACAAAAAAAGAAAGCTGAAGGAATTGTCAAGGAAAGTGACAGGCCCGTAGACATCAAAGTTAAACACCATGAACTAGCCGTTGTGATCCAGACGTCTGATGACGTCCCTGCAGCCGTCAAATTCAAGGTAACAAACTAGCCATTGGTTTCTTAACAATGACAGGCCCGAAGACGTCAAATTCATGGAAATGAAATAGATGTTGATCTTTGAAAGCTAGAATGCAGACCTGAATGCAAAAGGCTAAAACACTAAAGGGAAGAACTGCTGATGGAAGAGCGTAAGGATCCAACAAGATCGAGGAGATAGCCCGAGAGCTCAAATCACAGCAAGAAAAGACAAAGAAAAAAATATCTACATAGTAGTTATTTCGGTACCTGGAATACTCTGCAAAGTAGATTTTTGAGCTTGCAAACATTGAAGGTGCGGCTTGTTGGTCTCCTTTGGAGTAAAGACAAAATGGACAGTTGTGTAAACATCAAAGGGGACAGACCAAATGATCCAGACCTAAGAGAAGACATATTAGATGAATGGACATGCCATAGTTAAAGCAAGACACTGTTCCTAGCATGGCCCTCTAGATAGAACTGAGGGCGCATTAAAGGCATTGACTGTAGCATGGGTCATCTCATGAGAAAGAGCACCAAACCTTGCTAGTGGCTATACATTATAATTTTTCTCATTATGCAAAAGAGAACTTCCCAATACAAAAGCAAAACTCTGCCCAAATTGAAAGGCGAACACTGAGACTTTGAGCTCAGATTGTTGTTCATATTATTTTATCTGAATGAGGAAGCAAGTTACTTGCAGACTTTGTGATGTTATAGTTTGTGTTATTTTAAAAAATTGTTCTTATGTCTGTTTCCTAAGAGCATTCTTGTTTATTTTATCTAACAAGCAAAATTAGTGGAAGTAATCAAGAAGATGTCCTGAAGCCAACTGTGGAGAGACTTTGTGCTCCCACAATTGCCTTTAGTGTGTTTTCTTTCTATTCCTATGTAAAGGATCTTGAAATGACTTTGTGCCCTCATTATCCTTCATATTTCATTTTTGGGCAGTCGAGGTGGAGACTTTGTGCTATATCTCAGTCTGTTGGTTACTACGCCCTTGGTTACCAGTTACTTGTTATTACTTGAAAGAACTCTTGTTGTTCTTTGCAAGAACACTTCTGAAAGAAGAGAAGTGCCTTCAGTGTCTTCACAAAGATTTTCTCCTTTGTTTGTGAACATCATCTCTGAAAGAAGAGAGATGGATGGTGTATCCTACCCCTGAGTGTTATTTTCTATTTATATATATAGTATATAGTGCCTCATATTTATAGGGAACCTCCCCTTGATGAGAGAAGAGATTTGTCCCCTGTTGATATAGTAAACTTGCACACCTGGCCGACCAATCTCCTTATGTTGTAGTTGAAGAGACTTATTTTGCTCACCAATTAGCTGGTTGACAAAATATTCACCCAACACAAAGCATGGGTAAAGGATGAAGGTGGTCCAAGTAGTCTCACATGTAATGTGTGAGTATGAACACCTAATTGGTTTAGGTCTCACCAAGACCTAATGGTGATTTGGGACTAATGAGATAGTGACCTAGCTATGAAAAGTGTGGTCTCCACATATAACATGTGTATGGACCTATGTTAAAGGTTGTTCAAATATGTAAAGCATCGTGGCTAACCAAGATGGGTTAAAAGCAGAGAGCGGTATAAATACAAGGCATATTGGACTAATTGTGCTAGTTGTATTAGTGTGGATTCAAACGAAGGAAAGAACCTTTGAAAGAGAAGGTACGGGTTATTAAAGACCAATAAAGAGTAAAGAGGATTAGTCATGCTTGTCTGATCAAGTGGAGCATGAGGACACAGGTCATTAGATCTAATGAGCCTAGAAGAGGCAGTTTGAGCAAGTAAGCCCTAGAGGCAACTTGAGAGAGATTGGGGTTGAAGAGTACAAATAAAAGTGGTCATCAGCAGTTGAAGAGTATCAACAAGTGTTTAAGATGATATATTCAAGGTAACTAAGTGGGTGCTTGGTTGCCTAGGGGGTTGGTTCCTCCTTATGGGATGGGTGTCTCACTAAACTAAGGGATGGATGTTCCTTGATCAATTGGTGTTGATCTAAATGTTGGATCTTTTTCTATAGGACTGTAGTCCATCTTGTAAGGTTCAGTAAGTTTTATCCCTCAAAATTGTTTCCCACATATATGATGTGTTCATGTGATGTATGTTCATATGTATGCTTTGGATGTATGTGTTTTCATGTGTATGTTGCTTGATCAAGTTGATGTATGCTGAATGTTTAAGAGTTGAGAATGTTAAGCACGAAATATACTGAGAAGGGGGGTGAATCAGTATATTATATATCTTATAAAACTTTCTCTTTATCAAATTTCACTTAACCAAACATTCAAGATATGCAATAAAACTCAAAAAATAAACATCACACAAGATAGAGAGAGACACCAGATATAACATGGAAATCCAATGTGGGAAAAACCACAGAGAATCAATCTCAAATATATTCATGAGAACAATCCCACAGGAGCACCATACCCATTTGCCAAGTACAAACCTCAGCTACAATTCGTGAGCACCAACCCACAGCACCAACCCCTTTGCCGAGCACCAACCCAGCAACAATTTGTGAGGACCAACCCATAAAAGCACCAACCCCTTTGCCAAGCACCAACTCAGCAACAATTTGTGAGCACCAACCCACAGGAGCACCAACCCCTTTGTGTATACCACACACCTATCTCTCAATGTTGCTATCTCAACAAATGATAGATTAATACATCTCCTTCTTTTCTCTCACTTTTGCTCTTCTAAGCTAGATATAACAAACACAAATCATATTCATCTCTCATAATTGCTCTTCTAAGCTAGATATTACAATATTAAATCATCCTCTCTCTTCCATATTACAAATGGCTTCTCAAGCCTTTATTTATAGCTTTCCAAATGACCTTTGGCCTTCCCCTTTTGTGACCCTTAAATCCTCATGGAAAATGGCACCAATCTTGGATGACCCTTCATATCCAAGCATTTGAAAAGTCATGTGGTGACCCTTCATGATCAAAAACATCTTTTCCACTTTTGTCCTTATCTTTGGTGACTTTTCGTATTCTTCAAAGTGTCCCTTCATGAGAAATTCGCCCTTACTCTTTTGTCTTCACTTGGTGACTCTTGGTATTCCCGAAAATGACTCTTCATGGGAAAATGTGTCCCATCCTTCTTTTGTCTTTACCCCATGCTCTTCAACTTCTCCATGGGCCCTTATTTTGTCTCATGCAACCAAAAATATATTCGTTAATATTAAATAAATATTAACTCATATTAGCCAAGATATATTTATTATAAACAACATTAAATGCAATGGGGCCTTTATCACCAATAATACTAAACCTTTGACATCAATGACAATATTTCCAACAATCTCCCCCTTTGTCATTGATGGTAACCTCAATCCTGAAACTGCCACATCCTGTCACCTACACATACTATCATCTAAAAATATACAGTAACTCCCCCTTATTGTAGCAATCTGTACCTATTCTTTGTACCTATTTTTTACACATGTATCTATACCTATTATTCTCCCCCTTTGACATCAATGGCAAAGGGCCTACCTGGAGCTAACACTTAGCTCCCCCTCATTTGATGCCAATCTTTGAATGTATTATTTGATCGTGCCTTTGAGAAGATATCTGACAAAATATATACATTGTTCCCTATCCTTTGAGCATCTGCAATCAACTCATTTGAATCTTTTCTTCTAATCTCACAACCTTCAGCATAAAACCTTAATGTGTATCTTTGATCACAAATTTGACTAACACTCAACAGATTAAGCTTAAGACCTTTTACATACAAAACATTTTTAGTCTTAGTTCTACCATAATTCAAACTCAAAGTACCTTTTTCGGCTATCTTGGCAGTGGTTTTATCTCCGAACCTCACTGTACCACCATTGATCTTCTTTAGAGATATGAATTTACTTTTATCTCTTGTCATATGCCTCGAACATTTGCTATCAATTAACCATGATTGATCTTTACCTCCCACATGCAGAGCTATAAGCACCATCATAAAATCTTCATGTTGTTTTTTCTACCATGTACATGTCTGAACCTTCTCCCTGATGAATGGAGCTTTGAAACTCTGATCCTTCCTTTTGATGAATGGAGCTTTGAACCTCTGATCCTTCTTGATTGACTCGAACACGCTTCTGCAATACCAAGCTATGTGTCCGAAGTTGTTGCACTTGTAGCATACTATGGTCTCTTCATCAAAGCTTGATAGAGGAGCAAAAGAGTTGTGGCTTCTGCTTGACTCTACTAGACTTTCCTTCTCCTTATTTCTAAAATTGTTAGCTCTTTTTTTACATTTTAATTTCTTATGACCATATCCATTACAATAAAAACAATAGCCATAGAAATAAAATATGTATGTGTATATCTGACCTGATTGCCTTTTGTAGCTTTGTTCATTCCAGTCTTCTCTATTTGGAATGTTCTCTGTATTTTTTTCTTCTCCCCTTTTTGTTTTCTCTTGTGTAAGAGCTTCAACATAGCTCTTTTTCTTTTCAAAACTGATCCCTGTCTTATCTGAATATGCTTTTTGACTTTTTAATATCTTATTCAGCATGTTAGTGCTATCTTCAAATTTTGAATCACTGACTACTTTATCACTGACAGCTTTCTTAATATCTTTTTTTAAAGAGGCAATTTCAATAACATATTTTTCACAATTTTTTCTTGTTATTTCCAACTATGCTGTGAGATCTTCATTCTTCTTGGCTTCTTCAAAGTGTGCTTGTAGATCTTCAATTATTTCCTTTGACTCTTGTTCATTTTTCTCGATCTGGTGCTTTAATCTTCGATTCTTCTTCTGAACAGCTTCTAACTCTTCTAGGGCATAATTTAATTCTCTTTCCATATCTACTTCAGCTTCCTCCTCTTCTTCTTTTTGATTATCATGTATGGCCATGAATAGAATCTCTTCTTCTTCTGAATCGCTGACTCCACTATCTTTAACTGAGCTAAGATCCTTATAATACAGGCTCTTCTTCTTGAATCCCTTCTTGGATTTTGTTAGGAACCCCTCCAAAGAAGCACAATTGATTACCTTTCTTATAAGCAATTAAACACAAAATTATACCAAAATAATTAAGTAGCTAAAAACTTGAAACAGCAAAAAATTTGAGAGACAATACACAATCTTGTATTAAATACTCTTAGAAGAAAATACAATAAAGAAGATGCCACTTCTTCTTCCACCTCAAAGGCTTGCCACACCTCAAGGACTTCTTCCCTCTCTCTCTTGTTCAACCACAACCAACTCAACAATCTGAGTCGGTATCCCCTCCTTGAATGCTTCAGCTGATGTCCTTGACCTTACACCTTGTAGATCTCCTTGACCTTGCTTCCTTGCTTCAATGTTTTAATTGCCTTCTTAATTACAATACATGCCTCATAGGTCTTTAAATAGGATCTCATGCATACAAAAATAGAATTCTAATTACAATAATTAGACACGCAGCTCGAGACTATAATTAGCCTTTAACATGCAAACACTCTGTTCAACTAACTAACTGTTCGTGTAACGAACAATTTTGAAACACACAGGCGATCGACGTCGGTCCCTGTCTGATTGGTGCTAACCGACGTCGGCTGACTCCCTGTCGATGTCGGTTGCCTTCTGCACTGTATGTGACCGACGTCGGTCATACTGCCGACGTCAGTGTCTCTGGAACTTCAGCAACCTCTCCATGTCTGCAACAGTTGAAGCTTTTAGCTCCACAACCTAATAATCTCTCACTTAGAGATAAATAGTTACAATTGTACCTGTACTTGTACATCATCTAGTTTGTTTCCTTGGCTCTGTATCCCTCTTCAAAATCACTCTTGAAGACCAACCACCACAAAACTTGTGATGATATACTTGTCATCCAAGTCCCTTGCCACATCTGAACTTTCTGACAACTCCCACTGGAGACAAAATCAACTTGTGATCTTCCATGTCTCTTATGCCAAAAGAATTTTGTTGCTCCCAAATTCTTCATGACATACCTCTGAACTAACTTTACCTTTAGCTCAGCGACTCCTTGTATATGTAACCCTGTAACAGGAAACAACATATAGTAATAAGATAATGTAGCTAATATTATCTAACCTGGTAAAGATAAATACAATGGTCAAACCTCTATTGTCCTGCAGCCTACTCAAGACCATATACCTTAGCCTTCTGTCTCACATATCCATCCACTCTCTTCTCTAACTTGGGAATCCATCCCTCATCCAGTGTTTTTTTCTAGCTGACAACTCCACCAATAAATACATGTTTGGTTCTTCTCCAAGGACTCACACTCCTCATCCATGCCAAGCTCCCACTATTTTTGGATTCTACATGCATTGCCTCTTCACATCTTCTTGGTTCTTGACCATTAGTAAGCAACAAAATAAAATAAAGAAGGTGAACAACGAATATGAGGTTCGCATACCCTTTCTAAACTCCATATGGGTGTTTGAGACTCCTTGACAGCTTGTTGTATGCCCAACATTCATTCCAGTGACCGATCTCGGCCATCTCTCAGTCTGCAATCGATTGATGTCAGTTTTCTACACTAACCCTGATTGTCGACGTCATTTCTCTGGCCGACACTGGTGTCCCCTCTGTCAATGTCGGTTCCTATCTGATCGATGTCAGACTTCTCCTGCCCGACTCTACCGACCCTGCTAGTCTGCACATGACCGATGTCGGTATCTACCTAACTAACATCGGTTCCATGTGACCGACGTCGGTACCTGTGTGTTCCTATAAGTGATGACTTCTTTATCCATGAGCTCATCTTAGATCAAAACTCTGTCCATACTACCCTGCTCAGAATTATTCAGCCCTTGTGACTGATCTCTGTCCCTCATCTCCTCCATAAACACCAAGGCTTCCCTATTTTTGTCAAAAGCATCAAATTTATTTTTTTGATCTATGCCTTCCGAATCTGAACTCATACCTTTTGAATCAACAACGTCCATTCCCTTCTTATTCATGTGACCAAGCCTATTAAGCCACATCTTCGAATCTACAGCTGAAATAGATAAATCAGAAGTAGAATCAGTAATACAAGTAGATAGATAAAGAGTACCTACTTTCTTACCTCTTGCTAAAATAAGTGCACCCTTGGTAACCTTCCAAGAATCTATTGTGAGGGTTACTGTGCATCCCTCATCACCCAACCTTCCTACAGAAACCAAACTCTGCTTCAGAACTGGGACATGCATAACCTCTTTCAACACCCATGTGTTGTCCATCTGCAATTTCAGCTACACTTTTCCTTTGCCAACTATTTGACAAGGCGTACCATCCCCTAAATAAAGCACTCCAAAGTCTCCCTGGACATACTCATGGAACAAATCTCTGTTTGGAGATGCATGAAAAGAAGAACCAGAATCTAAAACCCATGATTCTATCTGACTATCTAAAGAAAGTATGAGAGTATCATGTGCCACAATACCTGCATCTTTTGCTTCTTCATTACCTTCATGTTGATTTTTTTTATCCCTCAACTAACACTCTTTCTTTGTGTGTCCTCTCTTTCCACAAAACCAGCAAGTGACACCTCTGGATTTGGATCTCCTTCCCATTTTTGACCTTGATTTTCCTTGCTCGACCTTCTCTCTTTGCCTTCCCCTGCTTTTTGCACTTAGAGCATTTCCTGATGATTCACCTGTGTTTTTTCTGCGTATTTCTTTATTCAAGATTACACTCTCAACATCATCAATTTTTAAGATTTTAGAAGCAGATGCAGAATTACTTACTGCCATAACCAAACTATCCCAACTTTCAGGTAAAGAGCATTAAATTAAGAGAGCATTTACTTCATCATCAAAAACAATATTGACTGAAGCTAACTAGTTTACCAAACCATGGAAATCACTAAGATGAGTATGTACCGATCCACCTTCCTACATTTGCAAAGTAAATAACTGCTTCAAAAAAAATACCTTATTTGAAGCCGAGGGCTTTTCATATAAATTTGCCAAAGATTTTATCAACTCTTTCATTGTCTTGCACTGTGATAAGTTGGAAATCACAGACGATGCAAGGCTCAACCTTATGGATCTCAGAGCCTTCTGATCAAGAACATTTCATTCTTCATCCTTCATATATGCGGGCTTGCATGCAACCCCACCCAATAGTAAGTACAAATCCTTCTGATACAGATAATCTTATATCTGCATCCTCTAATGTTGATAATTTTTACCGTTAAACTTCTCCATTCGTAGTTTACTTTTTTCTGTTATTGATATACTCCCACTCAAATAGAAACCCATGTGAATGACTTGTAATCAAACAATAACCTACTCCCTGCAACCTAAGCTCTGATACCAACTGTTAGGAACCCCTCCAAGGAAGCACAATTGATTACCTTACTTATAAGTAATTAAACACGAAATTATACCAGAATGATTAAGTAGCTAGAAACTTGAAACAGCAAAAAATTTGAGAGACAATACACAATCTTGTATTAAATACTCTTAGAAAAAAATACAATAAAGAAGATGCCACTTCTTCTTCCACCTCAAAGGCTTGCCACACCTCAAGGACTTCTTTCCTCTCTCTCTTGCTCAACCACAACCAACTCAACAACTTGAGTTGCTATCCCCTCTTTGAATGTTTCCGCTGATCTCCTTGACCTTACATCTTGTAGATCTCCTTGACCTTGCTTCCTTGCTTCAATGCTTTACTTGCCTTCTTAATTACAATGCATGCCTCATGAGTCTTTAAATAGGATCCCATGCATACAAAAATAGACCTCTAATTATAATAATTAGACATGCAGCTCGAGACTATAATTAGCCTTTAACATGTAAACACTTCGTTTAACTAACTAACTGTTCATGCAACGAACAGTTTTGGAACATACAGGCAACCGACGTCGGTCCCTGTCTGACTGGTGCTGACTGACGTCGATCGACTCCCTGTCGATATCAGTTTCTTTTTGCACTGTATGTGAACGATGTCGATCATACTGCCGACGTCGGTGTCTCTAGAACTTCAGCAACCTCTCCATGTCTGCAACAGTTGAAGCTTTTAGCTCCACAACCTAACAGATTTACCTTTGAAATTCTTCTTGTATGTAGGCTTTTTTTCTTCTTCATCATTAACCTTATCTGGGCATCTAACTAAAAATGTCCAATCTTTCCACAATTAAAATATTTAAAAGGTAATTTTCTTTGATATTTACATATTCCTCTTTTCGGCCTACGCATGAAAAGTCTTTCGTTGTCATATTCATCATCACCGAAACTATCACTTGATTCTTGAATCTTAGCTTTCTCTTTCTTTGATGTCTTGAAAGCCACTTCTCTCTTTGAGGGTTTATCTTGTTCTGTTCGCATCTCATATGCCGTGAGAATACCATGAAGCTCATCCATCTTTAACTTGGCTAAATTTTTCATCTCCTCAATTTCTAAAACCTTTGCATCATATCTCATTGGTAGAGATCTCAAAACTTTTTGCACCACCATTGACTCATCCAATGTTTCTCCAAGACCTTGAATCTGATTTACGACTTGATCAACTCGCAATAGATAACTTGCTATATCTTCTTCTTCTTCCATCTTTAAACTTTCAAACTGCCTTCTAAAAGTCTGCAACTTAGCTTGCTGAACCTTTCCATCACCTTTGTAAATATTCTCAAGTTTTACCCAAGTTTCATGAGCAAATTTACATTGCATAACTTTAACAAATTCAGATTCACATAAACCACATAAAATAGCATTTAAAGCTTTAGCATTACATTCACTTGCCTTCTTTTTTGCTGGAGTAATTGTATAAGTCTGTGGCTCTTCATATACCTCCACCATTGATTTCCATATGTCGAATCCAAGGGCCATCAAATAAACCTTCATTCTCATACTCCAAAAAGCATAATTCATCCCATCAAACAAAGGTGCCTTATTTGTAGAAAATCTTTCTTGTGACCCAGCCATCGTGCTTTCTCGATCTACCTTCAAGTCATAAAACTTTTTAAAAAAGACCCTGCTCTGATACTAATTGTTAAGCACATAATATACTGAGAGGGGGGGTGACTCAATATATTATATATCTTATAAAACTTTTTTTTTATCAAATTCCACTTAATCAAACATTTAAGATATGCAATAAAACTCAAACAATAAACATCACACAAGATAGAGAGAGACACCAGATATAACATGGAAACCCAATGTGAGAAAAACCACAGAGAATCAATCTCAAATATATTCGTGAGAATAACCCCACATGAGCACTATACCCCTTTATCGAGTACAAACCTCATCTACAATTCGTGAGCACCAACTCACAGGGGCTTCAAACCCTTTTGTCGAGCACCAACCTAGCACCTATTCGTGAGCACCAATCCACAGGAGCACCAACCCCTTTGCCGAGCACCAACCCAGCAACAATTCGTGAGGACCAACCCACAAGAGCACCAACCCCTTTGCCAAGCACCAACTCAGCAATAATTTGTGAGCACCAACCCCGTTGTGTATACCACACACCTATCTCTCAATGTTGCTATCTCAACAAATGATAGATCAATACAACATCTCCTTCCTTTCTCTCACCTTTGCTCTTCTAAGTTAGATATAACAAATACAAATCATATTCATCTCTCACAATTGCTCTACTAAGATAGATATTACAATATCAAATAAACCTCTCTCTTGCATATTACAAATGGCTTCTCAAGCCTTTATTTATAGCTTTTCAAATGACATTTGGCCTTCCCCCTTGGTGACCCTTCAATCCTCATGAAAAATGGCACCAATCTTGGATAACCCTTCATATCCAAGAATTTGAAAAGTCATGTGGTGACCCTTCATGATCAAAAACATTTTTCCCACTTTTGTCCTTATTTTTGGTGACTTTTCATATTCTTCAAAGTGTCTTTTCATGAAAAATTCGCCCTTACTCTTTTGTCTTCACTCGGTGACTCTTGGTATTCCCCAAGATGACTCTTCATGGGAAAATACGTCACATCCTTCTTTTGTCTTTACCCCATGGCTCTTTGACTTCTCCATGGGCCCTTCTTTTGTCTCATATGCAACCAAAAATATATTTGTTAATTTTAAATAAATATTAACTCATATTAGACAAGATATATTTATTACAAATAATATTAAATGCAATGGGGCTTTTATCACCAATAATACTAAACCTTTGACATCAATGACAATATTTCTAACAGAGAATTAAATTGAATTATCTTGTATCACTAATTCACCCCCCCTCTTAGTAATTATACCTCTAACAATTGGTATCAGAGCAGGAACTTATGTGCAAGTTTAACCACTTGAAGGTGATCCAAAGTACAAAGATGGCTGAGTAGTTGAGGAAAGAAAATCTTGAGTTGAGATCTATGGTCAAAGGTCTTGAAGAACATAATAGTCATATTGAGACTAGGAAGAGTAATTCTAATTCCAAGGATGATGAACATGAGATGAGACTTAAGGAACCTAACAAATAGTTCATGAAACATAGTGAAAAGATAAGTCATCTTCAAACCAAGTTTGAGAGATTAAGTGAATTAGTCAAAGAAGACAAGATGACCATGTAGGATATTGAGGATCAATTAAGGGTTACAAAGACAAATCTAAGTTCAAAAGAGAAAGAATTCAGACATCTCAAAACTCAATTAGAAGAGACAAATGCCAAGTTGAGTTCAAAGCAAGGTGAGCATGATGAGTTGAAGTCCAATATTGATTCTGTAAAGATTATTGAAGAGCAAGCATTTAGATTGAAGGATGACATGGCTAAATAAGCTAAGAGGGATAAAGAGACTATCCAAGTTCTCATAATCTAGTTAGAGGCAGTAAGTTCAAGTATGAGAGCTAAAGAGGATGAGAGCATTCAATTAAAGACCAAGCTAGATTCATTGAAGGATGAACATAAGCAATTTATTGTCAAGGTAAACAAGACTGAGAAAGAGCAAGAGAGGTCAACTCAAGACAATAAGGATGAAAGCACCAATATCTATAAGAAAAGGTCCATCAGGCAACCAAGTTCCATGAGTTATGAAAGATCTTTTAATGGTTGTTGTTATGCTTGTCACAAGGTTGGTCATAAGGCAAGAAACTATAGAAGAAAGAGCAGTTGGTCAGCTAGAGGTATGGATAATATAATCTACTATAATTGTCATGACATGGGACATATTGCTAGAGTATGCCCCATTATACATGGGAAAAGACTAACCCGAGTATGGAGACCTAAGATAGTCAAGCTTGATTATAATGAATCCAAGAGACAAGATGGTATGTTTGTTGAGATTCATAATATTCATCAAGCAAAAGGTATGAATGATGTTATTTATTTTTATTGTCATCAAATTGGTCATATTGAAAGATATTATAAAAGCAAGCTCTCTAGTCATAAGAAGGTGAATGGACATCCTAGAGTGCTCAAGAAAGGTCAATCCTTGGTATGGAATCTTAAGGAAGTGAAGACCAAAAAAAATAATTTAGTTGAGTTAAAAGATCAAAGTGGACTTCCTATTAAGGCAAAAGAGGAATCAGATATGAAGAAGGTTCAAAAATGCCAAGAGAATGTGTCATTTGTCTAGATAGAAAAGGAGAATCAAAATTCAGTTCAAGTCAAGTTCAAAGAAAAGACAAATGCTAATTGAGGCTAGTTCTGAGATATGTATGGATCCAAGAGAACATCGTGCTATTGTTGAGCAAGTCTCATGCAAACAACATTAGTTATCAATGCCTAGTGATAAGGTTATTTCTTCAAATGAAAAGGTATGTCATGAATATTTGTTCTCTCTGTGTATTGTCAATTCATTCTTAAAAGAAAAGGAGAATATTGTAGTGGATGAGCATGTTGCTTCTCTTAAGCCTAAGAAGAAACAGAAGAACTATCAGTATCAAATGACCAAGAAGGAGAAGGAATAAGAGTTGTCGGCAACTCCTAATTTCACATTGTTCTAGGACATTGTGGGTTAGAGTGTCTATTTCTAAGCTTCAAGGGAACACTTGACAAGCAAGATAAAGCATGGTGAATACCAATTGTACTTTATGTTTCAGGACAAGAATATCATTTTAAAATGTGTTTGGCTAAGGGGGAGTTAACTCAGTTTGAGTGGCTTAAAGAAGATGTCCATGATGTGAGGGGAAGCATATGTGAAGATGCTTCAGTCATGATAGAAGTGTGAAGAAGTTTGTTACATATGTGAATTCAAGAAGTTTGATATGATGAATTGATCAAACCAAGCCATAAGTTTTGACAAGGTATTGAATCTTCATGCATGAGCAAAAGGAGCTTGTGAGTTCTATGGGTAGACAGGTCCAAGGATCAAAAAATCCCAAGTTTAGATTGGTGTATGTCAAAGAATAGATGACATAAGATGGAGCATGATGTTAGAGGGAGATTTCTAAGCTCTATGAGTAGTTTGTCAGGTCCAAGGATCAAAGAATTCCAAGTTCATATTGATGCATGTCAAAGTGGGAGCAATTGATTCATATGCTTGAAAGTTTGTAAGTATCTTAAACATCTTAAATAGTATTTAATACATACATGATGTTAAAGAATGATTGTTGGCATGTTAAGGAAGAGACCCTTTGTCATTAATGTCAAAGGAGGAGAAATATCAGATTGAAGAAGTTCAAATAAGAAAAACGTCATTTTGAGGATGTTTTGCTATCAATGACAAAGAGGGAGATTGTTGAGCATAGTCATTGATGTCAAAGAGAGCATGTGGTACTAGTGCAATAATGACAAAGTGATCATATTGATGGTTTGAAGAGTTTTTTGCTTAGTGAGGCAATTGATGGATGATATTGATGATATGAACATGTTGCATAGACCCTATGGGGTGTTATGAATGCTTGGAGTGCTCATGGAAATGAACGAAATTCATCATAATAGTCATATGAATGTCTAAGCTCAAGTAGTCATCTTGATAGAGAAAGCTGAGTAAGTAATTTGATGATAGTAGATTTCACATGTGTGAAGGTTTCAAGGGAAATTTGACACATGGATGGATTCCCCTATGTGAGGAGATCATATGGTTCAAATTTTAAGTTTGGACATGGAACGTATCAAAAGTTATTAACGTGCAAAGTTGGCTTCTCAAACAGAATTTACTAAGTTCCCATACTTAGCCAAATTTGTTTTATCAAAGAACTACGGTGAGCATTAATCATATCATAGATCTAATGGTGAGTGTTTAATCTAACTGGATAATGATCTAATGGAGCACGTGATCTTGTCAGTAGTGATCCAACAGTGCATGTGAAGTCAATATGTCAAAAGATGCTCAGAAGGAACATGCTAGTGACATGTGTCTCAATCTTGTTAAGTTGATAGAAGATCAACAACACGTGAGTGTCCATCTAGATAGAGATCGACAAGCACATTGAGTCAAATAGTCAATGTGTGCAAAAGGCACACAGAACTGCCAATTGGCACAATCATGGAAGCGATGATCTAAGATCAACAGTGAGTGTTTCAAGGTAAAGACCAAGATACTTCTAAGGATATTGACGGTCTGTATTTGTTCAAAGTTGTCAAGGAACACGAGATGATATCAAAGTGTCTTATGTTTAGCATTAACACAGTGACCGTTGGAATTTAAATATTCAAATTAACGAAGGAAAACCAGTCTGTAGTTTTTGAGCTATATCTTTTGATCCAAGATGAATTTCTTGATGCAGTAAAAATCAAAGTTGTAAATAACTTCAAGGCGCATCCATAGAATCTAGTTATAAGGTTTGAATTTTCATACAGTCAAAGATATTAAGCTTAAAATTTGACGATGTGTTTGACCATGGTCTATAAGTGATCTAAGAAGGATATTTGAGTTGATCTTCATAATGTCTTGATGTTTCAAGATGATTTAACTATTGGAGAGTGTTCTAGTCTCCATGTGTACTATTTATGTTGATTTCAGAGGTTTTACCTCTCCAAATTAAACATGAACAAATGTTTAAAAGTTGACTATGTTTGTTAAATACATTGGCAAATTGAGTGACCATATTGTAGGAGTGATTTTAAGGTGATCTGAGCAGAATTGAAGAAACAAATGAGTATGGAGATGTTTTATAAGTCTCTAAAGCTTATGAGAAAGTATTGGATATCATAATATGCCCCTAATCAAATATGAAGAGTCAAAATAGTCTAACTATATTTTGACTGTATGTGACTAGTCGGAGTGGTCATTTTGAGAGAGTTGAATTGAGTGCTTAGAGCCTGTTTTGAAGTGTCTAAAGTACATAGAGATATATCAAAAGTCCTACAGGGTTCATCCATGTGATCTAATCATATGGCTATGTGAAATATTTAAGTAGTTGCTTCAAAAGTTTGAGACTATATTTTTTGTGTATGTAGACTTGAAGAGCAAGAAGACCTAATTGGTAGGTTTGAATGTTGAGTTGGTGTTCCAGGTGGCATGGAATCATATGAGAGTAAGAAAGGGGATATTGGAGATAGGTTTTATGTGTTTGAAGCATTGGTAAATGATGAAGTTGGTCCAAGTAGTCTCACATGTAACGTGTGAGTATGAAGGCCTAATTGTTTTAGGTCTCACCAAGACCTAATGGTGGTTTTGGGCTAATGAGGTAATGACCTACCTATGAAGAGTGTGGTTCTCACATGTAACATGTGTATGGACCTATGTTAAAGGTGGTTCAAATATGTAAATCATCTTGGCCGACCAACATGGGTTATAGGAAGAGAGTCATATAAATACAAGGCATAATTGGACTAATTGTGTTAGTTGTGTTAGTGTAGATTCAAACAAAGGAGAGAACCTATGAAAGAGAAGGTAAAGGTTATTGAGGACCAACAAACAGTGAAGAGGAATAGCCATGTTTGTCTGATCAAGTTGATATAGGAGGATACATAGGTCATTGGATCTAATGAGCCTAGAAAAGGAAGTTTGAGAAAGTTAGCCCTAGAGGTAGCTTGAAAGAGATTGGAGGTGAAGAGTGCAGACAAAGGTGGTCATCATCAGTTGAAGAGCAAAAATAGGTGTTTAAGATGATCTATTCAAGGTAGCTAAGTTTGTGTTTGGTTGCCTAAGGGGTTGGTTCCTCCTTGTGGGATGGGTGTCTCACTAAACCAAGGGATGGGTGTTCCTTGATCAGTTGGTGATGGTCTAAATGTTGGATCTTGATTTATAGTATTATAGTCCATCTTATAGGGTTTAGTGGGTTTTATCCCCCAAGAGGGTTTCCCACATATATGATGTGTTCATCTGATGTATGCTCTTATGTATGCTTTGGATGTATGTACTTTCATGTGTATGTTGCTTGATTAAGTTGATGTATGTTGAATGTTTAAGAATTGGGAATTGAATTGGATTGTCTTGCATCACTGATTCAACCCCCCCCCTCTTAGTGATTGTACCTGTAACAACAGGGGCCAACCATATAACCGTACAATGTACTACTTTAGGAAAAAGCCAAAAAACTCAAGGAATAGGGAGGGGAAGAGAGAAAGGCGAGAGAGAGGGGAATGGGGAGGGAAAATATGGGGAGACAACTTGAAATGCATAAAAAGGACACCAATAAGAATCTAATATAAACTGATGATAACAAACACATAAGTACCAAGAACAATGCAATTCTACAACTAAAAATTATCCATGTACTAAAACTAAGTATATACACTATTTAAGAAGTGAACTTTGACCAACTAATGAAAGCAAATATTCATTAGGGATCACTACTACCAAGAAACAAAATGTTTTAGATAAGTTAATGAGATCAAAGCAAAACCTAAAAATATTAAGATTGATTTAAAATGGCAGCACACGTATCAATTCTCATCTCATTATTATATGATGAACAAGTAAAATGGTATTTCATATTTTAAGATATACTAATCAAAGTTAAAGAAAAATATAATAATCCATTAATAAATAAATAAATCTATAAAATCTTGACATCTCATGATAAGGAATGGTTATCATCGATATTAAATTATAATAAAAAATGTCATTTTGTTGTATATATAATTTAAAATATATCATGTATTATATACAGATTAAAAATTTGTAATTCTTTAAATCAATGTCATCATAAATTACAAAATATTTGTGTATATATTCAATCTTTTAATATATCAATAAAATTTGTACAAAAGAGATTAAACTTGTCACATCATCACATAATATCCAATAATAATCAAGTGAAATCAAATTTAATATAAAAATAATAATATTCACTTTCTCAAATAATATCAATTCATATGACAATATCTCTAACTATAAATGTGTTGTTATTTTCTTTTGTCTCAAAAATCAATGATAATTATTTTCAATATCTCTATCAAGTGGGTTATAGTCCAATAGTGAGGATGATAGTGTAAAAAGTGTTGCTTATCTATTCACAAAGGTACAAACTCTAGGGGACACTAAAAGGGATGAAGTCAAGACCCTGGGACCTTGCCCCGGATGAATTTGGTGAAATAGATACCCTTTTGTCCTTGACACTAAGCCAAAGAAACATTTTCTACACCTAATTCGTGTAAACATTAGGTATCAATAAAAAAAGTTAATTACTAATGTACTAGTCAAGGTATTGTATCCCTCAAGCCTAAGATGATTCGTGCACTCTGATAAATATGTGGAAGTTAAGAGAGTTTTGTAGGTTAACATGGATTTGAATAAAACAAGGGGTTACATTTTAACAAGAGTAATATTACCTCTTATAGATACTAAATCTAAATTATCTAGCACCTCGGTGTTGTACACTTGGCAACTACTTATCATAGTTGTACCCTTCATCTCTAAGACCTTATCGCTGCCAAAAGGCTCGCGTCCATTATATCTTTTTGTCAAATTATTTCTCTTAGTCCAACCATGTGTTATTATGATGACCAAGCCTTTTATACTATGCAAAATGCTATAAACCTGGTCATTAACCTTCTCTACCAATTTTGGACATGTACCTATTTTCTAGCTTCCTAGACACTTGTGTTCCAATGAGACGCCTACATCAACACGTGTCCCTTTTTCAAATAAGTGTCTAGGGCCCAAAATTCATTCAATTTACAAATATAATGTTTCCTTATGATTGGCCTAAGTGCTTTAGTGTAACATATTTTTCAAAAGGGATTGGTACAAGATCAAACCTCATTCATTCCTCACCTAACAAATTCATACCTCTCATATACAGAACAACAAAAGAACTATCAATTGAGCATTCAAGTGAGCAACATTGCCCTATTCATTCCTATTTCTATATTAGTCATAGGAGTAGTCTATCTACAAGTTTGAAGTATTCAAGGAAAGACCCATGAGCCATATTTGTCAAGTTACAAACTAGGTCACTGTATGTACGAGCTTGTTTGGAAGATGACATTTGAATTAAAGTCAGATAATATTTAATAGTTGCAGTTTCCCAAAAGGTGCAAGTTAAATTGAAAGGTATGTAATTTAGAGTTTTGGTGAAATGAGCTTTTATAAAGCGAAGGATTTTTAATTCGTTATGGTTTAGATGACGGTAAAAAATGAGGTTGTGTATTTATTCGTATTATATGGCAATACATTGTATAGAGGTTCCATTTCATAGTGAGATTGAACAATATTTCTTCATTTAAACATTTATTAATCTATCTTAAGATTATAATATATATAATATTTTAAATTGTTATATAATATAATGTTATATTATAATTAAAAATATATATTAAAATAATAATATATTATTATTATTATTATTATAATAATAAAAACATATTATATATAATTAACTTTATATTTACTAATATTACTATATTTCATAAATATTATATCTATAATATAATAATAAATTATATGTATACTATTTATTTGTGTTAAATAATGTTTATACACTATAATGTATTATTTAAGATATTAAATATATTAATTATTACTATTATATAATATAAAATATATATTATTATGGTAATATATAGTATATAATAATGAATATTATTTTATAATATTATATTTAAATAAGTTTGACATCTATTATTATTATTATTATTATTATTATTATTATTATTATTATTATTATTATTATTACATATTGTAATATATACACACTTATTAATCTTAAATAATGTTTATATAATATAATGTATTATTTAATATATTAAATATATTAATTATTTTTGGATTGATACGAGATTTAAATTGATCCCAAAACATAAAAAGTCATACAAAAACTAGCCAAGTATGTAGGAACTTGATTAAATACACAAACACAAACAAGGCCAAACAAAGTGGCGTGTCAAGCAAAAGCAGGAAAAACACATAAAACCAACTACCATAAAAAGGGGAAAACCCAAAAGGGCCAAGAGGCGACCCAACAAAACACAATGATAGAGAAAACCAAAAACAAATAGATATACCACAATCCGCTTACTCAGGGGCCACCTTATCTTCCAGATTGTCCACAATGATAATTGCCTTGTCCTTAAAAGCTATAGAAGAAGCTTCACCTACCATAGTTCACTTGGAGTCCTTATTTTTTATCATGCAACCACACAAAGACTCGATCGCTCTGTTGTTGTCCAAACGTCCTACATGGCCTTTGTGATGACCTATCGTGGCATCTTTGGCAACCAATATGGAGCGGTAATCCACCCCTGAGCCATCAATTTTGCCAGCATTTTGACTGCATCCACCCATTCTTTATTGTGTTTGGTCTCCTTCCAATGAGATATTTCTATAATTGCGCTTTTAAGGTGTGACATAGGAGGCACAGATAGGAAATGACCCTCCGTTGAGTCATTAGCATAGACATTCAGATGAATCTCCTCAACAAAGCTCACAAGAACCATGAATCTTATCTCCAGTGCTCGAAAAGTAAAAACAGACACCAATCCAACCCCATCTGAGCCAGTAAAGGGAAGCTTGGGTAGAGGACCCAACTCAATTTTTGCAATTTCCTCCACTAGACCGCAATGATGATCTGGTTTGACAAAGAACATAACCAAGTTCAAAACCACTTCAGTGTCTGACAGAAGAGCCATGAGATTCATGCCAAACATTGTTGCCACTATTGAATTGATTCAACTATGTAGGTTATTCTCCAAATAATCCTTGCCCAAAATTGACAAGATTGCCTAAAAAAATTCTTCAAATGGAACCCTAAGATATTCTTGAGCCTTCCCTCTGAAATGCCTCTGTCAAACGCTATTCCCTGGACAATGCTACCACCATAAACTGTCGATGTAGCCAGAGCTAAATCCACCCTACGATCCATGTTGTAAGCCAAAGCTTCCACGAATAACTACTTGCATCTCAAGGGAGAAAGCAAATAACTTGAATCCACCACCCGATGAAAAGAAATCGAGCAAAATCTTTGCAATTTAATGTGCTCATTTGCCACCCTTGATCGGATGTAAGATGCGCATGCCGCAGGGACATCGTCGAAAAACCCAGTGAGGTGGCAAGATTGGAAATAATGACAGGTGTTGCTCCGAAAAAATAATTAATGATATTGATTATTAAAAAAGATTTTGCAAAATATTTGACCCATCTAAAGGCCTCAAAGTCGATTTCCAATATACAGATTTTTAAAATTTAAAATTCCCCCATTTATCAAAGTTTACTTTTTTTTATTTAAGAAATCAAATTAAAAGGAAAGAAAGATCAAAAACCCATATCGATGGAAGATAAAGATGGAAAATCTCCCCAAGTATCATGAATATTATCCATTCTACTTGTTTCAAGTTGATCAATTCCGCAATTGGCAAGGAAATTTATAGTAGCATTAGCCTCTCGAAAGCAATGCTTGGATTCCAAAGAGGCAAAATTGTTCAATTTTCCCCAAACATTGGATAAAATATTTTCAAGTTCCCAAGAGATGGCAGCATTTTTCAGAAGCACGGAAAATATAATCTAAGAATCTCCTTCAATGATGAGGTTGTCAATATTGCAGTGAATGGCAAGGTCAATCCTAGTAACCAGTGATTGTGCTTCTGCTTCATTGTTAGTTTCATCTTCAAGTTTTCTGGAAATTGCTCTAATCAAGGATCCACTACAATCTCGAATGATACAACCAACCCCGGAAGCACCCGAATTTCGCCTGCAAGAACCATTAAAATTCAATTTGAACAACCTTGATGGTGGAGGAATCCAAGAACTCTTATCATTTCTTGCTTTTTTACTTGAAATTATTGTTGACCCATTAATGGGTGGAAGGGTAAAAAGCCTCCATTTTTCACTCATCCTCATATCCCAGGGTAAAAGAAACCCATTTCTCCTTTTGATTTGAGATGAAATAACTTCTAAAATTAACACCTCGAGGTCTTTTAAAATTGCAGCAAGGGATTTTTCTTTACCTTCAAAAATTCGTTGGTTTCTCTCCTTCCAAAGTGTCTAGACAAGGATAGCAAAGCTAACTCGACAAAGACCAAACAGAGAGTTCTTGCAATCACCGATTGGCTAGGAGGAAAACACAGTGTGCAGAGAAGGCGGCCAAGCCCAAGACCATTCCAATTTACAACACAACCATGCCCAACACCAAGTTACAAAGGGACATTGATATAAAATATGGTTAGCAATTTTTTCATTGTCTTTACAAAGGAAGCACCGTGAAGGACAAACGAAATTGATTTGGTATAACCTATCCTAAATTAGAATGCAATTTTGAACAGTAAGCCATGCAAATGCATCGGCTTTCTAAAGCCAGATCTTGTTCCAACAAAGAAATCTTGCCCAAATCACCGTGTCATCGATAGCATCCGCCATCTAATAGCCAAGATTAATTGTATAAACACCAGATTTGGCTCCAATCCAATGTAGAGTGCCATCCTTATAATTTAAGAAGATCTTCTAATTCTTTAAGCTATCAGCCAATCTCAAACATTGCTCCATTAAGATATCCAAAGCGTCAAAGCTCTTCCACCCCCAATAGGACACACCATTAGATTGATGAAGTTCCACATAGTTGACAACCAAAATGCCCCATATTGTTGAAAGAATACCCCTGGCCTCTTCCATGTGAGGATAATCAACAATGAGCTTATGTCCATTCCAAGAGTCCTCCCAAAATTTGGTTGTTCATCCATTGTTGATTGTCCAAGAAACATGCTCTGAAATCGAAGATCTACAATTCAACAAAAAATTTCAAAAGTGTGACCCTTTGGGGGGGGGTTAGTAATAGAGACCATGCTCCAGGGATTGTCTAAAACAAGATATTTACTTCTCAATAACCTAGACCATAGAGAGTTTGGCTTGGAGAGCATTCCCCAGACAAGTTTGGCTCCAAGAGCTTTATTTTGAAGACTCAAATTTTTCACTCCAACTCCTCCCATTTTCTTAACTTTGCAAACCCTTTCCCATTTTCTTAACTCCTTGCCACAAAAAATATTTCATAATTTGATTGAGTTGCTTAACTATATGGCAAGGTGGTTGAAGCACCGAGAGACAATATATAGGTAGAGAACTCAAGACAGATTTAATGAGTGTGATACGTCCAACCAATGTCAACCAACGACCTTGCCATGAAGTCAGTTGAGCTTTAAAAGAGTTAATAAGTCCTTCCCAATGAATTTTTTTGGTCATCCTAGAAAAGATAGGAACACCTAAATATTTAGAAGACAACTTTCCAATGTTAAAACCCAAAACTAGAGACATACCCTGTTGTTCTTGTTCAGAACAATTCATGAAAAAAATTCAAACTTTCTAGTGTTTACCATTTTTCCAGCAATTGCCCCATAGTTGTTTAATATAGATTTTAAAATTTGAGCTTCACCCACCAAAGCTTGACCAAAAAGGAAAGCATCATCAGCAAATTATTGATGGGTAAGAATTTCAATACCTTTTGTAGCTTGAATGTCGTGTAGCAAAGACATTTCCTTAGTGAATTTCACCACCCTTCCCAAAGCTTCAACCAGCAGAATAAAAAGAAAGGGAGAGAGGGGATCTCCTTGTCTAATGCCCCTGGAAGAATCAAGGAAGCTTGACAGACTTTTGTTGACCAAAATAAAACATTCAGGGCTGGAGATGCAACTGAAAACCCAATCACACCATCTCTTATCAAACTCAAATTTTTCTAAAGTTTTGATCAAAAAGTGCCAATTAACCCTGTGATATGCTTTACTTATCTCAAGTTTGAGTATCATACCCTTCCGATGAGTAATGGATAAAGAGTGGATAATTTCATGGGAAATAATGATCCCCTCTTGAATATTCCTTCCAGGAACAAAACGAGCTCGCTCCTTCGAGATCAAAGAATCAAGGATAGGCTTGAGCCTTACGGCCATTGCTTTAGAGATGATTTTGTAAACCGTATTACACAAAGAAATAGGCCTGAAATCACTAAAACTTTCTTGTGAATCCCCATTTGGAATGATTGAAATAAAGGTAACATTGAGATCTAGTAAAACCTTATTCCTCCTAGATTCTTCCACCATTTGTAAGACTTCCTCCCCCATCAATTCCCAAATAGATTGAAAAAAATACATGGAAAAACCATCTGGCCCAGGTGCTTTATCTTTTTCCATATCAAAAACCATAGTTCGAATTTCCTCCAAGGTGAAGGGAGCTAGTATTTTCACATTTTGATCAGGAGAGACCAACTGAGGAATAAAACTAAGGTTGTGATTTTGAGCTTCACGGTTTGAGGCCTTATCATTATTAAGCAGATCACTGAAAAGATTGATAGCCTCATTTTGTATCTTTGGTTGAGTGACCAAATTGATATCGACAAAAGAACGAATTTGAGAAATGCGAATCTTAACAAAATTATGAAAAACAGTAGAGTTTTTGTCCCCTCTTTTAACCAGACTATTCTAGATTTTTGTTTTCAAAAAAATTCCTCTCTAAAGCATTCCTCATAATCTGCTAGTAAAAACTTTTCTTTGCCATACGAAATTTGATTCATTCCAACATGGTAGATAGTTCGATTGAGATTCTCTAACTCAACTTCAACCCAAACTTTTTCCTGGAATATGTTTTAGAAACAATTAATGTTCCTCTGTCAAAAACAGCCTTTGATATATTGAAGCGTTTTGCCATTTTGAACATGGGAGAGCATGACTTATTGAAGCTTCCATAAGTCTTGGAAGAGAACGGTCCCAAAGCGACATTTTCTCAAATTTGAAAGGGCAAAGGAAGGGTTTATTATCAATATTGACATTCAAAACAATATGCAAGTGATCAGAGCCTGCAAATGAAAGGATGGAGCTTTATGTAATCTAGTTTTGTGACATTCAATTATTAGAAACTAAAAAACTATCCAAATGTTCCAAAATATTATGCTCACCACATCTTTTGTTACTCCAAGTAAACAATCCTTGCTTTGGATGTATATTTAGGAACTCAATTTTCGAAATAAACTAAATAAAATCAAGATTACCTGGAGTTCCTACGATTTTACCACCTCATTTTTCCAAAGAAGATAAAATGACATTAAAATCACTACCCAACACAATCTTAAAAATCACAAATCTTGAAAAAATATTAGCCAATTCAATTCGAAGAAGTAGTTTACTATTTGAATCCTTAGGCCCATGAACATTACAAAGGAAGAAGCTCAAATCCGACCTAGAACAAGTGATTTTACAAAATTGCTAATGGTTACTAGTTTCTAAAATATCCACTTGAACTTTGTAAGGAACCCAAACAATGGCCAAACCTACTAAAGCCCCATCAGCGTCCACAAAATAACTATTCCAGCGTTTCCAACCAAGCCGCATCAAATTTGCAAATTCCACTAGATTTAATTTGGTTCCTTGAATCAACAAGACATCAAGATTTTTAGCCGAGAACAGATGTTTAACCAAATGTATTTTGTTAGGGGCATTGAGGCCCCTAACATTCTACGAAATAATCTTCATGATACTCGAGGGAGGATTTAAACCTCCCACTTCTCAGGGCCAAAGTATTTAGAGAGAGTGCCTTACTTACGTATAGAAACTTCCCTTGCAACAAGCTCTTGGATAGTTCTTCTACATTTTCTTTTAAGTTTTCCACAGTCGGCTTATGTAAGGCACTTTGTGTCTAATATATAGACAGGGATTCTTTGGAATTCAACGCTTCTTCTGAATCAAACTCTTTAATCTCTGAATCATTGTCTAGAGCCTCAACCATAGTATTATCTTCTCTCAAGTTTCAACCATCTTTTGAGTTGACAGCATTTACCTCTTATTTGAAATCTGAATTCTGAATAATATTTTTGATAGTTTGTCACTGCTTTGAAATAGATTCACAACCTTTAATCATCATGTTTGGAGGGAGTTCACCAATTTTACGTAATTTGTCAAGCAAAGCCTCTGTTTCCATGATTTTTACACAAGGAGTTTTTGAAGGATCTTGATTTTCATGTGAACTATCTTGAGGGTTTGAAAGATCACCGTCCTTGCTCTCCAAAGATGAAGTATTGGCTTCTTCAAAAGGCTTATCAGTAATCTTCTTCTTACCTTTAACATCCACAATATTACCCACTTGTTTAGACCAATAATTCCCAGCATTTCGAATTTGGAAAGCCTTGGGTGATGAGGTAATAGGTTTCCAAACCATTCTAGTCTTTTCCTTGATGTTCTCTGACACTGTCCCACTTTTCTTACAAAACTTCAGAGTATGCCCAATACCCCTGCATTTGAAGCATCGAAAAGAGAGATTTTCAAAATCAACTGATTGGGTGCACATACACCCTTGAGATTTAATTAGTATATTTTCTAGAATAGCATCATCCAAGTCCATCAAAACCCTAATTCTTGCATAAGAAGCCAAGCAACCTTCCTCAGTATTCGAGTCTAATTCCAGAATAAAATCAAACAAATTTCTCAAACCTGAAAGGCCTTCAAAACTTCAATATTCCATAGAAAGACCGTAAAATCTGACCCAAATAAGATAACTACCTCATTGAGTCGAAAGCGCATCAAAATTGGGTTTCCAGTGTTAAAGCCAAAGACTGACGCCATGCAAGGTCCAAAAGGGTTGGTCAAAACCCTAACTTTTAAGTTCGTTATTAAATAAAATGGCTATGAAGAAGCCCTTTGGTATGAATTTAATCTCAATATCCCTACCATAACTTTCTTCCACCCAGGTTTCAACTTCACCAATGGTTGGCCATTTCCCAGCGAATTTGTCTATAAGAGCCCTTTCCTCCATGAGTGAGACAGCGTGAGCATGATTAGTAGATTCCCAAATAAACTCCTTATCTTTACCAATATTCAATCCTTCCCTAGCTCGTGATTCCAAATCAAAAAACCCTTCAAAATCCGAAACCACAGTATCTGCTTCAATGTCTTCAACTCTGAGTCTTGGGGATTGTGGTTTCACCCTACAACTAAGATTTTCATTCTGTTGAAACTTTGAACCCTTTTCAACCTGTCCAGAGCCTCCCAAGTCCCTCCTTGCATTTGGATTTCTACAGCCTTTGCTTTGTTCCCTGTTGAAAATCCAATCCATTTTTCTATCATGCATAGATCTTCTGAAATTCGTTGACTAACCTTCAAGTGTCTGCGACCGAGCCCTTCAATAAAAGTTAGGGCATCAAGCTTTTTCTATTTCCCCCACTCGTGCACCATCTCTACAATTCTTAAATATATTAATTATTACTATTATATAATATTTTTTAAAAAAAAGTTTTATTATGACAATATATAATACATGAATATAATATTATATATTATTATATTTTTAAATTGAATGTTTAAACATACATTATAGAGATCATTGAATTGTATAAATATAAAGCAAATTATAATGATGAATAATTATACATCTAAATCAGTTAGTTTTTTTGGTTAAGCAACCATGATTAAGAGAGTGTTGAGTATTTAAAGGAATTGATACCTTGTAGATGGATATAAGCAACCATTATCCTCACCAATTAGACTACAATCCTTTTGATATATTATTATATTTAATTAAATTCAAATATATATTATTATTATATGATATATTGTTACTACTATTATATTATATAAATATTTTATAACTATATATTGTAATGTAATTTTTATGTAATATATATTTTCATATTAGTCATAGGAGCAATCTATCTACAAGTTTGAAGTATTGAAAGAGCAGTCCATGAGCTGTATTTGTCAAGTTACAAATTAGGTCATTATATGTATTTGTTTATCACATATTGTGTTCTTATGCACACACAAGCCATCATGTAAGGGAGAATTACGTACATCTGAAGTCCTCTTCAGATTATTAACTATGCAGTTAATGCCCATTAACTGAGAGGTTATTAGAACAACTCGACACCGTGTGTGCACTAACCCCTTTTTTTATAGTGACTCCAAGGGTGAGGAAGTTAGGATTTTATAATCAGATGAAGAACATCTTTTACGCATGATCTATATTTATCAAAAAAAAGGTGACAGAAAACTCAGAAGGCTCTGGTTTGTTACATCTAGATCCAATCAATATTCCATATAGGTCATCTCCATCCAAATCAGATCCCTGCATTGATGTGACTATTTGGATTCGATGCAAGTGTCTAAAGCCACAATGCAAATTTATAGAATTTAACAACTATTCTAAGATCTTGATTCTATCCACTTCCAACATGTTTCAGCGCAGATTTACATGCACACAATAAACCAACTAAGTATTCTCATTTCCAATTTATCACAATATCAATCAATAGTTGTACTTTCTATTTTTGACATATCTCAGTATTCAAATTCAGAATATTATTTATTTGAGTTTACAAATTAATTGCCCTAATATAAATCTGTTTATCACCCTTATGCTTATTCATTTCTATATTTTTAACCCAAGATACCCACATACCATTCAATTAAGGGTTAAACATTTGGTGAACCCGACCTTTGGTCTCAAAACCCTAGAATTGACCTAGGATTTCTTGATGTTCAGTTCCTAATTTCTAAGCTCTGATGTTACAATATCCAAAATTTAAAAATCAAAAAAAAAATTGCTAAAAATCATGTTCAATATGGAAATATCTCTTAGCTAATTCATTTTTCAGTATATAAAAATAGTTTTTACTTGTTATAATTCATACATGGTGAAATAAATAAAATCTCTAAGGGGTTCCAAATGTAATCACTTCAAATCAAATGCACTTTTGCATACCTCTTATTGTTATAATGTTTACAATGAACTCTTGCATGTTACCACAAAATGCCAAAGGACATGCATGAAACAACCATGTTTTCCTTTCCATACTACAACCTACCCCAATGATGTTACTACTAAAACTTCACTCTTGAACTTACTACATCATTCTTCACATGACAAGGATGTTTTGGATGCATTATGCATGGCCATCCTACCAAGTAATGTGGAGCCACCATATGTGGCCTCAGTGATAAACTCCATCAAATGTACCGAACAAAATATATCCTTTAAACAAGAAAATTTAACACCTCAATATCTCATAAATTGTTGTTTACCACTATACATACAAGTATGTGTGCAATAAAATGGTTAAGAGAGTACTCGTGGATGACGATTTGAGGCTCAACATTTGTAATATATATTTTCTTTCCTTGGCATTGGGACTAAAGACTTGGAATACTCAAGCATAAGCATCAAGGGATTTGATAACATTTCACGACAAGTATTGGGATAAATAACATTGAATATTATTGTGGGACCTCGTACTTACCTATTTTATGCCAAGTTATGTCAAATTTTTGAATTATAACATACTCTTGGGACGACCTTAGGTACATGCAATGTATGTGGTCCCATCTACTTTACACACATGCTTAAATTTTCACCACTAGGTATTTATTTACACATGTCCAATGGATATTGATCTCTTCAAATATTGTGTGATGGTTCAGCGAACAAAAACTCCTAGACCAAAATAACATGACCATGATTTTGGCTCTCGATATCTGCTAAAATATGGATACAAAGGACAAGGGTTGGGGGAAAATGAACAAGGTATAGCCCAGTGCATCTCTCCTTCAAATAATACAACTTGGCAAGGCTTAGGTTTTTCAAAAAAAATTGCAAGTCATTAACAAACTACTCGTAGTGAGCCTTGCTTTCTAAGGGCCAAATCAGAATGTATGCATGTACCTACTTCTACCATAGATCTCAAATTGGTAAACCATCATTTTATTGATGAAAATGTTTCCTTAGAAATTTTGACATTGGATGAATTCTCAAATGATGAGCCATTGCTAGAGTACTTAGGGGCATATGAGGATCTCCATTTCTTCTATCATATGAATTGGTTTTTCCATGCCACCTCTGCTCATGCTTACTTTAGTGAGAGTGATGATACCAATGCCCAACATGATGCACCTAATACTATTTCTACTACACCATTTATCGCATAATGATCCACTTTGTTAAATGAAGAAACAGTACAATATAACTATGGAACAGATAAAGATCCTTGACCGGTACTACTTGTTGCAATGATGCAAAAGGGTGAAGGAAAAACCTATCTGCATGTCCGAAATGATTTTCCAAAACTGCTTTCTTGGGCTTACTCATATATGCATGGGATTGACCCATTAGTGACAATGCACAATATATTATTGTATCTGGATGCGAAACCTGTTAAACAAAAGATTTGTAAAATGCATCCCACAGTGGCATTACTAGTAAAATATGAGATTCAAAAACTCTTAGACGTGGGACTAATATGAGATATTGCACATTCTGAGTGGGTTTATAACATTGTACATGTTTCCAAACTTAATAGTGCAATCTGATGTTGCACTAATTATTGTGACTTAAACAAAACTTATCCAAAAAATGATTTTACATTACCTAACATTGACATGATTGTTGACTCTACCATTAGATATGAAACCTTTTCATTTATGGATGGTTTTGTTGGATATAGCCAAATAAAAATTAATCTCACAGATCAAAAAAATATAACATTTACTACTCCCTATGGCACAGTTTGTTATGTTGTCATGTCTTTGAGAATAAAAAATGCCAAAACAATATATTGAAGGGCGATGATGCACATTTTAATGATTTTATTCATTGTGCATGTTTCCAAACTTAATAGTGCAATCTGATGTTGAACTAATTATTGTGACTTAAACAAAATTTGTCCAAAAAATGATTTTACATTACCTAACATCAACATGATTGTCGACCCTACCATAGGATATGAAACCTTTTCATTTATGGATGGTTTTTTCGGATATAGCCAAATAAAAATTAATCTCACAGATCGAAAAAATATAACATTTACTACTCCCTATGGCACAGTTTGTTATGTTGTCATGTCTTTGAGAATAAAAAATGCCAAAACAACATATTGAAGGGCGATGATGCACATTTTAATGATTGTATTCATAAAATTATCGAAGATTATGTCTATGATTTACATGATTGTCAACTCTACCACTGGATATGAAACATTTTCATTTATGGACGGTTTTGTCGAATATAGTCAAATAAAAATTAATCCCACAGATCAAAAAAATATAGCATTTACCACTCCCTATGACACATTTTGTTATATTGTCATGTCTTTGAGAATAAAAAATGCCAAAACAACATATTAAAAGGTAATGATGCACATTTTCATGATTTTATTCATATAATTGTCGAGGATTATGTCTATGATTTACTTGAAAAATCCAAACACCGTTAAGACCATGTGATTGATATACGACAAATATTTGAATGCTTACAGAAGTTCAATGTGCAGTGAAATCCAAAAATATGTGTTTTCAAAGAATCTTTCGAAAAGCTTCTTAAGTACATTATTTCTCAGTAGAGCATCGAGGTTGATCCAAAAATGTAAAATTTATTCTTGAGATGCCACTATCAACTAATCTAAAGCAGTTACGATGTTTACAAAGCAAAATTCATGGAATTTGATGTTTCATAACTCAATTTGTTGATAAAACAATTCATTTCATGCATTTACTAAAAAAGACAAAATTTGGTTGGGATGACATTTGTCAACAAAACTTTGATAAAATCAAATAATGTTTAGCAAACCCATATGTGTTTATGCCTCTTGTACCAAATAGACCATTACTCCTTTATAGCTCAACCACTCATAAAGCCCTTGGGACCCTATTGTTGAATATGATGGTGCTCACAAAGAATGTGCAATCTATTACATCAGTCGTCAATTGGTTGATTATGAATGCAAATATACAACAATAAAAAAAGTATGTCTAGCATTGGTCTTTACTACACAAAAATTATGACACTACTTGCTCAACAATGAGGTCCATGCTATAACTAAAGAATATCCATTAAAGTTTTTTATGAAGTAAACCCACCTAACGAGTTGCATCGCAAAATGGGTGACGCAACTTATAAAATTTGATTTCAAATTTATAATGTATCACTATGAATAATTAATTTCACATATCAAGGTAATGACCACACAAATAAATATTCATACAATGATACTCTCAATTAAATAATGTCACATAACAAGGTAAGACCCACACAAAGCATAATATATTATTAGCCTATATGAAATGAAATACCAATAATTAAACATATAACAAGTCAAGCTAGTTTACACCATCAATCCATGTCAATGTCACAACATAAAAAATTATTATATCCATGAAATGTAGCATTGTATAATATATATATATATATAAGATCAAGGCATATTTAAGACATTAATAATAAAATGTCAAGTTCTAGCAGATCAATTAGTTGCAGCTCCATCCCCTGATCCTTTTTTAATTACCAAAGCTTTATGTGATGAAATCAAGGCGTATAATATATCTTCAAATCCATGGATAACATGTTTCAATGGATCTAGATGTAGAATAGTTACGGGTGTAGGTATCATATTTTGCACCTCCGATGACGAATATATGTCATTCTTTTACATATTGTATTTTTCTTGCACTAATAATATAGCAGAATATGAGGCCTTGATAACTAAATTATCAATAGCAAAAAAGCTTCATTTCAAGAACATTCATGTTTTTTGTGACTCTTGGTTGTTAATCCAGTTATCAATTATTCCCAAACTAAAGAGGAGCATTTACTTCAATATAAAGAAATGACGGATATACTAAAAAAAATGTTTGATTCATTCTCTATTGACAATATTACATGTAAAGATAATTGTTACGGAGATGCAATGGCTAGTACGGCATCTTTAATACCTTTTGATATCAATGATGATTCCATAAACTTTACCATATGACAGTTATGAAATCCTTTCATTTCTTTAGATCAAATGGATGCCTTAGAAGTTTTCATTGTTACTTGTAGCTCTACATATATAGAATGGTACATTGACATCTATTATTTCTTATACAAGGCTTACATACCAAAACATTTAACATGAAATGATAAACGCAAATTACAATGAGAGGCACTTTGTTATGTTATTATCATAAATGACTTATTCAAACAAGGTTTCGATGGCCAATTACTTCGATGCTTAAATAAATATTAACTCTGAACCGCACTTTTAGAAATGCATGATAATGAGTGTGGTGAATATTTTAGCGACAAGGCCATGTCCCGAAAGCTATTAAGTCAAGGTTATTATTGGTCTACCATAAGAATGTATTGAGCATATCAAATTTTGTTTACAATGTCATCAATATAACAATTTAAACCATGCACCATCTCATGAGTTATAGTCGATTGTCTTGCCATGGCCTTTCTCTTTATGGGGATTTGATCTAATTGGTTAAAAAATTGTGTCCGCAAGTGGACACAAATTTATAATCGCAAACACATAATATTTCACAAAATGGGTGAAGGCAATTCCACTTGAATTTACCACAAGGGATGACATATGCAAAAAAAAATTAACAATATTATTTCTCATTTTGGCATTCTTTCAATTATAATTACCGATAATAGATCATCATTTTAAAATAAAATAGTGAAACGCTTTTACAATAAATATAAAGTCAAATATACCTTTTTTACACCATATTACTCATAGGGTAATGGATAGGCAGAGGCAACAAATAAAACTATTATCAAAATACTTGGAAAGACAATTGAATGACACGATACAGATTGGCACCAGTAAATGTTATATGCTTTATGGGCATATTGTACTAGTGTTCATACACCTACTTAGGTTACACCTTATTCTTTAGTTTATGGTATAGATGTAAATTTACCGATTGAACTTGAAATACTTTCTTTGTTTGTTTCTCTCAAAGATATTACATAAGATAATGAATGCCGTGAAAAGATAATGTATCAATTAGAACAATTGAGTGAAAAATTCACATAGGCTATTGAAAACTTATAGTTTTATCAAAATTACGTCAAGTGAGCATATAATAAAAAAGTTTGACCACGTGCATTTGTTGTGGATGACCAAGTACTAAGAAAATCAAAAGAATATCAATGTGGAAAAAGACAAAAAAATAAAGTTCAAACCAAATTGGATGGGACCATTTATAGTTACAGAAAATTGAAAAATACCATATATCGCCTAGTTACACTTGAAAGAAAACCTCTCAAAAATCCAATGAACACTATGCACTTACATAAATATCTTACTTGAAATGTTTCAAATATTCCAGCAAATACCAAAAGAATAATAATAATATTCTGCATTTGCATATCTTATTAGCTCTTGGGCATCTATGTTTTTGGTTCCATGTTGGTAGATAGCATATTATTCCCCTTTATATATACACATATGTTTCATAAATCTTTTAAGTGTGATACAAGCATACTCAAGCAAATTATACATTCACATATGGATGTTGGGCGTTCCCTGTCATCAGTATGTTGGGGGCATCCACTTTCCTTGATCATGACACACTCAGCTTATATTATTTTATGATCACTATCCATTATCATGTTTGAGCTTATGTACTTACACGTTTTTATCCATACTTACATCTTTCATAGTGTACTTGATGTGCTATGTATTTAACATTTTTTACTAACACATATATACATGGACTACTATGATATGTTTATGTTGGTTGCTTATGATTCCATATTTTTATCTTTTTGCACTTCCTTGAGTGTCTTGCCTTGTTTACTCTAGTATTGCATGTTTTAGCATTTGAATATGTTCCATTGCTTGTAGTCCCCATGTCTTTGTTTGCCTATTATGACATTTGAACATGTCATAGTTTGTTATATATGAACATTTGAATATATCATCATATGCTTTGTGGACATTTGACCAAGTCATGCCCTTCAGATTGTGCGGCATTTGAGCATGCCCTTATATGAAGTCTCATTAGACCATTGTCTTTTGTTTTAGTTTTGGGTGTTTTTGGGTGTGTGCTTGATTGTTTGACGAACATGCACTATTATTCTCTAGATGTTGTCATGATCTATATCATGTATCTTAAGACTTGATGTAATCACATACAAATATATCTACCTAGGCATGTTCCTCATATATCATACATTATCCATACACAACTTATACAACTATCTTATCCTTCTAAGGTAAGGTAACTACTAGTTTATACTTCCCTCACTTCAAATAGGAGGGTAAATCTATGGGGGCATGTCATTGAGGCATGCCTTCCACATTTTCACAGTTTTATAGTTTAGTGGGGGCATGTCAAAAAAGGTATGACCTCCACACTTATTTAATACTAAACATTTCTAGATTGCAGAGGGGCATGTTATGGAAACATATTCTCCACACATACTAATCTCAGATTCACCAAATTTAGTAAGGCACATCATGTAAACATGTCCTTCACACTTGCACAAAATTTTAAATTGACCAAATCTCACAGTTATATGATTCATATACATATTTTTGTAGCATTCTGTACATTGGTATTATTATTATACCTAGGGTTCAGCTTTAGACATATATGAAGTGCATATGCCATGCAAAGGGCATCAAAATTTATAAAATCAAATCAATTTTCAAATTTGAAATACTACTATGGACTATTATCATACCCAGGTTAGACTTCTACAGACTTTTATTAAGTAGTTAATTCACCTTTTAGAAGGTTGGGGTGATTAAATCACTCAATCTTACCAACTTTATAAGTTTGACTTGATTAAATCATCTAACTTCACCAAATTTACAAGATTGAATAATTAAATCATCCACCATCATCAAATATAGTGTGATTTGATTGGATCACTCACACTTGTCAGGTTATAAGAATGATTAGGTTGCACAATTGAGATAAGTTCAATGGTCATGTGGCAACTCATCTTTTTGTTAGGACAAGTCTCAAAATTGTCTTAATCTTAATTCCAATGCTTCATAATGAAACGTCTCTTTAAATCAAATTCCAAAAAAACAAGATAGTTGCATCAACACACAAGTGTAATCCTAACATTGTTTTTTTCACTTTCAAACATTTCAAATACTTTCAATGTCAGATTATATGTTTTGATTATATGTTGTAACATGCTCTTAGTTGCAGGCCAATTACCAGCGAAGCACTCAAGTTGAACTCACGCAAAAGCAAGATGTGTTATATACACAGGGACACATTTCTTTTCCTTTGAACTAGTAATTTCATTATTAGATTAAAGGGAGGATAAATGTAGACACTAAATCTGAATTATATAACACCTCAGTCATGTACACTTAACAAATATCTATCATAATTGTACACTTCGCCTTTAAAACCTTCCCACTGCCAAAAGACTCACATTCAATCTTTGTGTCAAATTACTTATCTCTTAGTCCGACCATATGTTACTCCGATAACCAAGGTTTCTATACTGTGCAAAATGCTCTAAACATGATCATTATTCATCTCTGTGAATTTTGGACCTATACCTGTTTTTCAACTTTTCCAAACACTTGTGTCCCAGCAAGACATGTACATCAACCCAAGTGTATATTTTTCAACTAAAAGTCTAGTTCTCAAAAGTCATCCAATTTGTAAATGTAACATATTCTTATGGTCGACCTAAGTAATTTAGTGCGAGATATTTTCAAAAGGGACTGTTATATATACAAAGATCAACCCTTATTCATTTATCACCTAGCAAATTCATACCTCACAAACAAAGCAGTAAAAGAACTATCAATCAAGCATTCAAATGAGCAACGTTGCCCTATTCATTCATATTTCCATATCAGACATAGAAGTAGTCTCTCTATAGGTCTAAAGTATTGAAAAAGGAGTCCATGAGCCATATTTGTCAAGTTACAAGCTAGGTCACTGTATGTACTTGCTTATCACATATTGCATATTTATATACACACAAACAATATATAGGGGAGAACTACATAAGTTTGTAGCCCTCTTCGAAGTATTGGCTATATAAACAACACTCATTCATAAAGGGGTCCTTAACAGCTCGACACCATGTGCCCACTAAACCATTTTTTTACACTCACTCCAAAAATGAGGAAACTATAATTTGATCTTTGACGAAGAGTGATAATTTGTGCACACGATCTGTAGACATCACAAGAAAGACAATAGAAAACCCAAAATGCTCCAATTGGTCGCATTAAGATCCAGTCAATATTTTGTATATAGCACTTAAATCCAGATCAGACGCTTGCATCAACATAACTATCCAAATCCAACACAAGTGTTTGAGGCCACAAAATACAAATTTACAAACTCTGATAACTGTTCCAAGATCTTAATCCAATCCACTTCCACCATGTTTCAGCTTAGATCTACATGCGCACAGTAAACCAACTAAATATTTTCATTTTTAATTTATTGCAATATCAATCAATAATTATACTTTATATTTTAATATTTACAGATTAATTGATCTATTATAGATTTGTTTACCATCATCATACTTATTCATCTCTATATTCTTAATCCTAAATACCCACATATCATTCAATTTAAGGTTAAACACCTCTTTAATCATTATTGATTTTTTTAAAACGCCAAAAAACTATTGCAAAATCAAAATAGTGATTGTGGGATTTCACACGCTGCCATTGTGTTAAAAGAGTATCAATCTAAATACGTTGGTTTCAATTTAAAATCCAAACAAACTTTAATTTAAACATAACTTTGCATTTTATAGCCTTACGAGACAAAGTCGTCAAAGCTCAATAAACATGAAATATTTTTTGTTTGGAGGATGGTTTTAAATTGCTGAAAGGATTTCAAATATCATAATGGCATTATTATTATTTTTTTTGTTGCAAAATAAATTTAAATTGTTCGAAGGATCTTAGTTTCCTTGCCCAATGATACAAACATGCACATGGTGATAATATTATGAATGATTTTCAAATGAACATTGAATTAAGAAGCTTGTAAATTAGTATCAATAGCTATAAAATGTGTCAGCGTATGGAGCATATTGTTGTTTTTGATACAGGGTAATTGTGGGATTGATGAACCCATCCCCAATCTCAAACATATAGAGGTTTCAATAACCGTACCTCCACTATATCATTCAACAAGTTTTATGTTATGTTCCAATCCCCATACCTCCATTTGCCACTCAATGAATTTTATCTCCCTATGTCCCCTATTGTGAGTATATTGATCATTGTTTCCCTATCATTGGTGTTCCAATACCCATACCTCCATTTGTCGTTCAATGAATGTTATGTCCTTTGTTGTAGGTATCCTAATTGCTGGTGGAATTTTGTCAATCAACAAATTCTATGCCCCTTGTTGCGAGGAATTTGATCATTAATGGGATTTGACCATGGACGTTCCGATACAAATGCGTCCATTTTAACAATTACACCACAACCCAAAGGACTTATAGAACATATTGTTGTATTGTTGTTTGATGTATATAAGTTTGAACTAATTTTGTTATTAGCTCAACAGGGCTATGAATGTGAAAACATTACCCAGAGCAAAAGGAATCTTAAGAATGTAGCAGGTTGCAAATGCTGAAGTTAAAACCAAAATGGGAGATGACCAAAAGAAAATTATATTGTAAGTTTTTCAACATAATTTTTATAGCCATTTGTTCTCGACCTTGCACAAATTCTCAATACCAGCTTTGAAATGTTCCTCCCATGCATGCAATTTCAGTGCCTTCATGTGTGAAAGAGCTTCTGTGATAGCCCTCAACTATTCATCTCAATTCCAGTCTAGAACATACGCCGTAAATTCGCCAATGAAAAATTGCAAAGCATGGTAAGGATGAAAACTAACAAGGCTGAAATTGTGGCCCATCTAACGACATGAAAAGAGGACACCTAAAGAAAATGCAAGTTGAACAGTGTCAACAGCTCAGGTGAAGCCATAAGGGAAATTCCCTGAAACGATAAGCATCTACAGACATATAATTCATGATTTTTCCTTCTCCATGGCCCTGTTTAGCTTCATTCGCTGGTGTCAACTGCTTCTGAAATATTACTGCGGTGCGAGAAGAGGGCATCTACAAAACAATCCTTCTCGTGTCAAAATATCATTGCCTCGGAGATATGGATTCTGGGACCTTTACTAGGAGGAGGTCCCCACTAAAACATACCCTTCGTATTTTCATGATTTTTCTCCCTCCTAAAATCCAATAAATGCATTCAAAAGAAATGGCCCACAAGACACAACGACTATTTTGAGGAAAGCGTAGAATCCAGTGCTTGCAAAAAAATTCCAATAACAGCAAGCCAAAGCCCATAAAACAGATGGAGTGGCAAATACGTTTTTCTGTTTTTGTCCAAGTGGTTATTCGGTAAATGCCAAAGAATTCTTCCTTGCTCGATCTTCCTCACAAACCTGAGGCAAATCATTCATTTCTAGAGGCCTTTTACTACCTTTGGATAAAAGAGTATTCAGCGACCAAAATGTCATCTTGCCAAATAATCCAGCGTCGGCAAAAGGAATAACATTTAGATCTGAATTTTGCAACTCTTACCTTCCAAGCCTTTCCAAACTTAAAGACTCATTTTGGTAATGCTTGTCTTTTTGCAACATAGATGAGCATCAAACAACTTGTTGTCCATGAAATAAAAGCAAGAAATGTCCTAGTGGAAGCTTTTATGTCTCCCTGCACCATTTGAGAATCAAAATACTAACAAGAATCAAGTGGGTTGAAGTTTATTGGTGAGGATGAAGGTGTACAGAGTGTTGCTTAGCCATCCACCAAAGTACAAATCTCAGGTGATATCAAAAGGATGAGGCCAAAATCTTACCCTAGACGAATTTGGCAGAATGGATAGCCCTCAATCCTTAGCACTGAGCTATGTAAAAGCGGGGTTTCAATCAAAAAAACTAACAATAAGATTAACCCTAGTCTGTGTAAAAGCAGGGTTTCAATCAAAAAAACTAACAATGAGATTAAACCTAGTCTGTGTAAAAACAAGGTTTCAATCAAAAATACTAACAATGAGATTAAACCTAGTATGCATAAAAGCGGGGTTTCAATCAAACAATACTGACAAGAAGATTAAATTTGCAGTTGTGCTTAATGCATGTTTGCTACATAAAGGCAAATGGAAGTTGTGTAGTAATTGAGTGTTGAAAATTTGGGATAACCAACAGGTCTCTCGACAATCTACATTTAAGCCCCACATAAACTTGTCCATATGCCTGAGGCAATCAATTCACTACACTTCAAGGGAATAATTTACCATATTGCAGAAGTTCTTGATAAATTTAAATTACAAACCTTGAAACTCTCCATATTTTATGAAATTCAAAGCACATTTATTTTACAGTAAATTTCTTATATATTTTCTGGCATATATAAATATCTTTTTGTTTACAACGAAAAACTAATATCAAAATCCGCAAATGCAATACGCTATCTGAAGAACTTTCCAGTAAAAGCCAACATCATTCTTCCACAAATTAGGTTATAACAAACTTGTTTCCTCTCTGAAATTTTCTTGAAGGGGGGATTCTCTAAACATGCAATAGGAAGTGGAAATTGGTAGATTGTTTTCCTCTGTTTAGTGCATGAACTTTGTAATTTTATGCTAAATGCCAATTTTGTTGGCTAATTTGGTAAGCATTCATATCATTTCTATTCGACGCCTATAGTTTAAAAGGTTACAATTTGCCAACAGAATTCAACCTGATACAATATCCTCAAGCAATCATCTTAGAAGAAACAACTTCTACATTACCTAAGCTCTGTAGACACAATACTTGTGAAACTCTCAGAGGCAGAGACATCGATTTATAGCCAAAGAGCAGTAGTGTGATAAAGCCTATCTAGTATAAATAGAAATTTCTTCTCATTCAGTTAAGGTTCTCCCAAATAACTTTCTAATCGCATGCATTAAAACACCCGTTCCTTTGCATTAAAGAATAATAAAAAGAGAGATGCACTAAAGGATCAAATCTCCACAAAGTTATAAAAATATCATGGTTACACCCACAAACCAGCGCAATCCATTGATCTAAATCTGTACATAATTGTTCAAAAGAAAGGTGAGCGATTGCTTTAAAAAACCCCATATAGTGCAGAGATTTATAGTACATTGTTACCATAGTGCAGAAATTTATAGTATACACACCTTTCTGAAGTACAAAGAAAGGTTTTTTTCAATATAATAATAGAGCTATATTACTTGTAAAAGATATTAAAGTTCATTTAGAGAAGAAATATTGTATGGAAGCATAAAACAGCTAAACTAGTCTACAAAAAACCTGAACAAAATTTTCAGCATAATAATAAGTGAGTTGTAATCCAATAATGAGAATAATGGTGTAAATGGTATTACTTAGTCATTTATTAAAGTATTAATTTCAAAAAATACTGATAAAAAAGGATGAAGTCTAGATCCCAAAAGAATTTGGCAAGATAAATACCCTCAACCCTTAACACTAATCTTGAAAAATATCCATATAAAAAAATTAATTCAATCGAAAAAAAAACAAAAACCAAAACCCCTCGGCATAAAATCACACCTCACAGAACCCAAACTGCTGGTTCGAAAACCCCAGCAAGCAAAACATTAAACAACCTCAAAACGATACATGGGAAAGACCATTCCATAGGAGAAATCAAAGTCTAAAAATATTAACAAACCTTAAACTGGGGAAGCCACAAACCACTGCCAAGAGCTGGGAAACCCCACACACATGGAATGCCGTCGCAAACACCAGCGCACCAGCAGACCAACAAAAGGGGACAGGACACCGCCGCCACCGCAAAGCTGGTTAGGGGAACAAAACGTAGACCAGAACAAAGACGGCCGCCATTGCATAGGCAGAAGGAATGCCAAACACCAAAGAAAGTGGAAAGGGGCCGAGGAAACATGCAGGGCGGGGAGAAACTGAAGCAAAAACAGGGTCTGCACAGCAGCAGCTAAGATCAGATATATCACGGACCAAAATAGCAAACCAGTGAGCCAACGGCTACTGCACAACAGAGATGATGCCCTAGCGCCGCCACACAACAGAGATAACGGGCCAAACACAGATCTAAGCACAGCCCCACTATCTTCCAGAGGAGCAGTGGTGACCCATCCCTGCTACCCTGGCAACCTGCACCCATAGAGCCATGTCATGCTTTTTATTTTTATTTTTAAATTCGGTATGCTCATTTTTTTCTTAATAAAATTTGGTTGTGTTTGTAATTACGCCGGAGGTGTTCTATTGAGAGGAACACACCCTAGATTCATTCATGGAGCTTTTGGTGCTATTTCTGTCACTTTTGATAGTTGTTATTTGTTGATCAGGTGATATTAGTATTATTAATCGACGGTAATGTCATCAAATAATTAAAATATTGTGGGATGATAACGATTTCAGGGTCGATCATTTTGTCGTCGTTCAATCACATTTATCATCAATTTATTGTTATGTCGACGGGTGACTCCATCGTCATCGATCAGCGACAGATGAATCTTAGGTACATTATGTAGCCAAAGGACTACATGATGCCATCAAATGTCTGCATCATGCCCCTCGACTGTATTTTGTAGTTGGGCGACTGCATAATGCCGTCAAATGACTAAATTGTGCAGTCAGGCGACATACTACGGTTGTCTGACAACATCATGTAGTCATTCAGCTACATAATGTCTTTGGGATGCAGTCTCTCAATGGCGTTATGCAGTTCCTAGTCCTTTAACGACATAATGTCGCCAGACCACTACATATGCAGTCATTTCATAGCACCATATAGTGGGGAGACTGCATAATGTAGTCAGGTGAATGTAACATGATGTGGTCGTTGATGACACCATACAGTTGTCCAACTACATAATGTAGTCAAGCAACTTCGTTATGCAATCAGGTGACTACATTATGCAACTTGGTGACTGCATTATGCAGTTGGGCATTTGCATAATGCAGTCAAATAACTGTATAATGCAGTTGCACAACTACCTTTTACAGTGTCTCGACAACGTTGTAACCATGGACACATGCATTCATTAAAATATATTCAATTCCAACATTTATGTTTGAGCTTATAACAATGTCCTCTGACTCCTAATTGTTGTCACCTAGCACTTGGTTATAGTCGTTCCACTGTTAGTTTAATGTACTCGAGGAGCGAATACCATTAAGGCAAAAAAGTTTAATATATATTAGAGTATCTATTTAATCTTGTGGTATAGAGAAAGGGGGTGTGTTCGAAGGAGTGGCTAACCCACATCTACTCTAGCCCACTGTCTATCCTCGCCACTTTGTCGACCACCATGGAGGACCTCAATGTTTACTAGCACCAGCTATAAACCAACCTCCATCATTTAATTCGATATCTTATTTTTTATTTTGGTGGCTATATAATCTCATGGTAACTGTGGACGCATGCATTGATTAAAATATATTCAATTCCAACATTTATGTCCGAGCTTATAACAATGTTCCATAAAGTTTTTACACGTGGCAGAGGGCATCAAAAGATCCGTGGATGAATCTTAAGTGCCTTCATGCCTATAGAAACACTCCATATGAGGGCATCTTATCATTTATACAAATGAGCATATTGGGCTTGCGTGTTTCCAGCACATAACACGCAGCACCAACATGCCTTTATCAGTGTCCATTATTTTCTACAAGGGTTTTGTTTAGTTCTACATGTGCTACAGATTTATAATTGTGACAAATCTATTGTAGGGGAGGTGCTCTCTCCAGATTTGAGATGGCATGGGAGAAAATAGAGATAGAGAAGACAGAGAAAAGGGCGGGTAGGCATGTCAATTTTTCCAAGTAGAAGGGTTTGGTGAAAAAAGTGCAAGAACTCTCCATTCTGTGTGAAGCAAATATAGGGCTTATCATATTTTCTGCAACAAGGAAGCTCTTTGAATTCCCTGTTGATATTATTTAGTGATGAAACTCCATATCCAAATTGTGCTTTGAATAAAATGCATCATTGGGTCAAGGCATAAAAGGCTTGGAATAAAGCCTAAGATTTCTCAATTGCCCTTCTTCCTGATGCTGGATGCCCTGCGTATTGTCCATCAAAAGAAGCAGCCTCCTTCCAAACCACACTAAAAATCACCATTTACTTCTATCAGCTGCATGTCCATTTGAAAATAACCACATCAAATATTGAAATCACAACTTATAAACGAAAATTTATACAATGTCAAAGTAAAATTAAATTAAAATAAAGGGCATAAATGGCAGTATAAAAGCTCCACAATTTTTACATAACCAAGTTGCAGAATTTAGATCTAAACTTTCCCTAGCAATGCAAAAAGTACACAAAAGTATAAACAATGCGAGGTTTTGCAAATGTCTGATTTTTTTATTATTGTCAGGAGGTTTGGAATCATATAAGGCAGTCGTGTATCTTCAAATAGATTACACGTGTCTTGTTGCTGACAACTACTACACATAATGTAGTATGTTGTTTATGTGTAGGGCTACTTTATTCAATATTTAGAAACATGACCAAACCAAAATTGACGCAACACAAAAATATTTTATTTCTCATACATATATGTATGCATATAAGATTTAGGTACAATTAATATTAATATAAGAATATCAAAATTGACGTAACGAAAAAATATTTTATTCCTCATACAAATATGTATGCATATAAGATAGGTTGTAATATGACATGTAGTGGATTTGATACGGAAAATAGATGTGTCAATATTGTAATGTCAAATCTTACCATAGTACAGTTAATTATCCCACCACTGAAGTGTGATGTGGTCTCAAACTACATCTAATGTACAACTCGAATAAATGTTGCAATGTTGATGATGTGGGGACAAGACATTGAGGTCATATAGTGCATCTTGAAGTTTTCATTAGTCCGCATTAACAATATATTGACACCTATAGTAATTACATCAGGATTAAGTTTATATGGGAATGCCATACTCGAACCCTTGGAAGAAAAAATAGCTACAATTAGATATTGTCTTTCTAAGCATCTTTTTTATCCTTATTGGCAAAAAAACATAAAATCTAAGAGAGCACTAGTCAGGGAAACTATGTTTTAGAATAAATTATTAAAATAAATACCATATTATTTTTGCTTAACTCTTCATTACAAAAAATGAGATGGAGTCACTTGTCATGGGTTTGAAGTGAGGTATGACTACCGATTTACACTCCTCACTTTACAAAACCTTGCTTTACCTAAAAATAATATATATAGTATAAATAATATATAATATAATTGCTTAATAAATATAATATAATTATTATTCATAATATAATATATTAAAGTAAATATATATTATGTTATTATGTTATTAAATTAATATTTTATATTATATAATAACATGTCATTAAATTAATATATTATAATATTACAATTTTTAAATTAAAAAATTGTTTATATATAATTCATCATACTACCATAGCGTTAGAAGAAAGTCTGCAAAAATTAGTGGGGATTTGAACCCAGTGCCACCATAAAACTTAAAATTGGCAACCCCTGTACTCTTAGTGGCTATTTTACCTCTCCTCCACTCACTAGTTAAAGAGAAATGTTCGCTACTATTATAAATACAAACGTTCTTGTTAGTGTTACTGAGAGAGATAATGGAAAAAGCTTGTAAATATTTGTATACATATCTATTTGTATATGGCAATCTGCATCCATATCTATTTGCATATAGTAGTTTCAACTCACCTTGAAATCTTCCACCGTTTTCATACACTGTATAGTCTTGCCCTTATCTACCACTGTTTTATTTATCGAGCTCATGGTGAAACATGATATGTCATCTATGCACAACTCATTGTCACATCATATGAAATAACACGGTGCCTCATTTTCTACCATCACCTCCATTAAAAATATCAAATTATTGTTACTCAATATTTCGTGCACAAAAAATGAAACAATTCATTAATTTTACATGAATTATTTTTAATAATTTACACTCTTTCATTTCCAAAATCACACCTTACCAAAAAAAAAAACTAAATATATTATTTCTTCAGACATAACCTTACACCTTTGAGACAACTCTGAATATTATTATTTTCTTTGTTTTCTGACCTTTCAGAATAGGACGATGGTGGAGTGCACTAACTACTTAACAACTTCTTTGTACAAAGAAAGCTACGGGACTAGAAAGTGTCCATGTTTGGAATTTTTTAATAAACGATATTTTTAATTTTTAATTTTTAATTTTTAATTTTTAATTTAAACCTTTGGGAACCCCTTCAATCTTGATGGGTCCCACTTCCCAGTACAACTGCATTTGCGTCCCTCGTCAGTAGTAAATGGAAAAGGTCACAAGCACAACTGCCACTCTTACGAGGATTCGATCCTGTGACGTGACGTTTTCCAATTCCAACGAACTCCCTCTTGCCTCGAAAGGGATAGCTTTACTGTTGTTCATAACAATGATTATTGCATGTTCTTAGTACATGCCGACAAGCAGAGTAGAATTAAAGTTTGACAAATAAATATTTTTTAAATTAAAAAATGATTTTAGGTAAGAGGGACTAGTAGGTGTGCACTTTAACTTAATAGGTGTGGAGAATTATGTTGGTGTCTCTTTGGTACATATATAATTTAATTTATTATTAGATATATGATTTTGTATTCATTATTTTTGTTTGGTATATGTAATTGGAGGGAAACTTTAATTTTAAATTGATTTATTAAAAAAAAAGAGGGTCACTTGTTGTGAACAATTGATCAATTATTCGACATTTTATATGGGATGTTGTGATTCGATCTTACAAATTATTATTAGGTAAAAGTTGTACTACAATGTGATGCATTGTCAATAGGATACCAACTTTTAAACATCTTATATGGCATGTTGTGATTCGATATTAAAAACTATTATGGGTACAAGTTGTACTACAATGTGATGTTTCTACAATAACTATTAGTCCATTTTCATTTTAAAATTAGTCCTTTCATATACATGTCATATCACAACTATTAGACCCCATCCAATAGTTGATCCCTCTCCCCTAACATATATGATTTGTCTATATTCACTATTGATTTTCATATTTTATAACATTAAAAAATATGTAAATAAAGTATTTTTTAACAGTAGCAATTATACGAGTGAGCCACAATGAAAATGTCGATAGAGCGAGAGGAATGAAACCCAGTTCAATGAAGAAGGAGTTCTGATAGGGAATGAAGTTGTTGTTCTTTTATTTTACTTGATGTGGATGTATACTCCATCTTATATTCTTGGAGATGAAATACAAAGGTCTTACAAGGATTGCCCTCTTGATATTGTAGTAAAAGTTAGGCTTTAACATTTAGTAGTACCAATATCAATTGCTACATTTGTAATGCTAGTACATGTTACTTATGTATTGTCAGAGCCAAAGCCATTTTCAATTGAAGTTGTTTAAAATTGCCTCAAGTTATAGAAGGGATAGGCACATATTGAGGATTATTAACATCCCATAGTGGGGTTGTATATTTTTTCATATGTACAACCACAAACATTGGCAATTCAGATAATTTGGTGTCAATTCTATAAATTATAGCATGAATTTCTCCAAGAGCACTATTCACAAAGCCATATTTGACCCATAAATTGGTTGTAAGCATAATTTTTGGTCATTTTGATAAAAAGAGTTTTCGTCTCTAATTAGTCATCACTAAGACCTCTAAAGTTTCTTTTCCTAGTTATATGTTAAATGTTATAATTTAAAGATTTCAACATTTCCTTGTTATATGTTAAATCCATATAATTTGTTGCATATAATTGAATTGATAAATGAAAAGAGAGTTTTTCAGAAGAACACAAGTAGCTAGTTTTTCAAGACATTAATAATTTCCACTCTTCAACTTTTAGTTCAACATTTAGTATATCCAATAATAGATTTCAATTAGTTATATGTCTTAGATCATAGCCTTTTTTGCATAAAATTATGTGCAATGTAATAACAATGATGAAGGTCTGCCAAAGGGTCGAACCATATGTTGTTCTTACATTGGTATATCATGTACACGAGGGAGCTGACCCAAATTAGCAATGATAATAATAGATCTTGCACCAAATAGCTTGTTTTTATGTTGTGGTAAGGCCTCTCACAAACATTGATCAATGTGTCAGTAGATTTGACCCTATGAAACTCATTTCATTGATTAGATTGTATTGGATATATTACAAACACTGTAGTAAAATTGTAAGTATTCGCCCTTTCAATCATTTAATTTATTTTACAGGTATGTAAAGGCTTGAATGGAATGTTGAAGCATAATTATTAAATTATACAATACTTATAGGTGCAACAATATAAATGGTGAATTATGGTGAGTTGCTTTCAAATTCAATACAAGTCCTATTTTGTTGATAAGGTATGACTTTTATGTACCGACAGTGCCCTGAACTATCATTTTCAATGAAACGATTATGTCACGTTGATTATATTAGCACATAATAATATCAACAATAATTTGTTATTCTATAGATAACATACTTGGAGTGGATGGACCTATAGAATAGGATTCATAAATTTTGGTAGATTATGCAATTTAGTTCTATAAAGGAAGTGTTTTTTTGGGGAACAAATCTAAAATATTATTATTATTCCAATTATGATATATATCCAAAAGTCACGATGACCAAGCTTATCAAGATCATTAAGCTAAATATCATTGTTGAGGTGTAGCTATGACAAAAGTTTTCATTCATAAAGTTGTTTGAAGCTATGATAAATAATGTCACCATCTGAAAACAATTCATTTTCAGAAATTGCATGGTGAATATGTCATGGGTGATCAGAATTTCTCATGCTTTCCTAGTTTTCAATTATATGTTCAATAAAACAACTAATGACTGCAATGATGTTCAGGAAAGGTTTGTAAAAAATAAATTCACTACAACATATTGATACATAAGCAATAGAATTTTTTGAAGGAATTACAAAGAACCTATAAAAGACACGAACAATAGTTGACACTTCTTTTTATTTCCATTTTTTACTAAGGTGATTTTTGTCATATGACCAATTCCTTGTTGTTTTTATAAGTAATAGTATATCTAATGAAGGAGAATAATTCATGTATTTGTCAATGAAGCTTGAATTAGCAAATGAATCAGATGCACTACATAAGACATGGCTTAGAATCCTCTTATTAACATTTAATAAACTAGATGATCAGTTTCATAAAATGAGCAGGAATTTTTATAACTGATTGAAATTTACATGTGCACTGATGTCATCTTCTATAATATTAACAGTTAAAAGTTTCCTAAATGCATTCAAATATGGTTCGTGCGTCAATGAAGCTTGAATTAGTAAATGAATCAGATGCACTACATAAGACATGGCTTAGAATCCTCTTGAAAACATTTAATAAACTAGATGATCAGTTTCATACAATGAGTGAGAATTTATATAACTAATGGAAATTTACATGTGCACTGATGTCATCTTCTATAACACTATCAGTTAAAAGTTTCCTAAAGGCATTCGAAGATGGTTCATGTGAACTTGCATTATCTAAAATTCTTTTTATCATATTTTGAAAGCTTTCAAATCAGTTCTCTACTTTTAAAGCATGTTTTGTAATATATTTTGATACAAATTCATGTGAAAGAACAAGCTGGTAATTGACATTTTTTCTACGAATGGAAAATAAGGTTGTATTATGAATATTCAATATGTCATCATTATGAGAAGGATTGTATTTTTTGGCTTTTTTATTTTCAATGACTATGGACTATTCTTGATACAATTCCCAAGGTAATTCGTATCGACATTAAAGAGTCATTTATTTTCTTCTTTTGCATGTTTTTTCTATGCACTCAATATGCCTTTGAACAAAAATCAAAATCTCTTCATAGACAAGAAAAGGATTTCTTGAAAGTATCTTAGTTGTGTTTTAAAAACATGGACCATCAAGAATAGAATGATGAACCATTTGATTTATATGAAATCTTTAACACGGATTCAAAGCCGATATATATTTATCAAAATAGGATTTTATATAAATTGAACTACAATTTGATCTTCCCAATCTAATGTATCAATATTGGATGCATTTTTTAGCCAAAGAAATCCATGAATATGTGATGGAAACATACTGAAAATAATACCTATTTATATAATATTCAATAGAAGAAACTATTTTGAAAAAATGAAAGGCAAAATGGAGTAGTTTATTACATACATGTACCAATAGTCTCGTGCTTATAAATATTTTTATTATACTTCCTCGTAAAATATTGTAAATATATGATGCATATAAAAGCTTGTACGATGTTAACAGGGGATAATATTTTGTATTCTCCAAAGATAAGCTTGGTGTGCATCTTCATGGGGCTTGAAACACATTTCATCATGCAAATCAAACCATTTGGTGTCACCAGCTCTCACTATGATAAACAAATTAAGAGAACCTAATTGATCAATTATGTCAATTAGTTCAATGCAGTTTTTTCCCCAATATGATCTTGTTCCCTGTATAGTGGATGCGAAGCACATCAAGTCTTTAGCAAGTTTATCACTAGGTATTGCATGGATCCATTCTCCAATATCTGCAATAGTAGTTAGTAAATTGTCCTCAATACTTTTCTTAACAAAAATGATGATTATTTGTTAAGTGCGGTAACACATCATCAGATTAATAAAAAATATATACCTAAATCTTAGATGACTACCCAATTTTTTATCATGATAACACATTAAATATTCATTATATATTCATGTGTTTGAATATTTTTGAAGTGATGTAGTTTGAACATAATTTCATTTTTTAAGGGAAAAAGTAGGAAAACTTCTAGTAAACAAACCTTTTGTATTATATTCATTTACAAGAGACATGCCAAGTGTTGGCCATGGCATAACACATTATATTGTTTGGTCTATGAATTGTAAATACTTTAATATTTATTTTATTTCTATGTATGTATTTTGGATAACAAAGACAAATGATGAAGGTGGTTATGTTGTATAGTGTAAAAATGTAGTTTCTAGTCTATTAAAAGCTAGTTTAGTTTACTTGGATTATTAAATGTTAATACATACATATGGAAGCATGGATGAGACATTTATAGGTTTGGCAAGTAATGAAGCCAATGTGCCATCATTGAAAAGGACATCCTTGTAGTATGGATCATGCATTATTTTGTATTTTAAATTTTTTTGAGCGTGTAACCTACTAACATAAAAATCATATGTTTTTTTCTCGAGGACCTTTTCTTTTGACAAGTTTTGTATCAAGTTTTAATGGAATAGATTTTCATGACATTAATGTCCAGAGGGAAACTACTAGTATGTTCGTTATATTTGTATCAACCTCCAGGAACATGTGGTACTTGAAAATTTAGATTAACTCATGTTATAAACATTTCCTTAGCCTAGGTTAACACTTGTAATACTACATCTTATTATATAGGATCCATATTGTTCCATTTGGAAAAAAAATGACCACTTCATTCTGAAAAATATCTACAGTAAATGACTAATCGATATTTGAGTTTTCATACCTAGATAATTTTTCATGCATATAGAACATGTTTGAATAGATGATAACTGATATAATCTATAGTTAAAGCAATTATGCACCTCACAAAGGTTTGATTTACATTGAATATCAATAAGGAAGTTGATCGTCGTTCTTTTAGCAATGGGCAATGGATAATTGGAAAACATTTCTATAGATATACTATGAAATGTTTGAGATTATGTGCATCAAACATTGTCAAAAGAGAAATAATTTATAGTTAAGGTTTCTTTTTTTGCAATTTCGAACATGGCATTTGTGTATTTTCAAGGAATAGATTTAATATTCATTGAAGAATCACATATGATGTTTTGAGGAATCCCTTCAGAAATTATGAATTGTAACTAGATATTTTCATGTTGATTTGTAGGAAGTATTAATTTATTTGAGATAATCATATGTAATTCGCTATTAGAACAATGTTTTTTTTCCCTTATGCATTTATTAATTCTATTTTTTTGAGTTCTTATCAGTAGCGTTGGTTTTCTTTGTGATGTTATTTATTCTTCAATAATAAATTTGCACAATATTTGTTTCTTTTGAGGAGTCGACATCTACAAGTTTAACTTGAACAATACATAAAATGTCCAAGATAATATATAATCAATAATGGTTAGCAAACAATATTATGTATTCGCTTTGTTTTTTATATTAATAAAATGTATGTAAAATATAAAATACAATTAAAGTAAATGAGCAATACATTGAGAATTTAACAACTCTAAAAAATAGTTCTTTTGAGAAAAGAGTGCAATTACATGATAACAACATGAATGTAGAAGTTATATTTTAGAAATCCTAAAATATAAGTATTTTGGGAAAATAATAAGTTACATGATAATAATATGAAACAAAGATATTTTTTATAAAATTGCCAAAAAAAAAATGAATATACGATAACACTATCACTAAATGAAAATTTGCAAATGCAATAAAATAAAACGTGGCATTTAATAAAAATAAAAACTATAATAAAATAAACATAATATTTTTAATATTTTGTTAAGTACAGACAAGAATGTCAATTATCTATATAGTTTCTAGAAATACAAACATAAAACATTATTTTAAAAAATATAATATAAGTTTAGGTTTTATGCAAAATACAAGAATATAAGAAAGCAATGTTTATGAAAACATATTCAAAAAGGAAAGCGACATATTAATGATTCAATCAATCTATATATAGAGATAAATTATTTGATAACAATACCAAATCAATATACTATTAATGAAGACATTTTTTAAGTAATAAAATATAAATTACAAGAAAAAGGAAATGCAACATTTAATATATTTCCAAAGCATAATAAAACAAATGCTAATATTTTTTATTTATGTTAATTACAAACAAGAATTTTGGTTATGTATAGAGTTTCTGGAGATCCAAACATGAAAAAAGTTTTTTATTATAAAAGATAAGTCCAAATTATATGGAAAATTATGAAAGAAAAAAAATCCTTGCCAAACCGTACGATCATAACAAAAGAAAAGTCTTCAAAAAAACCCTATAAGGTGTTATATAATATTCAATTTGAAAACCATGTATGTAGATAATTAAATCCACATTTAAAAAACACAACATTTCTTTTTATTTATTTATTTTTTAATTTTCACTTTTTGTCTTTCGATTGATTGTTGACATAGGGAAAATTGACATGACAACACCAATAATGTCTACCATAGCTCTATTCAAAATTTGTAGAATATTGGAAATGTTTTTGAAGTTAAATCATTGATATTGTTAAGGATTAGTATTTACATTGGATAAATTAGTGATTACATAGTTACCATAGAGTAAATATTACTTATTGTATGGTAATTAATAATATTATTATTATGTAATAATAATATATATTTGGTTAGTATAATATATTACAAATAGAAGTTGTAATATATTATTGTTATTACCGATTCAACAATTACATGATTCTAGGATAGAATCATGGGACGTTGACTCTCCAATTATAGGCTATCTCTTGCCTATATATTTGGCTCTATACCTAATCAATGTAATAGGAAATTAAAAGTGTATGATACAATATTATATTGTGTGCTAAAATATTGTCTTTGCATATTTCCTATTATTCTCTGTGTATGGATTCATTGTGTCTTACACGAGTTAAATCTTTGTATCAATTGTTACTATACCTAATAGTGGTATCATAGTAATCCATGGTCTTATGAACAATGAAAGTCTTTCAATTATTCAAAAACATTTCTTGCATCATCGTAATTGCACAAGATTAAATCCATGTATTGTATTGGCATTATAGTGTAAGGCTTTTCCAACGAGTGTATACTGAGTTGCATTAGTATTTAAAGCCACTTCTTTCTTTGCAAACAACATTCATATAATACATCAAATAAAGTAACTAATTGGAAGTAATTTGCTGAATAAAACAGATCAGATTTTGTTGAATATGCTTTGTAAATGGAGTGGAGAATTGCATGGCACCACATTGTTTCAGATTTGATGTTCAAACATTAAATGTTGGTTTTTCATCAAAATAGCATCAACCCACGTTACACTCAGTTGTGCATTGTTTTCATTATAAATCTAGTTTTGGGAATCGGATAGGCATCACCCTACCCAATGATTATGAAGTACTTGTCTTGTCAAATCAAAACCTATTCTTCATAATTTGTAGCCATTGTTTATCACCAATACACCACCTATGAACAAATTTTCTCAGACTGCCATCCATCCAAATGTCTTACCATGCATGTTTCCAATCTAAGCCAACATGTATTACAGAGCCTGCACTATTCTCTATGTGTAAACCAATCTTCCTTGGGTTTGCTATTTATAGTCAAACAACATATAACCTGCAACCTCACCATCTGGCATTTGGGACCAAATGCAGATCTAAAGGTAGACATCTAGCTTGGTTGCATCGTGAATCAAATCTTCTTTGTTGTTTAGCAAATAAGATCAAGGAAATTTTCATTCCTTGTGCTCTATTGTATTCATCTATCAATTTCTCAGTTGTGTTCAAGTTTATGATGTAATTATTTTAGGTATTTATGTTTTATTAGTAGTTTAGTTTAGTTTTTATTTTATGGTCGACTACTATTTTGTCATATTAGTGTTTAGTTATGTTATTTGACAACATTGTATTCATCTTATAGTGTAATTAGAGTCTTGTCAATAAGTTTTAGTTGAGTCCATAAATTTGGTATCGTTTAATTAGTTTTGTCATATGTTCACAGTCTCTTTAATAGTCAGTCAAGGTGACAATTATTTTATTTTAGTTTTATGTCAAAAAGAGTCTATTAAGATTTTAAATGTTTCAAATTGTCAAAAATTCAAAAATGTTAAAATTCATATGTTTAGGAGGTCCAAGTCTTTTCTTTGAGGCATATGAGTCCCTTAGTAAAAGGAAATCAAAGGTCTCTGTCAAAGTCTAAATAAAATTGTTTGTCAAAGGATGCATTATTAGGTATACGAAAATGTGTCATTTCACATTATGGGGGGAGTTGTACAAATAAACATAATGTGGAAACTTCTGAGATTCACGACTTCATCAGTTGAGTAAGCAACTTCTTATGAATGAGGTCAGAGGAAATGGAAGACGGAGGCATTTTAGCAACCTCTCATCAGTCATCAACGACAAGGCTGCACTTCTGATATGATGTCTTGTTTTTCAGTTTAGTGTGAAATAAGAATAGATATGTATATTCTTGTTCACTTGTGAGTTTTTTGTTGGGAGGAGGGTGTAAACCGGAAGCACACAACTTGATTACTAAAACCAAGCAACTTAATATGCGGAAATTAACCAGATTCACCAAGTAACTAGAATTCAGAATAACACAGAATATGAGAGACAATACCAAATTGTATTAACACTTTATACAGAAAAGAATACAATAAAGAAGATGCCACTTCTTCTCCACCACCTTACAGAGGTTTCCCACACCTCAAGTGAACAGTAATTCTTCTCCCCAAAGCTCTCCCTCTCACAGGTCCCAACACCCAACTCAAATACAGAGTTGGTGTTCACCTCCCGTGCTCCACGCACACCACAAGTGCTCCACGCACTCCACAAGCACTCCACGTGCTCCACAAGTACTCAAGGTACTTCAAGTAGATCTCCCATGAATCTGCAACAACCTGCAATTCAACAGACCATACTTATGGAAGGAACTCCCTTGCCTTCCTCTTGCTCTATCCGAGTACACACCTGTACTCCAAGTAGATCCTGCCTGATACTGCTCCCTGTTGTGTTGCTGTCTGTATGACCTTGCACACCTGCAAATCAAACAATGGTTCTATTCACCTGTGAACCTCGACCTTGCACACACATACACCTGCAGATCAACGATCTTACTTACCATGTAGATCTCCTATATAGGCCATGCAACTGTGACCAAGATCCTACACTCTTGAAGAACCCAGCTGGCTCTCCAATCCAGCACCAACACACCTGGTACTGTGGCACTAGGAGGAACGCACCATAGCTCTACCTCACACACAGAAGGAGCTTATAATTATGCTCTCTTACTCCCTAGCACTATTTTCTAATACAACCATGAGTCTATTATATAGATCTCATCCAAACAATGATTAGACATCTAATTACAATAATTAGATCCGCAGCTCTCAGTCTAAAAATAGATCTCTTCATGCAAACACTTGGTTCGTTAGCTAACTGCCCGTAAATAGCTCGCAGTCAAACCACACAGGCGACCGACGCCGGTCCCTGTCCGCCTGGAGGTGACCGACGTCGGCCGATATATGACCGACGTCGGTTGCTTCTCTATGCTCTCCCGCCGACGTCGGCTGATCAGACCGACCCCAACTTCTTCTGCAACTCAGCAACCTTCAGCAACCTCCTCTCCTGTTTGCATCAGTGAAGCTTTTAGCTCCACAATCCTAACATTTTTTCCATGATACCCCTTTTGTAGAAGCATTATAGAATGTTGATCAATATGTATTGTATCAATCATGATGTAACGGTTATTGGTAAACCTGTGAAAAATCATTTGTATAAGGTTTTTGGTGAACCTAAAGAACCAATTATGTAAGATTTTGGTGAACTTGGAAAACCAATTGTGAAAGGTTATTGGTACACATATAAAACTAATTGGGTAAGGTTGTTGGTCGAAGACGGGTAAAACCATCAAAGGACAAGTGTGGAGAATGAACACAAGCGTACATCTTTGCTCATGCATAGGTGGTGGTTGTATCCATCCATGAAAACCACTTGTAAAAATATATTGTGTTGAAATTTTGTGCAAGCTTGTTGTTGTACAATTGAAAAGCTAATCATGAGCACATAGAGGTGGAATGCTACAATCAGATAATGGGATATGTTTAATCATGTAAAAGCTAAGGGGGGAATGTTGAGAATTAGTATTTACATTGGGTAAATTAGTGATTATTTAGTTACCACAAAGTAAACATTACTTACAATATGGTAATTAGTAACATTATTGTTATGTAATAATAATGAATATATAGTTAGTATAATATATTACAAATAGAATTTGTAATATATTATTGTTATTATAGGTTCAACAACCACACGATTCCAGGATAGAATCATGGGATGTTGACTCCCTAATTATAGGTTGGCTCTATACCTATGGATTGATGTAATAGGAAATTACGAGTGTGTAATATAATATTATATTTTGTGCTAAAATATTGTCTTTGCATATTTCCCATTATTCTTTGTGTATGGCTTCACTGTGTCTTGCATGAGTTAAATTTTTGCATCAGCTCCTACAATACCTAATAGATATTCCTTCGATATCTAGAGCACGAGGACTTATTGTCGATGAAAATAATATTATTATTTCATGTGGATATTTAAAAGAATTATATGTCTTATTTCTTCTCTAATAGTTCCATGTTATAACACATTAATTATAACATTTTCAAGTTAGTTATAAAAATATTTGGCAAGCTCGTTGAAATATGTCACACAAATTTTTCCTTTCACTATAAAAAAAAACAAATCCAAACACTATCTCATAATTTTTATTACAATCATATTCTTAAAGGGTGGTCTTTTCTAATACTTTCCCCTTTATTGACCATTGTTTTTGGCTTGCAATCAATTCTTTGATAAGTAAAATAGTTTTTGGAATATATTTGCCCATGGCAAGTGTGAAAATAAGTTTTGGGGTACAAATTTTAGTCTACAAAAAAATGACACTTGTTAATGAAATTGTTTGCATTTTTTTCTTATGTGTATCACATATACATGTTGGTTTTTCGATTGTTTAGATGCAATAATTTTTAAGTCCAATATCACAATGGTCTTTTTTGTGTTATAAATTAAATGGTTATTTCGAAAAAATATAAAATGCAAAAACATTACTTGCATGTAAAAGGGATAAAACAAACAAATAACTTACGTCACATCTTCAATCTATCTACATTGAAATTTGGTAAGTTTCACAAAAGATCCTCCTTGACACTCATTGGATTCAATAAGAGCACTAAATTTTGTTGTCAAAATCCTTGTTTGCACATGTAAATTGTTAGAAATGGAAACATGATGGCATATAATGTACTTAGTTTTTTTTTGTTTTTTTTTTGGTCTTTGACAATGTATAATCATCATTAGTGATCTAAAATGGGTCTATGATCACTCGGTTATGGACAAGTATTTAGTATGGCATTTGATACTTGACATCCTGTGATTTTGACATTGCAATAGTTTTTAGACTTTGATTGATGGTTATTCCTTTGAAGGTTTTATAGATTTGGATGTCTTAGGGAAATGTCTCAAATATGTGTTTATGTATTTGTTAGTGTGATAGATGTTTACTAGATAAATGTTAGATGGGAATAGGCTTAGACTTTATCTATATAAACAGTTGACTCTTTAGGTAATTCCTCTCTAGACTAACATGTGAAACATGTGGGTGACCCAATGAAAGAGTTTGAATTTTGGAAAATAGTTGTTAGAAAACATGTAAATAGGTCAGGGCAAGGCATACAGCTCCAATAATTGAATTCATCTAATTATGGATGGAGGTGTCTAAGAGATAGGAAACAATGATCTGAAATCAGGGAAAAATTTGCTTAAGATGATTAGTTCTTTAGGCAAAGACTAGGTAAATCCTTTGTGTAAATGACAACAAATCGAGAAGGTTGGACACATAAGTAAGTGAATGGATAGGAGAGAGTGTGATAAAGAGCCATATGTGTATGCACAAGTCATGTATCATAAGGTTTAGTCAAAAATGGGATTGTCAAGTATCTAATACCAAATTTATGTGTCTATACTTGTGTATTAACATTTTCACTATAAAGAGTATATAAGCACCCAAAACTCATGCATGGATAATTTATTTATTTGCTTCAACTCCTTGTAAATTTATAATCGCCATATGGATCTTGGAATAAGCTTTCCAACAATTTAAATGGAATTGAAATCAAAGCCCAATTTTAAAAGATATGAGCATAAAATTATCTCTGCCTCCTTTGTTGAATATTTCATTATGCATGACAAAGGACTAAAAATATAACATTTTTAAGATTCAATCCACTTCTCTATTTCAAGATCTAATTTCAAATTTTTAATATTCACTTTGATTTGATGAAAGGTTTCCACATGTTACCATCTTATCACTCAATATGGATCAATGGTCAAGATTTAGTCTCACCATATCAACAAATATCATTGATTTGGTGATATGTTTCTAATTTTGACCATTCATCTTTGAATCATTGGTCAATGACCTAGTTTTAATCTTGTAAATCGATAACTATATTTGAATTGACCAAGATTCTCTGATCAACAACCCAAATTTGATTTTGGTAAATCAATAGCCATTAAATATTTGACCTTGCACTTAAATCTTCACATTCGATCACTAAATTCCTAATGGACAACTCAGTTCTCATCTTGGCATATTAATCTCCATCAGTGATTCAACATTGTACTTCACACTTATTGTTGAATTCCTAATGGATGACTCATATCTTATATCACATCTTAGAAAATCAACTGCCATAGATGGCTTAAATCTCATTTGTGACTTTGACACAAATTCATCATCTATTGTAAGTGTTTGAATATTTAGATTTAAAAAAAAAATACAACTAATGTTAGATATACTAGAATCCTACTTGTTCAAACTTCAACCATCCTCATTCCTCTCATTTATCCATATCTTATGCATGATGATTAGCATATAATTTACGAAGACTATTGTAAGCTTTAAATAATGTTATCTCCTTCCCATAATTCATCTATTTCTCAAAAATGATTTTTATCTTCTCAATATCTACATATACCAGAAGAAAAAAATTCAAAAGATTGTGTTCATACTTGATAGTACTATTGATTTTGTACTTTCATCACTTCCTTTTCCTTTTTCATATACTTAACATGAATATAATGTCTTGCAAGTGCTACCAGGGTTGCATGGTCAATTTAAATTCTTTTTGCTTTCATATTATTAATAATTTACTTCATTCCTAAAATATCATTTATAGCACCTTTAGTATCTATCAGGATCGTGTATGTTTATGAATCATACATTACATTTTTATTTTCTATCATTTATAGTACAAAAGAAAATTTATTTCTCTTAATCCACCCAAACCATCAAACTTAATTAACTTTGAATCTCATGCAGAGGCTTATGCTTGCCAACTACAATTTCATATCTCACATCATAAGGCACTCAAAAATGTCCATATCCACATTTTTAGGAGCTAACAAGAGAGATGTTTTCCTTTTTCCCATCTTGAGATTGAGGAATATTATGAGGGACTATTGCATTCTTCACCTTGGTCCTTATTTGCATAATATGATTCACCTTCTAAGTCATCATAAATTTGGAATCATTTATATCAAAACAATGTATATCTACACAAGGTTTTAGTGCTCTTCTACCATTGGTAAAGTAGAAAGAGAAAAACATGAATAACTATCACAATTGTATGAAATGTTAATCTTAAAATAGATTCTAACATTTTATAGACTTTTATTGAATAAGTATACTTGAATATACATGTTAATGATTTGTACAATAAAATAACACGATACATATAAAGATACACATATTAGGATTATACCATGTATCTTTACACACTTGAATACATGACATAATGGAATCAAATCTAATTTTTCTATTGAGCAACAGAATATATTTATTCGTAACAAGAAATCTATTACACATAGAAACGAAAAAAATGTAATTATTTTTACAATTAATAACTAGGGTTTAAAAAATATGACTCTAAATAAAATGTTAATAAGAGGCAAAAAAAAGTAATCACAATTTTAGTAAGCACATTATGGTTTGAGTACAAAATTTAAAAAATTAGAAAATGGCATAGGACTTAAAATCAAGCAAAATAGAAGCATGTAATAAAATACATTGTATAACTATTAATAGAGATTTAAATTCATCACTATATGAAACCAAATTTATCTATAGAGGAGAAAATACATCAAGAGACCCTAAACTAAGTCAGATCTTTCACAATATGAAACAAGATCTAATCTTAGAAGGATAAAGAGTATGCAATAAAATGCAAGTTCACTAAAAGATGAAATCCTAAGAGGTGTAAAAGAGTAAGGGTTCAATTAAATGTATTATGAATAAATAGGTTTCAATCAAATTACAACACAAATATCCATAAACTTTTAATTATACCTAAACATATATAATATAACAAATCAGACTTAATTAATTTTCTTAAAATTAGAGAAATAAAAACTAAATAAATGTTTGGAAATATATTTTGAATATCAAGATATTTAGGGATAACTATCAAAGTCCAATAGTGAAAATCCAGGTTTTGTGACAAAACAACGAGAACCCTTAAAAATATAACAAATGGAAGTGCCTTATCCAAATTATCAACTTCCACTTTTGCATTAGTGAGTATGGTTATGGGAATTGTTAGGTTAGCAAAAATATTTTTATGACTTTGTTCATAAGATCTTGGATTTCAAATCCTTTCATTTTTTTGAAATTTTATTGATTATTAGGAAAATGTATTTTTTTCACTTGCTTTAATTGGGCAACTAAATTTGATAAATTATAAGAAAAATAATATATTTTAAGGCTTATGTTAAACCAGGGAATCATTGATCTTCCTTAATATATTTTAGGCCCCTCAATTGTGTACAATATTAAAAATAACACTCCAATAATTATAGGTAATTCATCAGTTAAGTAACCCAATAGAATGTGATGTGTAGTTAACATGAACTTTAACACTATAAAGAATGCTCTTTAAATCCCTGACATCTATAAAATCCTTATATATGTTTAATAAATTTATGTAAACAATAAATGTTGATGTTTTTTCAAAAAAAAATTTAAAAGATAATATATCTCTCAATATACTAAGATATTTCTATATTTATATAAAATTTGAATTCAAATTTAAACTTTATTAATATGTAAACTTTTATCATTATAATCATAAAAGAAAAAATAAAAAATGTATTCATAAAAATTAAAATGTACAACACCACATAAGATCATAACCGTACAATATAATTCTAAGATACCTTAAAATATATAATACAATTTGTAATGACATATGTTTCCTCGATGGGGTGAATGATTAAGAATGTGTTTACATCGCAATGTGGTTTAAAATTTTGTTGCTCAAGATTATTTATTTACTTCTCTTAATGTTAAAGAGATGCTTCGTCATTTAATTGCACTTGTCCATGTTTCCTTGGAAACTTCATGTGAATTACATTTAATGCAACTATATTACCATAATATTGCCTCCCTTAAATCCACATGGAAAGTATAAAGTAATGATTATTGCTTCAAATGCATGGAGAGTATTATTTCAATCTCTTTTTTTTTTTCGACCCACGTTCTTGTATGTGTCGTGTCTATACATCTTTTAGACAATCTATTTGTTTGTTTGAATGCAAGGGAAAGTAATGATTATTGCTTCAAATGCATGGAGAGTATTATTTCAATCTTTTTTTTTCGACTCAGGGTTTTGTATGTGTGGTGTTTATACATCTTTTAGACAATCTATTTGTTTGTTTGAATGCAAAGGAGAGCGAGTAGTAGTTGTGCACTCTAATTTTATGGGTACATAAAATTATACAGAGTTTTATAGATACGTATAATATATTTGATTATATAATATATAATTTTGTTACATTATCATTTTTATTTAACATGTTTAATTAGAAGGAAATTATAATTTTAAATTAATTTATTAAAAAAGAAGAGGGACAAGTAATTGTGAATCGATGATTAATTTTTGTATATCTCATATGACATGTTGTGATTTATTGTTATAAATTATTATTGGGTATAAATTGTACTTTAATGTGATACTTCTATGATAACTATTAAGCCTTTTTAATTTTAAAAATTGATCATTTAATATATGTATTCTATCACAATTATTAAACCCCTTCCAGTCCCTCTCAAATGGAGTTTTCAGCAATCTTTTTTTGTCCTTTTGTTGTTAAACGGGTCGTTGATATGGGTGCTACCTCCAAGAAGAAAGATCGCAAATCTAAAGCTGAGTTGCTGAGAGCAAAAGCAAATTCCTCAATGTTTGATGGCATTCAACAGACTCTAGATGACCTCCTTTCTCATCGAGGAAGAAGATTAATGGCAGCTTGTGGATAGTTTTCCTACTTTATTCATGAAGGAACTTTCATTTGCGTGTTCATGTTCACCTAGTTTAGTTGTATGGTTCTAGGTTTCCCTAAGTAAGGTGTTTATTTTTAACCGCTAGGCTGTCTTTCATAAGGTGCATTTTGATCTCTTTTTCCTGTTGTTTTTCTACAGTGCTCTTGTTGTTTTCTCTTGTGTCATTGGTCACTTTCAGATAGTACTTCTTGGTTTTCTTCATTTTTATTTGCAAACTTATTTATTCATCTGGGATTTGAAGCCTTGTTTGTTGATTGTAAATGGGTCAGGTCTGTGTCTTTATACCCGCCTTCTAGTTCAGAGCTCCGACTCAAAAGAGTTTACTAATATTAATAGTAATAAACTGTTGAACCCCGTCTAATAATTGGTCCCTTTCCCATATTTATGTATTTGCCATTAATGTTCAATCATACCTATATTGGATTATTCCTCTAGAATACATCAATACTACAACTAGAGGGGTAACCTAAGGTGGGTATACCTAAAAATTAATGTTGAAGAGCACACACTTAAATATAATTATTATCTTTTTTATTGAAAAGCGTATCTAAATATTAATCAAAAAAGAATATGGTACATCGCTAATCATACCAAAAAAATGGGTGGAGAAGTTAGATCCCACGAGCATAATCACACTAAGGGTGAAAACACCTCGAAAAATGTCTAAAAGGTAGTCAAAAAATGACTACACACTCAAAAAAAACATAACATCAATAGTTTAACAACTAAGCAGAGAGAGCAAGGAACATAAAGCATAAAGAGGACTATTAAGCAGCTGCAACAAACATGGACATTGGAGGAGGTGGTAGAGATGGTGGGTCCTAAGGCTTTTGACCCCATCCTCCCAGAGCAGGATGATCCTCATCCACAGGTAAAAGTTCCCACCCATCAATTTGTTGAGTGTCTAATGCCTCATCTTGATTTCTTTCAGGAGAAATTGCCAAAGTCAATCACAAAAATTTACTTTGGGGGGAGGACCCCAACCCCTGATGTCACCATCATGAGTCAGGGGAGGAAAGCCCCAACCCTTACCATCACCTCTAGATTTGGAAGAGCCATTTAGACCACCATGTCATGGGGAAGACCTGCAAGGTGGTGATTGATGAGGAGATGACCCATATGTCTGATTTTGGAATGTTATCAACTTGGGCCATGCCCTCATCCTCAAGGAGGCATAGGATACCGTGGAAGCTCAGGTGGTTCATGACTAACCATGCACGAGGCATTTCCCAGTGATCAAGTAAATGCTAGAGGTGGTTAAGTTCCAAGCAGATTTTATCTATTTGGCTTTGAATTTGAAGAGTAATATTAGATAGAATAATATTTTTTTTAGTAACATAAAACTATGTTTCAACTCTTCATGATTAAAGCAAGCATAATTTCTAGCTTTCCATATTTGAAATAAAATATCAGCTCAAAAGATCTACCAAAATCTATTATAATTTGCAGGCAACAGAGCCGAGTCCCCCAAGAGAGCCATTTTCCAATATATTGTAATTTTTAATATATAGAAAAGCTTTTAAATCATTCCAAATAAATATTAAAAAAAAATTAAAAATATTTTTGAACATTAAATTTATAAATTTTTAATAATTATTTGGGAATATTTTGTTATAATACCATGAAAGGTTTCATTGATTACCATTCTTTGTATCTTAAATATGTTTAAAGACCATTGTTTCTTTGTTGGAAAGCCTTCTTTCTAAAGCCCTTTGCTTGTATATCGGACTCAGTCATAATCTTATCTCGTATGATTTAGGATAGGATCCTCATACATATTTTTAAGGAACCAAAGTGTTTTCATAACTACAACTACTTAGAAGATGACATTCTTTTAAATGTGTATACCTTTTAATGCAAATTTATACACATATTTTTATTGGAATGAATTAATAGATCAATTAATTAAAAAATGTGAAGATAAATACAAAAATGTTTATGACAAAAATGTGGTTGATTGATATTTACAACTCGATGTCAAAACTAGTATAAAATATAAAAAAATCAAAAAAATATAAAAATATAGACAAACAAATACATATACATAACAAGAGTCTTAAAATGACATATTAAAACACATGACAAGTGTGAACAAGAAGCATGAGCTACATCATCGAAGGGAGGTGGTGGTGGATCATCCTTGGGAGGTAGAATATCCCAAGAAGAGGGCTCTCCCAAAGGTAGATCTAAAGCTACCCAACCATCATGAGCACTATTTGGAGGGACCAAATGCACCATAAGACCCCACCTAGGTGGTGAAGGCACCAAACTACCATTATTTTTACCACTCTACATTGGAGAAGACCAACAAGATGACCCAATAGAAGTTTTACCGTGTGGCTGAGGACTCCAACACCACGATTGAGAAAGAGGGGAGGAGGAATGACTATGCAAGTTGCTCTATCACAATCTAAGTGTTAGTGGTGGAGACCCCTGAGGTGACATATCTAGAAAAACCCTACTCATGGTGCTTAAAGCACTCCCCTAATGGTTGAAGAGATTATACAAACATTAAAATTATAGGTTAACCTTCTTTCCCTACACTTGGATATGTAAATAAGCAAATGTGAGCACAACTTTATCATTAATTGAAAAAAGTTGAGAAAGTGTTTTATTATTTAATACAAAAAAAATGCTAGATTTACAACGCTGAAAGAGAATTATAGCTTTAAAAACATTTCAAATGAATGTTATGTATGTCAGCCATTAAGAACGATCTCCAAACAAAGCAATCCTCCAGTTGAAAGGATTTGACTGGAAAGGTTGAAATAAACTGTATATCCATTTCCAATCATCACAATCTCCAATGTAAGTCTAGAATAGTTATTCAAACATCTTAGGTCTAGAGCACGTAAGGCATTTGGGATGAGACACACTAATGCATTTGAGATTTTCCCCTAGCGGTAGACCCTGGTAAACTAAACACCAAATAAAATGGTAAGCTTGGGCTCTATCCTACACTTCCATATCCAATTAAGATGGGAAATCCATGTTCAAAGAGAATAATTCTAATCCCATCGATTGTTTAACTTGTTAAGAGCCAAAGACAGGGGACTTGTTATATGGTATAATAGCCTTCGAGAGTAGTTCTTGAAAGTACTAACACAATCCCATCGCCAATATTTCCACCATGTAATGGGGTGTTGAAGGCCAAATTTATGCCCATAATTTCTATCATAAACTCTTGAATGTGTAAGATAACAGGTAAATCAAAAGCTACTAATTGAAATTTTGTTTGTAATAATTCCATGGGAATCCAAATCTCTGGAAGAGACAATGTCTCTTAATATGTAGATGCCTTTTTTGAACAACAAAAGGGCTATGATACCTGGAGTTTCAATAAGTGGGAGGTTTTTGTTTGTCATAATAAAAAACCACCATAAGTTATGGTTGTTAAATGTAAGATCCAATTAAACCATTATCAACCAGTTTAAGAAATGGTTTAACAGTTTCAAAACCTTTTGTAGAGAACTCCATAAAAATGGACTACATTTTTTTTAATTGTTATCAATCATTGCAATTACTATTGACTATGCAAATTAAAAAAATTGTTATGATTATCAGGATTAGCTAAGCATGAGTATTTAATGCAGTGATTGATAAAACGTGAAATTATGTCTATTCAAAGAGTCTTGTGACATTCGTTGTCATATAAGTTGTTAGACTAAGACCAAAGTCTTTGCTTTTGACTAAGCCCACAGTCTTACAATCAAGACTAAGATGGCCAATCCTTTTGTCTGTTCTTGGCACCTCAATTGACTCATGCCATCGAACATGTTTATTGAGATTATTTGATATTTTATTTGTTTAAGACCATGACCTGGTTCTTTTTTCATCTCAGTCTACATTACATACATATCAACCATTAGTGTATGGCTCCATACTCATACAAACATAAGAAACTGTCTATATTAAGTTTCAACCCCTTTTTATTTCATTCAATTAGTTTTCAATAGAACTTAGATTTTCCCTCCTGCAACACTTTATTTCTAGCATTTTCATTAAAGCCTAAGGTCAAGTGTGAGTGACTTTTAAGGTGATTGGAGAACTTCTAGTTGAATTTTTCATAATGCTTTACCATTTATATTCACATCCAAATACTCAATAAATTCATCAGACCATGGTTTTATTAAGATTCTTGTTGGAGTATTTTGTTTTGCAAGTTTGGGTTATATAATTAATTTATGTATTCACTTGCAACCACTTTTACTTAGTTTATACAGATCATCTGGTTTATGTCACTAGTTTATTAGGGGAATAAGTCAGCCATTACTCCTTTCAGTTTAACAACCTTAAGGTCTTTATGAAAATCCATATGTAAGACACAATTTGAAAATCTACATTTAATCGAAGTTCACTTGTTTATCACAGGTTCATCACATAGTACTCAAGTAAGACGTTCTCATATTCAACCCATTACTTAGTAAAAAAATTGAATTTTTTATTATTGCCTTGCAACTTCACATGATCCACTTGCCCTTAGGTTTTATCATTTAATCTCTAATTAACGACTCATATCATCTACCTGAAGTCGTGAGAAGACTTGTATACATTAAGTAAGGTTTACCAATTCAACCCCATTACATTTCATTAAATTTTCACTATCGATCAAAAATCACATTAAAATTTAAATAATAAATGAATGAAATCAAGGGTATACAATCATTTATTATATGTAATGTCAACAAACAATTCATATGAGTATCTAATAGTAGGGTTCGAGGCCATTGGGTTTTAAAAAATATGTTCTAACCATTTTATTGGTTTCCAAATAGGGCAATGATCATCAAACTTTGTTTATTTACAAATCAAAAAATTAAAAGCATAAATAACAACACCAAAATCTTGTAGCACCCTTATTTGCATAAAACCTAAATAAGTGAAACAACATTACCTCCAAGCATTACAAATAATCACTAAGGTCAAGGATTTGTTCATGCTTAGGTCATTGTTGATGGTATAAGAGTTAGTAGAACCCCCACAAAATAATTATTTTGTGTTCGTGCCCATGAAATGGGATGCCATACATACCCACCTAATGTGGGATCAAGGCCCTATGTAGCTATGTGGAGTTTTCATAAGGATCAAGTAATAATTAATAGAATATGTCTCTTGCACTTTGCATCAAGTACTTCATTAACTTTTAGGAGGATACATCGAGAGTCTGCTTAGGTAAGCACTTAGTGTATTTTCATCAATCTTGATGAGTCATTTGACCTGCAATGAAAGGTGTGAACCCTCATACTCTTTCTTGAATTCAAATTATATTTTCTATTGCATTTAAGTCATAAAAACCAAATAAAATATATGAATTTATCTAATTTCCTGTAGATGAAATTCTATGTACATTTAACATGATCTCAGTGTTTAATATAACACATCAACATACTGCTCATTCAGATTCGTTCAGCTTTTAGGCCCAACGGTCTTGGAACAATGGAAACATTTTGACATGTAGTTAAGGACTGGTTTGGCTACACCCCTTCTTATTTTCATTTAAATGAAAAATAGATAGAAAAATGTCATTTAGTTTTACGTTACTCTATCAAGCACACTATTGATACTACTAGTAATTGCCCCAAAGGTGCAAGTTACATTGGAAGGGATGGCATAATTTTCACTTTTCGCAAAGTGGGGTTTTGTAAAGTGAAAGAGTGTAAATCGATAGTCGCACCTCACTTGAAACCCATGGATGTTAACCATGTATCATCTTCTGTGAATGAAGTTTCAAACAATAATAATTTGATATTTCTAGTGGAGGTGATGGTGGAAAATGAGGTTGTGCTCCTTCATACGGTAATGAGTTGTCTAGGGAAGAGATGTCATGGTTCACAATGAGTAATGGCAAAGTGTTGGGAAAGAACAAGGCCATAAAAAATATGAAAGTGATTAAATATTTCAAGGTGCACTAGGCAGTGACGTAAAAGACAATGACAGGGTATTTCAAGGGATGGACTCAAAGGAGCCCATATAGATACATGTACAAACCTCTATCCAGTCATTGCCCCTCACCATCCTCGCCCAACTCATAATGAAATATTTCACACTTTGTCATTGCTCAAGGTCATCGTGAAATGAAATGTCTCCTCTTTGCACAACTCATTTCCACATCTTATGTAGAAACACACAAAGTCATTTTACAATATCATCTCCAGCAAAAAATATAAAATTATTCTTGTTTAACACTTCGTGCACAAAAGGTGAAATGTCTTCATTAATCATAAGTTTTGAGGAACTTACCACTATCGATTTACACTCTTCACTTTAGAAAATTTTGTTTTACAAAAACCAAAAAAATTGCATCCTTTGTGTTGTAACTTGCACTTTTAAGGCAATTGCTAGCACATCACATTATGAAATTTAAGTTGTTTTGAAAGATTGCACCTTTATAACTATACCACATAATTTGAGAAGATATATATATATCTTTAATCGATTTTGTTGATAATTTTCTTTCACAAAAAAATCCCTATTGATAGTGATAATATGATACCACTCACTGATTGAATTGATACTCTAAAAATTAGTCTAAAAATATAGAGATATTTTTGACCCTCTAATGTACCCCACATCCACATATACATAAGAAATATTTATATTTTATACTAGAGTTTAATTTGACAGACATTAGTCACATTATTGTTTCTTGGGCTTAATGTTTGATGTGACTTGTAGTTAACTGTTTTTTAAGGTATTATATGTTTAGGTATGACTTAAAATTAATTGTTATTAAAAATATGAATTAATTATATTTTTTATTTATTTATTTTGTTTTGTTCAACATTTCATTGAATATAAATAGTACACTTCCAATTTAATTTTTTTTAATAAAAGCATCCTCATTTTAAAAAGTAAGAGTTCGTGATTTCTTGTCGGACTTTTTTTAACACCGAAATAACGAATCCCCAAACTAACAATTAATAAATTTGTACACATTTGGAAGCGCCTCCTTTAGCTTTCAAGGACGGAATTCAACGATATTTTCTATAAAGCTAATGACCATGCTCGAGCAACAAACGGTCCAAACCCTAAAAATCCCTGTAATCACCAATAAAGGTGCGAAACCGCAACTAACCCTAAAACCCTAAAACCGTAGAAACCCCCCCCCCAAAAAAATAAAGGTTGAAAATTGTCTTTTTAAAATGCCCGCGTATACCATACCATACCATACAATAATACGGACAAGGGCACGTGCAGGTGAGCGTGTTTTGAAGCACACTCAAGAAATAAAATCGTATAAGAAAGTGTATTTGTAATCTTTCCTTGCGTGCATAAAATTTTAAACTAGACAAAGTTCAGTCCATTTTTTTTTAATGTGGCACTATTTCTTGACATAAAAGTACAAAAATAACGAAAATGTTATCAGAGAAGACATGATTATGGTGTAGCTCTGGATAGTAGTACGTTATGTTGTGTATCATGTACATACGAGCTTTTTTATGTTCTCGAGCACACTCAGGGATGCATTTTTCTTACGTGTGTGGAGGATTTTCATTGATGTATATCTGCTTTAGTATGCATTTGCGATTGTTTTTTACTATTAAAAAACACTACAACTTTAATGTCGTTGTAAATCACAAGAAAGACCTTAAAATTTAAATGAAACATTTACGTAAAGTTGCACCGAAAATAATATATAAAACAACCAAATATTAAAAGGCGAATCGTTTCCAAATATTCACTTGTTAATCAATAAAACATCTCCAATGTAAAAATCTTGTCTTTCGTACTTGAAAATGACAAGCATGACACACATTTACCACACATGATTTGACTTCATAAACAATGTCCTAATCTACCATTCTCTCACACTTTCATATTATCCTATGAGTTGACCCTTCTGTTACGTTATTGCACACCTACGAGAACCTCACTGTCTGCGTCACATCTACGAAATATCCTACATAAACATCTCCGAAATTACAAATTCAAAAGGGATTGGGCACTTATCTAGAACACATCTATACACTATTGCACATTGAGAAAATATGCCTTATTCTTTCCAAATTGCAAACTTATCATTAGGATAAGTCACAAGCTAAGGACCAAGGGATTGAGGTGTACCTTATATTCACGAAATCTCTCAAAGATTCTTTGTAGAACTTCAAGATGTCATGCTCGTGTCCTTGACTTTGCTATAATGTCATGTACATAATCTTCAATGATATTGTGTATCATGTCATGGAAGATAACAGTCACGGCATGTTGGTAGGTTACACCAGCATTATTCAAGCAAATGGCATGACTTGATAACAAAATGTCCCCAACAAAGTGGTGAATGATATTTTGTAACGGTCTTTAGGTAATTTTTATTTGGTTATATCCTGAGAAGTAGTTCATGAGGGACATCTCGTATTCTGCAGTTGAATCTATTGTCATGTCAATGTTTGGTAAGGAAAAATCATCCTTAGGGCAAGCTTTGTTGATATCCTTGAAATTATTACATAAACAAATCGTTTGTGGTTTCTTGTTTACTGAAAAAATATTTGAAATCCATTATGAGTAATCAAGTGCTTGATAAAAACTGCTCCTAATAGTTTTTATAACTCTTTCTTGACCAAGATGGTAATGCACATATGTATTTTTGGCAATTTCTATTTAATCGGTTTAGCATCTCAGTGAACATTAAGTCAGTGTACCACTAGAGATGGATCTAATCCCAAAATATCTGCATATGTCCATGTGAAGATGTCAATAAGATCTTTAAAAATAATAATAATAATAATAAACTCACACTCCTCTGGAGTCAGGGATGCACCCAATGTAATCATTTTTGGATAGTCACAAGTACCAATGTTTACTTCAGTGGTGTCGTCCATAAGAAGTATCGAACCATCCTTTAAAATAGTTGAGAATGAAGGAAATTGGTCTTCTACAACTAATTGTAAGGAATAAGGCTCACACATGTAAGAAGAGTCAGAATCAGTCATGTATGGCAGTGGCCAATTAACAAATGTCTCTAGAAAGTCTTGAACAAAGTGCTCAAACACTCGTTGCTCCTCTAAACTGATGTTGGACCCCAATAGGAAATGTGAACCTATAGGACTTTGTGCTTCCTAAGGAGGAAAGCAAACTTCCCCATCCAAGGCCCCTGAAATAGGGTTTCACCAATGGACTTTTCTCTTTCTTTACTTTTTCCCTAATCCAAAGGTGCCTCAAAGAGGTTTTCACCAATGAATCTCGATGTTTTATGTTCTTTGTGACTAAGGAATTTTGCTTGCTCTCCAAAGTATGTGATAGGGTCTAATATGAAATTAAAGCCTTGTTTGTAATCGCCAACATGTAGACTACCTCTAAAGCCTATGAACTCTAAATTTGCCTATTTGTTATGGAAGCCATCCAATGGTATAATAAAATCTTGTTGGTCCCAATTGATTAGTTCAAGATAATGGAGGGAAAGAGGTATGTGGGTTGTGATAGTGAGAATGGCATTGATATCAAATAAGTTGATATTGACAAGTTCATCATATATGCTACAAGAGGACATTGTGTCATTGTTAGCGTTTGGTTATCATATATTAAGGTGGTATCACTCTCAAAATCTAAGGGGTTACCTCCAAGCAGTGTGTAGCCAAGACCTCAATTTCCTTTATGTTGTATCATCGAGATAGGTTATGGGATGCCTTGCTCTTTTTCCCCCAAAGCTTTGTCTTTATAATCTTGATTATCCATTATTCTATTAGGAATGGGGTGCTCAATATTTTGAATTGGTACTTGGTATCTAAAAGCATGTAGCAAAACCATCGCCATATAACCAAGACCCTTCAAAATTGGTGAGTCGATCTAGATTTGGTGAGGTATCCTTGACAAACCCAAGTGGTTTTTCCTGATGAGAACTAGTCCTCTTTTGTCATACAGTGTTAGGCCTACTATGAGTTTTAGTAGCATTGGGTCTACCATGGAAATTGAGATATGTTGGCAGTTTGGCAAGGTGGCTTGCTTCTTTGATGTTATAGGTACCAATACCCTGATCTTCAATGGTAAAATGGAAGGACATTTGTGGATGTGGATTGGAGGAAGTGGATGCAAGGTCACTCAAGTTAATGTAATTAGATTTAGGAGATTCGCAAACTACTTGTTTGTTCGTTTTGCCTACAAACTTAGTGTTAAGACAATAACTGTAATTCCCATACTTGGATTCTAGGTTTTCATAATATTAGTATGGCTGCAAATTGCTAGGAATAGTGACCTCTAGTCTAGAATGGGGGATTTTGATACATTGGTGTAGCATGGATGAGATTACACGCACTTAATATATCCAAGGGCAATTAAGAAGTAAATTATAAGGTAGTTCAATATCAATTACATGGTGAAGGGTATTGTGAATGATAGGCCCAACAATGATAGGCAAACAAATGGTACCTAGTGATTCTCTTTGCATTATTGTAGGCTTTGATCATGATAGTGTATGGTTGCATATATGTTGTTATATATCTCAAGTGTTGGATCAGCTTTAACAAATCACTATTTAGTCTTGAACCATTATCTATGAGAACCCATTTGATTTTGTGGTGGGAACTGATGGCTTTAATGTATAGAGCGTTATTGCGCAAAGGACCATGGGATGACATATTACTTTGATTGAATGTCAACTGCTGCCTTGGGGATAAATTCCCCACAAGCGCTTGGAATTGGATAGGATCAATGTCATTTGGTACCTTAGACTGTTGGATAAGGTCATTTAATATTGTTCTTTGAACTTATGATATACACAAGAGATCCATGATGGAAATTTACACAAGTGTTTTACTTAATTGTTCACCAATATTATACTACTTCTCAATGAAAGGGAGAGATGGTTTGGCTTTAGAAGGTGCACAGCCTTGAATGAGATTGGTATTAGAGGAAGGCAAAGTGCTTTGCAGAGTAACTCATGGATGTCTAGTTGCAATATTACAATTTAGATTTGGAAGGGAGTTACTCGAATTAGAGGAACTGGATGAAGGACTCAAAATAGTAATCCAGAAAGGTCAAGGTGCAACTAAGTTGTTTTGACTTGGTGGGGAATTACTTGAAGATGAAGGTGGAGGTCCTAAAATAGAAGGGCTAACACTTTGATGAGTGTTAGATGGTGGACGAGGAGTGACCTTAATAGTAACAATATATTTACTAGTAATATGACCCACAACATTTCCATAATCCTATGAGACATTACAGTAACCAATTTGGTTGGCCTGGGAATCACGATCTTCATTATGATTAGCTTGGTTCTGATTCTAGCCTTGAGTTTGGTTTTGACTTTTCTTCTGTTGTTGATTGTTATACTTTTGAAAGGGATCTTTGTAGATACCCATGTTTTAATTGTCATTGGAAACACTCTTCTCTAACTCAATTTCTCCATTCTTGAGCAAATCTTAGATTAAATGCCTTAGTTACGCACATATATAGTTTGTATGGCCTTTAACACGATGGTAATCGTAATACTCATTTTTTCTATACCATGTAGGGTTTGGTTGACCTTCTAGAAATGGCTTTAGGATTGGCCAAATAATCATATTAGATGCAATTAAATTTTGAAACAACACCTCAATGGGCTCACCGAGATTACTGAAGATTCAATTATGAAAATGACCCCTATGTGGGGGTGCTATTTGTAATGTAAACAGTTGATTAGATAGAGTATCTTGGGCGGTGATGGTTGCATTGTTTGCACATGTCTCATTTTTATGACTCCATTACCAACCATATTCTTATTTTTATTAAATGCCTTGGTTTTTTACGAGAGTTTGCTTGAATTGGGGTTTACGTTTAAGGTTGAGTTTGCAATTGAATGTTATGCCCTAAACCTATAGTGTGTTTAGGGATATGTGTGACCAACTTGTGGCTTACATACCTTCATATTATCTTATTGTATTTCTCAATGTTCTTAATATGGTAAGCGTATAGAATAATAATGGCTAAGTAGAGTATATAAAGGAGGCAGTGGTTAGTCTTTTATCATTATATTACGAATTTTACTCTTATTGCATTATTGTGGAGGTTGCCCCCTTGAAGTGGTTTAGTTATATTTATCAAACACTCTACTCTTCTATCAATTATTGTGTGGACCTATTATCTTTGCTCTCATTTCTGCAATATATTATTCTGTTGTGTGAACATTTAAGTAATTTCATTACAAATAATATCATAGCTTCGATTTGGACAAGTTTCTATGGTCATATTTTTTGGATCTAATGTTGTGCATCTCTTGCGAAGTGAAGGATTGAAAAAATATAACTTGTGATCTAAGAATAATTTAATTTTTTATCACCGTAGTATTGTTCAAAGTGCTTTTTAAAAAAAAATAGTTAAAACAAGTTTGGATTTTTTTAACCTTGTGTAATTTATTAATCATTGGATTCATCTATGCGAGATGATTGTAATTGTGTATTCCACTAGTACACTTTTTTGAGTTGACTTTTTCACCCTTATGCACATTAATAGTCCTTGGATTCATCTCAGTGAGGTGACCATAACGGTTTCATCTGTCAATACCCTCTTTTCGGGGTTGAAAGCCTCCTAGGGTTTGTGCATGGTTGGTCTTAACACTCATAGATGTGTGGAAAGGTAAGAAACCCCTAAAAGTCTTCAGAAGTAAAACATGGAGTCTGGAACTTCTTATTCTGGAACTTCTTATTCATGTATTTTGGAGGTGGTTCAACAACTTCAATCAGAGTTACATGGTATGGTGCAAAAAGATGATCTCAATGCAGTTAAAGATGACATCATGGGGATGAGAGAGATCCTAAATGACTTGTGATATCAATTACAATAAATAAATAAATAAATAGGTAATTGGCCAACTTTACAGCTCATACATTATAAAATAACCCTCCATTACTCTAGTTTGGTTCTCTTCCAAATAATCACAATTCCAATCATGGTCATAAGCAAATGTTTCCAAAAAAGGACCTATACAAGTTTGATGGTAATGATCCACTTGCATGAGTCACTCAAATTGAAAATTTATTTGATCTATATCAGACTCCATGTTTGCAAAATTTGGTCATGGCCTCTCTGTATCTGGAACCTGAACAATTCATTTGGTATCGATGGTTGTGTGCTCAAAATAAAAATAAGGGTCTCTCGATGTCTTGGTCTATATTTTTTTAAGAGCTACAACTCCACTATCACCATAATGTCTCAAAAAACTAATTTAGCCAGCTAGAAAAACTACACCAAACATGGACTATAAAGGATTATATTCATCAATTTTAGAATCTCTCCTTATGTGTGGCAAACATCACTGAAGAAAATCTAACTGACATATTTTTTTGTGGCCTCAAAGATAACATTCAATTAGAGTTTTGCATGTTTAGTCCTAGTTCAATATCTAAAGCCATCCCAAAAGCACGCACAATGGAGGAAAAAGAGATATTCAAATGAAGACCTTTCACTAATGTAGGTGAACATACTTTCCCAACACCATCATTTCCTTAACCTACCCAATTGACCCCTCAACAAATTGAGGAGAAATGTGTAAAAGGTTTGCATTTTGGTTGTGATATAACATGGGGCAAAGGACATCGATGTGCTAACAAAAATTTGTTTTACGTTGAAGGCATAAATAAGGATGACAAATATGATGAAACCTCAAGTGTAAGTTCAGATGAATACAAAGATGAATATGAAGATTCTCAACCTACTATTTCCTTCATGCACTTTCAGGTATTAGTACTCCTTAAACTCTTAAGGTGGTGTGTTTCCTCAAGAAATATAAGGTGACTATGTTGATTGATGCTGGAAGTACACACAACTTCATTAATAGTAAGTTGGCTACTCGTCAAACTATTTCATTTACCCAGCTCCAAAATTTTAGGTCGTGATTACAGATGGTAGTACCATCAACTATTTTGGGAATTGCCATAATATTAAGCTTGCTATAGGAGACTACCTATTATACTCCCCTATGTTTGTTATTCCCACGGGAGGGGTTGACATTGTTTTAAGAGTGCAATGGCTCACGACTTTGGGCTTTATTGAGATGAATTTCTAGGAACTATTCATGTGCTTCCATTCTGAAGGCACGACATTTGAATTGTGTGGATTACGGGCTAAATCTCCATAATTGATTAGTTCCCATCAAATGATGAATATTCTTAGAAAATATGTTGGAGGAAGTATGATGCACTTGTTTTCCATATAAGTTCAACCAACCAAGAATTCTAGCTATCTTGATTTACAAATGGTGTTAGATGACCATTATGTTATTTTTGGTGACATACCAAAAAGACTTCCACCAACCTGAGTGCATGATCATGCCATCAAACTAATTCCTAAAAGTATATCACCCAACATCAAACCCTACAGGTATTCCTATGCCTAAAATATGGTACATGAGATGTTAGAGACATGAATCATACAACACAGCCAAAGCGAATATTCATTCCTAGTGGTCATAGTGTGTAAAGGATGACACTTAGAGGATGTGCTTAGACTACGAAGAACTCAACAAGTATGCCATCAAAGATAGGTGTCCTATTCCATAAATTGATGATTTTCTATATGAATTGCATGGTGTAGTTTATTTTACCAAATTAGATCTTCCCTTTGGGTATCATTAGATTTGAATCTAAAAAGAGGACATACCTAAAACAACTTTCAAAACTCATGAATGCCATTATGAATTTATGGTCATGCCTTTTGGCCTCACAAATGCACCATCTAATTTTAGAGTCTGATGAATATTGTTTTCAGGCCAGTTTTGAGAAAGTTTGTGTTGGTGTTTTTTGATAATATCTTTGTTTATAAAAAAAATTAGGAAGACCATTTGAAGCATGTATCCTAGTTATGGAACAACATCAACTTTATGTAAAACCTTCTAAATGTGCTTTTGGCATTTGAGATGTGGAGTACTTGGTCATATTATTTCACATTAAGGAGTGAAAGTTTACCCTAAAAATATCCAAGTGATGATGGAATGGCAGGTTTCCAAGACACTCAAGAACCTTTGGAGATTTTTAGGGCTAACTAGTTACTATCGCAGGTTATCAAAAACTGTAGTAGCGTCATAGCCCCGCTCACATTTTTATTCAATAAAGACTCCTTCTAGTGGACTAATACATCTACCAAGGCATTTCAATAGTTGAAAATGGCTATGTGCACCACTCCAGTTTTGGCCACTCTTGATTTTTCTAAAACATTTGTTGTGGAATGTGATGCATCAGAATATGGCATGGGGGATATACTCATGCAAGAAGGCAAACCACTTGCATTTGAGAGTCACCAACTAAAGGGTAAAAATAGGTTCAAGCAAATTTATGAGAAATATATGATGGTTATTATAGCCTAAAATTTGAGCTTATGGATTAAACTATCTAATTTAATCACTCAAACTTTGAACCACTAAGTAAAGTCTAGAGCCATTGTAACAAATGGATGAATAAACTGTTCAAAACAACATTACAATTCTAAAGCTAAATGCTCCAAACCATGATCAAACGGATGCAAAATGAAAAGGATTGAGATGGGAATTACCTTAGACTCAACAATTTGACATTATGATGCTTGATTATGGATGTTGGATGGAGGATGATTGAAGGATTATATTGACATGGACTTGTTATGGACTTCTAAGGTTACTCCTTATGTGGACATGAAGGCTTTAGAGATTCATGAGATCGTTTTAATTGATAATGCATCTTTTTAAAATATAATGTGGAGGGATAAATCAATGGTTGAAATTCGAAGCTAGATGAGGGAGATCAAGGGTGGAGAATTATAAAGAATTAAAATTCCTTGGAAGCTTCTAGATTTAGAGGCTTATATAGAGGAGGGGTTAGAATAGAGAGGATTCTAGAATCCTCCATTTATAGAATCCTTTTAGAGATGAATTAGGCTAAGGATAGGGGATTATATAGAGATTAGGTGGGTAATTAGGGACTAGGGGTGTAGGAGGGCTCAAGGATAGGCTAGTAGGTGGGCCATCGGGAATTTAAAATTCCAAAATAATAGGTAAGTGGGATTATATTAGGATAATGGGGATTTAACACGATTAATTAATTGGTGGGATATGATAAAGTTAGTAGATGAAGAACTATGAAGAAGGGGCATTAGATAGGCAACTAAGAAGGGGATAAATTAGTAGGATAAATTAGATTAGATAGAATTAGTGTCAACTAATAGGAATATTTATGATGATAATGTAGACAAGCGAATTTAGATGCATACAATTATTTTTCATGTAATCAAGCAATGCAGACCTTATCTAATGGGTCATTACCTTCATGTAAAGACAAATCATGATAGCCTCAAATATTTTTTAGAACAATGAATGTCTTCTAAAGAAAAATAAAAATGGGTGACTAAAATTTTAGGCTATGATCTTGAAATAGTTCATAGAAAAGGAAAATAGAATGTGGTGGTAGATGCACTATCCTAGAGGGATGAATTAGTTGAGGCATTGTTATGCACAATGACTATTTGGCAGGTAGATTGGCTAGAGGAAATAAGATCATAATGGGAGAATAATAGTACTACCCATGATTTGATTCAAAATCTTTAATAAAGTTATGGGGGATCTAAAAAAATTACATGGAATGGGAACACATTATGGTATAAAGATAGATTATACCTCTGTAAGCATTCTCTCCTCAAACATTAAAATCATTTGGGAACTTCATGCATCTCCATTGAGAGGTCACTCGTTATTTTTGAAAACACATCATAGACTAAAGAAAGATTTATTTTGTGAAGGAATCAAGAGGGATGTCTATAAATATGTGGTTGAATGCATGGTATGTCAATAGAACAAAGGTGAAACTATCAAGAACCCAAATCTTTTGTTATCTTTATCCATCCCTAAACAACATTGAGATGAGGTTTCCATGGATTTCATTACTGAGTTACCGTGATCTAAGGGTAAAAATGTTATCATGGTAGCTATGGATCGACTCACCAAGTATGCTCATTTTTATTCCTTGTCACAACCATTTGTTGCCAGTAAAATAGCTTCTACTTTTCTCAATATAGTTCATAAATTGCATGGTACTTCAAATATCATTGTAAATGATTGAGATCCCATATTTAATAAGAATTTTTGAACTAAAATTATTTGCATGTATAGGTACCCATTTGGTTCATAGCTCATCCTGTCATTCTCAATCTGAGGGATAAATAGAGGTAGTAAACAAATGTCTATAAGGGTATCTTCATTATTATGTTTCTGACAAATAAGACAAATAGTTTCATTGGTTGTCACTTGTCAAATGGTGGTATAACACTTCTTTTCACACTTATTCCAAAACATCTCTCTTTGTGGCATTGTATGAGTATCACCCCCCATCCATCACTTTAGTCTTGATGGTGCATCCCAAGGTTCGACCTATTAATGAACACATTCACCATCAACAAGAGGTACTAGTTATTTTTCAAGAGAATTTCGCAATGGCATAAATTAGAATGAAGTAGCAAGTGAATCAACATCGTAGTGAGATACATTTTGGCATAGTTGATTGGGTCTTTATGCATTTATAACCATATAAGCATATGTCTTTGAAGCAACATAAAATAGATAACAAGTTGTCCCTTAAGTATTATGGCCCTTATCAGATCTTGCATAAAATTAGTAGTGTGGCCTATAAGTTAGAATTACCCCCGTCCCCTCTAATACACCTAGTATTCCATGTATCTTTCCTGGAGAAGGTAATTAGACACATAGTTTCCACTCAGATTGAGTTACTTGAATAAGATGAAGAAGGTTGATTCATTTTAGAGCCTAAAGAGAACCTTCACATGCACACTAAGCAACTGTAGACCAAAGTGATTAAGGAGTATTTGATCAAATAGAAGAATATGTATTCTGAAGATGCGACATGGGAGGATGAAGCATTTCTGTAATAACATCCTAGTTTGATTCAACATTGAGGACAATGTTATTCTAAAGGGGAGGGGCATGCTATACCCTTAACCTATAGTTCGTCTAAGAATATGTGTGTCCAACTTGTGGCTTACGTACCTTCATATTATCTTATTGTATTTCTCGATGTTCTTAGGATGGTCAGCCTATATAATAACCATGGCTAAGTCGAGTATATATAGGAGGTAGTGGTTAGTATTTTATCATCATATTGTGATTTCTACTCTTATCAAATTATTATGAAGGTTGCCCCTATAAGTGGCTCAGTTATATTTATCAAGCATTCCTCTCTTATATCAATTATTATGTTGATCTATTATCTCTACTCTCATTTCTATGATATATTATTCTATTATGTGAACATCTAAGTAATTTCATTACATTGACTATGAGAGTATATATTGACTACACCTTTATCAATAAGTGCCTTTTCAATATGTACCTCCTTGTCTATGATCTCTTCAAATGTGTTCACGTAATGGAGTTTTATATTATAGGCTAATTTGACATTGAGATTATGTGTAAAAATACTATCTAGTTGCTTATCTGACAAATTATACATGAAAAAAACAACTAGGGCCCTCCATATTTGAAAAAATGTAGAGAATATTTCTCCACCACACTATTTAGCATTGCCCAAATTAATCATGATTAACTCGTGTTCTAAGTTGTATGAATAATGTCTGACAATTTTTCTAAGAGGTCATCAAAAGTGGTGACTGATCCTTTTGGAAAATGAAGGAACCACCCCAAGGCTTGTCCACTCAAACTATGTGGAAATAAGCAAAATATATAAATAATACTGAAAGTTACCTCTTGGCATGCAACAAAGAATGCGTGTAGATGCTCCCTTGAATCACCTTTCCCTTTATAGTTATAAAACTTAAGCAACTCAAAGTGGGGTGGGAAAGGTACTCGAAGGAAACTCATATCAAAAGGGTGAGAACATATGTCATTAAATTTATATTTCTTACCTTGATTACCTACTTGAAACTATGAAACCAGTTCTTTCATCTCATTCTATTCTTAAAGATTGGGCATGCTTTGGAATGGAAGGAGTGTGCTTTGTTGGGCATTCAATAATTGATTGGCTTGGTTAGGATTGGCATAAGTAGGGATGGATCCCCATTTCATGGTTTTATTATGGATATTAACCCTATATCCATAATTATAAGGTTGATAAGGGACTTATTATTGGCTAGAATTTAAAATGGAAATGCCAAGGCACTGTTGGTTTGGATGAGTTTGTTGTTGATGAACAAGTTCTTTTGTGAAATAAAGGGGCGTTTTTGCTAATTTAAAGGAATATGTTGTTGTGAATTAGAGGGAATTTATTGTTGGTTCACATGAAGATGTTGTTGTTGCAAATTAGAAGAGGTCTGATCTTGTGAATTAGGCAATGTGTGTTGTGAATTACTCACCACTTGTTATGGTGGTGTATTTGCAACTTGTTGTAATTTTTTGGGTACTTGTTGTGCATTAGAAAGGACCTCTTGGTCATTGAAGAAAGTATATTGTGTATTATTTACAACTTACTACAAAGAACTCATTGGGAGTGCCTGCTCAAAAGTAACTGATGGATTCACATTAAATGTAGAATTGGCTAAAGGCTCTTGTAGTTGCTATAGTGACTGGTTTTGGTTTGTAAATGAGAAATTGTTGAATGAAGTTGCAACTAGAGAAGTCATTAAATTAGCTACAAGCCGATCCATACAAAGTTGACTAATTTGATGTATCATGAAAGTAATGATTTGGCCATGTTGAGATGGGTTAAGTTGACATTTTCCTTTGGTGGATAATTAAAAAGTAATTTTGAATTTTGGGCAAGAGGTTGATTTTGGCCAGTAGTTACCTCTTGAGGTATCTCCTCTATCCAAACAAGGCTATGTAATTGTTCAATGGGAAAATAAGGAGGGAGCTGAGCTCTAGATTCTAGCAACTTTAAAAAAGCTTCATCTTTATCCTTTGAGAATTTATTTTTAGATTGATTTTGAATAGGCCCAACAATAATTGGGACATCCTCAAACACAGTTGAGTGTTCCTCCCTATCTTCACTATTTTTTGAAATTTCTAAGATACCCAAGTGGATCATAAAAGTTTTATTCCTTGAAATTGGGGCTATAAGATACTCCACTACGAGTGTACCTAGACATGTCTAAATTAACACTTGAATTTGACTTGATGTGAATGCGTAAAAGAATCTCTATCAATCAATTCAAAGGGGCCTTTCAAAATTCAAGCAATGTTTGAAATTTTTAACTTTGATCCATAAATTCAAATTGGAAATTGGATTTGCATTAGAATTGAAAATTGATTTAAATAAGTGAAATTTAGAACTTGAATAGAAATGGGCATCATAACAATGCCAAATGGACAAAACTTGGTTTTAATTGGAAAACATAATGTTTTGGTATGTGTGAATAGTGACTTGGATTGTGGACAATGTAACACTTTAGTGCATAAGCGTGTGAAAAAATGGTTTGGAATTTAGGTTTATTTTGACTTGGTTTCAAACACATAATGATTTTTTGACATAATAACCAAACATCAACACATAAGCATCACAAGGCTATCTTTAAAAACTGACGTAAATTTGCATCACATCCACTGAACCTTCAATATACTTGCCTTTTAGAGGATTTAAAACTTTAAGGGTTCGTTAAATAATTAAATATAATTATAGTGGTGTTTTAATCCCACCCTTCTCTCAAAGGTTTGTATGTGTAAGTTAATCTTTGAGGGCTGTTACATTTGCACCCCTATATTAGTGAATTTTTCATAGTAAAAGAGCCTCTTACAAAGCAATCTAAAATTGGGTTATTCATGGGAGGGTTTAGTCCCTTCATGACCACTTCATCCATTGGATTTTAGTGAAATGTTACTAGATTATTAGATTACTTCAAGTTTTACTTGGCTTGCTAGATGGTCTTTGAAGGGCTCAAATACATCAAAAAAGAGATCTAGGTGTCGGGCTATTCATAGGGGGATGCATCCCCTATCGAAGAGACCCTAGATTCTCCATGGTGATGTTTAATGGCATAACATTAGGAGTTAACCCTATTACTTTCATGAAGTCCTTTATGGGGAATTTTGCTAGGCCTTAACGACACCTACCAATAATTTATATCCCTCGTCAGATGTATGGGGTTGATACGAATGCTAGGATATCAACCCCCAATCGCCGTACATTATGGACTTGTGAGAAGGAAATGAAATCCACCTAACACAACCAAAATTAAAAGGGAAAGAAGTGTTTATTTCTGATTCTCAAGACCCCACAAATGGGTAAGAGAAGAAAATATACCAAATGTTCTTTTAGATAAATAAGAAAACTAGTACCATATGTGTATTTTGGTCACCCAAGCTCCCTAAATGGGGTAAGGGGAGAGAATAGACACATTAGTTACACAAACAAGTAAGAAATGTAGTGATACTTAAACACATAACAAAAAATATAGGTGTTTTAGAGCATAAAATGAAGTGTAAGTTCTTTGCTTAAACACCAAATAGAAATATGAGTGTAAATTTGCTTTGCTAATCACATGAAATAACTCCTCAAGATTACAAAACTTGTAAGAAATAGGTTAGAAGTTTGAAAGGTGATTTCTTGGTAAGTAAAGGAAGTTAAAATTCTAAACTTTAAGTTCTTAGGAAATTTCCACAAGTAAATTTGCTATTTTGCAGGCAACTAAAACACAGTCTGGGGACTGCACCAATTAGTAAGATGATCTTGCCATTTGACATGATAGTTTTACTATTTTTAATTAAAAAACAACATAAAAAATAAAATTACCTTCGACAAAATCACCAATTAGTAGGTCCTTCTCGTTGGTGTGCAGGTCATTCTCACTGATGCACATACCATTCTCACTGATACTCATGTCATTTTCATTGATTTTCTAAACACACAGAAAGAAGATGAGATCCAAGAGCATGAAATCATCGATGTGTAGGTGATCTCGCCATTTATTGAAGTAAACCTGTCGAGACAAAGTGTAATCTCATCATTTTCAAGAAACAAAATAAGGAGCTAATAATGCAAAACCACCATTGAGCATGTTGATTTTGCCAATGTGTAGGTATATCTCACTGATTTTCTATAAACATAGAGAACACAATGGACACGAAGGTAAAACTACAGATTTGTAGGTCAACCTTATCATTCACAAGAGTGACCTCAATAATACATAAAGTAATCTCATCGATGTGTCGAAGATGAAAAATGGAAAAAATAGAGGAAAAAGAAGGAAATCAAGGTCAAAAAGCAATCTCATTTTGTAATTAGAAGATTAAGAAGATCTTGAAGATATTTTTGGGTGCAAGGTCCCACCGAACGTACCAAATGTAAACCACAATTACAAGGGAGTTAGTCTCTTTGTTAGTATCCAAAACCAAAAAAATTCATAAAACATAACTTCTCAAGCATGATTCCTTGGATTAGGCAAAGTCTAGCCAAAATAAACAAATATAAATCAATCAAATGCTATTACCTTCCTCATGGACATCATTAGTTAGTCGATACACATACATATTTATACCTAGATGTGGAACTCAAAGTCTTCATCAACGTCGTAGTAAGAAAGCCATCAACATCTCTCTAAGCATTATCTAAATGATTTGTGGACCAATTATAATAAAATGGATGAAGCTTTCAAAGGATTTATGTAGAGTTTCTTTGCACAAAAACATTAATGAAAGGTCTATGGTGGCCCTTATATTTATATATTTTCCAAATTGATTGTGGTCATTGAATTAAGATCAAGAAGAGTGGGCCTATTGCCATAAATATTTTGGAGGCCTATTGCCATAAATATTTTGGAACGAGATTTCATTTATGAGGCATGACTTACATTAATTCTGATATTTGTTGTGTTTAATGCCTAGTGCTTGCCAATTTTTAGGATGATGTCACGATTCAAACATTTGTTGAATATTTGAATATCACATAATTAGTGTTAAACCCTAAAATAAAACATGTATGTTTTCATTTTAAGATTAGGTTTAAGAATATAGAATTGAAATGACACAAGGGTGATAATCAAATATGTAGTAGACCAATTAAATACTAAACTCGTATATAAGCATACACTGAATTTATTATGTTGAGATAGTCTAAATATGAAAATTACAATTAAGTTAGATATAGATATGATAAAGAATACAAGTACTTAGCTTGTTGTGATGTTAATGCAGTTCTAGATCTAGAATAGGTTGAAATCAAGTGGGAATATAGTTCTTGAATAGTTGTCAGATTCTGAATATGGTGTCTCTAGTTATCTAGATAGTTGCATTGGCCTTATATGGTTGCATCTATACTACTGTTTGAGTTTGATAATAGTGTCCTATATGGAATATTTGGTGAAACATGTGCAACCACTTAGATGTTTCTAGGTTTGGCTTCACCTTCACTCTAGTTCATTCAAATCTAGGTCATGGATATTAGCTCCTTCTAAAATGGCAAAACCCTATCTTTACATCTTCAATTTGACCTTGGGGAAAAATGGGTTAGTGGGCACACAGTGTCAAGCTGACCCCAATGACCTCACTATCAAAGGGTGATACCTATATAGCCAATACTCTAGAAGAGGGCCTGAGACTCATGTAGTTCTCCCCTACGTCTTGGATTATGTGTGAAAAATAAGTACAATCGTGACATAGCTTGTAATTTGGCCAATCGGGCTCTTGGGCTACTCCTTTAGTACTTCATACCTATAAATGTATAATCCCTATGATTGGTTTGGAAATAGGGAAGCTTTGATCAATTGAATGTTTGATAGAGTGCTTTTTTATAAGTGCCTTGGTCTCTTTGGTCTTTTATAGGTGAGGAATGAATGAGGGTTGATATTGCATTTATATCAATCCCTTTGGAGTAATCACTCACATTAAATCACTTATGTTGACCATTGGAATGCATTTCATTTACAAATTAGATGACTTTAGGGCATTAGACACTTGCATCAGGGCAGGATAATAACATCGATGTTATTATTTATCCCAGACGTTAGTGTCTAGGGAGTAGCAAAATAAGTAAAGGATCATAACTTGTAGAGGATAAGTAAATTTTAAGAATTCTATGCAAGATAGAATGTTTATGTTATCAATATAAGACTAGTTAGACTAAGAGATAGACCAAGGGGAAATAGAGAGAGTAGATGTGAAGCTTGCAAAAATAGAGTGTAAAACTAAGAGGAAAAACCAAGGTCTAAGTTTACCAACTGTATAAGATCAAGGTGTTAGATAATCATAAAATATCATTTATATTTGCCCCCCCTTAATCTAGTAATGAAATTTCTAGTTTAAAGGAAAGGAATAAGTACTTGGGTGTGTGTGCACACCTTATTTTTGCTTAAGTTGAATTTGAGTGTTTTACTGGAGATTGACCTATAACTAAGAGCATGTTACAATGTAAAATTAGTACATACAATCAGGGTTAAAAGTACTTGAAATAGATTGAAATGAAAGAACAAGGTTTAAGAGTACATTTATGTGTCGATGTAACTGCCTTGCTTGTTGGTAAGGTGTGTTTCAAAATATGTATCATTGTAAGGCTCTAAAATTGAGATTAAGATATATGTAGATAAATATTTGAAGTGCATATATCGAAGAGAGAGAGAGAGAGAGAGAGAGAGAGAGAGAGAGAGAGAGAGAGAGAGAGAGAGAGAGAGAGAGAGAGAGAGAGAGAGATGCCACCTAACAGTTATGATTAGCTCAACCGTGCAACCCAATGATACTTATAACATGGTGAGGTTGGATGATCATGTCCAACCTGAAAACTTGGTAATATCAAGTGATTTGATCACCTTAACCATACCAAAAGGTGAACCAACTACTATAGTAGATTGACTCAATATGGCGTAAAAGTCTATGGGGTATCAATACATGTAATAGTTTTAGAATCTAAAATTGTCTTAAATTTTGTAATATTAGGCACACGTTTCATAACTTATTCACCTTAGATATGTCTCTTGATGAAATTGTGTATAATAATAATACCAATGTATAGAATTTTACCACCATTATGAATTTGAATCATATAACTATGTGCTTTGCCCAATTTGGATAACTATGTAAGTGTGGAGGACATGCTTCTAAACCATGTCTCCAATATATATGGAGGAATATGAAAATTGATATAAGTACCACTATGGGTGACATGTTTCCAAAACATGCCCCCACAGTAAACTGGAGATGATGAATATTGACTAGGTACAAAGAACATGCTTCCAAAGCATACCCCCGTTGAATTTGTGAATTGATATAAGTACCATATACTAAATGAATGTGGAGAACATGATTTCCAAGCTTGCCCCCACTAAATCTAAAAATTATGAATATGTGGAAGCCATGCCCATATGACATGCCCTCACTGAGTCTGCAAACTGATATAAATACCAAATACTGAATGAGTGTGGAAAACATGCTTCTAAAATATGCCCCCATTGAATTTGTGAACTGTGCCAAGTGTAGAGAACATGATTCCAAAGCATTCCCCCACTAATATTCCCCCCTTTGACATGAGGGAAAGATAGGAACTGAGAATTACCTCACCTCAAAAGGGCAAGATAACTATAAAATGTGTGAATGTAACCATGTAACATATATAAGGAACATGTCTAGGTAAATGTGTCATTAAAGCATATAGAACCAATGTGATCATGTGTAGACCTAAGATGCATGATAAAGAGTGTGGAAACATCTAAATAGTACTATTATAAGTTCAATAAGCAAATAAACACACACACATGAGCACTCAAAAACAAGTCAACAAGCAATGGTCCGAAGAGGCAACAAATAAGGGGCATGTTCAAATGCCACACAATTGAAGGGACATGACTTATTCAAATGCCCATGAAAGCAAGGATGACATATTAAAATGTCCATACCATAAATAATGACATGATGCAAATGTCAAAGAAATCATACATAAGGATGGTGATTGCAAACAAAGGAGCATATTCAAGTGCTCGAACAAGCAAGACAAGACACTCTAATAAGTGCATAAAGTAAAACATAAGCAAATAGCATAAACATTTCATAGTAGCCCATGGATCCAATGTGTTAGAAAAGTATGTCAAGTGTATAACATATGAATTACCTCGCGTAAGATATAATCATGGATAATAGGCATGTTTAAGTACACATGTAAGCTCAAACATGACAGTGTAGAGTGATCATCGAATCATATAACCTGTGTATCAAGATCAAAGAAGTAGATGCCCCTAATGTCCATATGACATGAATAGAGGGAGAGCCCAACATATCAAATAATTGTGTATCATATATCTATGTATGCTTATATCACACCCAATTTAGAAGTGTGACACATATGTGTATGTAGGAGTAACTGAGTATATGGCCCATCAATATGGAAGTAACATATGGATGCTAAGGAGCCAATATAACATGTAAGTGTCAATGGTGTTTTTAAATGTTTTTTATTTTTTGGGTATTTTTGGAGAGACTAAACTACAATCTTGTCCAATAGATGATCATAGGTATCTCCCCCATTCAATGCCTTGTAACCTTAAGTTAAATCTTTTATATTTTTTGAATCATGATTGGATAGGTTGAAAAGGTACATAACATGTTCCTCCTCACGTTTTGCATGTGTAGTAGAAGAGCCAATGTTATCATTTGGAATATATTTTCTTCCATGAGAAAAATAAATACCTTGTTGATTTGGGTCAATTGGTGATTCCATTTGGTATAAACAAGTAATTCCTAGTGTAAATGCATATGGATATGTGGTAGGCATAACCCAAACCCGTGTTTGAATCACTTTAGGACCATAAGCAGTTGGTACTATTATTTTTTCCAAGGACTCCTTCCAAGTGACCTTATTTTAAAAGTCTCGTAAGTTAAAACCAAGCTATTGAAAATGCTTTAAATTACAAGTGGGTTTTATTTGTGTAGGATCAATATGGTTATGGCAATAATAAACACCACCCATGTATAAGGTAATTGTTAAATCTTATTTGCGTGTATGTTTTTTGAATTTTGGGGAACCTAGTTCCTTTGGAGGATCCTTAAACGTAAGATTTTGATCATCGATAAGATTTTGGGTCTTACGATTAAAGGTAAAGCATATATTCATAGAATGTCCTGGTCCTTGATGACAATCACAATAAGTATTCACATCTTATCCTTTGGGTAGAGGTCAACTCATATCAACCTTAATAAGATGAAGGAGAGATATAAGCTGACACTCTAGTAACTACAAGAGCAATGAAGCTGGGGACTCAGGTAAACATGTAAATTATTTTCCTTGGTGCATTAGATAAGACAAGTCAATTATGTTATTATGTAACTGTGTTAACCATGGTGGTTGTTTCTTTTTTAGGTTCAGGAGGTTTTAGATCATAACTTGGTTTAATTGAAAATTTATACTAGATGTAGATGCAGCTAGTGTGTTTGCTACATACTTGAGCTTATTCAATGATACAAGCTTCATTTCATGGTCCCATACAACATGGCATAAGTCATAAAAAGATTAAAACTTCTTAAAGACAATGGAATCATTTAAATGAGTAAGCAATCTTTGCTTGAATATATTTTTTAACCCTTTGTTTGCCATAGAACTGATCATTTTGGCTAACATTATCTTATATCTCAAGACATATTCATTGATAGGTTGATTGGTCCCTTGTTTGACTATGGCAATTTGGGCATAGGAAACCTTTTTGGAAATGTTAATGGAAAAGTGTGCTAAAAGTTTAAAACTTTTTTTCAATGTTTGTAATCTTGTCTTCTAAGGTTTTTATAACATGAAGGAATGATTGAACTGTAGGTCCAATGGGAGTTAGATTAACAAGTTGAGTAGTCACCAAAGGGGATGAAAACATGATTTGAGTAGTAATAGGCATTGAAATTGGTATTTGTGTTGAAACAATGGGTAATTCTATAATAGATGTATCAATAGTAGTTTCAGAGAATAAAGATTTAAACACATAATATGTGCCCCCATTAGATGTATTTAGTTGTAGTGTGTTCAAGGGGAGGGATTTGTCCACTAAAGTTTTGGAAATTTTGGCTTCAAGTGTAGTTTTTAAGACCTTATCAAGATCTTGAGGATTTTGTCGAATGCGGTCATGAAACAAGGCAATTGCATACACATGATCATGGTCTACTTGTTCATTTTCATTAGTTTATTGATTTTCATTGTCATAATCTTCTTCTATGATAATTGTATCAATATTTTGTTCATTGTCCACATGGGTATCATCATGATCCAAGGTATGAGGTCCCTTATTGGTTTGAGACATCTTGGATGGGTGAAGGGGAAGCTCAATATGTTCAATACACACACCCTCAATCTAGGGCTAGGCCTAATTTGCATGCAAAATAATACAAATAGGAAATTAAGAAGTACAACAATATGAAACCCTAGTTAGTTTAAAACCCTATGAATCAAATAAAATTGCATTCACATACATCAGGTTCACCAAATGTTTAACCCTAAAATGAAATATGTTGTATGTTTTCACTTTAAGCTTAGGGTTAAAAATATAAAAATGAAATGGCATAAGGGTGATAATCATATCTATAGCAGGCCAATTAAATGTTAGACTAAGATGTAAACATACACTGAATTTATTATGCTAGGATAGTCTAAATATGAAAAGTACAATCAGGATAGATATATAAATGACAAAGAATAGAAGTACTTAGCTTGTTCTAATGTTAATGTAGTTCTGCATTTGAAACAAACTAAAAGCAGGCAGGAAGATAGACCTGGAATAGTTGTCAGATTTTGGATCTAGTGTCTCTAACTACTTAGATAGTTGCATTAATGCTACTATCTGAGTTCGATGATAGTGTCATGTATGGAATATCTTGTGAAATAAGATGCAACCACCTAGATACTTTTAGGTTTGGCTTCGCCTTTGCTCTAGTCATTCATATCAGTGTCATGCACAATCAATCCTTGTGAAATGGCAAAACCCTAGCTTTTCATCTTAAATGTGACATTGGAGAAAAATGGGTTAGTAGGCACATAGTGTCAAGCTAACCCCAATGACCTCATTGTCAAAGGGTGCTACCTCCATAGCTGATACTCCAGAAGGCCTTAAACTCATGTAGTTATCTCCTACATGTTAGCTTGTGTGTAAAACAAGTACAATAAAGATCTAACTTGAAACTTGGCAAATTAGGAACTTGGGTTGCTCCTTTAGTACTTTAGACTAGTAAATGTGTAGTCCTTATGATTGGTTTAGAAATAGGGAAACTTTAATTAATTAAATGCTTAATAGAGTGTTTTTGACAAGTGCCTTGGTCTCTCTGGTCTTTTCTAGGTGAGGAATGAATGAGGGTTGATCTTGTATTTATATCAATTCCTTTGGAGTAATCACTCGCATTAAAGTACTTAGGCCGACCATTAGAATACATTTTATTTGTAACTTGGATGACTTTAGGGCACTAGACACTTGTGTCGAGGTGGGACAATAATGTCGATGTTATTGTCTATCCCGAATGTTAGGGTGTCCACGGAGTAGCAAAATAAGTAAAGGATTATAATTTGTCGAGGTGTAAGATAAGTACCTTTTAAACATTCTAGGCAATATAGAATATATGTGTCATCAATATAAGATTGGTCGGACTAAGAGATAGGCCAAGGGGCACAAGATAGAGCAGATGCAAGGCTTGCAGAAACAAAGAGAGTGTAGAACTAAGAAGAATAGCCAAGCTCTGAGTTTGCCAAGTGTACAAGACCGAGGTGTTACATAATCACAAAATATTGTCTACAATTAGATACTAAAAAATTTCTATGGATTTTCTATTTAGCCATTTGATTTTAATTTTTAGGTTAATTAATCCTAATCAGCGTCTAGGTGTTTTATGCAATAATAAAATTCAGACACTCATTCCAGTTAATTGCTCCAAAACATTGCTTGCAAAATAGTAATTTGACTTGTGTTCATTTAGACGAAACTAACAGTTGTTTACGGTGTATTACCCAAATCAAAGATGCACCAATATATTTCAAAAATTGCACGTGACATGTGCAAATGAATTAGAGCATTTTAATGGTATTTGGCCTAATTTGTACATTATTACAGAAAATTGCTCTGACTTACAATTTCAACACCCCCTCTCATAATTTATCTATTTAAGTAAACATTGAATATCTCAAATAAGTATGTTTTATATGGTGTTTAAATAGAAGAGTTCATTTATGATACAACACCACCATGAGAGTGTTCTCTTTTTGTTAATATCAATGTAATGAAACATTGAATATGACAAATAAGTATGTTATGTTTAAGGTGCTTAAAGAGTAGTGTTTATTTATGATTATATGATTAAACGTTGAAAATCACAAATAGGTATTTTTTTTTTGGTTTAAATCTATTTGCGAGGGGGAGGGCCCAAATACGACTCCCTTAGCCAAAATAAATGAAGTATATTAATTAATTTATGGTGTTTAAATATTAAGAGCGCAATTTAATGTTTTGTTTTGCTTTAAATTTAAAATATTTTCCAGAAATTTCGTTTCACGTTGGCAAATAGCGTGACATATCTAGTTAGGAAAATCTCCCTGTTAAGTATCACGGAGGGTGCGATATACACATCTTTTACGGAAAGTCTATTTCCTTTATCAGCGGTGCATGCTTCCGGCGGAGTAAAAAAGCACCACATATATCACGCGCACATGTACAATCAAAAACCACAAATATTTGGAATCAAAACGATTCCCTTTAATCGTCCCGTGTCCACCTTCAAAACCCACCCTTCTCTCGCAAGATGACCGCACGTTAACGTTTCTTTTATTCCCACGCAGAAACCTAATAATAACAGGATTTAAGATTTGTAGCCACAGTCACCGCTGCGGGTGACACGTGCTACGCATAACAGTCACATCTGTCACACATTCATTTGCCCGTAACGACGACATCTCGCAGCTATAAATGTAGGATATGGACATGTAGACGCCCATATATTTTTTACAACAAACTCTCTTTACTATTTATCGAGGGGAAAACTGTGTATATACCCAACACGCCATGAGAAGGGGGATACACACAGCCGAGGTCATCAAGGTCGAGCACCGCTGATGAATTCGGCGTCACAACGTTCGCGTGTCGCATAAACCAGGTACTAGTAGCTGTATACGTAATATAAATATGCCCACCGCCAAAACATATACACAATTTGCACTCATCAGTTACTTTTTAATGGAACTCCTTTCGAGGTAGGGGTTTATGGCTTAGTCTGTAATTCGCAGATCTTTAAGCATGCTTTTTCAGAAATATTGATTGGATACCTTAAAGCTTGTACACACTATGAATCACGCTCTTGAGCTGGGAATTTAAGGGATCCTTTGCAATTGACGGATCTTTAGTGAGTATTTATTATTTCTTTATTCGTTTCCAGGATATCTGTGCTTTTTCTGCTTCAATTTAGCAATATTGACATTTGTCGGCGCTTTACGGCGCTTTTTATTAACCTGCAACACTTTTACCTAAATATTACGTCTCTGTAAAGCCTGTAGCGTCGAGCCGTTTTTTACAGGCCATGGTCTAGTGGGGCTTTCCGGTCATTTTTGCGGATAGGTTTTGGTTTCTCTAGTTCTGTGCTCTTTTGGTGTAGGCGTGATGGTTGAGGGTTTGAACACGGGACCTTTTAGTTAAAGATATAATAAAGCTTTCATAGTGCATCATGAGTAAAAAGGCTTTTGGTAAGTATTGTTTTTCACACTTTAGTCGAGAATGTAGGGATCTTCACTGTGGTAAGTTTTGTGATGTGAACGAGGAACCCGGAGCCAGTAGACGGAGAATTGGTATGTTTTGAGAAGGAAAATATGTGCGGAAATGTTTTGTTTGTGTTCAGTTCATAATTTTTGAATGTCTATTGTGGGCAATTTGGTACATTTTCTTAAAAAAATCAGAAACGCGAATTATTAAATTCCCAAAATAATTTCCGGTTCTTTTTAATTATGTTGGATTCTTATAAGTACATTGAGATCGCAAATTATACCTTAAAGAGCGTGCTTGTTAAACCACTATTCACACTTTCACGGCCAGCATTCACATTTTACATATTAGAACTAGAACAGCCCATGTAGCAAGCAGAAATGGGCTGGCTGTACACAGGAGGGCAGCTCACTTGGTGTAAGTAAATGCCCTGACTTACTACTACGGCTAACACCAAAGGACTGAACAAAGTTAATATAAAAATGTGCTGAGTTCAAAAACAAAAAATGGTATTCAAAGTTAAAATGAACATTCTATAAATTCTCTGAACCCGTTCCAACTTAAACGGTCTGGATTTTTGGTATATCTAGACTGAGTTTTTTGTTACAGTATATGCGTAAGTTTCTGGGTTTGACGATCGACAATTTTTATATAGCTTTTTTATGTGTGCTTTGATGTTTATGTACTGCCTCAAATCTTATCCTGGAATTCATAAATCTGTAATATTTTGAAACGGAACTATGTGCTATCTATTCTAAATTATATTTCATCCCTTGAAATATACTTGGTTGGCTTTATGTCTGCGTAGTGATTACAATTCTCACTTAGCATTCTTTCCGAGTATGTTTTAGGGATTCAACGGTAACATGTATTTATGGTAATCTAATTTTTTCCTCCAATATCAGCCCACGATCAGGGAAAACAAACAGAAGTTGTTACTGTCATTGTTTGAGCAGTAAATGAAACGGACTAAGGGGACAATCCATGAAGGTCTTCAAAGCCTGGCGTTCTAAGTCTCAGTGTCGCCAAATCTTCCGGGAATTTGTAAGCTCATTGTTTTATGTCATTTTATATGAAGAAAATCTGTGAAAATCCCATACGTTTCTTTTTTTTCCTGAGAGGAAATGCTTAATTTTTTGGGGTATTTTTTCTTTTTAAAGTTTTCACAGAAACATAAGTTATTCCTAAATGCAGGGGGATCCAAAAGCGACGGGACCAAAGGGCTTTAGAATGAGGACAATTCCATCTTTGGGAATTTTGACACTTCTTATGTTGTTACTTATAAGCATAACCATGAAAGAACAGTATGAACAGACAAGGGTATATATTGTGTCCTTTCTACATATTATTAGAAAATCACAATCAAGTGTTGAAAGGCAACTTTCATGTTTGTTTGAAATTTAAAGGGAACCTTTAAATATATCCAGATTGAAGGAATGTGGCGGCCCTTTGATTCGGTGAAGATTCCAAATTTTTCAGTATCCAGTCATAGGAAATACCTGGCAAAAGAACTGCAGGAAAAGTGGCAGACCCATGTAAGTACTTTAGATAAATGTGATACAAGGCCGTTGATTGTGTTTTTCCTATGCTTAATTTATTAAAACCGTTGATCTGCCCTAGTGGGTATCTTTTAACGTAGTACTTCGTGTTATTACCTCAACAGTTTGCATGTCTTACTTATCACGAACTCTTGCAACATTCATCAGGATCAACGTAACATTCATAGACGAAAAAGCATTGAATCCTTACCACGTGGAATTGTCCAAGGAACTACTGATCTAGAATTGAAACCTCTTTGGAGCCATTCTAGGTCAAAGGTAAGTATTCAAAATATTTGTGATGTATTTCAGAGGATGATGAAGCAATCAAAATATTTGTGATGTATTTCAGAGGATGATGAAGCAATATATTGATTGTTGAATTTGAATCTCAGCACAGTGGAACTTATTGTTATGTTTGTGGATTAACTGCTGCCTTGGTTATAATCATAGAATTTATGGAAGTGTAAGATATTGTGAAGCTACCAATAAAACGTATAAAGCTTACAATTTTTAATGACCCATCTGGCTGAACTTTTATATAAAACGTACAATAATTAAATCACCCACCCAGAGGAATGGTAATGTTCCTCCTGCTTAGTGTCTCGTCAGTGTTGTACATGGTTCTGTTTTTGCCTCATTTATTTTAACTCTCCATCCTTGTCTATTTCCATGTTCACCCGTGTACACTCGTTTAACCAGGCACTCACATTAGTGTTTTTAATGAGGCCATGGATCTGGTCACTGTAAGTTTTGCTGTAATGGGTTCTGGTAGCATTGAAAACTTTTGAGAGTGTCACTTCGTGCATTGATAAAATCTTACCTATTTTCTCCTTTTTCCATATAAGTCATAGGGATAACACATATATACGTATAGAGTAATAAATGAACAATCTAGGATCTATATTCTCCAAGTTACAATATAGGTCATTATTGTACTTTTTTATCACACATTGCATGATTCACACACAAGCCAACACATAAGGGAGAAATAAAAAAGTATAAGAACCTCTTCAAAGTATTGGCTATGTAGGTATCACACATTGACATAGGGTTATTTGGGGAATCTTGACACTATGTTCTTATGAACCCATTTTTTTCACAACCACTATAAATATAAAGAATTGGGGCTTGATTATTTGATAAGGAGTGATAGTCCATGACCAAGATCTAAATACACCAAAGTGAATGTAATTGTGTACCTAGAAGCATCTAGGTGGTCACATCCTATTTTATTATTTATTCCATACTAGACATCTATGTCTTGTCCAAACACTAGCATTGATACAAACATCCTAGGTCAATGAAAGTGTCCAAAACTAAAAAATCACGTAATAAAGAATCTAATGACTATTACAAAATATTCTTATAGTCTTCTTCCTACATATTATAGATCCATATATGTATTAACCTTCCAATTGAAGACCTTTAATTTGACTAGAAGATCCGTGGGTGAAGGTTGAAGAGATTGTCTGAATGCCTTAACCTTTCTAACCAGAGGTAGACATTCGGGTTCCTAATGAGGCCATGGATTTGGTTACTATAATATTTCCTGTAATTGGTAGTATTGAAAACTTTTAAGGGCATCTCTTCCTTCTTCAAACTGTCATTTTACAATACGTGCAACCAGGCGCAGATGTGTGGGTGGAGGCGGAAGAAGAGATTGTTGTAATGCCTATAACTAACTAGAACTAGGGTTAGTGCCAGAACTGTCTCATTTTGAGTGTGGAGGGGGTTGTGGAGAATTCGGTAACATAGTACATTATTATTCATAACTATCACTTCATCTGTTTTGAAAAAACAATATGCAGAGAGAAGATACCTTCCATAGCTAAGAGGTGCATCTCTAAATTCCACAAAAAATTACCTCTTGAAAGAGGAGAGCATAATCACTGAGGGGTCTAGGTCAAAACAGTGCTTTAAAGCTCTAGCCTATAGGGTGGATTTGAAACTGTCAATTCTTCCATTGAAGATGAGACCAGATACAGGAAGTGGAGGCCACTAAAGGAGTCTAGCCGGACCAAGAAGAGAGGGAATGGCAGAAGGGGTGGGACTCAAATCAGTCTGTAGCCACAAGATCATTTGTTCAGACAACCTAAAAAGCAGGGCAGGAGGGAGGAAAAAGTAATGGAGAGTGACTAATGCCTCACGATCTCTGCAACTTCCTTTTCCAGCATTCATCTCATTCCTCAAACTCATGCATGGGCTTTGTAGACATAAATGAACTCCAAAATTGCTCTCCACGCCTTTCCAAAGGAAGAAGTCTTACCCGGATCGATTAGTAGGGGAATCCAAATTGGTGCTGGGTCCTTACCTCCAGCAGCATATTGATGGAGAATGCCGATGCTGTTAATATTAGAAGTGTAATTCCAAATTTACATTGTGTGCATTACAAATTGGATGGCTTCAAAACTCTAAAATTTTTCCTGCTTGATTAATGCCGGTATCCCCCTTTCTAATTATTACTCAACTAGCGAAATGTCCATGTCATGATGGGAAAATATAAGCAGCAAGGACCCCTCTTTAGAGATTAAGAGCAAATGTGGTAGAGGGAGTGGGAATGTTTTTTGTCCTATCATGTCCTGGATGTCATTGGGATATGGGCCCTGCCACAGTGGTCTGCAGCTCATTCTTTTGCCTTTAGCCAGACACCTTTGTCAGCTTCCAGTTCTGCCAATTTGTTACCATTGTGGTTGACATGGATGAGGGAAATCTTTCAATTTTTTTAGCTATCCAATAATTAGCCGTATCCATAATGGCTTCCAGCTTCCATTCCTTTACTCTTCCTCCCGTCATGGCATTAATAATCATTTGAGAGTCGCCTTCCACCAAGAGGTTTTCCCAACCATTGATAATATCAACCTGGAGTCCTTTTAGCAAATCATTTGAGAGTTGCCTTCTACCAAGAGATTTTCCCAACCCTTGATAATATGAACCTGGAGTCCTTTTAGCATTCCATTGCATCTGCTTGATTGTTGGTTTCCTTAGCCACTTCGATAGCAAATATCAAAAGAACTCAGAACTTGGATCAAGAGACAGACTGTTAATCTCAAAAGGCTTCCTTTCCATCTGTTGGTCCAGGATTGCCTTTAGCTGTGCCATCAAACTACAATTTTATCATACCCTGTAATGGGGTTGCCAGATCCCCTTAGGCTTTTTAACTTTTAAGCCTATCAGATTCTAACCCATTTTAGGAGACAAACGATAATGAACATTGAATATTTATGCTTTTAGATTTTTTAGCATTTATTGATACCCTTTCTTATGCATGAAGGAATTTTTAACGGGTTATAAGCTCATGTGATGATGCAAGTAATGAGAGGGAACCAAAATATATTTGACTCGTCAAATCTCTTGGAGTGAAGGTGCACATCTTGGATATGTAAAACCCAGGGTTCTGTCGTATTGCCTGTCTTGTATAAGACTTTTGTACTAATTTTCTCGCCTCTCTAATCCATTGGAAGATCCAGCAGTGGTATCATTGTCATTTGGAAATGTAACATCTTCATTAAACTGTTAGTCATAATAGCCAAATTCCTACTTGGTAAGGAGAAGACCCAAATTGGGATCCGTTGGTAGGTAAAAGATCCATTGGTAGATGGTGCACATCTTGGATGTATGAAAACCAGGGTTCTGTCATACCACTTATCTTGTACAAGAATTTTGTACTAATTTTCTCACCTCTCTAATCCATTGGTAGATCCAGCAGCGGCATCATTGTAATTTGGAATCTTAACATGCCCTCAAATCATTAAACTTAGTCATAATAGCCAAATTTGTACTTGGCAAGGAGAAGACCTAATTTGGATCCATTGGTAGTCAGAAGATCCATTGGTAGATTCAGCAGGGCCATCATTATAATTTGGAAATATAACATGCCCTCAAATCATTAAACTTCTAGTCGTAATAGCCATATTCCTACTTGGTAAGGAGAAGACCCGAATTTTGCTCATGCCCTCTCCTGTAATTGAAACATAAACATCGGATTATTCACAAAAAATCTGTCTTCCTTTCAAAATTGTACAACAGATATCCAAATAAACATAGATTCATGTTAAAGTTCTAAATGGTTAAATGTAAATCGATTATTCTATTACACTTGTAAAGTAGGAATAATTGTTTTTGTATAGGATGTTAAAAAAATGGTTTATATGGTCCAAGATCCACTAAATTTTTCCATGATGTGAAACCTGAAAACCATACAGTATAAGAGGAGCTACCATTTTCAACCTCTTAAATGGCCTTGGAGTTGGTGCCTCCACATATGTCCTGTATATCTGCCTCTAGCTCTTGCCCTGCATCTCCTCCCTCCTTTAAATTTCATTGCAGTAAATCCAGGCATTCTGTTACACTCCTGCACCATTTTTTGGGGTTGTAAATCTATATGGTTTTTATGATTTTTGAAGGTCAGTTTCATTCATTGTTAAATTCAGATTGATAAAAGAAGGGGTTAATTTATTTTCAATAATTCAGAAAGAAAGCCAAGAGAAGTCTGAGATTAGGTGTCAGAAAGTCTTACACACGGTCTCCAAAAACTTTCAGCAGTGTACTTTATTCTGCCATCGTCTGGATATGATAGTAACTGTTGGGTGTTTATTAAACACTTGGATATCTATGCCAGTAGTTGTTGCATCTAATGTTTGCATTTTATACATCCATCAATCATCCATATGGTCGAGTATAGCACGGCTGATATAATTCTTGACTAGAAACTAGAAGATATGCAAACACCTTACTTAATGTTTGATTGCGACTCTTCTACAGTGTTTGAAAATAATTGTAACAGGCTGCGGGAACTCTGTAACAAGCATCATAAAATTCTAAGTTATATTCCAATTTTTTTTGACAGGATAATGGGAAGCAGCATAAAAATTTACTAGCCATGACTGTTGGAATTAAGCAGAAGGAAAATGTTAATTGCATTGTTCAAAAGGTTTGTAATTGCATTACAGAGAATTACTTATATTATCATATCTACAAAGAATTTCCTCTTTGTATGTTGAATTATTTATTATTATTAATATTGGAATTTGATGTCAGTTTCTGTCAGAGAATTTCACTATTATACTGTTTCATTATGATGGCAATTTGGATGGATGGAAAGATCTTGAATGGAGTAACAAGCATATTCACATAGGTGCGCAAAACCAAACAAAATGGTAAGTGATATGCATAATTGTCATTGTTCTGAAAAGCTTCGATTATTTGATCATGTCTACTTAGTAAGACAAAAGTAATTGGTACCATTATTCACAGAAGTTTGAATATCTCAGTAGGGATTTTTTTAGAAAGGTTGGAAGTGAGGAAAACTCGGCCTGTTTTACTTAGTGAAAGAAGTCATCTGTTATTGCAGTCTTTGTGCTCACTGTTATTAGTATTGGCTTATTGTATGGGGAAGCAACACTTAAAATGTTTTAGTGCATTTATCATTGCTGTTTCAATGCTAAATGATGAGTTTCTGTCTGCAGGTGGTTTGCCAAGCGTTTTTTACATCCAGACATTACTTCAATTTATGATTATATATTTATTTGGGATGAAGACCTGGGGGTTGATAATTTCCATCCTGGAAGGTATATGCAAACTCTTCAAAAGACACAGACATAACCTTCCTTATCGGCTACCTTGTTACTTTAGCTATTATTTAAATTTAAGAATGATTCTTTGCATACAAGTGAACATTGAACATGGTACAATATTAAGAAAAGTCGTTATATTTCCAGGTTTTTGAAAATAATGAAAGCAGAGGGCTTGGAGATTTCACAGCCAGCTTTGGACCCTAATTCAACCGAAATACATCATAGGATTACAATCCGAAATAAGACAGGAAGGGTCCACAGGCAAGTGCATTTCTGATGAACTGCAATGTCTAATGTTTATTTCATTGTATGTGCATATTTAAGAAGCCTGTCTTGTGAAAGTACTAATGAGCACATACTGTTTGTCTGCTTAGTCAGACGATCACATAATTATCGAGGGAATGTGAACTGTTCTGCTACCAGCTTCGAGCCTCCATGCGCTGGGTACTTCTTTCACCTCTTATCTTGTGCTTTTGGAACCGAGAAATAGCAATCGGAATCTTGTATTGCATTGTTTTAAAATAATTTTGTGCATATATTAGTCAGAAATATGTCCTAAATCATAAAACATCATATAAACATTTCTAGGATAGCTTCCATGCATATCGAGAATCCGTTTGGTAAATGGCTCAAGGGTTTATTTTTTGAAAACAACTATAGACACCTTGTGGTATTCATAAGATGTTTGAAGATTGAGTTTTGCATTTTAATTGGGCTGGTTATTGGAGACATCTCAATTTTCAACTTATCTTCTTTAAATGCTATTTGAGATATTATATGTTTCTAGAAGTTATTCGAGGGAGCTTTTGTAGCTTTGATTATACTTCATTACCATTTGAGGATTTGTGTTTACTCTCAGTTTCTTTTTGGGACTTCCTCTTGCAACGAAGATGTAGTATATGAATTTTATGCTTCTTCATCATTGTGATAACAATTGTTCTAGCATCTCATTCTTGCACTGGCATGAACCAAATTCTGTAGAATCTCTGTACATCTTTTGTATTTTTGTTTTCTTGTGAACATACATCTACAAGTTCATGCACACACATAAACGTTTAGGTAGAAGATATGCAAAGCTGGAATAAGCAGACAATATAACGTATGCCATATAGTTATTTTTTCAATTATCATTTTGTTTTTCTTCCCAGATTTGTATAGGGTGTTTAGATGTTAAAGACATTGTCTCATACTATCCAGGTGGGTGGAAGGAATGGCACCTGTTTTTACTCGAGCTGCCTGGCAGTGTACATGGCATCTTATCCAGGTAAAATTGCTTTATCTTTTCAATGGCTGTGGCTAGCCTTGCAACCACTTTAGGTGTAATGAAAATAACAAACCAATGTTGTTTCTTTGATTGATTTGCATTGTTGGATGAATGCATTTGAGATCTCAGATCCTAGTGTCTTTTTCAATGATTTCTGGGTTTTACAGTCCTCTGTGGTAAAAGTGAGAGAACTAACTATTATTCTGTAGATACATTATAACACATCTAGCGATGTTGAACAACCTGGTATTTGTTTTCAAATTTTTGGTGGTGTGTTGCAGTCAAATTCTTTTACCCATAGATTTCAACTGAAGTGTGGTTAATCTAAGGGTTATTTCAGCACTAATCAATTATTTTCTATTGAACTAATCAATTTATGCTACGTTACCAGATACGCCTGTAAGCCCCAGCTGGTACGGGTATGGGTATAGGGGGCGGTACGCCCCAGCCCCTGCAGGTACGGCTGGGTACGTCTGAGGACGTACCCGGGTGTACCTGCAGGGGCTGGGGCATACCCTGGCGTAGGGATGACGTACCCCCCGGAAAAAAGAGTATTTTTAAATTTTTCCCTCCTTATTTTGCCGGTCAAAGTCAAATATGGACCTCAAAAAACATTTAAAAACATTTTAAAGTGCATTTGCAACCCTAAAAGCATGAATCACACTCATTTTATCAAAAGATAACAACGCATTTACCTTTCGTTGCATTTTTACCTCCCATTGCATATTTGTTCACTCTTGCTGTTTCAATGGCTGGCTGTGTTTTCAAAATGTAAGCCTCAGTCGATTCATATGTATCTTCTTTATTAGGGCTGTATATAACAGCTAGGAAGGTTTGCCAGTGCAAGTCAGCAAGTCTTCCAGTTATTTGATTGTGTTTCAGCCTTGCCAAAATAAAGGGATTAAATTTCTGTAACATGATCAAGATGAGGGAGACGTTGAAATCAACAATGTCTTTTTTTGCTTATACTCTATGTCCCAAAAATATGGTTCTCCAAGACTCTTTTTGTGCAGTACATACGGTAAGATCATTTGCATAGGTATAATACGAAAGCTCAACTCTTTGAAAAAGCTCAAAGAAGAGAGTAGGCCATGGTCTTAAGATGATTTAACACCAGGTCATCTCATTGTAATCTTCACCAAACTGCAGAGAGTGCATTTTCTTTTGTCTTTATTTTAAAAGAGAGGATCATTCAATTATGCATCATTAAATACCACAAATCTGGTTATACTATCAATTGGATATTTCATTTTTGTCCATACATTGTAACATTTGCACTATGTACTTGTAATAAGACTAATCTATGTTCGACAATTGAATATTATGATATTTGGCATCGAATTATTAGTATTTTTTGTGGTTATTTAACTTATTATGTTTTCTCTATGCATATTATGTGGTTAATTTTGCTTATATGGCTATATATATATATATATTTATATATTTGTACGGCCGTACCCAAACACCGAAAAAAAAATCCCTCGTATCCATGCACCTGATACTTGTATCCGTACCTGTACCCATACCTGTATCGGCTACTTAGAATTTATGTGTGTACTTTTGTATCCGATAAATAGATAAAGAACCAAAGTTAGTATTACTTGTCGATCACAGATTTTTTTGGGCAGTTGATTATTTATTTTATTAATATGATTGGTGTCAAGAGATTAATGTGCAAGTTGCCTCCCTGTTAGGAAGGGATATTATATGAGAAATGTTAATGGATTAAGCTGGTTGCATTCAAACATTTTCGTTGTCACATTCTTGGTGGTCATATAAGGGGAGAGGTAATACATACATATTTGCAAGAGAAGATAATTAACTGTTATTTTTGGCAATAAATTTATATTCACTCAAGGGCTTTTGTGCAGAACGATCTCATTCATGGATGGGGGATGGATATGAAGCTCGGATATTGTGCAAAGGTCTGCTTTTCTGAAGTCTTTCCAGCATATTTTTTTTTTTCTGTTTTTTTTTCCCGTGTCAGAATTTGCATGATAATTTATTTAGTTGTATTTAAAACAGTTACATGTGCATACGCTGACAATATGTGGAATTCAAATATACTTTTTCTCTGCTCGGAGATATTGCAGATGTCATATATGACAGTCCCACAATAGCCATTCATGAGACATGCTTTGACAAAGTGTGAATAATGTGGAAGTAACATTAATATTTTTGAATTCCTGTTGATGTACCTGAATATATTGGGCAATGATTTTTTTGCTATGCTGCCTTCATAGATGAAAAATTCAATTGAATTAGGCTTATTCTTTGGGTAGCAAACTCATCTTTAGCTGATTTAATTAATTTACTGGAATTTAAATCTAATCCTAATCCATTTATTAAGCTTATGAAGTAGCTTCTTGTTTGTCATGGATTGTGATCAAAATAATTTGATATGTGAGGCTACATTCAAATAAAAACTGCAATCTTTGTGTATTACTTTAGTTATAAATTTACAATACTTAACATATATGTTAATTTTACATTAGAAAATGCCTGTCACATTTCACTTTTCTGTTTTATTTTATCATGACTTTGGTTTTAGGTTACAATTCTTAACATTCTATGTTGTTTAATTTTACATTATAAAATTCCTGTTACATTTCACTTGCTGTTTTATTTTGTGCCTTTCATTTGATTGGTTAATGTTATATTTACTTCTTAGTTCTAACTTAAAATGGTTTTGTTATTTCAGGGAGATCGCACTAAGAACATCGGGGTGATTGACAGTGAATATGTCTTTCATAAAGGAATACCATCATTGGGAGGGCCTTCTGCAAATAAGGTTCCTAGTATAACTTCAAATCGACATTTTCTTTTCCGGAAGTTTGATATTCTTTGGCAATGTTTGTGGAGACTTGAATGTGATTGTTCAAATTATTTGGTTTATTTTATTGGAGAGAGATTGCACGATTCAGTTATTCAATTTTGTAAGAGAGTTGTGATTAAATTGCATCTCCCAATATGAAAATGTTATAAAAAAAGAATTAGTTATAATTAAATATCTTTATGCAAGAACTTGAAAGAGAAAGTGTAATTAATTAACTGGAACCATCTTTTACTTATGGGGATTAGGTGGGGTCAAACTGCATCTCTTAACATTTATTAAATATTTATATGTAAGAACTTGAAAGAGAGAGAAAGTGTAAGTGATTAACTGGAACCATCTTTTACTTATGTGGATTAGGTGGGATCAAACTGTATCTCTTAACAGTGTTTTTACTATCCTTGGAGGATTTGGATACCATTCGAGTAAGGTAGCCACTTTCCACTTATGGGGATTAGGTGGGGTCAAACTGCATCTCTTAACATTGTTTTTACTATCCTTGGAGGATTTGGATACCATACGAGTAAGTAGCCACTTTCCACCATTACCTAAATTCACGGAGCCCTAAATATTTAAATAATTTATTAAAATAGACTTGCAAGATATCATTCTAACAGACTTGTGATGCTCCCACAATTTTGCTCAAATCATCCAATATCCTTACATCGGATTAGATTACACTTAGCAGACTTGTTCACTATTCAAAACCAGGATGTCTATGCACCGAATGTCAAAATACAAATCTAATAATATAGCAGTCACTTGGATTTAGACTTGTTTGAAAACAAGAAGGTGTGGTGTGATCTTATATAAATTGATATACTGTGATTTAAAGTTATGGTACTAAAATAGTGTCACAATGTTCCATATTCAACATAAAGATTGACACTCCACATCCAAAATAAGAAAGTACAAATTTTGGATCGATCTAACCATAACGAGTTAAGATAACTAATTTTTGGCCAACGTGTTTTGGAAACAATAATTCTCACAGAAAGCCTTTTCCAGAAAGTTTTATATTAGGAAGACCCTTACATGCAGATACAATTCTACAACGTTTCCTTTCCCAGTGTGTTTTATAAGCCTTGCCGACGCTCCTTACTCTCTATGAAAATGCTAATTCCTAAATTGAAGTATAATTTAGTAGAATTCATTGCAAGAGATTTTGTTGAACGGTCATGTTTATGGTTGTAGAATTGCTCCATACATGAATGACAATGACGTGTGCGTTTATTTTGTACTTGCATAACTTCTCAATCTCGTTTATTTTGTACTTGCATAACTTCTCAATCTCATTATCATTTGATACTCATTTGCCCTAAATTTCAGAAAATGTGTTTGGATTGATTAAATTCAATAAGTTTAAGAGGAATTTGAGATCCAGTATTTTACTGTAGAACTAGATTTTCTTGAGAGATTCCTTGGAGCACTGGGGTTAACATTGATTGACAAGTTGTGTGTCAATAGAACTCTCATAAATGACTTAGCTTAAGCGACTAAATACTGGTTATTCTTGATGATACTAAATGCCCTATTGCTTTTATCTTTTTTTTTTCCCCAAAATGTTGGTGGTTGTAGTAGTTAAGATGTCCAATCTCGTAGCAAAATTTTTGATAAACAAGATATTTTAACTCTTTCGTGTAATATCCCGAATCTTTCATACTGCATTTGTACGTTGGACAATCTTTAGGATGGCATTAATGGGATGTGGTTGGAAGTGTACTAAACATGAATAAGTTGTGGAAAAGCAATAGGCATCAATGACTTGGGGAGCACAGAAGAATTTGTAGGAACATTTTAGTTAGGAATGTATTGGAGTTATTATCAAGTGCAGACTTTATTTTCTCGGACCATATTAACATTTTAACTGTATCCTGCAACATCTGTGCTAATGGTCTGATACATGGTGCAGTTCCATCTTTCATATATATTTATTATTTCGATACCGAAATTTCTTTGTGCATTATACAGTAAACAAATAGCATCCGTAGCTGTTGTTATCTTTATCGTATTATAATGCTAACTAAATTTTTTAGGCACATTTTGAACTTTATTCTACAATTTTTCTATGGTGGAATTGTATATGACGTTTTTTCAAAATATATATATACATATGCAGACACTAACATGTTTTTTTGTTTTTGTTTTATATTGTGAATAAATGTCATGCAGAGTTCTGTCGCTATTGCACCTGCACAACGCTCTACCATCAAGGTATGAATTACAGTACACTTTTACCGCTGATTTTTCCTTTTATTTTTCCTACATATGTAATATTAAAATGTTTTGGTCAAAAGTTGGGACGATTAAATATTCTCCGTAGCCAATTGTTGTTTTTCAGTATATTTGTTAGATACATCTTGCTATTGTCAAATGCATTAGATCTAGCCATTCTCAAGCATTTTAGAATTATGTTCTGCAGGCGACAAGTGCGGGAAAAGTTGATCCGAGATCTGAGGTGGGTAATATCGTGTATATCTATTTTCCATTATTCTGTTGATGTATAAAAGAAGCCTGTTGCTGCGAGGTTCCGAAGTCTCCTCTGAAGTGTTTATTCCGAGAATCAGAATCATTTAATTTTAAATAACGATGTTCAATATCACTTTTTTATTTTCTGCTCTCCTTTCCTATTTCTAGTCAACATTTTTATTGCCCTAAAAAGTGACATATGATAAAACCAAAGGAGTAGGAACATGAGTATTCAAACTAATGAAATACGGAAGCATGAATATTAAATTATGGAAGATAAGAAGAAAAGTTAACGTTAGAATCAGACTCAACTATAGTAAAAACTTCCACCGTTAGCAGTATCTATCAGAAGGGATTTGGAAGGCAGGTGGTAAAGAAATGAGGATGGTAGACGAAATGAGGAAGACATGTGAAATGAGGAAGACATGATGGTATGTGCACCAAATGACATAAAAGCACATGCATAAATGTCCCTTTGTAGGGCTAGTCTGACACAATTCATTGCTGTTCTTTTATCTGGTGCTCATTGGCAACTTGAATAATCTCAACTGGTGCACATTGATAGCAACTTGGGTATATGGATATCTATGGAGATGCTTATTCAACAAGTCTTCGTCCCCCCCCCCCTTGTGTCATAAGGATAAGTAGACCAATATATAACAATGGTGGAGCAAAATAAAAACGTTACCCCAATTTGGGATACGCTGGCCCACGATCATGTTTACACCTTCGAAAGTGAATTAATGTCGGGACATTTTCCATTCAATAGGAGCTTTGAAGACAAGCCTACATAATGCCCATGCAAATGAAAACCAAGTAGCGCATTTATTGCAAAGCCAAACCAATTCAGAGCCGATACAAAGCATTATACTTGTCTGCATATGTAGAAATATAACAAGCCATTGGCCACCCCAAAACCATAATACAGAACGAAATGTCTTTGGTTGGAAGCAAATGGTTCTTACTATTTCACATTGTTATCAGGTCAGAAGTAGTGAAAGTAGGGAAGTGCTACTACTCAAAATGGTGTATGATGCTGAAAATTAACACGAGAACAATATTTTGCATTTCGTTTGAAGAACAAATGTTTTCATCTGCATTTTGTGAGTGGAGAAATGGGGGGCATTAAATGGTCAACAATATTGGGATTAACCTTTTCTTCCATTGTATGGCTGGCAGATACGAAGGCAGTCTTCAGCTGAGCTACAAATATTTCGGCGACGTTGGGATCGAGCTGTGCAAGAAGACAAGAATTGGGTGGACCCATTTGAACGTTTAAAGATAAAAAACAGACCACCTTTCTATAAGAGACCTATGCTACGACAGAATCTTCCCTAGTACTTGGGTGGGTTCCATTTGAACGTTTGAAGAAATAAATCAGACCTTTCTACAAGAAACCTATATGCTGCAATACTTCCCTATGAAGGGTTAAACCAATTCTTAATCAGACCTTTCTATAAGAGATCCCTAGTAAGGGTTAAACCAATTCTTTTCATGTCAAGAATATCATTTCCATCAAGTTCCATTCCCAACCTGTCGACGTCGTTCCAATTATGGGCATGTTCTTCTTTTTTCCTCGTCATGGAAACCGATTAGTGGGTTTACTATCTCACTATGATTTCCCCTCTTGAGCTCTTGTTGCTGATGCAAATTCTGTGTCAGGAGATCGGGTGAATGTATTATTATTCATTTATTTTTATGTGACTGTTTCTTGCTTATGCCCCATAAATGCAATTGAGATTCCATGTTTCTTCACTATGTTGGCAGATTTTTAATGTAATATAACTCAATTGCTTATTTGGCTTTCCGACCCTCTTTAAAGAAGAGGGATCTGATTTGCCAGTGTTTTCAGGGGATAATTTGTATTTAAGATGACATTTCATTCCAATTTCATTCTTGTTCATTTCCTTTCTTTTCTTCTGTTTTTAATCCTGAGAAATTATTTTCTGATCTGTCCAGCAAGGTATGTTAGTTTAGGTAGGGGTCTCATGATGGGGCTCCTTAATTATTTTTAAGGGGTACTGTTAAGAAATTATAGTCGTCAAGGAGTCTCTTTCCTTAATCAGGAGTCGTCAAGGAGTCTCTTTCCTTATTAGGAGTCTCATGATTTTTAATTTTTTGTACAATAAAATATTGTTGAGAAAAATTGGATATAAATATACAGTTGGCAATAGGAAGAAGCAGTCCCATGATTTTTTTATTAAATTTTGTACAACACCTAATGATGAGAAAAATTAGGAATATTTTATTTAGAAAAATTGTTTGATTTTTTTTAAAAAATTGCATATAAATATATATTTGATATCAAAAAAAGAGCAGCAATGTAAATTTTCAGCATCCCACTGCTTTCTACCTCTCAAATTTTTTCTAAATAACAGTTTTACTTCTTATTTTAAGGTGTAGATATTCTATAAGCAGTTTTTAAACTTGGGAGGGAGTATAGATGAAACCATTCTATTATAAATTATAGAGACAGTAACTCTCAACATAGGACCCTGTTATAATCGTTTGGTGTTGAGCATTCAAACTTGATATTAAATGTATTTCCTGATGTCGGATGAAATTTCTTGCACTTTTAGGTATCCTCATTTAGGGACGGAAGCTCCCTGAAGGAAATATCTGGTGTTTATAATTGGCTATGATATTTTATTTCTTTCTTAAATTCTGCGGGAACATTATTTAGACAGTTTTATATCAAATGAAAGCTTTTGCTGACCAATTATCAAAATTAACAAGGAAGAAAAGATCGACTCACTTTCATTAATAGATAGCCCTGCTACCGAAGAAACATTACTTTTGACTCTATCAGTAATTAGAAACAAGGTTGACTTCTATTAGTATATAGATGAATGGAAAATTAATCGCAGCCATCTTTAAAAGGAAGGAGTCACCAAGGTTGATTTACTAATTAGGTCAAGAGGGGGATGAATTCATTTTGCATTGATCACCAGGGCCACCAACAAAACAACATCTGTATATTGCCATTAGTTGGAACTCTTGATGTTTGTCCATTTGCATTAGTCAGCATTATACAATTATTTATATTGTAAAATGTGACAAATTATAATTTCAAAATTACAATCCTAACAAGAATGTATATATCTGTTACAATCCTAAATAACAAAAATGTATATTTCTGTTAGGGTCACATTTTATAATAATGTTGTCTAAGGTTGTAGTTAGCATGTATAAATGAAATCAGAAATGCACTCAGACATTAATGGAAATGTTTCTTTAACATTAATGCACTCAGGACATTAATGGAAATGTTTCTTTAACATTAATGCACTCAGGATAATTATTTGTGTTTTTTTTCATTTATATCATTTTGCATTAGTTAATGCTAATTCATGATATTTGTTATATGGTGTAGTTGCAAAAACTCTAATAGAAATATTATAAAATGTGATCGCAAAACACAAGTAAATGTTTTAAATGCGTTATTGTAGTCTAATATAGGTCACATGACATTGTATGTTACCAAATTTTATATATGCTGCTTGCAATACATTGATATATAAAAGTTTTAATTTGTCAAACAAATTTTTTTGAATAAGTTTAAATGTTGAATATTGGGGATTATTATTTGAAAAGGATATATATTTTTGGCATTGATAATTTTTTTTTTTGGGTATTGATACTTTTAAATTTAAACACACACTCATTATTAAAAGAAAATATCTTTAAACTGTAGATATTGTTGTAAGGCGTTAACATAAAACTTTAAAAATATTGATATCATTATGAAAATGCCTTTATCTTTGTGATATTAGTATATGTTTGGGGTACAATCTTGTAAAGCAACATATATATTATTTTAACAAAATATGCAACTTAAAAAGATTTAAAATTTATATGAAATAATAATGGTATCATGTGAAATTAAAGTCTATATATAAATGTTTTATCATTTCAAGATAGTTATAGTCAAGATGAGATGCAACATATTATATTTTAATGAAAAAAAATTTAAAATAATAATTTTGTGCATACTTAAAAATAATTGTAGTCTATGATTTCTTCTAAGAGTTTCAAGGTTTTACAAATGCATGTTTGAGCCTTTGAGACTTCTATTGTGACAAAGGGAAATGAATCCATGCACTCAACCATAGCGTCTTATATTCACCCCTATTGTTGACTAACCTTTATAACTATTATCAAAGAGTTTGATGGAGCCTATAAGTGCATTTTTGAGCTTTTATGAAACTTCTACGGAGATAAAGGGGAACGAACTCATGCACTCAACCATTGACTAACTTTTGTAACCATTATATTATAATAGAGAAATTAGAAAGGTGATTAATTTACTAAGTTTACGTCCCTTTATCTTCAATCAACAAAACAACACAAAATATCAATATGTATACAATTTAAAGAGATTTAAATTCAAATGAAATAAAAATGGTTGAATGTGAAGGAAAAAACTATAAGAATGGTTTTTCTAGTCCTTTATATTCCATATTTGGAGAAAAAGAACACCACAAAATATCAAAATGTATGCAATTTAAAAAGATTTCAAACTCAAATGAAATAATAATAATAATTGTTTGAAGAAAAACTTAATGAAATAATAATGGTTGTATGAAGAAAAACTTAATAAAATAATAATGATTGTATAAAGAAAAACTTAAAATTATAAAAACAGTTTTTCTTAATCCTTTATGTTCGATGTGTGGAGAAGAAGACACTGACATTTTTTTTTAAATTATATATTTGCTCATGTTGTTTGAAAACATTGTCTTAATGTTTAGTCTAAATGTTAACTATCTATTTGTTCATGTTGTTTGAAAACATTGTCGTAGTGTTTAGTCTAAATGTATTTGTCATGGTATTAATTGGATAATTTTTTTTTTTGTTTCATTAATATTGAGAAGTAATTCCATTGTTTTAGAAAAAATTGTGACATGTAATATCTTAAATTAAATAATAATAATAATAATATAGAAATTGAGATATATGTGTGTGTGTGTGTGTAAAAATTGAAAAACAATGTTATCTTATGACAAGATTGTAAGCCACATGAGTTGGTTATCTAAGTGTTTCTATGAGACAATGGTGGTAGGGAAAGTATGCCTAATTTCAGTTGAAACATGATTTTGAGGAGTGTAGCAATAACATTCTATGGTTTTGTGCATACTTTAAGGAATTCTATAAATAAGATAACTTTTACAATATTATCTCCTACTTGAAGGATGTGCCAAGGTTTGACATCATTTATTTACATTGTTAGCTTTTTATTTTGTTGTTGGTATTTCAATTGGTGAGATTTAATGATATTTTTGTTGCTGATAGATTACTTGGTTTTGTTGATAAGTTACTTGGTTTCGTGGATGTTATTAAAATATTTCATTCTTTCATTCATTTAAATATTTTATATTGAAAGAATGGATTTCAAATTACTAAAATATTTATATCGATATTGAATTACTAATATATATATATATATTTAAATATTTTATATTGAAAGAATAGATTTCAAATTACTAAAATATTTATATCGATATCGAATTATTTATATATATATATATATATAATTTTATTTAATTTCTATAATGATATAATTATATATAAATTGGATAAATAAAAACTAAATATCAATAATAGTACATAAAGATAAGAGACAATATAGTGCTATACAAATTAATTATTATAGATAACCTAATAAATATTAATTGATACAATATGGAAAAAAGGTTAAGTTGGTAGTTCACTCACCGCTTGATCATGCACCATTTGATTTGACTTATCTATCATTTTATCATGTTTAATACAAAGAATAAAAGGGAACCTCGTTGTTCGCTTCCATATTACATTGTCTCTGATGTTTATGACCAGCTATGAAAATTATTAATAACAATATTCAACCTGATTGAGTACTTAGTATACATGATTTCATGTAATTGAGATATGAATAATTAAAAAGGAGATGGTATTGTGTTTTTTTGATTACCGTTACTCAAGATAATAGAAAGAACATTAGAATAATAACTTCTAAAAGGGTGTTAAAAGGGCAGAACAATTTAACCATAAAATTTGGATATAAAAAAAATCATATTGTAAATTTTATATTAAAACCATTATAAAATATCTATCTAAAATTTAAGTTTAGATAATAATATGTATATATTCTTATTTTAATCTCTTATTACACAAAAAATTCCTCTTATTTATATATGTATTCTTATACAATTAAGTGCAGTCTCATTAAATTCATACCCAGAAAGATTAACCATGCAGTTGTTTTTCATTTTTCCCTTTAATCAAATTAAAGGTTTAAAGGTTATAAGTCTTGGTTTGTTATATGCAAAAATTTGAGATATATTAAACACTTGGATATCTATGCCAGTAGTTGTTGCATCTAATGTCTGGATTTTATACATCCATATGGTCTGAGTATAGCACGGCTGATATAATTCTTGACTAGAAACTGGAAGATATGCAAACACCTTTCTTTATGTTTGTTTGCGACTTTTCTACAGTGTTAGAAGACGATTGTAACAGGCTGCGAGAGCTCTTTAAACAAGCATCATAAAATTCTAAGTTATATTGCATTTTTTTTACAGGGTATTGGGAAGCAGCATAAAAATTTACTAGTCATGACTGTTGGAATTAAACAGAAGGAAAATGTTAATTGCATTGTTCAAAAGGTTTGTAATTGTTTTACAGAGAATTACTTATATTATCATATCTACAAAGAATTTCCTCCTTGTATGTTGCATTATTTATTATTAATATTGGAATTTGATGTCAGTTTCTGTCAGAGAATTTCACCATTATACTGTTTCATTATGATGGCAATGTGGATGGATGGAATGATCTTGAATGGAGTAACAATCATGTTCACATAAGTGGGCAAAACCAAACAAAATGGTAAAGTTATATGCATAATTGTCATTGTTCTGAAACGGAAGCTTCGATTATTTGATCATGTCCACGTAGTAAGACAAAAGTAATTGGTACCATTATTCACACAAGTTTGAATATCTCTGTAGGTATTTTTCTAGAAAGGTTGGAAGTGAGGAAAACTCAGCCTGTTTTAGTGCTTTTATCATTGCTGTTTCAATGCTAAATGACGAGTTTCTGTCTGCAGGTGGTTTGCCAAGCGTTTTTTGCATCCAGACGTTACTTCAATTTATGATTATATATTTATTTGGGATGAAGACCTGGGGGTTGATAATTTCCATCCTGGAAGGTATGTGCAAACTGTTGAGAAGATGGAAGATATAACTTTCCTTATCGGCTACTTTGCTACTCTAGCTATTATTTAAATTTAAGCATGATTCTTTGAAATCCAAGTGAACATTGAACATGGTACAATATTAAGAAAAGTCGTTATATTTCCAGGTTTTTGAAAATAATGAAAGCAGAGGGCTTGGAGATTTCACAGCCAGCTTTGGACCCTAATTCAACCGAAATACATCATAGGATTACAATCCGAAATAAGAGAGTAAGGGTCCACAGGCAAGTGCATTTCTGATGAACTGCAATGTCTAATGTCTATTTCATTGTATGTGCATATTTAAGAAGCCTGTCTTGTGAAAGTACTAATGAGCACATAATGTTTGTCTGCTTAGTCAGACGATCAAATAATTATCGAGGGAATGTGAGATGTTCTGCTACCAGCTTCGAGCCTCCATGCGCTGGGTAGTTATTTCACATCTTATCTTGTGCTTTTGGAACTGAGAAATAGCAATCGGAATCTTGCATTGCATTGTTTTAAGATAATTTTGTGTATATATTAGTCAGAAATATGTCCTATTTCATAAAACATCGTATAAACATTTCTAGGATAGCTTCCATGCATATCCAGAATCCGTTTGGTAAATGGCTCAAGGGTTTATTTTTTGAAAACAACTATAGACACCTTTTAGTACTCATAAGATGTTTGAAGATTGAGTTTTGCATTTTAATTGGGTTGGTTATTGGAGACATTTCAATTTTCAACTTATCTTCTTCAATGCTATTTGAGATATTTATATGTTTAGATGTAGTATATGAATTTTATGCTTGTTCATGATAACAATTGTTCTAGCATTTCATTCTTGCAGTGGCATGAACCAAATTCTGTAGAATCTCTGTACATCTTTTGTATTTTTGTTTTCTTGTGAACATACATCTACAAGTTCATACACACACATACACGTTTAGGTAGAAGATATGCAAAGCTGGAATAAGCAGACAATATAACGTATGCCATATAGTTATTTTTTCGATTATCATTCTTTTTTTCTTCCCAGATTTGTATAGGGTGTTTAGTTGTTAAATACATTGTCTCATACTGTCCAGGTGGGTGGAAGGAATGGCACCTGTTTTTACTCGAGCTGCCTGGCAGTGTACATGGCATCTTATCCAGGTAAAATTGCTTTATCTTTTCAATGGCTGTGGCTAGCCTTGCAACCACTTTAGGTGTAATGAAAACAACAAACCAATGTTGTTTCTTTGATTGATTTGCATTGTTGGATGAATGCATTTGAGATCTCCGATCCTCGTGTCCTTTTCAATAATTTCTGGGTTTTACAGTCCTCTGTAGAAAAAGTGAGAGAACCATTATTCTGTAAGATGCATTATACCACGTTTAGCTATGTTGAACAACCTGGTATTTGTTTTCAAATTTTTGGTGGTGTGTTGCAGTCAAATTCTTTTACCCAAAAATTTCAACTGAAGAGTGGTTAACCTAAGAGTTATTTCAGCACTAATCAATTATTTTCTGTTGACCTAATCAATTTGTGTGTGTACTTTTGCATCCGATAAATATATAAAGAACCAAAGTTAGTATCACTTGTCGATCACAGATTTTTGGGCAGTTGATTATTTATTTTATTAATGTGATTGGTATCAAGAGATTAATGTTGCCTCCCTGTTACGAAGGGATATTATATGAGAATTGTTAATGGTTTAAGCTGGTTGCATTCAAACATTTTCCTTGTTACATTCTTGGTGGTCATATAACGGGAGAGGAAATACGTACATATTTGCAAGAGAAGATAATTAACTGTTATTTTTGGCCATAAATTCATATTCACTCGAGGTGTTTTGTGCAGAACGATCTCATTCATGGATGGGGGATGGATATGAAGCTCGGATATTGTGCAAAGGTCTGCCTTCTATGTTATTAGCATTTTTGTTACTACTTGATTAGATGCATTAAAAAGTAGATTGGTTGTATTTGCAAGGCCCCTGTTGCCGTGCTCTTGCTTATGAACTATTTGATCAGTGTATTGTCATGGATTGCGGAGTGTGGGCTCTAGATAAAGTTTTGTTCTTATTTGCTGAAGTCTTTCCAGCATATATATATATATATATTTGTTTCCCGTGTCAGAATTTGCATGATAATTTATTTAGTTCTATTTAAAACAGTTAGATGTGCATACTCTGACAATATGTGTAAATCAAATATATTTTTTCTCTGCTCGGACAATAGCCATTCATGAGACATGCTTTGACAAAGTGTGTGAATAATGTTGAAGTAACATCAATATTTTTGAATTCGTATTTATGTACCTGAATATATTGGGCAATGATTTTTTGCTATGCTGCCTTCATAGATGAAAAATTCAATTGAATTAGGCTTATTCTTTGGGTAGCAAACTCAACTTTAGCTGATTTAATTAATATTTACTGGAATTTAAATCTAATCCTAATCCAGTTATTATGCTTATGAAGTAGCCTCTTGTTTGTCATGGATTGTGATCAAATAATTTGATATGCTACATTAAAAAAACTGTTTTTTTTTTCTTTTGTAATATTTTAGTTATATATTACAATACTTAACATCTATGTTTAATTTTACATTAGAAAATTCCTGTCACATTTCACTTTTCTGTTTTATTTTATCATGTTTTTAGGTTACAATTTTTAACATTCTATGTTGTTTTATTTTACATTATAAAATTCCTGTTACATTTCACTTGCTGTTTTATTTTGTGCCTTTCATTTGATTAGTTAATGTTATATTTACTTCTTAGTTCTAACTTAAAATGGTTTTGTTATTTCAGGGAGATCGCACTAAGAACATCGGGGTGATTGACAGTGAATATGTCTTTCATAAAGGAATACCATCATTGGGAGGTCCTTCTGCAAATAAGGTTCCTAGTATAACTTCAACTTGACATTTTCTTTTCCGGAAGTTTGATATTTTTTTGGCAATGTTTGTGGAGACTTGAATATGATTGTTCAAATTATTTGGTTTATTTTATTGGAGAGAGATTGCACGATTCGGTTATTCAATTTTGTAAGAGAGTTGTGATTAAATTGTATCTCCCAATATGAAAATGTTATAAAAATAGAATTAGTTATAATTAAATATTTATAGCAAGAACTTGAAAGAGAGAGAAAGAGTAAGTAATTAACAAATGGCGTCGTAGCTGTTGTTATCTTTATCGTATTATAATGCTAACTAAATTTTTTAGGAACATTTTGAACTTTATTGTACAATTTTTCTTTGGTGGAATTGTATATGACGTTTTTTCAATATTAATATATACATATGCAGACACTAACATGTCTCTTTGTTTTTGTTTTATATTGTGAATAAATGTCATGCAGAGTTCTGTCGCTATTGCACCTTCACAACGCTCTACCATCAAGGTATGAATTACTGTACACTTTTACCGCTGACATTTCCTTTTATTTTTCCCACATATGTAATATTAAAATGTTTTGGTCAAAAGTTGGGACCATTAAATATTCTCAGTAGCCAATTGTTGTTTTTCAGTATATTTGTTAGATACATCTTGCTATTGTCAAATGCATTAGATCCAGCCATTCTCAAGCATTTTAGGATTATGTTCTGCAGGCGACAAGTGCGGGAAAAGTTGATCCGAGATCTGAGGTGGGTAATATCGTGTATATCTATTTTCCATTATTCTGTTGATGTATAAAAGAAGCCTGTTGCTGCGAGGTTCTGAAGTCTCCTCTGAAGTGTTTATTCAGAGGATCAGCATGATTTAATTTTAAATAACGATGTTCAATATCACTTTTTTTATTTTCTGCTCTCCTTTCCTATGTCTCGTCAACATTTTTATTGCCCTAAAAAGTGACATATGATAAAACCAAAGGAGTAGGAACATGAGTATTCAAACTAATGAAATACGGAAGCTTGAATATCAAATTATGGAAGATAAGAAGAAAAGCCAACGTTAGAATCAGACTCAACTATACTAAAAACTTCCACAGTCAGTAGATGAAGGAATTAAAGAGCAGAAGAAATAAAAACTTAAACAAGAAAACGAGAACTGAACCACTTGCTACAGCAATATTTTGAAGAAAAAGATTTTATTGATCTTCAATTTTCCTTGCTTACAATGCTGCGCCCAAGGCATCTTTAAATAGAATTGAATCCAAAACTAAACTGCATAACTAACTAAAATTAACTCTATGCTAACTGAGACTAAATTGCTTCTCTAACAGTTTAACTAACTATTTGTTAATTACTTAAACTAACTGATTGCTCAACTGTCAGTTTACTAACTGATTGTTTAACTGCAGCTAACTGCTTGCATGTGTAGAAATTATCTTGAGTTTCTAACACTCCCCCTTAATTTCTACTATTTACAACTTCAGTATTTACAATGCTTAAATTTTGTCTCTCATGCGGAATACACCACCTTGCGAAATACAATTGCTCAATGAGCGTTCATTCAACGTTTAAGACTGAGGAGTAGCCTGTCGAAAGGCTATCAACGAACATGCTTATGTCCAACACTGCAAGCTTCCTGCTTGCTTACCTTTCTTTCACTCAACGTTTAACTGCTCAGATTTCCTCCAAAAATTCTGTTGGGTTCTTTCCACGTTAGTCTAAATTTGCCAACGATCGGCCTAATCTTCAGACACTTTGACAGCTTCACTCGCTGTTCAACACACACACTTTCACAGCTTCACTCGCTGTGTAACACAAGCTCTGTGGAGCTCTTCTTTTCAAACACGACACTGCGGCCGTCCATGCTATAATCTTTAGCTTGGGCGCTCTTCTTTCTCTGCTACATTTTTTTTTTTTTTTTGCACTTTCTTCGACTGCCTTGATCGGCTTCGGCTCTTCGGTTTGCACGACTTTGGGTGTAGGCGGGGCCTCCTCGGCGGTCTCGTCTTTGGTCTCGGCCATCGGCTCATCCTTCGCAGCTGGCGTTTTCTCCTTCGGGGGCGGCTCGACTAATTCATTGTTTTTGATGGCGTTCTCTGAAACATAGTCGCCGACGTCGGTTAAACTACCGAGGTCAGTGAGGTGAAGTGCCAACGTTGGTTGTATTGCCGATGTCAGTCTTGTTGTTGGCCGACGTCGGTTTAACTGTCGATGTCGATCACTGCGCTGCCTGCTGGCAATTCCTGCGCTTTTCCTTCACGCGTTGGACTGCGATTGCTTCGCTCTCCTTTCTTGTTGTCGCCTCCTTGCTCGCTGCTTTCCTAACCAGGGTCCCCTTGGCTCTGATACCAATTTGAAGGAATTAAAGAGCAGAAGAAATAAAAACTGAAACAAGAAAACGAGAACTGAACCACTTGCTACAGCAATATCTTGAAGAAAAAGATTTTATTGATCTTCAATTTTCCTTGCTTACAATGCTGCGCCTAAGGCATCTTTAAATAGAATTGAATCCAAAAATAAACTGCATAACTAACTAAAATTAACTCTATGCTAACTGAGACTAAATTGCTTCTCCAACAGTTTAACTAACTGTTTATTAACTACTTAAACTAACTGATCTCTAACTATCAGTTAACTAACTGATTGCTCAACTGTCAGTTTACTAACTGATTGCTTAACTGCAGCTAACTGCTTGCATGTGTAGAAATTATCTTAAGTTTCTAACAACAGAATCTATCATAAGGGATTTGGAAGGCAGCTAGTAAAGAAATGAGGAAGACATGTGAAATGAGGAAGACATGCTGGCATATGCATCAAATGACATAAAATCACATGCATAAATGTCTGACACACAATTCATTGCTGTTGTCTCTTATCTGGTGCTCATTGGCAACTTGAATAATCTCAACTAGTGCACATTGATAGCAACTTGGGTATATGGATTTCTATGGAGATGCATGAGCTTTAGATATATGCCTTCAATGATGCATAAGTCTTTTGCTGGGAACACCCTTTTGTGATGAACCTTGACATAACATTGGTTGACCTGGAAATTGATTTTGAGCTCACCACTATGAGCCCATTCAATCCCAAGATCCTCAAAGGAGTTTACATGCGTGTTAATATCCTCTCTTAGGAGTGCTTCTCAGGGAATGATAGCTCAAAAGATGTGTGTTAAAATCCTCTTTGAGGAGCCCTTCTTAGGAAATGATAGCTCAAAAGGGGTTGCATGTGTGTTAATATTTTCTTTGAAGAGTGCTTCTTAAGGAATGATAAGATATTGGATAGGATTGATATGTTAAGGCTGGTTGAAGCCACAAACCAAAGAGATCCAATGGCATGACATTGATGAATGCGAAACAATGTCTACCAAGGATTGCCATGATAGATTTGGTGATTGCCTTTGGTCTTCACCTTGAGCGATCAAAATAAAAATCTTTGAATTGTTTATGTTTAAAGGTAAAGTATAGTGAGTGAATGTTAACCCAAATGGTTATTTAAATATTTTTTTCTTTCCATGTGTCATAAGGATAAGGAGACCAATCAAGATGAAAATCTCTGCACAATTTCTGTGTTTAAAGGTAAAATATAGTGAATGTTAACCCAAATGGTTATTCAAGTCTTCCCCCACCATGTGTCATATGAATAAGTAGACCAATATATAACACTGGTGGAGCACAATAAAAATGTTACCCCCATTTGGGATACGCTGGTTTACACCTTCGAAAGTGAATTAAAGTCGGGACATTTCCCATTCAATAGGAGCTTTGAAGACAAGCCTACATAATGCCCATACAAATGAAAACTAAAGTAGCGCATTTATAGCAAAGCCAAACCAATTCAGAGCCGGTACAAAGCATTATACTTGTCTGCATATGTAGAAATATAACAAGCCATTGGCCACCCCAATACCATAATACAGAACGAAGTGCCTTTGGTTGGAAGCAAATGGTTCTTACTGTTTCACATTGTTATCAGTTCAGAAGTAGTGAGAGTAGGGAAGTGCTACTCAAAATGGTGTATGATGCTGAAAATTAACACGAGAACAATATTTTGCATTTCGTTTGTAGAACAAATGTTTTCATCTGCATTTTGTGAGTGGAGAAATGGGGGCATTAAATGGTCAACAATATTGGGATTAACCTTTTCTTCCATTGTATGGCTGGCAGATACGAAGGCAGTCTTCAGCTGAGCTACAAATATTTCGGCGACGTTGGGATCGAGCTGTGCAAGAAGACAAGAATTGGGTGGACCCATTTGAACGTTTAAAGATAAAAAGCAGACCACCTTTCTATAAGAGACCTATGCTACGACAGAATCTTCCCTACTAATTGGGTGGTCCCATTTGAACGTTTGAAGAAATAAATCAGACCTTTCTACAAGAAACCTATATGCTGCAATACTTCCCTATGAAGGGTTAAACCAATTCTTAATCAGACCTTTCTATAAGAGATCCCTAGTAAGGGTTAAACCAATTCTTTTCATGTCAAGAATACCATTTCCATCAAGTTCCATTCCCAACCTGTCGACGTCGTTCCAATTATGGGCATGTTCTTCTTTTTTCCTCGTCATGGAAACCGATTAGTGGGTTTACTGTCTCTTTATGATTTCCCCTCCTGAGCTCTTGTTGCTGACGCAAATGCTCTATCAGGAGATCGGGTGAATGCATTAATATTCATTTATTTTTGTGTGACTGGTTCTTGCTTATGCCCCATAAATGCAATTGAGATTCCATGTTTCTTCACTATCTTGGCAGATTTTTAATGTAATATAACTCAATTGCTTATTTGGCTTTCTGACCCTCTCAGAAGAAGAGGGTCTGATTTGCCACTGTATTCAGGGGATAATCTGTATTTAAGATGACATTTCATTCCAATTTCCTTCTTGTTCATTTCCTTTCCTTTTTTTTAAATCCCTAGAGGGTCCCATGCTGGGCTAGCTAATTATTTTGAAGGGGTGAGAAATTATAGGAATTTAGGAGTATCTTTCCTTATTAGTGGTCTTATGGTTTTTAAAATTTTGTATAATATAGACTGCTGAACATAAGTTTATTTAAAAAAAAATGTTTGAAAAAAAAGAAATTAAACTCATATAAATATACATTTGACAACCAAAAAAAGTTTCCATAATTTTTTAAATTTTGTATTGTATTTTTTGTTGAAAAAATTAAGAATATTTTATTTAAAAAAATGGTTTAAAAAAAGAATAAATTTAATTAAATACAAAATATATAATTAGTAATAAAAAAGAGCAACATTGAAAATTTCAGTTCCCTATTACTGTTTTTTATTTTAAAGCACAAATATTTTATAAACAATTTTTAAATTTGTGAATATGTATATGACTATTTTATTTTAAATTATAGAAGCAATAACTTCTAGCATAAGATCTCTATTATAGTCCATTGGTGTTAAGCTTTCAGACTTTATTTTAAATGTATTTCCTGATGTTGGATGAAATTTCTTGCACTTTCAGGTGCTCTCATTTAGGGATGGAAGTTCATAGTGAAGGAAATATCTGGTGTTCATAATTGGCTATAGTATTTTATTTCTTTCTTAAATTCTGCGGGAACATTATTTGAATAGTTTTATATCAAATGAACGCTTTGACTAACTAATTGATCAACATTAATAAGAAAAGCTCGACTCACTTTCATTAATAGATAGCCCTGCTACCTTAGAAAAATTACTTTTGACTCACTGATCAACATTAATTAGAAAGGTGGTGGACTTACCTTCATTAATAGATAGTTGAAGGAAAATTAATCATAGCCATCTTGAAAAGGAGGCAGTTTATCAAGTTGAAAATCAGGTCAAAAGGGGGATGAATTCATTTTGCATTGACTACCGTAGATCAAGACCGCCTAAGCAGGTGATTAATTGCATTGCATAATCCAGCTGATCCATTGACCATCAAGCAAGCCCTAATTGTTGTAGGATCATATTCATGTAAGACGAAGACACGGCATCATTAGGATTTTGTTAATACTTAATTTGGTGCACATCCTCAATTTCCAAGTAGTTTTCATTGAAAGTATGATTTTCGGGGTGATAATAATTCGATTCAGAATTTGTTTTTCTTGGTGATTTGTAGTGAGTATAATTTGTCGAAATCAAGTTCGGGTGAGAGCCAACAAATGATTGAATGGAGATAATGAAAGATTGTAACCTATTTTTTATGTAAATATATAAATATCGCTTGATAGTAATTTGATTTAGAATTTATTATCTCTTCTCAAAACCAACGTACTGTTCTGAAACTATTTCATGAAGAAGGGTAGGTAAGATAGCTGTCAATAATTTTACAGACATAACTTACAAATAACATTACATAATGGTATGGGTTGGGCCATCAAACAGCGGGTAGCAAGATGGCCATCAAAGATTCAACTGACATAGATTGCAAATAGCATTGACATTCTTACAAATAATGTGTACATGTCTTCCAAATAACGTCGTGTTATGAGTTTGTCCATCAAAAATAAAGTTACATGGTTCGATTTGTCTAGGGGTTAATGTTGACGATTGACATTGTCTATAAGGAAAATAAAATGATAGTTATTCTATCAACATTTCTCTTCAAAAGTAATGACATATAACTGTAAAGAAAGATTGATCAAAGAGTAAATATATTTTTCTATAACTATTCACAAATATTTTTGTAATCCTTGTTTTTTATTCACATGCACTTAAACCTTCTTGTTTCATTGAATGTGATATTCAAAATATTTCCAACATATATTACAATTAATAAGTATAAATATATTCATAGGACCGTCAAATTTAAAACTTGTAAGTTCAAGGGGGTCAACCATGTTCTAGAAGCTTGAAATCTGAAAAGAATTCGATGAAATATCATATTTAACACTTTTTAATGAAGCATGTGCTTAGTTTATTCTTGTCAATTGAATTACATTTATCTCTTGCAACTATTCATTATGGAAAGGTTAAATGAGTAATATACCCTTCAATTTGAAATTAAGACCAACCTTTTAAATTTGATCATTCTTTGGGAGGCACTAAGGAATGCGCCAATTCACTTTACATCACATCCCTATTCTTACATCACTTATCCATTTCATACTATAGAACCCACTTTTCACCTTTTCCCCTTTACCAAGGATTGATATTTGTAACTGGTATGCATGCATTAAGCTATGTTAGATACTACCCACATAAAGGGTAGTATCAAACATATTGTTATTGTTAATTGGAACTCATCTAAGCTATGCATGCATTAAGCTATGATTGATATTGTTGAAGAAAACATGGCCTTAAAATGTAATTAGTATATGCCCCTCTTTTGAGATTTGGGATAAACACGCGAAGCTCGCATCTTAAAATAAATTAGACGCATCTTTGAAACATAGTGAACATAGAATTAAATATCATGGTGCCATTACGACATGGAATATGGAAATCAAAGTAAGTATATCATTGAATTTGTCATAAAAAAGAGTCGTAGTGCACATAAATATAGCAATTAGGAGCATGTGCTAGAAAAACATTTTTGCTTGTGTTGCCCAAATCCTTGTGCATGATAAGGAAATTGAAAACATAGAAAAATCATAAGCATAATGCATATTAACATGCGTATAGCTTAGTAATTGTGTATTATGGAAATCATGTAGCACGAAGTCCATGCTAAAAATAAAATCAAAGCATCATAACATTCTTGTGTCATGAGAACAATCACTACAACATGTGACCAAAATTTGGATATTGATTTCAATGTCTAAATGTCAAAATTAGAGGATATGTACGTATACAAAATTGGGTCAAAATTTCCACATTAGAAATCACTAAAAAATTTAACATAAAAATGTAGAAATTTTGACTAAATGGATTTATATTTTGAGGGTCAATTTCCACATGGTTTCGTTCATTTCAACATGCACATGTACGCTGAATTTTCAATGTATTATTCAATGCATGTCAAAATTTTGACATCAATGGCATGTTAAAAAAATTTAAAAAATATTAGTATAGCCATCAATGCTATGTTGCAGTAGTAGAGTCATCCTTGCTGTAGCCATGCTTTGTATATATTGTAATCATTTCTTTCAATCCAACAACATATAGATGTTATAGTTTGTGAAAAAATTCACATCTCTTCTCTATGCTACCACATTTTGCAATTGATGTTGTATTAGAGGGCTTGTACCTTACATAATATCATGTCTAGATTGCTGAATAAGAGTATGTAAATCCATCAAATTATAATCAAAAGTGAATATTAGTTGTATGTTGTCATTGCAAAAACCATGATATAAATGCATGCAAAATGTGGTAGTATATACAAGGCATGTCAACTATTTGACAAAATTACTCAACAAAATGTGGTGACATGGATTGCAATGATAAACTTAGGACATATATGGTAGGGTTTTGTGAAGAGGCAAAGATATTAGCATTATGACTTGATAGGTTAATGACTTTAGTAGATGTTCCCATGTCTTCACGTTGGTTATGAAATTAAGGGATTTTTCTAGTTGTTATATTAGGATGCATGTAATCATTGAAAATTAGTTTGTCAAATAATTCACGTACTTTATTTATGCTTCCACATTTTTCAACTAATATTGCATTAGGGTGACCTCACTCACTGCATAATATATTAACACAATCATTTCATTACTTTGTTAAATAATTCAAAGGTTTCTACATTATCTTCATCCATCAAAGTATGATTGAAAGTGGATATTTGTCATATGTTGTAGTTGCAAAAACCTTGATAGAAATGTATATTGTAAAATGTGACCACAAAACACAAGTGAATGTCCTAAGTGCATTATTGTAGTCTAATGCAGTGACATGGCATGATATGTTACTAAATTTCATATATGTTGCTCTCAATGCATTGACATATTGTCATGCCCATTAAAAAAAACCCAACAGACATGACACAATAATAAACCCATAAAACACATCCAAACATGAATAGAAAACTAAATCCATTCCAAACATAAAATAATGTAAGGAGAATATTGCTACTGCCATAATCAGAGCATGCCACAAACATGAAGACCATAGTCCTGAAGTCATTTGGACAACACTTGGAATTATCCATGAGCTCAAAATCAATGATAGCTATGCATAAGATGTTTAAATGACCATCAATTTAAACCTAATTCAAAGCTGACGTAGCTGACACCCACATGGTAGATTTGGTGGCTCCAAGGCCATGGTAGATTTTATTTGTGCTCCTAAGGACCTTTATTTTCATGTGGAGTCCTACCACTTACCAGCTAGTCTAACAAGCTTTCATGTTGCACATGCAGCCCTAGGACTGTGGACCATCAAGATGATGCCACATGGCAACATCCCACTAGCTCGCTAGTCCAAAGGCTTTTCCCTCATCATGGAATTTGATGGGACTATGGACTATAGGGATGATGCCATGTGACAACATCCTGCTAGCTCATCATTCTAGAGGCAAGCTCTTTATATGGTATACTTTAAGATCATGAGTTAGTGGGATGATGCTACGTGGCAACATCCTGCTTATCCACTGGCCTATAGGCATGCTTCATATATGATCATTTTCAAGATCGTAGGTTACCGATATGATACCACGTGGTAACATCCTGATTTCTCACTAGTCAAGGGGTAGGATTCCTGTACGATCATCTCCAAGATCATGGGTCACTAAGATGATGCCATGTGGTAACATCCTACTTGCCCACTGGTTTGAAGGTGGGCTTATTATATGAACATCTTCTAGATCATGAGTCATCAGGATGATGCCACATGGAAACATCCTACTTACCCATTAGCTTGAAGGCTTCACACTCTGTATGATCCTTTTTAAGATTGTGGGTCACCAAGATGTAATGAAATTACTTAGATGTTCACAAAAAATGATTGTATCGCATACAAAATAAGCTAATATGAGAGATCACACAACAATAATTGATAGCAGCGCAGAAGATTGGATAATATAACAAAGCCACTTCGAGGGGGCAACCTCCACAACAATGCAATAAGAGAAAAATACTTAGCATAATGATTAAAGATTAACCACTACCTCCTACTTAGCCATGGTTATTCCATAGGCTGACTTATCTAAGAACATAAAGAAATGTAACAAGTACATAAAAGAGGTATGTAAGCCACAATTCGACCACACATATTCATAGACACACCAATGATTAAGGGTGTAACAAACCCCTCCCCTTCAAAACAATGTTGTACTCAATGTTGAAGCAATTTTGGATGTTGTTGCATAAATGCTTCATCCTCCCAAGTGGCATCTTCACATGGTAGATTATTCCATTTGATCAAGTACTCTATAATCGCTTTGGAATGCAGTTGCTTAGTGTGCATGTGAAGGATCACTTCAGGTTCAAGAACAACTCTACCTTCCTCATCCAATTCTGGTAATTCTATTTGAATGTCAATTTTGTGTCCAATGACTTTATTTAGGCATGATACATAAAATATTGGATGTATGCGAGTGGATGAAGGAAACTCTAACTTGTAAGCCACATTACCAATTTTTGCAAGATCGAATAAGGCCCATAATACTTAGGGGACAAATTTTTATTCTTTTTTTGTTGCTTCAATGACATCTGCTTATATGGATATAAGCAAACAATGACCCAATCACCAATGTCAAAATGCCTCTCACTTCTGTGTTGATCTACCTATTGCTTCATGCGATTCTAGGTCATAGCTAAATTTTCACGTAAACTTGCAAGGACCTCCTGTTGATGGTGAATATGTTCTTTAACTGCATGAACCTTATGATGAACCTTCAAGATTGAAGTGATGGATGGAGGGTGGTATCCATACAGTGCCACAAAGGGAGACATTTTGGAAGAACTATGAACAGAAGTATTATACCACCATTCAGCAAGTGGCAACCAATGAGTCCATTTATCCTATTTATCTGAAACAAAACAAAAAAGATATCTTTCCAGACATTTGTTGACTACCTCAGTTTGTCCATCAGATTGAGGATGATATAATGAACTATGGGCCAATTGGGTGCCTAAACATGCAAATAACTCAGTCCAAAAATTACTAGTGAAAATGGGATCTATATCACTGACAATGATCTTAGGGGTCCGATGCAATTTCTGAACTGTATTAAGAAAAACAATAGCTACTATACTAGAAACAAATTGCTGTGATAAAGAACAAATGAGCATACTTATTGAGATGATCCACAACAACCATGATAACATTTTGACCATCATATCTTGGTAACCCTGTAATAAAATCTATACATGCCTCTTCCCAATGTTGGCTAGGGATGGATAAATGCTGTAAAAGACCTAGGGTTTTGATGGTTTTGCCATTGTTTTGTTGATAGATCATACATTTATCCACATATTTTTGGACATCCCCCTTGAGTCCTTCCCAAAAAAAATCTTGCTTGATTCTATGATAGGTTTTCAAAAATATTGAATGACTCCCAATTGGAGTTACATGAAGTTCTTGAAGGATTTTTTGTTTAAGAAGAGAATTCTTACATAGGTACAATCTATCTTTATACCATAATGCATTACCCTTCCATGTCAATTTTTCAATTCCACCTAAACCTTGCTAAAGATTTTGAATCAAATCATGGGTAACACTATCATGTTCCCATTCTGATCATGCTTTGTCTAGCCAATTTCCCTGTAAAATGGTTATGGCACATAGCAATGCCTCAACTAATTCATCATTTTTAGATAGCACATGTACGACCATAGTATCCTTGCCTTTTTTGTAAACTATTTCAAAATCATATCCTAACATCTTAGCTACCCTTTTTTGTTGTTCTTCAGATGACAAGCATTCAAAAAAATATTTGAGACTATCATGATCAGTCTTTACCTGAAAGTGATGACCCATAAAATAAGGTCTCCATTATTTGACTGCATGCAAAATGGCCATCATTTCCGTCTCATAGATGGGCTTGTGTTGATTTTTACCTTTTAGTTGATGACTTTCAATTGCAAGTGGTTTGCCTTCTTGCATGAGTACAACACCCATACCATACCCAGATGCATCACATTCAACCACAAAAGTCTTGGAAAAATTAAGAGTGGCTAATACTGGAGTGGTGCACATAGCCAATTTCAATTGTTTAAATGCTCGGGTAGCTGCATCAGTCCACTGAAAGGAGTCTTTCTTCAACAAAAGGTGAGTGGGGCTGCAATACTACCATAATTTTTGATAACCCTGCGATAGTAACCAGTTAGCCCCAAAAATCTCCATAGTTGCTTGAGTGTCTTAGGAATTGGCCAGTCCACCATTACTTGGATTTTTTTAGGATACACTTTCACCCCTTCATGAGAAATTAGATGACCCAAATATTCAATCTCATAAGCCCCAAAAGTACATTTGGAAGGTTTGGCATACAACTGATATTGTTCCAAAATAGAGAGTACCTATTTTACATGTTGCAAATGGTCTTCCCAATTTTTACTATAAATGAGGATATCATAAAAAAATACTAGAATTTTTTTCTCAAAAATGACCTAAAAATAGTATTCATCAAACTCTAAAAAGTAGATGGTGCATTTGTTAGACCAAAAGGCATAACCAAAAACTCATAATAGCCCTCATGAGTCCTGCAAGCTGTTTTGGGTATGTCTTCATCATAGATCTAGATTTGATGATACCTAGAACGTAGATCTACCTTTGTAAAATAAAAATCACCATTCAATTCATCTAGGAAATCATCAATGACAGGAATAAGAAACTTATCTTTGATAGTGTACTTGTTGAGTTCTCTGTAGTCAGGGCACATCCTCCAAGTGTCATCTTTCTTTTTCACCATGACAACTGGTGAAGAATATTCACTTTGGCTATGAAAAATGATTCTTGCATCCAAAATCTCTTGCACCATCTTTTCAATTTCACTTTTTTGGGCATAAGGATACCTGTATGGCCTAATGTTGGGTGGTGTTCTGCCAGAAATAAGTTTGATAGCATCATAATGCGTGCGGCTAGGTGGAAGTCCTTTTGGCATGCCACCAAAAACAATAGAATGGGCATCAATCACTTGTTGCATATCAAGAGGTGGAGATGGTTGAGTTGGCTGTACTTCCATGAAAAAAAATTAAGCTACAAATCCTTCATCACCCTTATAAAGAATTTGTCATTTGATGGGAGCTAACAAGTTGTGGAGATTTAGCCCTTAGTCCCCTTAGCTTAAATGTCCTTTCTTTAGAATGAAAACACATGAATAATTCTTGGAAATTCATCTCAATAGTGTCCAAAGTGGTGAGCCACTGTACTCCTAGAATAATATCATCTCTACCCATGGGAATAACAAACATAGGAGAATCCAACAAGTAGTCTCCCATGGCCAGCTTAATACTAAGATATTTTCCTAAACAATTGATAGTACCACCATTTGCAATCATAACCTAAAATTTTAGAGCTAGATAAATGAAACAGTTTAAATGATCAATCAACTTACTATTGATGAAGTTGTGTGTGCTCCCAGAATTAATCAAAATAGTGACCTTCTATTTCTTAAGGAAACCCATCACGTTAAGAGTTTGGGGAGTACTAATACTTGAAAAGGCATGCCAATAAATATTAGGTTGAGAGTCTTTAGATTCCTCCTCAGGCCCTTCTACATCCTCACCATGTACCTCTTCATCATCGTCATCATCATTGGCACCTTCAATGTAAAATAACTTCTTGTCAGCACAATGATGGTCTTTGCTCCATTTTCTGTCGCAACCATAACACAACCCTTTGGCTCACTTATCCTCAATTTGTTGTTGTGTTAATCTGGTGGGCTATGGAAATGATGGTGTTGGAAAGGTGCGATCATGATCAGTAGTGAAAGTTTTCCTTTTGACCATCTCTTTTTCTTCTAACATACATGCCATAGGGATAACTTATGATATAGATGTTGGGTTAAACATTCAAACCTTCAATTAGATGCTATCTTTGAGGCCACCCAAAAATAGTTTAGTCAAATTTTCTTTAATGATATCTTCCACCCATAAAGAGAGATTCTGAAACTGATGAATATAATCTTTCATAGTTCTTGTTTGCCGTAGTTTGGCTAATTGGCTAAAATAGTTCTCAGAGACATTATTTTGATAATGAGCCAACAACTCCTCAGTGAAGATAGACTAGTTAATAGGAACACCATTCTTTTTCTTTTGAGCACATAACCAATGATACCAAATGAATTGCTCAGGTTCTAGATACAAAGATGCCACTATCACCTTATAAGAACTAAGGGTTTGATGCAACTCAAATAAATTCTCAATTTGGGTAATCCAAGTGAGAGGATCCTTACCATCAAACTTATGCATGTCCACTTTTGGCAACATCAATTTCATAACATCATGGGAGTTGTTGGTGTTGAGAGGAGGATTTGAATGCTGAAGTGGAGGGTTGTTGGGCTGAAATTGAGATGCAAGGGTAACCAAATGCATAGTGATATGATGCAATTCATTGTGAACCCTATTAATCTCTCCATGCATCCTTGAAACATTAGCTTGAACTGTAACAAAGTCATCATGCCTCACCAAGTTCTTTATATCTACTTGAAGCTAAAAAAACATCAGATTTGAAGTTCTAGATTCCATGTCTTTGACAGAAGGAGTCTTAGGAGTTTCTTTCCCCATTTTCTTCCCCAATTACTAGGACTTACCATATACAAATGCTAGGAGGGTTTTAACCCCAAAAAAATATACCAAGAGATGGTACCATTATGATTGCCTTGTTAAGATGAATCTAATGATTGCCTTTGTGCACCAAGGTAAAAATTTTTGCACCAAAAAAGTGTACTGACAAAATATACCATTATGATCATCTCGTTGAGACAAATCCAACGACTGCAATTGTGCAAAGGATTTTTTTTTTCCATTTTTTTTCAAAAAAAGTTTTTTTCAAAAAAGCATTTTGAGCAATACTACATTGATGGAAAACATTAATTCTTCCCAGATAGCAAGTTATGTTTTTTCACTCCTATCTCTCCCAAAAGTCACGCCTCGCCAAATCCAAAAAAAAAATACTACAAAAAAATTGCCCAAATCAAAGATCTGATACCAATTGTAATGAAATTACTTAGATGTTCACATAAAATGGTTATATCGCACATAAAATAAGCTAATATGAGAGATCACACAATAATAATTGATAGCACAGTAGAAGATTGGATAATATAGCAAAGCCACTTCGAGGGGGAAACCTCCATAATAATGCAATAAGAGCAGAATACTTAACACAATAATTAAATACTAACCGCTACCTCCTATATATAGTCTACTTAGAGATGGTTATTTCATAGGCCAACCTATCTAAGAACATAGAGAAATGTAACAAGTATATAAAAAAGGTATGTAAGCCACAAGTCGGCCACACATATCCCTAGACACACCAACAGTTAAGGATGTAGCACAAGATGATGTCACATGGCAACATCATGCTCACTTGCAAGCTCGACACTGAATGTACATTAGACTATGCTGACATCACTCTCAGGTTAGTGGAATGACAACACGTGGCTTTCTCCAAACTGTTGGGAAATCCAAGAACAACACACCTATTCTGATTCCACTTGTTAGGATCTTGCTCCTCAAAAAGAGCACAATATGATTACCAAATACAAGTAATTAAACATGCAAAATTAACCAGAAGTACAAGTAACTAGAATTCACAAATAGCACAGAATATGAGAGATAATACACAATCTTATATTAATACTCATCCAGAAAGAAAATACAATAAAGAAAATGCCACTTCTTCTCCACACCTCTCATAGGCTTCCCACACCTCAAGTGTATAGTAATTCTTCTTCAAAAGTTCACTCTCCTACCAAAAACGGTCCCAACACACAACTCACACACAGAATTGGTGTTTACCTCTCCAGCCAGTCAATAATAACCCTGCCAGTACCAAGCACTCTAAAGAACTTCAAGTAGATCTCCCATGAACTTGCAACCTGTAATTCAACAGACCTTACTTACACATGTAGATCTCCTACGAGCTTGCAACAACCTGCAACTCAATGATCTTACAATGGAAGGATCTTCTTTGCCTTCCTTTTTAGCTCATAATTACAATACATGCCAATGGGTCTATAAATAGATCCCAGACTTAAACAATAACTTAGACTCTTAATTTAGAATAATTATCCACGCAGCTCAAGACTCGAAATAGCCTTTACATGCAAACACTCAGTTCAACAAACTAACTGTTCATGCAACGAATAGTTTTGGAACACACAGGCGACCGACGTCGGTCCCTGTCTGACTGGTGCTGACCGACGTCGACCAACTCCCTACCGATGTCGATTGCCTTCTGCATTCATCATGATGGACGTCGGTTACACTACCGATGCCGGTACTTCTAGAACTCAACAACCTCTCCATGTCTGCAACAAGTTAAAGCTTTTAGCTCCATAACCTAACAATCTCTCACTTAGAGATAAATAGCTGCAACTGTACCTGTACCTATACCTGTACACCGTCTAGTTTGTTCTCTTGGCTTTGTATCCCTCTTCAAGATCACCCTTGAAGACCAACCACCACAAAACCTGTGGTGCACCTCCTTTCATCCAAATCACCTGCCACATCTGCATCTACAACCCATGTAGAAAAGAACTTGACCTTGCAAAGCATGTGCACCTGCTGCTGGTCCCTCTAAGAATTCACTAAACTGCCCTCCAGTGCTTCTCTCTCGAGTTGGCTCTAAATTTGTGACAACTCCCACTGCTTGGAAAAACTCAGGTTTAGTACATACCATGCACTTAATCTCATTATGTGAATCAAGACACTGTTCTGTGAACTGTCCAACCATCAACGTGTTAACCGGTCTCACACAATCATCCTAAAACAAAGTCAACATGTGACCTTCCATGTCCCTAGAACACACTCATGCCAAAGAATCTTGCTGCTCCCAGATTCTTCATGACACCCCTCTGAACTAGCTTTACCTTTAGTTTAACAACTCCCTATATATGTAACCCTGTAACAAGCACATCATACAGTAATATAATAATGTAGCTAATATTATCCAACCTGGTAAAGAGAAACACAATGATCAAACCTCCATTGTCCTGCAACTTACTCAAGACCATATACCCTGGCCTTCCGTCTCACGTATCCATTCGCACTCTTCCTTATCCTGAACATCCATTCATCTCTCAGTGCTTACTTCCAGCTGGCAACTCCACCAAAAACACCTATTTGGTTCTCCTCCAAGGAATCACATCCTTCATCCATGCCAAGCTTCCACTGTTTCCTAGATCTACCTGCTCTGCTTCTTTAACAACTTCCTAGTTCTTTACCATCAGTGAGCAACAAGTAGTGTAAAGAAGGGAAATGATGAATTTGAGGCTTACATACCTTTTAAGTTCTCCATATGGGCGCTTGAGACTCCTTGACAGCTTGTTGTCTGCCCAAAATCTGTCTCAGTGACCGATGTCGATCACATGTCAGTTTGCACCCGACTGACGTCGGTTCCATGCGACTACCTCATCGCCAACATTGGTTCCCCCTGGCTGACGTCGGTGTTTATCTATCCCTGAGTCGCTGACATCGATCTGCACAGAGATGACATCTATCCCTGTCTGGATGTCGATGCCAATTTTCTAACCATCGTCGGTCTCTATGTTTTTCTTGTGAGAAATGACTTCTACCCGCGAGCTCTTTTTGGATCAAACCCTTGTCCAAATCAACCTTGCTCTACTCAGAATTCTTTAGCCCCTTACGCTGATCTCTATCTGTCATCTTCTCCTTGAAAACCAAGGCTTTCCTGTTCTTGTCATGAACATTAGATTCCTTAAGAAACGTTACCTTCTTCTTCTGCATACAGAAATCTCGATTCATGCTTTTCAAATCCGAAAGCATACCCCTTGACTCAAGAACATGCATCTCCTTCTTATTCATGTGACCAAGCCTATTAAGCCACATCTTCAAATCTACAACTGAAGTAGATAACCGAAAAAGAGAATTAGTAATACAAGTAGATAGATAAAGCGTACCTACTTTCTTACCTCTTGCTACAACAAGTGCACCCTTGGTAACCTTCCAAGAGTCCACTGTGAGAGTTACTGTGCAACCCTCATCACCCAAACTTCTTATAGAAATCAAATTCCACTCCAAAATTGGGACATGCATGACCTCCTTCAACACTCATGTGTTACCTGTCTGCAACTTCAGCTTCACTTTCCCTTTACCAACCATCTGACAAGGCTTACTATCCCCTAAACAAATTTCTCCAAAGTCTCCCTGGACATACTCATAAAAAAATTCCCTATTTGGGGATGCATGAAAAGAGGCACCATAATCTAAAACCCAAGATTCTACTTTATCTAAGGAACATACCAGAGCATCCTGTGCAACGAACTCTGCAACATCTGCTTCTCCTTCATGTCCTTCATGCTGATCTTCAACCGACCTGCAATCTCTCTCTAAGTGCCCTTGCTTTTCACATTTCCAGTAGGTTATTCTACCATACCTGGACTTAGATCTCCTGCCTATCTTTGACCTTGATCTCCCACGCTTGATATTTTCTCTTTGCCTTCCCCTGCTTTCCACACTCAAAGCATTCCCTAATGAATCCCTTGTGCTTTTTCTGTGAATGTCTTCATTCAAGATTACACTCACAACATCATCCACTTTTAAGATTTTTGAAGCAGACGCAGTATTACTAACTGCCATTACCAAACTCTCCCAACTTTCAGGTAATGAGCATAAGATTAAGAGAGCCTTAATTTCATCATCAAAAACAATATAGAGTAAATTTAACTAGTTTACCAAACCATGGAAATCACTAAGATGACTATGTACAGATCCACCTTCTAACATTTGTAAATTAAATAATTGCTTCATAAGAAATACCTTATTCGAAGCTGAAGGTTTTTCATATAAATTTGCCAAAGATTCCATCAACTCTACCGTTGTCTTAGCGTGTGATAAGTTGGAAATCACAGACGATGCAAGACTCAACCTTATAGATCTCAGAGCCTTCCAATCAAGAACCTCCCATTCTTCATCTTTCATATCCCGAGGCTTGCAATCAACCCCACCCAACGATAAGTACAAATCTTTCTGATATAGATAATCTTCAATCTGCATCCTCCATAATTGATAGTTCTTGCCATTAAACTTCTCCATTCATAGCTTACTATCTTCTACCATTGCTCTACTCCCACTCAAATAGAAACCCCTGTGAGTAACCTGTAATCAACACACATTAACCAGATCTAATCTAATTTGTTAGTATCCCAACCAAAAGCTTTGATACCAGTTGTTGGGGAATCCAAGAACAACACGCTTGTTCTGATTCCACTTGTTAGGATCTTGCTCCTCAGAAAGAGCACAATATGATTACCAAATACAAGTAATTAAACATGCAGAATTAACCAGAAGTACAAGTAACTAGAATTCACAAATAGCACAAAATATGAGAGACAATACACAATCTTGTATTAATACTCATCCAGAAATAAAATACAATAAAGAAGATGCCACTTCTTCTCCACACCTCTCAGAGGCTTCCCACACCTCAAGAGTACAATAATTCTTCTTCAAAAGTTCACTCTCCTACCAAAAATGGTCCCAACACACAACTCACACACAGAATTGGTGTTCACCTCTCCAACCAGTCAGTAATAACCCTGCCAGTACCAAGCACTCTAAAATACTTTAAGTAGATCTCCCATGAACCTGCAACTTGCAATCCAATAGACCTTACTTACACATGTAGATCTCTTATGAGCTTGCAACAACCTGCAACTCAATGATCTTACAATGGAAGGATCTTTTTTGCCTTCTTTTTTAGCTCATAATTACAATACATGCCAATGGGTCTATAAATAGATCCCAGACTTAAACAATAACTTAGACTCTTAATTTAAAATAATTATCCACACAGCTCAAGACTCGAAATAGCCTTTACATGCAAACACTCAGTTCAATAAACTAATTATTCATGCAACAAATAGTTCTAGAACACACAGGTGATTGACGTCGATCCCTATCTGACTGGTGCTGACTGACGTCGGCCGACTCCCTGCCGATGCCAGTTGCCTTCTGCATTCATCATGATCGACGTCGATTACACTGTCGATGCCGGTACTTCTAGAACTCAACAACCTCTCCATGTCTACAATAAGTTGAAGCTTTTAGCTCCATAACCTAACAATCTCCCACTTGGAGATAAATAGCTATAACTATACCTATACCTGTACACCATCTAGTTTATTCCCTTGGCTTTGTATCCCTCTTCAAGATCACCCTTGAAGACCAACCACCACAAAACTTGTGGTGCACCTCTTGTCATCCAAATCACCTACCACATCCGCATCTACAATCCATGTAGAAAAAAACTTGACCCTGCAAAGCATGTGCACCTGCTGCTGGTCCCTCTAAGAATCCACTAAATTGCCCTCCAGTGCTTCTCTCCTGAATTGGCTCCAAACTTGTGACAACTCTCACTGCTTGGGAAAACTCAGGTCTAGTACATACCATGCACTTAACCTCATTATGTGAATCAAGACACTATTTTGTGAACTGTCCAACCATCGGTGTGCTAACCGGTCTCACACAATCATCCTGAAACAAAGTCAACATGTGACCTTCCATGTCCCTAGAACACACTAATGCCAAAGAATCTTGCTGCTCCCAGATTCCTCATGACACCCCTCTAAACTAGCTTTACCTTTAGTTTAGCAACTCCCTATATATGTAACCATGCAACAAGCACATCATACAATAATAGGATAATATAGCTAATATTATCTAACCTGGTAAAGAGAAACACAATGATCAAACCTCCATTGTCTTGTAGCTTACTCAAGACCATATACCCTGGCCTTCCATCTCATGTATCCATTCCTGCTCTTCCTTATCCTAAACATCCATTCGTCTCTCAGTGCTTACTTCCAGCTGGCAACTCCACCAAAAACACCTATTTGGTTCTCCTCCAAGGAATCACATCCTTCATCCATGCCAAACTCCCACTATTTCTTGGATCTATCTGCTCTGCTTCTTTAACAACTTCTTGGTTCTTTACCATTAGTGAGCAAAAAGTAGTGTAAAGAAGGAAAATGATGAATTTGAGACTTACATACCCTTTAAGTCCTCCATATGGGTGCTTGAGACTCCTTGACAACTTGCTGTCCACCCAAAATCTGTCTCAGTGATCGATGCTGGTCACATCTCAGTCTGCACCTGACCAACGTCAGTTCCATGCGACTGCCTCATCATCGACGTTGGTTCCCCCTAGCCGACACCGGTATTTATCTATCCCTAAGTCACCGACGTAGGTCTGTACATAGCCGACATTGGTCTTGTCTGGATGCCGACGTCAGTTTTCTAACCGTCGTTGGTCTCTGTGTTTTTTTTGTGATAAATGACTTCTATCCGTGAGCTCCTTTTGGATCAAACCCTTGTCCAAATCAACCTTGCTCTGCTCAAAATTTTTTAGCCTCTTACGCTGATCTTTGTCTGTCATCTTCTCCTTGAAAACCAAGGCTTTCTTTTTCTTGTCACGAACATCAAATTCCTCAAGAAACATTACCTTCTTCTTCTGCATACAAAAATCTCGATTCATGCTTTTCAAATATAAAAGCATACCCTTTGACTCAAGAACATGCATCGCCTTCTTATTCATGTGACCAAGCATATTAAGCCACATCTTTGAATCTACAGCTGAAGTAGATAATCCAAAAAAAGAATCAATAATACAAGTAGATAGATAAAGCGTACCTACTTTCTTAACTCTTGCTACAATAAGTGCACCCTTGGTAACCTTGTAAGAGTCTACTGTGAGAGTTACTATGCAACCCTCATCACCCAAACTTCTTATAGAAATCAAATTCGACTCCAGAATTGGGACATGCATGACCTCTTTCAACACCCATGTGTTACCTGTCTGCAACTTCAGCTTCACTTTCCCTTTGCCAACCATCTGACAAGGCTTACCATCCCCTAAACAAATTTTTTCAAAGTCTCCCTAGACATACTCATGAAAAAATTCCCTATTTGGAGATGCATGAAAAGAGGCACCAAAATCTTAAACTCAAGATTCTAATTTATCTAAGGAACATACTAGAGCATCCTGTGCAATGAACTCTGCAACATCTGCTTCTCCTTCATGTCTTTCATGCTGATCTTGAACCGACCTGCAATCTCTCTTTAAGTGCCATTGCTTTTCACATTTTCAGCAGGTTATTCTGCCATACCTGGACTTGGATCTCCTGCCTATCTTTGACCTTGATCTCCCATGCTCGATCTTCTCTCTTTGCCTTCCATTGCTTTCCACACTCAAAGCATTTTCTGATGATTCACTTGTGCTTTTTCTGTGAATCTCTTCATTCAAAATTACACTCACAACATCATCCACTTTTAATATTTTTGAAGCAGACGCAGTATTACTAACTGCCATTACCAAACTCTCCCAACTTTTAGGTAATGAGCATAAGATTAAGAGAGCCTTAATTTCATCATCAAAAATAATATTGACTGAATTTAGCTAGTTTACCAAACCATAGAAATCACTAAGATGACTATGTACTTATCCACCTTCTAACATTTACAAATTAAATAATTTCTTCATAAAAAATACCTTATTCGAAGCTGAAGATTTTTCATATAAATTTTCCAAAGATTCCATCAACTCTATCGTTATCTTAGTGTGTGATAAGTTAAAAATCACAGACGATGCAAGACTCAACCTTATAGATCCCAGAGCCTTTCGATCAAGAACCTCCCATTCTTCATCCTTCATTTCCCAGGGCTTGCAATCAACCCCACCCAATGGTAAGTACAAATCTTTAAGATACAGATAATCTTCAATCTGCATCCTCCATAATTGATAGTTCTTGCCATTAAACTTCTCCATTCATAGCTTACTATCTTCTACCATTACTCTACCCCACTCAAACAAAAACCCCTGTGAGTAACCTGTAATCAACACATACTAACCATATCTAATCCAATCTATTAGTATCCCAACTAAAAGCTCTGATACTAGTTATTGGGGAATCCAAGAACAACACACCTGTTTTGATCCCACTTGTTAGGATCTTGCTCCTTAAAAAGAGCACAATATGATTACCAAATACAAGCAATTAAACATGCAAAATTAACCAGAAGTACAAGTAACTAGAATTCAAAAATAACACAGAATATGAGAGATAATACACAATCTTGTATTAATACTCATCCAGAAAAAAAATATAATAAAGAAGATGCCACTTCTTCTCCACACCTCTCAGAGGCTTCCCACACCTCAAGTGTATAGTAATTCTTCTTCAAAAGTTCACCCTCCTACCAAAAATGGTCTCAACACACAACTCACACACAGAATTGGTGTTCACCTCTCCAACTAGTCAGTAATAACCCTGCCATTACCAAGCACTCTAAAATACTTCAAGTAGATCTCCCATGAACCTGCAACCTGCAATTCAATAGACCTTACTTACACATGTAGATCTTCTATGAGCTTGCAACAACCTGCAACTCAATGATCTTACAATGGAAAGATCTTCCTTGCCTTCCTTTTTAGCTCATAATTACAATACATGCTAATGGGTCTATAAATAGATCCCAGACTTAAATAATAACTTAGACTCTTAATTTAGAATAATTATCCACGCAGCTCAAGACTCGAGATAGCCTTTACATTCAAACACTTAGTTCAACAAACTAACTGTTCATGCAACGAACAGTTCTAGAACACACAGGGGATTGACATCGGTCCCTGTTTGACTGGTGCTGACCGACGTTGGCTGACTCCCTGCCAATGCCAGTTGCCTTTTGCATTCATCATAACTGACGTCGGTTACACTGCCGATGATGATACTTCTGAAACTCAGTAACCTCTCCATGTCTGCAACAAGTTGAAGCTTTTTGCTCCACAACCAAACAATCTCCCACTTAGAGATAAATAGCTACAACTGTACCTGTACCTGTACACCATCTAGTTTGTTCCCTTGGCTTTGTATCCCTCTTCAAGATCACCCTTGAAGACCAACCACCACAAAACCTATGGTGCACCTCATGTCATCCAAATCACATGCCACATCTGCATCTACAACCCATGTAGAAAAGAACTTGACCCTACAAAGCATGTGCACCTGCTGCTGGTCCCTCTAAGAATCCACTGAACTGCCCTCCAATGCTTCTCTCTCAAATTAGCTCCAAACTTGTGACAACTCCCACTGCTTGGAAAAACTCAGGTCTAGTACATGCGATGCACTTAACCTCATTATGTGAATCAAGACACTGTTCTGTGAACTGTCCAACCATCGGTGTGCTAACCGGTCTCACACAATCATCTTGAAACAAAGTCAACATGTGACCTTCCATGTCTCTAGAACACTCATGCCAAAGAATCTTGCTGCTCCCAGATTCTTCATGACACCCCTCTAAACTAGCTTTACTTTTAGTTCAGCAACTCCCTGTATATGTAACCCTGCAACAAGCACATCATAGAGTAATAGAATAATGTAGCTAATATTATCCAACATGGTAAAGAGAAACACAATGATCAAACCTCCATTTTTCTGTAGCTTACTCAAGACCATATACCCTGGCCTTCCGTCTCACGTATCCATTCCCGCTCTTTCTTATCCTGAACATCCATTCGTCTCTCAGTGCTTACTTCCAGCTGGCAACTCTACCATAAACACCTGTTTGGTTCTCTTCCAAAGAATCACATCCTTCATCCATGCCAAGCTCCCACTGTTTTTTGGATCTACCTGCTCTACTTCTTTAACAACTTCCTGGTTCTTTACCATTAGTGAGCGACAAGTAGTGTAAAGAAGGAAAATGACGAATTTGAAGCTTACATACCCTTTAGGTCCTCCATATGGGTGCTTGAGACTCCTTGACAGCTTGCTGTCCACCCAAAATCTTTCTCAGTGACCGATGTCGATCACATCTCAGTCTGCACCCGATCGATGTCGGTTCCATGTGACTGCCTCATCACCGACGTTGGTTGCCCCTGGCCGACGCTGGTGTTTATCTATCCCTAAGTCATTGACGTCAGTCTGCACATAGCTGACATCGGTCCCTGTCTGGACGCCGATGCCAGTTTTCTAACCATCATCAGTCTCTGTGTTTTTCTTGTGAAAAATGACTTCTACTCGTGAGCTCCTTTTTGATCAAACCCTTGTCTAAATCAACCTTGCTTTGCTCAGAATTTTTCAGCCCCTTACGCTAATCTCTGTCTGTCATCTTCTCCTTGAAAACAAAGGCTTTCTTGTTTTTGTCACGAACATCAGATTACTCAAGAAATGTTACCTTCTTCTTCTGCATACAAAAATCTCGATTCATGCTTTTCAAATCGTAAAGCATACCCTTTGACTCAAGAACATGCATCTCTTTCTTATTCATGTGACCAAGCCTATTAAGCCACATCTTCAAATCTACAGCTAAAGTAGATAACCCAAAAAGAGAATCAGTAATACAAGTAGATAGATGAAGCGTACCTACTTTCTTACCTCTTGCTACAACAAGTGCACCCTTGGTAACCTTCCAAGAGTCTGTTGTGAGAGTTACTGTGTAACCCTCATCACCCAAACTTCTTATAAAAATCAAATTTTTCTCCAGAATTGGGACATGCATGACCTCCTTCAACACCCATGTGTTACCTGTCTACAACTTCAGCTTCACTTTCCCTTTGCCAACCATCTGACAAGGCTTACCATCCCTTAAACAAATTTCTCCAAAGTCTCCCTAGACATACTCATGAAAAAATTCCCTATTTGGGGATGCATGAAAAGAGGCACCATAATCTAAAACCTAAGATTCTACTTTATCTAAAAAACATACCAGAGCACCCTGTGTAATAAACTCTGCAACATCTGCTTCTCCTTCATGTTCTTCATGCTGATCTTCAATCAACCTGCAATCTCTCTTTAAGTGCCCTTGCTTTTCACATTTTTAGCAGGTTATTCTGCCATACCTGGACTTGGATCTCCTGCCTATCTTTGACCTTGATCTCCCATGCTCGATCTTCTCTCTTTGGCTTCCCCTGCTTTCCACACTCAAAGCATTTCCTGATGATTCACCTGTGCTTTTTCTGTGAATCTCTTCATTCAAGATTACACTCACAACATCATCCACTTTTAAGATTTTTGAAGCAGACGCAGTATTACTAACTGACATTACCAAACTCTCCCAACTTTCAGGTAATGAGCATAAGATTAAAGCCTTAATTTCATCATCAAAAACAATATTGAGTAAATTTAACTAGTTTATCAAACCATGGAAATCACTAAGATGACTATGTACAGATCCACCTTCCAACATTTGCAAATTAAATAATTGCTTCATAAAAAATACCTTATTCGAAGCTGAGGGTTTTTCATATAAATTTGCCAAAGATTCCATCAACTCTACCGTTGTCTTAGCGTGTGATAAGTTGAAAATCAAAGACGATGCAAGACTCAACCTTATAGATCTCAGAGCCTTCCGATCAAGAACCTCCCATTCTTCATCCTTCATATCCCAGGGCTTGCAATCAACCCCACCCAACAATAAGTACAAATCTTTTTGATACAGATAATCTTCAATCTGCATCCTCCATAATTGATAGTTCTTGCCATTAAACTTCTCCATTTGTAGCTTACTGTCTTCTACCATTGCTCTACTCCCACTCAAACAAAAACCCCTGTGAGTAACCTGTAATCAATACACACTAACCAAATCTAATCTAATCTGTTAGTATCCCAACCAAAAGCTCTGATACCAGTTGTTGGGGAATCCAAAAACAACACACCTATTCTGATCTCACTTGTTAGGATCTTGCTCCTTAAAAAGAGCACAATATGATTACCAAATACAAGAAATTAAACATGCAAAATTAATCAGAAGTACAAGTAACTAGAATTCATAAATAGCACAGAATATGAGAGACAATACACAATCTTGTATTAATACTCATCTAGAAAGAAAATACAATAAAGAAGATGCCACTTCTTCTCCACACCTCTTAGAGGCTTTCCACACCTCAAGTGTACAGTAATTCTTCTTTAAAAGTTCACTCTCCTACGAAAAATGGTCCCAACACACAACTCACACACAAAATTAGTGTTCACCTCTCCAACCAGTCAGTAATAACCCTGCCAGTACCAAGCACTCTAAAGTACTTCAAGTAGATCTCTCATGAACCTGCAACCTACAATTCAACAGACCTTACTTACACATGTAGATCTCCTATGAGCTTGCAACAACCTGCAACTCAATGATCTTACAATGGAAGGATCTTCCTTGCCTTCTTTTTTAGCTCATAATTATAATACATGCCAATGGGTCTATAAATAGATCCCAGACTTAAATTATAACTTAGACTCTTAATTTAGAATAATTATCCACACAACTCAAGACTCGAAATAGCCTTTACATGCAAACACTCAGTTCAACAAACTAACTATTCGTGCAATGAACAGTTTTGAAACACACAGGTGATCGACGTCGGTACTTGTCTAACTGGTGCTGATCGACGTCGAGTGACTCCCTGTCGATACCGATTGCCTTCTGCATTCATCCTGACCGATGTCGGTTACACTATCGACGCTGGTACTTCTGGAACTCAGCAACCTCTCCATGTCTGCAACAAGTTGAAGCTTTTAGCTCCACAACCTAACACAAACCATATGTCAAAAGTCATGAAATTGGCTAAGGTAAAAAATGAAACAAAAGGTCAAAGAGAGAAATTGTCTAAGGTAAAAGGTTGCATGATGACTAGTTTAAAAGTGACAAAGACAAAGTACAAGTAGATGATTAAGTCACCATAAAGGGCTCAACTAAGGAAAAATGATATGCAAAGAACTTGATTGATGGCTGAGGCTGATACAAAGGGAAAACTAGGTGTAGTCGAAGTCATAAATTGACTAAGGCATAGCCAAAGGAAAACTCAAAGATGACTCAATGAATGAGAATTTGACTAAAGCAAATAAATAAAAAGCTTGCATTAGTCAATACAGACTATAAGATCTAGGTAGAGTCTTCATTCCTTAGAATGAATTTTGCTAAGTTAAATTTGCATTGCATAAATGATAGAACATGAAGGTGCCTAGGTGAAATACTCCTTCAACACTAAACCAATATTCTCATTGGTTTAGCCGAATATGTAGATAATTAGAGAGACTCAAATTTTCACATAAATCTCAAAATTTAAAAGAGAATTGCTCATAACAAGGATTATTTTAAAGGTTTAGCTAAACTAGTCAATAGGTAAGGCCCAAGACACCATTTATTCCATTAAAGCTGAGATAACAATAAGAGATTTACTTAACAAGTAAAAATTCAATATCAAGGGTTGGTTTGCAGGCCCTTCTTGAATCATTAATCCTTAGCAAAGATGACTCAATCAAACCTAAAGGCTTCATGCCATGATATAATTATAACCATAGAGCTAAGCTTCTATTAAAATTCTTATTTAATTATGTATGGTCTCGTTATAGGGAAGGTTTATAGAAGGTAGTTTACTCAATTGATAAGACCAAAGGGACTTTTCACAAGGCCTCCTTTTTACCCCAAATAACATCACCATTATGATTAAAACCATCTAGCTATATTATTATTCCCCATAACAATTCTCAGTTATTTATTATGATTAAAAGAGTTTAGTTATATTGTTATTCCTCATAACAATTCTCAGTTATTTATTTTAGTTCCACTCATATTTAGACAAACTCAATCCATTGAATCATAACACCTTCTGATTACAAAGGGAGACACATTGCTTATAAACAAGCCATTCAAGACAAATTTAAGCAAGGAAAATAATCTGTCAATTTAATTAAAAGAGTTCAAAAGGCTAAAGAATCTTTTATACATATTGGATCCTTTCCAAGTCCTTATAATTCAAGAATTCATAACAGACACAATTTAGTTTAACATTGATGTTTCAGTAAATAGAAAACATATATTTTAATCTATAGTTGAAATATGTAATCACCTAAAAGTGGTATTTGAGTGCTAAGAGTGCTAATTGAGACTACCTATCTCTAGCTTATCCCTATACCTATCCTATATCTTATTATCACACTTATCCAGCGTTTGTGTGGGCCATATGCATCCCTAATCAACTCTAAATTAGTTCTATACCCTCATTTCTTGATCCTGGCCCTTCATGCCTAGTGTTTTGTCAGTTGGACACTAATGCCATAATAAGGACACTAGCACCACATGGTGCTAGTGTCCCTAAAATGATGTCAATGTCCTTTACCCTATCTTTTTTCAAATGGATATCTTTTCAAAATTAGAACCTCCTAAGGTTGATCTAAACATCTTTTATCATCTACACAAGAAACATAACAATATATATACATGAATTTTAGCTCTCTTACCACTAGATGAAAATCATATACAAAATACACATTCAAACTCAAAATAATTTAAACACAATTAAGGTTATCAATCCATATTCTACCCTACTTCTGTATACTACCCTCTACAATATCTCTAAGCTTAGACTATCTAGATTTCTAGTCTCAAACACATTCAAGGCACTCAAGGCCACTATAATAATAACATCACTTGCACTTGCATCAGCACTTAGGTGGGGAGAATTACATCGAGATTGATCCCTCCTCAGAGTATTGGTATCTAGGCAACTCTCTTCACAATGAGGTGTTGAAGATGTTTAGCCTACCCTACTAACAAACACACTTTTTAGCTCATGCCCTAGTTACATGGAGGATTAGGGTTTTCATAATAAATCATTAATTATAGGAAAAATAAAGGGTTCCAAAACTTGTGCACACAGGAACAAACCTTAGAGATCTAGAATAAGTGCATCTAAAAGCTCATGATAGTCTTGCACAAAGGACACTACCACCAATTTTTAAATAATTATGCTACTATCCAATTATGGCACTACTATTTAAGAGTAGTTCTGATATCAAGATCTAATTTATGATACTCAGACCACCTTCCATCTTAGTTTCTAGTATCTAGATCATCCGTATTAGGTGTTTTTCAACTAAGTCATTACTGGTACTATTATTACTATTTTTAGAAAGGTCAAATCTAGTTAATTCTATAACAAATCATTGTCTATATTTATTGCATATTATTTCCTTGATTTAGTCTACTTAGTTCTTTAACAAAGATAGGATTTACATATACTAAGTCCTAAAAGGTTAAAATATTTGGTGAACCTGACTTACTTTGAACATTGCTAAAATCCTAATCCTAGATGCTTTTAGTGTTTGTATCCTTCTTTTTCCTATTTTCATTAGCTACTTTGAGTTTTTCAAATTTCATATATTTTGTTTCAGTAGCTTTATTTCAATTTGTTTAATATATGCCATCTAAAAAATCTCTCTTCCATTAAAAAGAAGTGTTAGGCTAAGTGGTAATCCTATTGAGCATATTCAGATTCTTTCTATTTGAACTTATACCATGGATAAAGGACTTGTTGTAATTCCCATTGTTGATCTTTCACACCATGATTATGTGGATTTCAATGATAATGTCTCCAAAGATGAACAATATAATCAAGATCAAGATGATACATAAATTGGAAATTGAGACACTTTCCCTCCACTTAACAATGACAACCTAATTATAAATAAGGATGAGATCCTATAGATCTTCAAAGGTAGACTTCAGGAACAACCCCTTAATCATGCACAAATTTTACAAGCCATAATGGAAATTAAGAATAAATCAAACAATGATCAATCTTCAACTCCCCCAGATAATAAAATTGTTACACCTATAGTGGGTCCAAATCAGCTAGCACAACTAATAATTTTAACTCAAAAACCTTTAGTGACATCTACATCTCTTGTGGCTAGTTCCTCCACTCCAGATATACAATCCCTTATGATAAGGTGTTAATCTAGAGTAGGGAGCCACCAGGACATCACATGACTTGAATTTTAATGTTCTCTTACATACTCCTTTGACACATCACATAGCGAAAACTCCCTTTCCATTCAGATTTGTGACACCTAAGCTTACATTGTATGATGGCAAGGGTGACACAGAGAATCATCTCTAAGCTTTTTATGTAGCATGTTTGGACCATGTGTCTGATGATTGGATTCTCACAATTTTTTTCCATGCAGTTTAAAGTATTATACCTTACATTTATTTTATGATTTACCAAATCAAATTATCACAACATTCAATCCTTTGGAAAACATGTTTTTAACACATTTCTCCATAAACATCAATGACAAGATCTCATATGCTCAAGTTGCATAGTTGAAATAAAAGTCAAATGATCCTATTACAGAATATGTCTTACAATACAATATTACATTAGCTAAATTGACTAGCCCCATGGTAGATAAAGAGCTTCAGGACATCTTAAAACAAAGTATTCTACCAACATTACATGAAGCTATCTTCTTTAAAAAGTTTCCAACATTCATAGATTTGTGCCACATAGTAAAAGAAAAAGAACTCAAGCTTCTATCAATGGGAAAACTAAAATATACAAATAGACCATAATCAACAACAAATAGTTCAAGTAAGCCTCCATATAAGGTAAGATCCATTGAAAATAAGAGTGATCAAAAGGCCACATTTAATACAACTTTATCTCCATCTCTTCACTTGGTTTTATTAGCTCCTCCAAGTAGAGTCTTATAGTATCTCTTGGAATGCAATGCCATATTTCCCCTACCATCAAAGAGGTTGATACGACATGGCCTCTTACAAATAACTATGATTCTAATGCATTCTATGAGAATCACAAGGCACTAGGCCATACAACAAACAAATGCATTAGCCTAAAGCATAAGATATAAGATTTGATTGAAGATAAAATTATTGATGTGGGCGCACCCACAGAGGTATCAAAAGTACATCAAATGAAAGATAAAGTATTAAATATATTCTCAGATTCATTTCCAAAGCATGTTGAGGTATGTGTAGATGCCAAAATTTAGCACCCTTGCCTTATTCTACCATATTTTAGGCTATCACTTTAATAATTAAATGTAGATGCTAGAAATCTGCACCATAGCCTGAAATTCTAAAATAGGCTAAGTCTAAAATGTGGTAGAAACCCCCAAAAATATATATTTTGCATCTTAAGTCCTAGAGGTCTGAAACCACTCTCAAACACCCTAAAAGTATATACATAAAATATAACTTAAAGTATAAAAAACTATTCCATAATTAAATGTCAACTTACACTTAAATGTTTATTATATTTATATACCCCCTATTTACCCATGATAATTAATCATATAAATTACTATTTACTATCTCTAACCACCCAAAATATTTTAAATAATAAAAAATCCTAAAAACAAATAGAAACAAAACCTATCCAACCTCCCAAGAACCCTTCCAATAACTTACCCTCATTAAAAACCCATGCAAACAACTTAGTGTTACATTCACTTAGTTTGGCATGTGGTTTGAAACAAACCAAGCTAAATTTTGACCAAATTGGGCTGATTGACATTGATCCTCCATGATCGACATCGATCCTCCATAATCAATGCTCATTCTCCTAGATCGACGTCGATCCATATATACACAGTGAGCCTCCATGGCTCAAGACTACAATTTTGGACCCTAAAACACTGATAAAATTTCTCCAAGAGACTCAGGTGATTGTTAGACCCCTTGTTAGTGAATTGCTACCCAAATATAGACAAAATAATGCACAATATCAACCTCATGCCAATATTATTTTCAAGGTAAGTATTGCTCTTTAATTCATTCATATTTCAAATCTACAGTCTTCTACATCTATCTATCATTGTTTTACATTTGACTTTAATTATTTTATTAGTAATATAAGTCATTATTATAGTATATTTTTAAAGTTTAGCATTTTACATAGAATCAATGTTGATCCATCTGAATCGACGTCGATCCTGCAGGATTGACATCGATCCCTGCTAAACTTTTAAAACCTTCTTACATCTATTTTCATAACATTTTGTCTTAAAAACCTATCAAAACTTGCATTCTGTTATCTTGAATAATCCATAATTATCTAATCTTTGTTAAATTATCTTTTATACCATTTATATCTTGTAATCTTTATCTTTTTAATTTCATGTTTATTTATAAACTTGAATGTTAAACGTGGGCTGACATTCATCTAAAAAAGCATACCGCTTCTCAAGACTGGTTTGTAATTAGGCAACCCACTCATATCTCTTTTAATTTCATTTTTATTTAAGTGTGGTGTATTACAGGGCATTCCTCTCAAGCCAAAGAGGAGTTCTCACAATCGAGCCTGATCTACGATGCACAACCAACCATCCATATCTCCAGATAATCTTAAAAACCCTGCTTATACTTTGTTTTTAGTAGCTAATTAGATCACATTGAAAAAACATAAAAATACTAAGACATTTTGGCACACCTAGTGGGCTGGATAGTGGGTCCCTTTCTTTTGTTCTTTCTTGTGCATGTAGTTACATTAGTGAATTTCAACCTCTTTTATATTTCCTTTCAATCAAATAACTTTCACTATATTTTCTTCTTTAAAGTAAAATCATCATAGGCATAGGATTTGCATTTCATGTGTATTTGTTTTATTTTGAGTTGAATTCTTTGTCTACATCCAAATCAAATCAAAATATTCTTTTGGATTAAAAATGAACTATATTCATAGTTTGTCTGCTTGAATTAGTCTACTAGATTAATTAGGTAGTTAATTAATCAGTTATTCCACAAATCAATCACACATGACCAAACTAAAAAATCAAAAATCACACATCAAAAACTTGACATAGTGAACTGACTTAGATTTCATCACCAAGCAGGGAGCTTTATTCTTGATGATTTCACTTAGATTTAATCTTTGAGTGGAGTGCCAACTCAGTACTTTGGTTGAGTATAAAACCTAGTTGAGTAGTATATCTTGGCTAAGCACCTGCACTGGCTATGGGATTTTGATGTGAGGGGAGCAATCCCCAAGTACCAAGCCACGTACTTTCACTAGTACATATTACACCTCACATACCTTAGGGTATATAGAGGGTTTGCACCTAAACATCCTAAAACCATCCTTAGATGTATATTTCTAGTACCTTATCTAAGACCAATCAAGTTTCACATAATCAAAAAGTAACATAATCAGGGAATCCTAAGCATTTAATGTTTTTAGTATATGTTCTTTTTATTTATTTTTGTTGTTTTCTTCTTGTTTGAGTATGTAAGGTTCAAAATTTTCCACCATCATACAACCCAATCTAGTTGTCTGGCCTTATAGTTTTAACTTGGTAATAGGTTCAAGAACTATTAGATCCTCATCCTTACCAATGGGGGAAACCTTTGGGATCTCCTATGAAACCTTCACCAAAACCCTTGATAATAGTTCTCAAGCATTGAGTGATTACCTTTCCAATCATGCGATGCATGTTTCTCTTCCAACTTGTGAGTGTATTAATTACTCTATTTATATCGTGATTCCTAAGGGACAAAGTGAATTCTCACTACCCTATAGTGCCAGTTTTCAACACTTGGTTAAGCCAAGTCAACCTCAACCCATGCCTTATCCTAGATCATTTAACTATTATCTAAACACCTTTTCTCAACATCCGCAACCTTATCAATATTTACCCCAACCTTTTCAACCATTTCAATAGAAATTATGCCCCCAATCCCAACAAATTCTGATTCAACCATTCTAACCCTCTTAGGGGTCAACCTTTCAACCTACCCCATTTCAATTATCTCAACCTTCCTTACCTCACTTATCTTCTTTCCCATCTCAACATTTACCTTTACAACCTATCCAATCAGCCTTGTCAAGTCCATCAGCTATACCAATCCAATTAACTAGTTAATCCTCTTTATAGGGACAATCATTAGAACTAGTTTTAAAACCTCTCACTCGACGGTATACTCTGCTAGGGGAACCATATATTTATATGCTATAAAAGTTGCTAAAATCATCAATAATATAGCTCCCTCCTATCAAACCTATTGTATTAGGACCATATGATTTCATTCCACCTTGGTATAAGGGAAATGAATTTTGCCCCTATCATCATATCATTGGTCATATAGTGGAAAGATGTAAATATTTCAAACAGTTGGTCCAAGACTTGGTTGATCATGGTAAGCTTGTGCTGGTCAATCCTAATCCCTTATAAAATTAGCAATCTATTGTTATTCATCCTCCTGTGTCAGTTACCTCACCCATTTCTAGCCAAAATCCTTCAAGCCATAGTGTCTTTGTATCTAAAACCTTGCCTAGTAAACCTATTACTAAGGAGGTTTTTAAAACCTTATCCAACCCATCTATTGAATCTGTTCAAGTTTCAGATCTTTCTCTAAACATAGTTACAAAGGAAGACCCCATTGTCATCAACCCTCTTGTGGATCAAGTTAAACCTATCCACCCATACTTATCTACTATAGTAAAAGAACCTCTCAACCCCAATTAGTTGAGTCGGCCACTTGAATTAGTCAATCCAATTTGCTCACTCTATATTTTGCTCACCCTCATCTATTTGACAATGATAACATTGTTAACTTTGATCTTATTCCTTTTAGGTGAGAGTCAAAGTTTTATCACCTAATCTAATTTTTATACCAAATCAACCAATCCAATGCATTGTATACCTTACTTTGTCAATCTGATAAATCCATCACCAAATATAAAGTAACCTGAAACCAAGTTAACCAATCATTTTATCATCTTCTTCATGCAAACTATTAAGTCACTTCGGTATCCAAAAAGTCATGTTTTATATATTTAGTCAAGAATCAATCAATTATATTATTTAAACATCCCTAAATCTATCACCCAAACCATCTCAACCAATCAACCGCATCCACAGTATAAAAGGTTTCCTAAATACAAGTCATCGGGTTTAGATCAGAATCTTAAATATTGCAAGCCCTTTTTAGGCACTATGTTGAAGCTTCCTAATAGGGAAATTTAGATAGTTTTATTGGATTTGTCTATCAGGATCCCTACTCTTTAAGAGTACACTTGATTACCTTTGTATAAGCAACTAAACATGGAATTTAACTAGAAATAATATGTAACTAGAATTTAGAAACATCACAGAATATGAGAGACAATACAATTTTTTATTAACACTCTTCCAAAAGGAAAGACAATGAAGAAATCAAACTCTTTCCACACCTCTTGGGCATACCAGTAATTCTCTCTCAAGAGTTCTCTCTCTCTCTCAATTACAAACAATCAACTCAATAATCGAGTTGTTGTTACCACCAGTCAATAACAATACTGCCAGTACACCAACGAGTAAGTGACAATCAACTCGACCATTGTTGCCTACTTCTAGTACCAACCGAGTACACCATGTACTCTAAGTAGATCTCCCTGATCTTGCTCCTTGATGTGTTGCAGATCTCTTTTGACCTTGCTACCCCGCAGATCTCCCTTGACCTTGCACACACACACACACACACCTGCAGATCAACCGATCTTACTTACCATGTAGATCTCCCCTGATCTTGCACAACCTGCAGATCAACCTGGTCTTACACACCTGCAAACCTAGATCTTACGTACATTGGAAAAACCCTTGTCCTTGCCTTTGCAAGTCCTTATGATTTTACAAATTACAATACAGCCCCATGGGTCTCTTAAATAGATCCAATACAAACAATAATTAGATTTCCTAATTATAATAATTATAAACATAGACTCAAGACTAAAATTAGTCTTTTACATGCAAACTGACTATCCATCTAAAATTAGACCAATTCTAGAAGCGCATGCAAACACACGCACACACAGGTTGCCAACGTTGGATCCTGTCTGACCGATGTCGATCGACCCTAACCGACGTCAGTTACTTCAAACACTTGAGATGACCGATGTCGATCGGCCTGCAGACGTCGATTGCTTTGCAACTCAGCAACCTCCTCCATTTGCATCAGTGAAGCTTTTAGCTCCACAACTTAACCATCTCCCACTTGGAGATAAATAGCTACACCTGTACCTATACATCATCTAATTTTGTTTCTTGACTTGTATCCCTCTTCAAGTTCAATCTTGAAGACCAACCACCACATATCCTGTGGTGCTACTCCTATCATCTAAGTAACCTGCCATATCTGAATCTACATACCTATGGAGAGAAGTGCTTGACCCTGCATAGCATGTTAACCTACTGCTGGTCCCTCCCAGATACTTGAGAATCCACTGAAATACTTTTCAGTGCTTCTTTCTTGAATTGGCCACAAACTTGCTGACAAATGCCACTGCTTGGGTAATATCAGGTCTAGTACTCATGTAATCAACCTCATCATGTGATTTGGGACACTATTCTGTGAACTGTCCATCCATATGTGTGCTAACCAATTCTGCATCCTGCATATTGAACCTCTCCACTACCTTATTCACATAATCATCCTGAGACAACATCAACCTGTGACTTTTCCTGTCTCTAAAAATACTCATGCCAAGGATTTTTGCTCCTCCTAAATCCTTTCTGGCACACCTCTAAACTAATTTTACTCTTAGCTTAGTAATATCTTGCATGTGTGAACCTGCAACAAGCATATCATCTACATACAGCAACAGGATAATATATCTACCATTATCCAATCTCTTAAAATAAATACAATGGTCAGATTGACATCTACTAAAGCCATGCTCTGTCATAAACCTGTCAAATCTCAAATACCATTGTCTAGGAGCTTGCTTAAGACCATATAAGCTTTTCTTCAACCTGCACACAAGTTTCTCCTTACCTTTGACCTCAAAACCTTCCAGCTGATCCATATATATTTCTTCATCCAAATCTCCATGAAGAAACACTGTCTTAGCATTAAGCTACTCAAGATGCAAATCCTCAATAACAACTAAAGACAATACAATCCGAATAGAAGTCATCTTTACTATAGGAGAAAAAATTTCACCAAAATTAATACCTGGTTTTTGTACAAATCCCTTTACTACCAACCTGGCCTTATGTATCATTTGTCCATCCTCTCCTTCCTTTAATCTATAAACCCATTTGTTTTTTAGTACTTTTTTTTTAGCTGGCAACTCAACCAAATCCCACGTTTGGTTCTGTTTCAAAGAATCAATTTCTTCATTCATGCCATGCTCCCACTGTTTCCTGGATTCTACCTGCATTGCCTCTTCAAAACTTCTTGGTTCTTGACCATCAGTGAGCAACAAGTTCAAGTAGTATAAAGAAGGGGAATAACGAATTTGAGGCTTACTTACCCTTTCAGTCCTCCATATGGGCGTTTGAGACTCTTTGACAGCTTACTGTCCACCCAAAATTTGTTCTCTGGTTGACCCTGGTCTGCACCTGACCGATGTCAATTCCACTTGATCACTGACACCAGTTTCTTGACTGACATCATTGTCCACCTAGTCGCTGACATCGGTTCTTTGACCGATGTCAGTCTCCACCTGCCTGACACCACTGACTCTGGTCTGCACATGACCGACGTCGGTACCTACCTATTTGACATCAGTTCTCACCTGATCGACATAAGTAACTATGTTTTCTTGTGAGTGATGATCTTTACCTGTGAGCTCACTTTGGATCATAACCTTGTCCAAACTACCCTGCTCAGAATTATTTAGCCCCTTGAGCTGATCTCTATCCATCATCTTCTCCATGAAAACCAAGGCTTTCCAATTCTTAAGTTTGTCAAAAACATCAGACTTCCTCTTAATAACATGCATTCCCTTCTCACTCATGTGACCAAGCATACATAACCACATCTTTGCAACAAAAAGAGAATCAATAATACAAGTAGATAGATAAAGAGTACCTACTTTCTTACCACATGCTAGTTCAAGTGCACCCTTGGAAACGTTCTAAGATTCCTCTATGAGAGTAACTTTGCAACCCTCATCACCTAATTTTCTTGCAAAAATTAGACTCCTCTTCAGGACTGGGACATGCATGACCTTCTTCAACACCCATGTGTTGCCCGTCTATAATTTCAGTCGCATTTCTCCTTTGTCAACAATTTGGCAAGGCTCACCAACCCCTAAATAAATCTTTCTAAAGTCTCCTTAGACCTAATCATGAAAAAATACTCTGTTTGGGGTTGCATGGAAAGAGGCAACATAATCTAAAACTCAAGATTCTACTTTATCTAAGGAACATACAAGAGCATCCTGTGCAACAATACCTACAACATCTGCTTCTTCATTTCTTTCATGCTGATCTTCTACCAACCAACAATCTTTCTTTACTTGCTCTTTCTTTTCATAATATCGTAATTGATAATTTTTGCCATTGAATTTCTCTATTCTTAGTGTACTTTCTTTTGCCATTGCTTTACTCCCACTCAATCAAAAACCCTTGAAAGTGACCTATAATCAACAAACACTTAACACGCTCTGACGACCTGTTAGTGTACCTAACCAAGCTCTGATACCAAGCTCTGAAGAACCTGCTCTGATACCAATTGTCAGTTGGTATCACTTGGTGATCCTAGCTTTGATACCAATTGTCAGGATCCATACTCTTTAAGAGTACACTTGATTACCTTTGTATAAGTAACTAAACATGAAATTTAACCAGAAATAATATGTAACTAGAATTCAAAAATAGCACAGAATATGAGAGACAATACAATCTTGTATTAACAGTCTTCCAGAAATAAATACAATGAAGAAATCACACTCTTTCCACACCTCTTGAGCATACCAGTAATTCTCCCTCAAGAGTTCTCTCTCTCAATTACAAACAATCAACTCAATAACTAAGTTGTTACCACTAGTCAGTAACAATACTGCCAGTACACCAACGAGTAAGTGACAATCAACTCAACCGTTGTTGCCAACTTCCTGTATCAACTAAGTACAGCATGTACTCCATGTAGTTCTCCCTAATCTTGCTCTTTGATGTGTTGAATATCTCCTTTGACTTTGCTACCCCGTAGATCTCCTTTGACCTTGCACACACACACACACACCTGTAAATCAACTGATCTTACTTATCATGTAGATCTCCCCTGATCTTGCACAACCTACAGATAAACTTGGTCTTGCATACCTATAAACTTAGATCTTAAATACCTTGGAAGAACCCTTGTCCTTGCCTTTGCAAGTCTTTATGATTCTACAAATTACAATACAACCCCATGGGTCTCTTAAATAGATCCCATACAAACAATAATTAGACTTCCTAATTACAATAATTAGAAATGCAGACTCAAGACTAAAATTAGTTTTTTACATGCAAACTGAATGTCCATCTAAGATTAGAATAGTTCTAGAAGCGCATGCAAACGCACGCACACACAGGTTACCAACGTCGATTCTTGTCTGACCAATGTTGACTGACCCCTAACCAACGTCAATTACTATGAACACTGGAGATGATCGACATCAGTTGGCTTGTCGATGTCAGTTGCTCTGTAACTCAGCAACCTCTTCCATTTACATTAGTGAAGTTTTTAGCTCCACAACCTAACAATCTCCGACATAGAGATAAACATCTGCACCTGTATCTATACCTGTACATCATCTAATTTTGTTTTCTGGCTTGTATCACCCTTCAAGTTCAATCTTGAAGACCAACCACCACATATTTTGTGGTGCTACTCCTGTCATCCAAGTAACCTGCCATATCTGAATCTACATACCTATGTAGAGAAGTGCTTGACCCTACATAGCATGTTAACCTACTGCTGGTCCCTCTAGATACCTAAGAATCCACTGAACTACTTTTTAGTGCTTTTTTCCTAAATTGGCCACAAACTTACTAACAACTCCCACTTCTTGGGTAATATTAGGTCTAGTACTCATGTACTCAACCTCATCATGTGATTTGGGACACTGTTCTATGAACTATCCATCCATAGGTGTGCTAACCAGTTCTACATCCTACATATTGAACCTCTCCATTACCTTATTCACATAATCATCATGAGACAACATCAACCTGTGACTTTTTCTATCTCTAGAAATACTCATGCCAAGGATTTTTGCTCCTCTTAAATCCTTCTTGACACACTTTTAAACTAATTTTACCCTTAACTCAGTAATATATTGCATGTGTGAACCTGCAACAAGCATATCATCTACATACAACAAAAAAATAATATATCTACCATTATCCAATCTCTTAAAATAAACACAATGGTCAGATTGACATCTACTAAAACCATGCTTTGTCATAAACCTGTCAAATCTCAAATACCATTGTCTAAGAGCTTGCTTAAGACCATATAAGCTTTTCTTCAACCTGCACACAAGTTTTTCTTTACCTTTGACCTCAAAACCTTTCGACTAATCCATATATATTTCTTCATCCAAATCTCCATGAAGAAATGCTGTCTTAACATCGAGCTGCTCAAGATGCAAATCTTCAATAGCAACTAAAGACAATATAGTCCGAATAGAAGTCATTTTTACTACAAGAGAAAAAATTTCATCAAAATCAATACCTAGTTTTTGTGCAAATCTCTTTACTACCAACCTGGCCTTATGTCTCATTTGTCCATCCTCTCCTTCCTTTAATCTGTAAACCCATTTGTTTTTTAGTGCTTTTTTTCCAGCTGGTAACTCAACCAAATCCCACGTTTGGTTCTCTTTCAAGAAATCAATTTTCTCATTCATGCCATGCTCCCACTATTTCTTAGATTTTACCTGCATTGCCTCTTCAAAACTTCTTGGTTCTTGATTATCAGTGAGCAACAAGTTCAAGTAGTATAAATAAGGGGAATAATGAATTTGAGGCTTACCCTTTCAGTCCTCCATATGGGCATTTGTGACTCCTTGATAGCTTATTGTCTACCTAAAACCTGTTCTCTAGTCGACCCTAGTGTGCACTCGATCGATGTCGATTCCACCTGATCACCGATGCCAATTCCCTACCCAACATCGGTGTCCACCTAATCACCGATGTCGATTCCCTGACCGACATCGATCTCCACTTGCCCGACACCACCGACTCTGGTCTACACATGACCAATGTTGGTACCTGCCTGTTCGACGTCGGTTCTCACTTGACTGACATTGGTAACTATGTTTTTTTGTGAGTGATGATCTTTACTCATGAGCTCACTTTGGGATCATAACCCTGTCTAAACTAGCCTGCTCAGAATTATTCAGCCCCTTGCTCTGATCTCTGTCCATCATCTTCTCCATAAAAATCAAGGCTTTCTAGTTCTTAAGTTTGTCAAAGACATCAGACTTCCTCTTAAGAACATGCATTCCCTTCTCACTCATGTGACCAAGCCTACAAAGCCACATCTTTGCAATAAAAGGAGAATCAGTAATACAAGTAAATAGATAAAGAGTACCTACTTTTTTATCACATGTTAATTTAAGTGCACCCTTGAAAACTTTCTAAGATTCTGCTATGAGAGTAACTGTGCAACCCTCATCACCCATCTTTCTTAAAGAAATTAGACTCCTCTTAAGGACTGGGACATGCATGACCTTATTCAACACCCATGTGTTGCCCGTCTACAATTTTAGCCACACTTTCCCTTTGCCAACAATTTGACAAGGCTCACCAACCCCTAAATAAATCTTTCTAAAGTCTCCTTAGACATAATCATAGAAAAATACTCTATTTAGGGTTGCATGGAAAGAGGCAACATAATCTAAAACCCAAGATTCTACTTTATTCAAGGAACATACAAGAGCATTCTGTGTAATAATACCTGTAACATCTGTTTCTTTGTTTCTTTCATGCTGATATTCTACCAACCAACAATCTTTCTTTATCTATTCTTTCTTTCTATAATACCATAATTGATAATTTTTGCCATTGAATTTCTCCATTCTTAGTGTACTTTCTTCTACCATTGCTTTACTCCCACTCAATCAAAAACCCCTGAGAGTGACCTGTAATCAACAAACAATTAACACACTCTGACCACCTGTTAGTGTACCTAACCAAATTCTGATACTAAGCTCTGAAAAACCTGCTCTGATACCAATTGTCAATTGGTATCACTTGGTGATCCTAGCTCTAATACCAATTGTTAGGATCCCTACTCCTTAAGAGTACACTTGATTACCTTTATATAATCAACTAAACACAAAATTTAACCAGAAGTAATATGTAACTAGAATTTAGAAACAACACAGAATATGAGAGACAATACAATCTTGTATTAACACTCTTCTAGAAGGAAATACAATGAAGAAATTACACTCTTCCCACACCTCTTGGGCGCACCAGTAATTCTCCTTCAAGAGTTCTTTCTCTCTCAATTATAAATAATCAACTCAATAACTGAGTTGTTGTTACCACCAGTCAATAACAATACTACCAATACACCAACGAGTAAGTGATAATCAACTCAACTGTTATTTCCTACTTCCAGTACCAACCGAGTACACCACATACTCTAAGTAGATCTCCATGATCTTACTCATTGATGTGTTGTAGATCTCCTTTGACTTTGCACACACACACACACACCTGTAGATCAACCACTCTTACTTACCATGTAGATCTCCCATGATCGTGCACAACCTGCAAATCAACCTGGTCTTGCACACCTACAAACCTAGATCTTACATACTTTGGAAGAACCCTTTTCTTTGCCTTTGCAAGTCCTTATGATTTTATAAATTACAATACAACCCCATGGGTCTCTTAAATAGATTCCATACAAATAATAATTAGACTTCCTAATTACAATAATAAAAAATGTAGACTCAAGACTAAAATTAGTTTTTTACATGCAAATTGACTGTCTGTCTAAAATTAGACCAATTTTGAAAGTGCATGCAAACGCATGCACACACAGGTTGCCAATGTCAGTTCTTGTCTGATTGATGTCAGGCGACCTCTAATCGATGTCAATTACTGTGAACACTACAAATGACTGACATTGATTGGCCTACCGACGTCGGTTGCTCTGCAACTCAGTAACCTCCTGCATTTGCATCAATGAAGCTTTTAGCTCCACAACCTAACAATCTCTCAATTGGAGATAAATAGCTGCACTTATACTTGTACCTGTACATCATCTAATTTTATTTTCTAACTTGTATCCCTCTTCAAGTTCAATCTTGAAGACCAACCACCACATATCCTGTGGTGCTACTCCTGTCATCTAAGTAACCTGCCATATCTGAATCTACATACCCATGTAGGGAAGTGTTTGACCCTTCATAGCATGCTAACCTACTGCTGATCCCTCTCAAATATCTGAGAATCCACTAAACTGCTTTCTAGTGCTTCTTTCCTGAATTAGCCACAAACTTGTTGACAACTCCCACTGCTTAGGTAATATCAGGTCTAGTACTCATGTACTCAACTTCATCATGTGATTTGGGACATTGTTCTGTGAACTATCCATCCATAGGTGTGCTAACCAGTTCTACATTCTACATATTGAACCTCTCCACTACCTTATTCACATAATCATCCTAAGACAACATCAACTTGTGACTTTTCCTATCTCTAAAAACACTCATGCCAAGGATTTTTGCTCCTCCTAAATCTTTCCTGGCACACCTCTGAACTAATTTTATCCTTAGCTCAGTAATATCTTGCATGTGTGAACCTGCAACAAGTATATCATCTACATACAACAAAAGGATAATATATCTACCATTATCTAATCTCTTAAAATAAACACAATTGTTAGATTGACATCTACTAAAGCCATGCTCTATCATAAACCTGTCAAATCTCAAATACCATTGTCTAGGAGCTTGCTTAAGACCATATAAGCTTTTCTTCAATCTGCAAACAAGTTTCTCCTTACTTTTGACCTCCAAACCTTCTAGTTGATCCATATATATTTTTTCATCCAAATTTCTATGAAGAAATGCTATCTTAACATCAAGCTGCTCAAGAGGCAAATCCTCAATAGCAACTAAAGATAATACAGTCTGAATAGAAGTCATTTTTACTACAGGAGAAAAAATTTCACCAAAATCAATACCTAGTTTCTGTGTAAATTCTTTTACCACCAACTTGGCCTTATGTCTCATTTGTCCATCCTCTCCTTCCTTTAATCTATAAACCCATTTGTTTTTCAGTGATTTCTTTTCAGCTGGCAACTCAACTAAATCCCACATTTGGTTCTCTTTCAAGGAATCAATTTCCTCATTCATGCCATACTCCCACTGTTTCTTAAATTCTACCTGCATTGCCTCTTCAAAGTTTTCTAGTTCTTAACCATCAGTGAGTAACATGTTTAAGTAGTATAAAGAAGGGGAATAATAAATTTGAGGCTTACTTACCCTTTTAGTCCTCTATATGGGCATTTAAGACTCCTTGACAGCTTGCTATCTGCCCAAAATCTATTCTTTGGTCGACCCTAGTTTGCACCTGACCGATGTCGATTCCACCTGATCACCAATGCTAGTTCCCCGACTGACGTCAGTGTCCACCTGGTCATCGACATCAATTCTCTGACCGACATCAGTCTCCACCTGGCTGACACCACTGACTCTGGTTTGCACATGACTGATGTCAATACCTGCTTGTTCAATGTCAGTTCTCACCTGATTGACGTTGGTAACTGTGTTTTTTTGTGAGTGATGTGTAGACACCGAAAAAGTGTCTAACCCTTGGTCCTTTCTCCCCCCTAGTCCTCCTTGGTCCCTAACCCACCTAAGTCTTATTAATTGGAAATAAACATCTATTTTTAATTAAATAAGGCCCCTTTAACCCCTCCCTCCTTTGACACCTCGCCTAGGACACCTCGCCTAGACACCTCACCTTAGACTAAGTCTTTCCCTATGACTCACTCAAGATCTCTGCCTAATTCTTCTAACCTCCTAACAAACTCCCGTGCGTATTTAGCACAACCTTCGGCATTCTCCAACGCATAAGAACACTTGGCGGATGAAAAACGGGCTTGGTGGCTTGTTCTGCCCGTTCTAACTGCGCCGACGCCGACGCCGGCGGAAGCGCCGACGTCGGTTATACTTAACAGACTTCTCTTCCTCTTTCCGGGTAATCACAATCACAATCAAAATCAGAGGTTTTCGAATCTCGGGTGATCTAACAGGGGAATCTCTCTCTTCCGGCGAAACAAAGCTCTGGTGCTCTTGCTTTCTGGTGTTCTGGCATCTTGTTTTCTTGCAGGGATCAGGATACTTGACAACTTCTCTCAGGGACTCAGATCTTGTATCCAACGTTTCGTACCGGGACTGCATGCTATCTTCATCAACTATTCAACGCAGATAAGTACTTGTGCTGTCTTTATTTCTATATCATTTTATTTATATCAAATACTCTGTCTTCTGTCTATTCCAATATCCTTTACCATAATCTTCTCTGTTCCTCCCGGAGACGCTGAAAAGCTCTCTCTCCTGTCCATTTGCCTTTTCCACCTGTCGCCTCTGTTACTTACCCAGTTTATTCCTAGACAATATTCTCTGTCCCTTAGACCTCAAACAGACCCTCACAGACCCCAGACCCCCAAAACAAGATCATACACTATCCTATAACCCTGAAACCAACCCTGTAACCCAGCTCTTGACTATTGCCCCGACCGACGCCGGTCACTTCCCCAACCGACGTCGGCAACCTTCTGACCGACGACGGCAATACCACCGACGTCGGTGACTGTGTTTACCAGATTACAGACTTTCAGGTACGCATTTGTTTTTAGTCTTTTCTTTTCACATCTTTCAATATTTCTCTTTTCTGTTTTTATCATATTCTGTCTAAAACAGTGGATTGTCATCCTTGACGAAGCCTTAGAGCTTCAAGGACCAAGCTTTTGCTTGGCAATCCACTCTCTTTTTGACTAACATTCTTTGTGTTTTTAGTGTTTATCTCTTTCAGGTGTTATTCCTTCACAGCCAAAGAGGAGTATTCACAACGTCTGGATTTACGGTGCGCAGTCTTTATCCAGGTACTTCACAAGCCTTGTCCATTACTTCTTTAGTTTCTTCTTTCTCTTAAATCTGAAAAAGCAAAATTTTGAATAGAAACATTCTGGCACGCCCGGTGGGACCCCTTTAGGGCCTTCCGTGGGTTCCCTTCTTCTGTATTCATTTAGTTGCATTAGGCTTCTTAAACTTCACCTCTCCTTCTTTTCTAAAAAAAATCATAAGCAGGAAATTAAAAAGAATTCTTTCTTACATTCTCTTGCATTTTCTAGACTAGAAAGAAAGTCATTCTCTTCAAACCCTTTCTCCAATTGTTTTCATTCCAATATCATATTTCGATTTGGGGCATTAAAACATATTGCACTTTCATTTCTGCTTGTGCTTGCATTAGTCCACATCTAGTAACTTAAACGCATATTGAATAAACCGTAGACACATGATGTTACACTACCAAACCACAAGCACTCAATAAAACATCAAACACACTTGAGACAAGGCCCGTCTGGGATTTCATCACCCAGCGGACAACCTTCCCCCTACCTGGCAATCCTACTTGGATTTCACCACCAAGAGGAAAGCCAACTCTGTTCTCTGGCAGAGTATAAACTATAGGCGAGGTATATCTTGGCTAAGCGAGACCAGTTAACCACTGGAATCGTGAAGTGAGGGGAGCTTGCTCCTTAGCACCAGGCCACGTACCAGACCCTAACACAGATTTTTTGAGCACCTTAACTACCTGAAACCATCCTTAGATTGCCTATTCTAGGACCCCTCTTATAGCCAACTTCTTCAAACATCTTCTTAAGGCATAAGCCATATGATCCTAATAAATTTTTTATAGGGATTTAACGCTAGACTCTGCCTGTCACCATCATCTATTCTATTTTTTATCTGTCTTTTTGAGCTGGTAAGGACGTTTCCCTCATTTCCAAAAACTTTTTTTCTGAGTTTCTGGAAAACACAGTAACCGACATCGGTTCTGTAACCGACGTCGGCGACTTTTCTTAACCGGCATCGGTCATCTGACCGGCATCGGCAGTCCTCTTAACCGACATCGGTTTTTCTACCGACGTCGGTCTCTGTCATTTTTCTTTTTCTTAAAAACAGCAAGCATAAAAACCAACTTTCTGCCTGTCAAATCATTTATTCTGGTTTTCTGAAACTGACAAGACACAGTTTTCTAAAACCTGCCCCTTTCCAGCCTTGAATGGTTTTGACACGCAGTCAAACCAAGGCCCTTCTTGACCACGCCATTCAACAACCGCTTCCTCCTTCACCACCTACAATCAGTCCAATAATGGAGTTCAACTCGAAAACTGAAAGAACTCCCATTCGCCCAACCTCGCCTCAAACTCCTATCGTCCCAGAAGGGGACCAAGACTTTGCATGGTTTTTAGACCTTAACGTTAAAGCTTTGCAACATTATCTCGCCAATAGCCAAACGCGAGACTCCCTAGGCAACCCAATTTATGGGATGCCGACTTCTTTAATCACATCGACCGCCCCTACCATTCAACCATTAGACAACACCTCCACTAATAACCCAACCGTATCTTATCTTCAGAACATAACTTCTCCTTCTAAACCTACCTCTATGGGGGTCCCGATACTCCCTCAACCTCAAGTCACCCAACAAAACCCCACACCATTCCAAAACCTTCTAGTCTCTATTCCCCCTACTCTTGCACCAATAAATACAAGAGTAACTGTCCACCCATCAACAAGCATAGCCACGCCTCAACCATCCTTGACGGCTCCTATCCAACTGGTGCCAACCAACCCCATGACGGCTCCTATCCAACTTGTGCCAACCAACCCCATGACACAAGTACCATTTGCCCCCATAACCACTTATCCATATGTCGCGTCTACGCAACCATCCACATCATACGCCCCTACCAACATCTTTCAAGCGCCTTATAATCTAGGAGGCGCTCCACCCATGAATCCGTCAGCAGACATTATCAAAATGCTGATGGATAAAATGTCTAGTTTAGAGACATCTGTTTCTGGCTCACGCAATGCTCTATCATACGAGCAAATTTGCAATGAGCCTATTCATCCGTCCGTTCCGATTCGACCATACCCCAGCCAGTGGGAGCTTCCCAAGTTTTCATGCTTTCAAAGCAAGGAAGACCCACAGCAACATTTACGGGCATTTAGACATGCCTGCTACCTTATCGCCCATGATGACGCATTACTCTTGCGTACATTTCCTATGTCCCTTTCTGGTGCTGCACTCGACTGGTACAGCTCCATTGCCACCCATTCCCTCTTTTCATTCACACAATTGGCCCAACTTTTTCTTGACCATTTCTCCATTAATATCACTAAAAAGGTTTCAATCACAGACCTTTACACCATTCGTCAATTTGAGGACGAATCAGTAGCTGATTTCGTTGCTCGTTGGAGAGGCCTTATCAACCAACTCTCCTTTTCCTTACCACAAACTGAGCTCATTGAACTCTTCACCCGCGCTTGTGCCAAACACATTTCTTCTACTTTGAGGGTTCAAACCTTCCGTACTTTTGACGAAGCCTTCACGATGGCCCGTAAACTAGAATTACGTGCCATCGAGGAGAACAAAATCAAATTGCGGAGCAAGAACCCCAATTCCAAGACTAATGACTCTTCTTCATCTAAACCTTCATCTTCAAATTCTAAGTCTAAAGCTGCAGCTAATGCTGTAGCCATTAGACCCTCATCTTCTTCATCCAATCAAGCCGAACCCTCCACATCTCAAAGCGCCACCCGTCAATTCCAGCAAAGATACGTGCAAAGACAATATAATCCTCTTGGAGAATCTTACGCATCCATACTGGAAAAACTTGTCAAACAGGGGATTATTAACCTCCCTCAAATTCGACCACCGCCTCAATTCGATCCCTCACGCGCCATCCCTGCGTGGTACAGGGAAACTGACTTCTGCAATTTCCATCGTGTCAAGGGACATGACACAAGAAACTGTAAAACTTTTAAAAACATAGTCCAGGATATGCTTGAAAAGGGGGAGCTCATTCTCGACAATCCTAATGCACCTCCAAACCAGGGCATCGACATATTCAAACAGCCATTTCCCAATCATCCACCAACACAAAACAATAATGTCCAGACCTTAATTGACAACACGCATGAACATGATATTCGAACTGTCAATACGGTCTCACCTATTATCTCTAACCAACCTCAAGAGGTTAACTCATCTACCAGTTCATCACTTATGGACGAACCTCTTTCCCCGGTCAATTCTCCATCAACCCCTCTTATCCTGGAGGATGCCTTAACTTTACCAGCGCAACCAATCTCACCATCCTCTTTTCTTCTTCCTATAGAGGACCTGACCTTACCTACTCCTCGCCCACAAGTGGAAGGCACCATAATTCCTGCCCTTTACCCACTTGAGGAGTCACACTCTCCAGTTCCTTCTCCACCAAGAGAAGAACCTGATTCGCCATCTTCTTCAACAAACAACAATCCAGTGATAACTCCCATACATTTTGGGTCCTACATTGCTGCCACACCTAGCACATCTTCTCCAGAATCTCAAATTCATCCAACGTCCTCCCAACCATTTTCCCGACTAGCGGAGAAATTAGAACTTCTCCCTTCAAGGAAAGTGGAGCATCGGGGATTGTGGGAACATCTTAAAGTTCTTCAACATTCTCGTGCCCCTTCATCTCATACTGCCAATCCTGCGACGCCCAATCATAAGGCAAAATCGTCCAAGACTCCAAACAAAGACCAAACCGCCGCTTCCAAATCTCCATCTACCCAACCCAAACCAATCAAACCACTTGGCATTCGCCCTCTCTCTGCCCTCACTCACCCGCAAGTGAAGGTGGACTTGAACCAAACCTCGCCCAAAAATAATCTTCCAACCAAATCCAAGAACACTGCCAAACCACAAAGGCGAATCCCTCCTCCACCGTCAACTTTGCCTTCCATCTTAGGTCCTCATCCTTCTACTTTACTTGGCATACTTCCTACTCCATCTCTTAATCAATACAAATCACCTCCCTTACTTCCTTCACCAATCACAAGTCAACCTCTCAAAAATTCGGCACCTCTCATAAAGAAAATGCCGTCTTCCCCTATCACCGCACCACCAACCCAAAAGGTGGTACGAAAACCTTCTTCGACATCTCCTAAGCAGAAGTCACCAGCACGTCATGTATCAACAAGCGTGGACCCCTTAGAAGGTTCATACGCTTTTATATTACGTCAAATTTTGCAAACCTCTAGCATTACCCTTCCTCCCATCAAGCCATTCCAACCTCTCGGTTCAAAACCGTCTTGGTTCGATGATACAAAGATCTGTTTATATCATCGCACACCAGGACATGATACTGAGACCTGCTGTGCCCTCAAGGCCATCATTCGCCGTTTTATGGAGAAAGACACCCTTTTACTTGAGGACACTCTCGACCAACCCTCGTCACCCTCTCATCCAGCCTCATCAACCGCATCATCATCTATCCAGCAGACCATAACCCCTTCTTCACCAACTGTCTTCGAAATCAACGCCATTCGTGTAACCACTAGGTCACAGAAGGACAAAGCGAAAGAAAAAGCCGCTATCCCTTGGACCTATCCTTTCATCCAAGCACCTCAACCACCAAAACCCAAGATTTCTATCTTAGGTGCGTCCCAACCCACTTCCTCACAGGCAATCACAGAATCCATGATAAAACAACTTCACCAAACGCCTGTGAAGATGACCCTCTATGACCTTATTCAAAGCTCCCCCCAACATCGCCAGGCTTTAATCAAAGCCCTACAGGCAGCTGAGGTTCAACCTGAAGACCCTCAACCACTTGCTGCCTTAGTCCATTCCTTATCCCCCATCGCATCCATCACTTTCAATAATTCTGAGATTCCTACCTCTACCGAGGAAGATCAGGACGCCACCCTTTTCATCACAGCCTACGTTGATCGAACTCGTATTAAACGAGTTATGATCGATGGGGGTGCTAGCATCAATATCATTTCCTCCCACGCCTTTGACCAACTGGCCCTTCCAAAGAATTGCGATTCAAAAACTGACGCAATCCTTAGATCATTTAATGACACAACTGCTAACACTATCGGCACTGTTGTCCTTCACATCCGCGTTGGGCCATGCACAATCCCGAAGCTCTTCTACATCATCGAAGGAGAGTTCCAATACAACATCCTCTTAGGGCGACCTTGGATCCGTGCCATGGCTTGTGTCCCTTCAACCCTCCACTGTTGTGTTAAATTTGAACATGACAAACAAATCCATACCATTCCCGCCGATCCATCTCCATTTAAAACCTGTAACACAACCTATAGCCCCAACGACGTGCTTATACCACTCAAATCATCAACCCGAACTTCATCTCCATCCGCAGAAGTGTCAACTAGTACGCAAACAGCGGTCGCCACCACATCCTCTTCTCAATTACCAATCAAAGACCCTATGGACGACGTCTTCCAAAGACTTTCACTAGGAGAATATCGTCTCCTTTCTCTAGATATGTTCCAAACTCCTCAAGAGTATGGACAACTTCATCAACACCCAAACTATGACTGTCAGATCGGGATGGTCATTCCTTATGGTCCTCCTAACCTCCGCACTAATATTGTCTATGGGGGGCTTGATCAAGCCCCTACTGAATCAAATCCTTCTTCATCACCCCAAACCTTCACATCCGATTTCTCTTTTCTTAGCAACCCCACCTTTGCACATGCCTATCTTTATAGGTGTGCATGGAAGGGTTTCGGCTTTGGACGTTACGAACAAGGTTCTCATCAGCCTGTCGAAACACCCAATGATGATAATGCGAAGAAACGGTATGGACTGGGTTTCCAAGAACCCACTGAGCCTTCCACAAACATCTCCCCTGAACTAGACATTGACCAATTTCTTCTAGACTCGCCTATTCTTCCTTCCTCACCTACGGAGTCGGTGGTTTCCATCCCTCCTAGTTTTTTTTTTTGCATAAACACCATCCGCTTGGAACCTCTAACCTATCAACTCGACGGGGTTCCCAAATCTCTTCCTCTCGTTTATCCTAGCATGATAGACGATGATTCATCAACCATCAACACAGTCCACTGCGTAGACGACGACGCCATTCTTACATACATGGGTGCTGATGATTCTTTCATTCAGCGCTCTCTTCCTTCTGAAACACAGGTTATGTTAAATGAATCGACCATTAACATTAACCTTCCATCTTTCGATGTTCCTCATGTCTTAAAGATTGGTCAATCTTTAGACACTCAGGAGCAACTTGACTATACCCAGTTCCTTTCTGACCATAGCAAGGCCTTTGCCTGGACTTATAGCGATATGCCTGGCATTGACCCCACCATCACTACCCATAACATCGTCACAAATTCAGAGGCTAAGCCTGTTAGGCAAAAGCTTCGCAAAATGCATCCTCGTGTTGCACTTCTTGTTAAAGAAGAGCTTCAGCGTCTTCTTTCAGTCTCTTTCATCCAACCCATCGATTATCCACAGTGGGTCTCTAACATCGTTCCTGTTACCAAGGCAACTGGGGGGATCCGAATCTGTACAGACTATCGTGACCTCAACTTGGCTTGTCCCAAGGACGACTTTCCTCTTCCAAATATTGACCAACTTGTTGATCTCACGGCCGGTCATGAGATGTTATCTCTTATGGACGGATTTTCAGGATATAATCAAATCCTGGTTGCACCGGAAGATCAGCACAAGACCACTTTCATTACCCCATGGGGGACTTTCTGCTATCGAGTCATGCCTTTCGGCTTAAAGAACGCAGGCGCCACTTATCAATGTGCTATGACCTATATCTTTCACGATCTCCTCCATAAAATCATGGAAGACTATGTGGATGACCTATTAGGCAAGTCCAAACTCCGTCGTGACCATCTGACTATTCTCAAAATCATCTTCTCTCGACTTCTTCAATACAATGTTCGCCTTAACCCCAAGAAATGTGTTTTTGGGGTCCTCTCTGGTAAGCTCCTAGGCTTCATTGTTTCCTTCCGTGGCATCGAGATAGATCCCGCCAAGATCCGCGCTATCCTCGAAATGCCACCCCCATCTAATCTCAAGCAGCTTCGCAGTTTGCAAGGGAAACTCCAGTCCATTCGACATTTTATCTCGCAACTTTCTGATCGCTGCCAACCTTTTCATCATCTTCTTAAAAAGGACATCTCTTTCACATGGGATAAGGATTGTCAAGAGGCTTTTGAAGCCCTTAAACGCTATTTGATCTCTCCACCTGTCCTCATTCCACCTCAAGACGATAAACCCTTTTACCTTTATATTTCTGCAACCAATCATTCGTTAGGTGCCATGATCGCGCATCGAGACGAGCAACACCGCGAGCAAGCAGTTTACTACATCAGTCGAACATTAGTCGACTATGAAACTCGGTACACCCATACCGAGAAACTTTGTCTGGCATTAGTCTTTGCTGCTACTAAGCTCCGCCATTATCTTCTTAACCACAAAACCTTCGTCATCACTCACACCGACCCTCTCAAGTATATGCACTCTAAGCCTTATCAGAATCAACGTATGGCTCGGTGGCTCATGTTGCTTGCTGAGCTCGACCTCGAATTTGTCCAACAAAAATCTATAAAGGGGCAAGCAATCGCTGATCAATTAGCCGATGCCCCACTTCCCGACAATCAACCTTCTCACTGTGAGTTTCCTGACGAGTCCATTGCCATTCTTTCCACCGATGACGCCATCTATCAAATGACCATGTTCTTCGACGGCTCTAAATGTCAACTTGGTGGAGGTGCCGGGGTCATTCTCATCCCTCTCGAAGGGGAGCCCATGCCTCTGTCTTTTAAACTCGACTTTGAATGTACCAATAATATGGCTGAATACGAAGCCTTAATTTTGGGACTTCAAACCGCCCTTTCTTTAGACATCAAGACCATCAACATCTTTGGCGACTCGCAGCTCGTCGTCAATCAGGTTAACGGTTCATACCTCTGCAAAAATGAAATTTTACAAAGGTACAAAAACCGTGTTGACATTCTCCTTGCATCTTTTGACCATCACTTATTGCAGACTGTTCCTCGATCGACGAATAAGTTTGCTGACACCATGGCTTCACTTGCCTCTCATATTCCTTCATCATCATCATCCTCATCAAGAATTTATGTCATGGTACATCGTGTGCCATTGCCTTCATACATTTCCACTGACATCAATCTCGTCCACACCGTAGACTATAGTTCACAAGATGTTTGGTATAAACAACTTGAGGACTACTTGACTCATTCTCTCATTCCTTCCAACCTCTCTAGCAATGCGCAGCGAGCTTTCATCAAACGCACCGTTCGCTATACCATGCTAGGCGGTCTTCTTTATAAGCGAGGTTTCGACGGCCTCCTTCTTCGTTGTCTCACCTCCACTGAAGCCTCTCATGCCATCAAACAAGCCCATGACGGGATTTGTGGCGGACACTTCAGTGGAAATTCGCTTGCCAAACGCATCCTTCGCCTGGGCTATTATTGGCCCACTCTTCATCAAGACTGTAGCGATTATGTTCGGCGATGCGTCAAGTGCCAGCAGCATGCTAACTTGTTTCATCTCCCCAGTCACGCCTTACAAGTTGCTCAGGATTTTTGGCCTTTTTCACAATGGGGTTTAGATCTCATCGGTGAGATTAATCCTCATTCATCTCTTCGTCATCAGTCCATCATCACCGCCACTGAGTATTTCACTAAGTGGGTGGAAGCTATTCCTCTTGTCTCTACAAAAGCCGACAAAATTGTCGACTTCATCAATAACCACATCATCTGTCGCTTCGGTGTCCCTCATAAAATCATCACCGACAACGGCAAGTCCTTCAAAAATAAAACTGTCCAAAAGCTATGCGATTCATTTGGTATCAAGCTCAGTTTCTCTTCGCCTTACTACCCACAAGCAAATGGGCAGGCAGAGGCTTCCAACAAAATTTTAACTAAAATTCTCATGAAGGTAGTCAACGACACTGGAAGGGACTGGCACATTCAAATTCCCTTCGCTTTGTGGGCTTACCGCACTAGCATCCGAACCTCTACGGGTGCTACCCCTTTCTCTCTAGTGTATGGAACAGAGGCTGTCCTACCTCTCGAAGTACAGATCCCGTCTCTTCGCATTTCTCTACATGACATTCTTTCCAATGATGACTTTCGTCAAGATCGTTTAGCTCAATTAGAGTTACTTGATGAACGTCGTCTTGCTGCCCTTAATCATCTCCATGTTTATCAAAGTCGAATCAAACGAGCCTATAACAAAAATCTGAGAGAACGAGATTTTAATATCGGAGACCTCGTCCTCAAAGAGAATCAACATGTGACTAATATGGAACGAAGTAAGCGAGGCAAATTCGCTCCTAATTGGCTTGGACCTTACATTATCACGCACAAGTACGGATCAGGAACTTATCGTCTGTCTTCTCTCGAAGGCCGACCAGAACCTGAACCCCTTAATGCGTTGCATCTACGACCATTTTATTGCTAGTTGAGTACTCGTTTACTTAACATTTAACTTGAGCTCATCCCTTGAGCAATCCCTCATCCAGCTAATCCTATTATTTTTCAACCCTACTTCTTTTAATAAATCCTCTAAAAACCTTTTTATATAGTATGGATACTTTGTCTTAATAAAAGGGAGCCCTTGAACTTTTATAAGTCTTGTCCATGACTCAAATTTCTATCAACAATCAATCAAGATGTCAAAATAACCAAGGTCACAAAATCAAATTAAAAAGCAGACTGCTCCCTTGAAGGACAGCTGTACTATCATTGCTGTAATTAATAGACTGCTCCCTCGAAGGACAGCTATTCAAAAGCCCTCTTATTAAGTAAAGATCTAGACCACTCCCTTGAAGGATGGCTATGACTAATTCTGGCAATAAACAGCACTATCTTAGAAGCTTCTCGCATCGATCAGCTTCATAACTGACCATCAAGCACAATGACATCTCTATGCAGGTTTCCCGCATTGATCAGTCTGCGCCAAAAAAAAAAAAAAAAAAAAAAAATGTCATGGACTTGGCTTATGTTGTCTCAGGGTCTCCTATAAAAGGGGCGAAGTTATCTCTGCTCTTAAAATGGGTTGTCCTATCCTCCTTTCCTATAACCTACTCAAGGGACTTCGAGCTCACTTTAGTGTCAAAGTGATTCGATCACCACTCTAGCATAACTTATGATCAACGACGCAACGCATAATGGGGTTCTTGGTTCTAATAACCCCTATCTATACTGACTTCTTGGTCCTTGTCAATGAAATAGCAAATATGCCTTTCACTTCTCTTTTTACACTTTAGTCACATTCAACCAAACCCTTTTCAAACATAACCATGACTATGACCATAACCTTGACCTTGACTAGACCATCACCCACTTTTGACTCTTCCTCCCTTTTGGGAGAACTACATAGGCCTGAGGCCCCTAACAATAGGGGCTATGTAGGCAGCACTCAGTTGACATGGGGTCTTCTGGGGTTAACTCGGCCACTTTCTTCATCACTTTCTTCAATCTTCTTCTCTCGTCACCTGTCAATCACATCACAATCAATAAATATATTCACATAATCATTTATATACTCTCATTTTCATAAGTTATTAGTCATAAATTTCATTCATCATAACTCATTAAACATTTGCATAATCCACAAGTTAAATATTCCATATCACATCTATCATTATCTAATTATCATAAATCACTATATCACCATTAAACATAACATTTACATCATTCTCATCATTAGCATCATCATAATCATCATACATATCATATCAAAACATGCATCATGAAACACATCAAATATTTATAACATCTCCATAATAAGCCAAATCTCATCATATATATCAAAAATAAGTTTTATACAAAAAGACACAACCAGTGTCTGTCTCTCTCTCATCATACATCTCTCATCTTCGGCTCGCAGGCCGGTATATACATCAAAAAAATAATAATAATGCAACACTGGGGCTACCCTCAAGGCTGTGGCTGTGGTGGTGGTGGCGGTGGTCGAGAAGACGCTGTATCTCCTCCTCCCTCTGATCTCTGTCGTCTGCGTGACCCTGAAGCCGTCGCTCGTGACGTAGATCTCTGTCTGCTCTGCTCTGCCCTCATCTCCGAGTATCACCGTATATGAGGGATCCCCCTGATGGCCCTCTCATAATACGCGATCTCATCCAGTGCATCATTGTATCTAACCATCGACACAGTCTGCGGTGGACCCATCTGCCCTGCTCCTGTGGCCTGTCCTAATCTCTGAGGCTGTGGCTCACTTAGGTGCACTGATACTGATGGTCCTGCCCCCTGTGAAAATGCTGGCTACTGAGATGGCTGCTGCCATGGGCCCTGCCCTCCAAAACTCTGCCCTGCACCTGCCTGTCCCTGAGCTGTGGCCAGCTGTCCCTGTAACAGAGTGACCTGTGCTGTCAACGCTGCCACCTGCCCTGTCATCTCTCCCAACTGCCCTGTGACTCCTGCTAGCTGTCCCTGCAAAACTGAGACCTGAGCCTGAGCCGTGTCTCTCTCCTCCCGTGCCGTGTCTCTCTCCTCGCGGGCTGTATCCTGCTCCCTGGTAATGGCCTATAAATCTGGCTGCTGTCTGATCTGTATCCCTCTGTACTGACCTGCCCACCATGCCGTGTAGGCCTCTGTACACCTTGGATCGACTATCCCAGGTCCTGCTGGCAACTCCTCAAAATCGGGCTCCTCTGTCTCCTCTGGAAGTGGGAGCGGCGCCTCTATGTCATCCCGTCTGTACTGTGGGAAGGCGGGAGGCACATCCTGTAGCAGCCCGTACTGGCATCGCACTCTCTCTGCAGGGATCCTCTCGAGCTCACCGGCTCATCTGCCTCTGACCCATCTCTGACTCTGAGCTCCAATCAGCGGCTCTCCCTGGTCTCTATATGCTGGATAGACCAAATATGGTCTCCACATGATGTCTGCCAGGATCAAACCCTCCAGCACTCCCCTGTAGTGGTTGATGTCCCTGACCACTCCATCCATCCGTGTCTGCGCCATCATCTCCCGCCATCGTCTGAATCCAACTCTAAAGCCAGCCTGAATAGCCACTGGGAGGCCGAGAGGTCGTGTGACTACTATGTGCTCATACGCCCAGCAATGTAGCAGGTGGCCCACACATAGGCTGTACCGCCGTCGCCGGGTGATGCCCCACAGCTCTCTGTACACCTGGGCCAAAAAGACTGGTGCCCAGGCGAACACTGTCCTCTGCTCTATCATCTCCAACAAAACTCTGGTCATAGCAATCGGAAACCTACCGCCCTCTGCATCCGGCAATGCATATACTGTGATGCCAATCATCATCAAAATCGCTAGCCGATGGGCCTCCTCATCCGCTGCATACAATGGCTCATAGGCAAAACTCGCCGAGTGGTAGCTCGTCTCCGCGGCATGCTCTCCAAACAGCGTCACCATATGAATGTCATGCGCCTCTCTCGAGCACGCATACAAGTCTGATCCGTGCACCTGTAACCGCAAAATCCGGTAGACGTCCTCAACCATGACTGTCATCTTGCCCGTAGGCAGGTGGAAGGTGTTGGTGGCATGATCCCACCGCTCAATCAAAGCCACCATGAGACTCACATCCCTCGCCACTCTGCAGTAACATCTCAGCCTGCCTAATCCGACTGCGCTCATCTGCGCCCACTCCTCGACGGACACGCCTCCACGCATTCGCGTCAGCAAAGTCGGGAGGTGATCCCGCAGCATCAGAGTCTGTCTAGCCTGTACCCACCCAAAGCAATCTCATGTTAACATTGTTCCTACTTTTCCTATTTTACCAACTTATTTGATCGTCTATGCCTACCTCGATACTCGGGAAGTCCTTGACGTAATTTCAACCCCTCGACTTAAACTTTTTACATTCCTCTTTTAACCAGACAGCCACCGACATCGGTTAGCGTGCCGGTGACGGCACTCACCTAACCGACGTCGGTCACTTAGTGACCGACGTCGGTAGGTTAGTGACCGACGCTGGTCGCTGATCGGTTGACGCCGGCGGGCTAGCCGACGTCGGCGACTGGTTCGACCCTAAAGCCGAACAGGGCGAGCCCTAATTTTTAGGGCTTCCCCATTTTGCCTTCCCCAACACTCCTAAACCCTCCCAAATCACTCCTAAGCTCTCCTAGACAACCTACCCACCTTCCTAGCTACCCTCCCCCTCGATTTCTACTTCAAATAACAACCATTTCAAAAACTCAATTCAAAATAAAAATCAATCAAAATAAGGGTTCAAGACCCTCCTACCTCATCCCGTCGACGGCGGCATGGTGGCACGATAGGTGCCGCTGGTGGTGGACCTCCCGCCGGTCCTCTACTCCCCTCTGCCATCACTTTTGTCCTAGTGGCTCTGCACACTTCACTTGGGCCACACACGTCCCTGCAGCGTCCAATCAGCGCCTTCTCTCCACCAATGCTCCTCTGCCACCTCGCACTACTCTCTAAATCAGCTTAAGGTCACTATCACTCAACCAATTCCAGAGCTCCTTTTTCTCTTTCAATCAAATAGCAAATGACTTTTGGTGGGCCGTCAATCCGGTTTTGTCGGATTTGGCAGGCCACCGACGTCGGCATATGCGTGCCCTATACTACCGACGTCAGCCTATTTTCGCCGACGCCGGTCTATTTATACACCGACGTCGGTTATGTAGCCAACGTCGGTGGATTTTAACCTTTTATCTCTGTTCTGAACAACCATAATCATGGCTCTAATCAAGTTAAGCCCTTCAGACCATGTCAAATTGGCCCCTTGGGGCACTTTTAGATTACTTTTTGCTTCTATCCATCGACCACCAGACATTGGAGATCATGCCCATCTCTTAAAACCTCGACCACTTCCAAAGCGTTTGCCTTGGTTGTTTTTGCATGTATGCTATTCCACGACTGGTTAGCAAATTTGTCCGCAGACTATATTTTTGGACCCTCACAAGTATAGGATCACACGACAGTTGATCCGCCCTACTTGTGACTTTTTCGTGTTTTCAGGAGCACTTCCTAAGCCCGAGATACCTGGAACACGACGACCATTTGGAGCTTCAGCCTCGATTGAATAACCCGATCAGCTACGACTAATGCTGGGGCCCGGTTATTTCAATTTTGGCACTCCTCGACCCTTGACCTGTGACAATTGGCCCAACCATCTCGTGCAGTGGCATGCGCGCAATCATGACTTTTGCTGCGTTTTCACTCACTCTTCACCCTTCTCATCTACTCTTTGTCAAATCAGCACCCGACATCAGGTTCCTTCCCTCGACTCCTGCTTTGAGGGGGAATACCTCATTCATACTTCGGGGCAATCCACATCATCCTTCACCTGGGGCAACTACTCCCTGTTTTTGTCTTGCAGTTCGTTCAAGAACAACCAACAAGACAAAAAGGGGCAAATGTAGACACCGAAAAAGTGTCTAACCCTTGGTCCTTTCTCCCCCCTAGTCCTCCTTGGTCCCTAACCCACCTAAGTCTTATTAATTGGAAATAAACATCTATTTTTAATTAAATAAGGCCCCTTTAACCCCTCCCTCCTTTGACACCTCGCCTAGGACACCTCGCCTAGACACCTCACCTTAGACTAAGTCTTTCCCTATGACTCACTCAAGATCTCTCCCTAATTCTTCTAACCTCCTAACAAACTCCCGTGCGTATTTAGCACAACCTTCGGCATTCTCCAACGCATAAGAACACTTGGCGGATGAAAAACGGGCTTGGTGGCTTGTTCTGCCCATTCTAACTGCGCCGACGTCGGCCACCTATCGGCCGACGCCGGCGGAAGCGCCGACGTCGGTTATACTTAACAGACTTCTCTTCCTCTTTCTGGGTAATCACAATCACAATCAAAATCAGAGGTTTTTGAATCTCAGGTGATCTAACAGGGGAATCTCTCTCTTCCAGCGAAACAAAGCTCTGGTGCTCTTGCTTTCTAGTGTTCTAGCATCTTGTTTTCTTGCAGGGATCAGGATACTTGACAAATTCTCTCAGGGACTCAAATCTTGTATCCAACGTTTCGTACCGGGACTGCATGCTATCTTCATCAACTATTCAACGCAGATAAGTACTTGTGCTGTCTTTATTTCTATATCATTTTATTTATATCAAATACTCTGTCTTCTGTCTATTCCAATATCCTTTACCATAATCTTCTCTGTTCCTCCCAGAGACGCTGAAAAGCTCTCTCTCCTGTCCATTTGCCTTTTCCACCTGTCGCCTCTGTTACTTACCCAGTTTATTCCCAGACAATATTCTCTGTCCCTTAGACCTCAAACAGACCCTCACAGACCCCAGACCCCCAAACAAGATCATACACTATCCTATAACCCTGAAACCAACCCTGTAACCCAGCTCTTGACTATTGCCCCGACCGACGCCGGTCACTTCCCCAACCGACGTCGGCAACCTTCTGACCGACGACGGCAATACCACTGACGTCGGTGACTGTGTTTACCAGATTACAGACTTTCAGGTACGCATTTGTTTTTAGTCTTTTCTTTTCACATCTTTCAATATTTCTCTTTTCTATTTTTATCATATTCTGTCTAAAACAGTGGATTGTCATCCTTGACGAAGCCTTAGAGCTTCAAGGACCAAGCTTTTGCTTGGCAATCCACTCTCTTTTTGACTAACATTCTTTGTGTTTTTAGTGTTTATCTCTTTCAGGTGTTATTCCTTCACAGCCAAAGAGGAGTATTCACAACGTCTGGATTTACGGTGCGCAATCTTTATCCAGGTACTTCACAAGCCTTGTCCATTACTTCTTTAGTTTCTTCTTTCTCTTAAATCTGAAAAAGCAAAATTTTGAATAGAAACATGATGATCTTTATCCATGAGCTCACAATGGATCATAACCCTGTCCAAACTACCTTGCTCAGAATTATTTAGCCCCTTGAGTTGATCTTTGTCCATCATCTTTTCCATGAAAACTAAGGCTTTCTAGTTTTTAAGTTTGTCAAAGACATCGGACTTCCTCTTAAGAACATGCATTCTCTTCTCACTCATGTGACCAAGCCTAGAGAGCCACATCTTTGCAATAGAAGAAGAATCAGTAATACAAGTAGATAGATAAAGAGTACTTACTTTCTTACTACATGCTAATTCAAATGCACCCTTGAAAACTTTCTAAGATTCTGCTATGAGAGTAACTGTGCAACCCTCATCACCCAACTTTCCTACAGATATTAGACTCTTCTTCAAGACTGGGACATGCATGACCTTCTTCAACACCCATGTGTTGTCCATCTATAATTTCAGCCGCACTTCCCCTTTGCCAACAATTTGATAAGGCTCAACAGCCCCTAAATAAATATTTCCAAAGTCTCATTGGACATAATCATGAAAAATTACTCTATTTAGGGTTGCATGAAAAGAGACAACAAAATCTAAAACCCAAGATTCTACTTTATCTAAGGAACATACAAGAGCATCCTATGCAACAATACCTGTAACATCTGCTTCTTCATTTCCTTCATGCTGATCTTCTACCAACCATCTTTATTTACCTGCTCTTTCTTTCCATAATACCGTAATTGATAATTTTTGCCATTGAATTTCTCCATTCTTAGTGTACTTTCTTTTGCCATTGCTTTACTCTCACTCAATCAAAAACTCTTGAGAGTGACCTTTAATCAACAAACACTTAATACGCTCTGACCACCTGTTAGTGTACCTAACCAAGCTCTGAAGAACCTGCTCTGATACCAATTGTTAGGATACCTACTCTTTAAGAGTACACTTGATTACCTTTGTATAAGCAACTAAACACATAATTTGACCAAAAGTAATATGTAACTAGAATTCAGAAACAACAGAGAATATGAGAGACAATACAATCTTGTATTAACACTCTTCTAGAAGGAAATACAATGAAGAAATCACACTCTTCCCACACCTCTTGGGCATACCAGTAATTCTCCCTCAAGAGTTCTCTCTCTCTCTCTCAATTACAAACAATCAACTCAATAATCGAGTTGTTGTTAGCACCAGTCAGTAACAATACTGCTAGTACACCAATGAGTAAGTGACAATCAACTCAACTATTATTTCCTACTTCCAGTACCAATTGAGTACACCACGTACTCCAAGTAGATCTCCTTGATCTTGCTCCTTGATGTGTTGTAGATCTCCTTTGACCTTGCTACCCCGTAGATCTCTTTTGACCTTGCACACACACACACACACCTGCAGATCAATCGATCTTACTTACCATGTAGATCTCCCCTGATCTTGCACAACCTGCAGATCAACTTGATCTTGCACACCTGCAAACCTAGATCTTACATATCTTGAAAGAATCCTTGTCCTTGCCTTTGCAAGTCCTTATGATTCTACAAATTACAATATAGCCCCATGGGTCTCTTAAATAGATCTTATACAAACAATAATTAGAAATGCAAACTCAAGACTAAAATTAGTCTTTTACATACAAATTGATTGTCTGTCTAAAATTAGACAAGTTTTGGAAGTGCATGCAAATGCACGCACACATAGGTTGCCGACGTCAGTTCCTGTCTGACCGATGTCGATCGACCCCTAACCGATGTCAGTTACTGCAAACACTGGAGATGACTGATGTCGATTGGCCTACCGACGTTGGTTGCTTTGCAACTCAGCAACCTCTTCCATTTACATCAGTGAAGCTTTTAGCCCCACAACCTAACATTGTCCACATTTCAAAACCACTCCATCCATTTCATTTTTAGTTTTCAACCTTACAATCTTTTGAAGCATAGTCTAAGTCAGCTGTCTCTATACCCTCTTGGCATTATAAAGATCATCCCACCTAAGCCCCCTCCTATGTCTTAAGTTCTTTGTCAACTAACAAATAACAAGCCTTCAAAAATAGATGAAGATGCCTTCACCCCTCTGGGCTTTCTTTAACCATCTGCTAAGATTCCTTTTCTGACTAAGGGAAGCTTTTTACTTCGATTCAATGTGGATCATATAAGTATGGGGCATTTTCAAAATTATCCCCCTTTATGCATCTTTGCACTTGAATCCTTCATGGTTAAGGATCCTTTTACCTTTTTTTGTCTAATGCAAGCTCTTTATCATCCACCAGAAGTCCTTTAACCCATTCTCACCCATTGTCCATTATCAAGAGCAATTGATGGCAAGAATCATGTGATTTTTTCATTACAAAGACTTAGCCCAATCTTAAATGTGAGCACCTCAGCTCTGCTCATAGCATGTTTCTCATGGACACATTCCACCTTTTTAAGAAGGAATCCCATGGTCATTGTCTCTTGACTTCCCATCTTAAGTTCATCTGACATTTACCTCGCCCCCTTGTGTTTCAATTTTGCTCTCTAAAAGGTAATCAAGACTAGCCTGGGTCACATCAAAAAATAAATTTTTATGGGATATCTTACTTAAAAGGGTCATTGTCAAAATTGCAGACTGCTCCCTTGAAGGATAGCTGCCAAGAATTATAAAGTTGCATAAATAGAATAGACTGATCCTTTGAAGGACAACTATCAAATAAATCAAAAGCTAGACTACTCCCTTGAAGGATGGCTAGTGATAGTTCTAGAAAAAGCAAAACAATTTTAGGATTCTCACATTGATTAGCTTCCCAAAATATCTCAAACTAAATGTAGAAAAGGATCCTAAATCAAAAAGTTAAAATCCAATATATCCCATAGAAGACTTCTCGCCCTGATCAATCTTCTCCAATTATGTAGACTTCTCACATCGATCAGTCTGCCTCCTATATATAAAGTGTGGATTATCCCATGAATCATCCTAAGTCACCTATAAGGACATCACCTTTTACACAAGATAGGTGGTATACCCACATCTATTTCATACATGTCACACCTCTTTTCCCCAATCAAGGAAATCTAAGCTTACCTTTTACAAAGTTGTTAAAAGTGTTTATTTACCTTTGCAAGGGTGCCAAGTGCAAAGCCTTAAGGAGTTTAATTTTTTATAAACCCCATATTCACTATCGTTCATGTCGATAACTTGGTGAAAAGGGTACCCCTTTGTGTCTTTTTCATTCATCCATTTGTGTCTATTACCTTAATCCAAACCCATTCTAAAGGAGTTGAACCTTTGTGTTCATTCTCTTGCTTATCCAAATTTGCATCTTTTGTGACTAGGTCGCAACCTTTGTATGATGCCATTTCACTCATCTATAGCCATCCTAGCATACCATTATCTATACCAACATTAAAAGGTGATCATGATTCATATGAATTTGTATCAATCTCTTTGTTTATGCTTTGATTTTAACTTTTGTAGTAGCCATATTTTTGTCCTAGGCCAATTAAGTCATTCTTTTTGCATTTATTTTATCCTTATTTACCAAAAAACCAAAACCTTGGATTAGTGAAAGTCTAACCCTTGCTGGTCCCACAGTCTGAGTTAGTTTGAGCATTTCAGCTCGAAACATGAGTCTATAGCTGAAACCCCTTTACAAGCCTAGACAACTTAGGTTTAATTTCATCTATCATTTGTTATCTTGGTGCCAAATCTTAAGCCCATATGATTCATTGCAAATTTATGTCTTATTTAGCCACAAATATTGTTGTCTATTTACCTTAGTCCTCATTCGAGCTTAACCCTAGTGTTTGGTGCATTAACATTTTTTTGTCACCTAATTTTTGTGCTGGATACCTATCCATTTGTCTATTTGTCCAAGCTGTATTTAGTCCATCAACCCCCATTTATATATTTACATTTTTCTTGTGTCCATTTCCAATATCTCCCCCTTCCTCTACGCTTTTGTTAAACCAATATCCATCTCCTTTTCCCTTTGTTGGTTCCCAATTTGAGGGGAAAACTTTCTCATATCAAATTGGTGCATGCTAGGGGCATTTATTCAAGTTTTGCTTCTATCTTTTTGTCTCATGGCTTGATTCTCTTGACCATTCCACAAAAAGGGGCAAATGTAGATGCCTGAATTTAGCACCCTTGCCCTATTCTTCCATCTTTTAGGCTATCACTTTAATAGTTAAATGTATATGCTAGAAATCTGCACCATAGCCTGAAATCTTGAAATATGCTAAGTCTAAAATGTGGTAGAAACCTCCAAAAATCTATATTTTGCATCTTAACTCCTAGAGGTCTGAAACCAATCTCAAACACCGTAAAAGTATATACATAAAATATAACTTAAAGTATAAGAAACTAAATGTCTATATTTAAATGTCAACTTATACTTTAATGTTTATTTTATGTATATACCCCCTATTTACCCATGGTAATTAATCCTATTAATTACTATTAACTATCCCTAACCACCCAAAGTATTTTAAATAATACCAAAAATAAATAAAAATAAAACCTATCCAACCTCCCAACAACCCTTCCAATAACTTACCCTCGTTAAAATCTTGTACAAACAACTTAGTGGTACATTTACTTAGTTTGGCACATAGTTCAAAATAACCCAAGCCAACTTTTGACCAAATTAGGTTGATCGACATCAATCTTCCATGATTGACATAGATCCTTCATGATCGACACTAATTTTCTTAGATTGACATCAATCCATATATACACAATGAGCCTCCATGGCTTGGGACTATAATTTTGGACCCTAAAACACTGATAGAATTTCTCCAAGAGACTCATAGGTGATTGTTAGACCCCTTGCTAGTGAATTGATGCCCAAACAAAGACAAAAGAATGCACAATATCAACCTCATGCCAATATTATTTTCAAGGTAAGTATTGCACTTTAATTTATTCATATTTCAAATCTACAGTCTTCTACATCTATTTGTCACTAGTTTACATTTGGTTTTAATTATTTTATTAATAATACAAGTCATTATTATAGTCTATTTTTAAAGTTTATCATTTTACATAGAATTGACGTCGATCCATCTGAATCGATGTTAATCCATCTAAATTGATGTTGATCTTGTAGGATTGACATTGATCCTTGCTAAACTTTTAAAACCTTCTTGCAATGTGTTTTTATAACATTTTTAGTCTTAAAAACCTGTCAAAACTTGCATTCTATTATCTTGAATAATCCATAATTATCTAATCTTTTATACCATTTATATCTTATAATCTTTATCTTTTTATTTTCATGTTTATTTATAAACTTGAATGTTAAACATGGGCTGACATCCATTTGAGAAAGTGTACTACTTCTTAAGATTGGTTGTAACCAGGTAGCCCACTCATATCTCTTTTAATCCCATTTTTGTTTAAGTGTGGTGTATTACACTGTAAACCTCCATGGCTCGGGAGGGATGGTGACTGTGCTTTTGGACTTTGAAACTCTACCAAAATTTCATTGCAAATAGTGTACGGACTTTATCAACACCCTGCTATCTTGCAGAACCTCTTTTGGAGAGCTTATCAAAGGATTTTGAAAGTTTTTTATCACATCTTGTCAAGTTTGATTTTCAACCATAAAGGTTAGTATTGCATTTCAATTTATTTTCATTTCCAATCTACAATATTTTATGTCTATCTATGTTTATTTACATTCAATTTTTATTATTTTATCAATAATATGTCATTATTATACTCTATTTTTAAAGTTTAGAGTTTTACATAGAATCAACATCGATCCATCTGAATTGATGTCAATCCTGTAGGATCGATATCAGTCCCTGCTAAACTTTCAAAACATTCTTGCAATAGTCTAAAAAACATGTCAAACCCTGCATTCTATTTTCTAAAAACCTATCTTTTACATGTAGATATCTTTAGCATTGTCTATTACATCGATTTATATTATATATCTATATCTATTTATTTTAAATGCAATAAATGATTTGAATTTATCTAATCTTTGTCAAATTATCTTATACATCATTTATATCTTGTATATCTTATCTATTATCTTGAATAATCCATAATCATTTATATTTATCAAATTATCTTTTACATCATTTATATCTTGTCATATTTATATTTTTATCTTTATTATCTTTCTTAATTGAAAATATTTGGATGACATCCATCTGAGAAAGCATGCCACTTCTCGGGACTGATTTATAACCAGGTAGCCCACTTATCTTCCTATTAATCCATTTTTTGTGAGTTAGTGTGATTTACATGTCATTCCTCTGTAGCCAAAGAGGATTTTCCAAAAATCTTGATCTATGGTGTGCAACCAACCATCCATATCTCTAGGTAATCTTAAAAACCCTGCTTATACTTTGTTTATAGTAGCTAATTAGATCCACATTAAAAAGCACACAAATACTAAAATAATATGTTCATATTATTGTACTTGAGGCATTGATGTCAAAAGTAGTCAAAGGTCATTGATGTCCCAAGGTTTTCTTGTGAAGATACGTGGTAAGTGTTCTTGATGATTTAAGCATGATCTAGTAAGTCTTTGAGTTTTGCATAAGGTCTTGGCATAAGGTTGTGTTTTGACAAGCTTATGAGCAATGTGATCCTTGAAGTGATCCATTATAGTTCCTTATGAATCATTGTGAGAGTATTTAAATAAGTTGGTATATGATTTAGATAATGGTATAAAGTCAATTGGCATGAGATTAAGTCTCAAAGTAGGTATGGTACCTTGAAGGTCTATTTGATGACCTGGTTCCTAATCATAAAAGTGGCTTGTAATAGCATGGTGATGATGATATAGGCATGTATGAATTTGAATTTAATCATAGTAATGGTAGGGAATATAATAAATATATTTTAACATGTGAATGAGGTGGAAATTACATCTACAATGGTAGAAGGGTCAGGTATTGAGGCTTAGTCCTTGCATGAGAAACCTAGTATGAAGGCACAAACTTGGTAGCTTGATAAGGTGAACAATATAAGACTTATGTGAACAAGGTTGATAGCTTGTGAGATTGGTATTATGTAATTTTACATGTATATTAATTATTTATATTAGTACAAGAGTTTACCAAGTGTGTTCATCAGTCAAAATGCAATTGATAGTCTAAGGCCTAGTATGCATGAAAACCTAGTATGGCCTAATGAAGGGTCAAGATGAGTTTACAAGGTGTTTAACCACATGTGAGCATGGATTAATGTTTTAAAAGTTTTATAAATAATTTTTATGAAGTTTCAGGTCATGGATTGAAGGAGAAAGGAAGAAAACATGTTTTAAGATCTCCTATGCATGCAAAATGAAGAGATAAGAGCCCGAGAAGGATCTTTTGATGATCATTAGCACATGTGATAGTTTCATGGGAAGATGATAATTTTTGGAGATATGAAAAAGGTAATAATAATGTTTTCTAGTCATTAGGAAGTGGTTTAATGGACAAAGCTGTATGAACAAACATTAAGAATGTTAATCGGTCCAAAACCCTCTCCAAACCCTCATAGTGACCCAATTGAAGAGATATTGATATAACTATACCAAAATGGATTGGTAAGTCAAGTTTTATGTTTTATAATGTATAGTAATCCTCCATTTTCTCTAGGTGGTAGTGGTTTGTCAAGGTAATGAGCAAAACCTATAAAAATATGCTTGTTTTTGAAGAATTTGATGTTACAGGTAGGGTTGACCAGGTCAATGCATTAAATTAAATGGAGTTTTAAGTTAAAGAATATTATTTATTTACATGGTGATATTTAGGCAATTTATATATTTTTTTTCAACCATTTTTTTCACCCAAGTTGACCTATCGCTAAAATGAATAACAGTGAAAACAATGAGAAAACCCAGTCATAGTGAGAATGCGTTTAGGGATGAGTTTAAGGTCATTAGGAATGGATAAAATTGTTTGAGGTATTTTTAAAATACCTATAAATAATTTTAACTTTGTTTATAAGTGTTTAATATGCTCACATACAAGCAGGAAGATGATCTCAAAGTGACTTGTCTGTGTGAGTGAAGACAATGAAAGAGTAAGGTTGAAAGTTTGATCAATTTGGTCTATATTTTTCATTTGAACTTTGTATATTTGTGGTTTAATTTTAGATAAAGATATATAAGGATCATAAAAATTCATTATAAGTCCAAGGAATTTTCCTTACAGGTGTGGGAAGTCATGTCCACCATGACTGACTCTTAAGGCAGTTTGACTGTTCGAGGTGTGCTAGGTGAAGTGAAGTGTTTGAGTCTCTTTAACTGAATTTCATGCATATAATGAATATATTATTTTTGTTTTAATCATAAATTACCTATTAATTATTTATATAATATGGAGATATAGGTTAAGGATTTGTAATGTTGAAGCCAAAATGGCTTGTCAGACTATGTAAGGACTATGAGAGAGTATCTTGACAAATTAGTCTGTAAGACCAATGATTGTCACTAGATATTGATATCTATAAATTTTTTAATGATATATAATAATAATAATATAAAATATTCATGTAAATTATATTTCATTAAAGTGTCCTTTAAATTTATAATAACAAATTTCTTCATGACTATGTTTCTGGAGCACTCAGGTTGTTTGAGTAGTCATCTTGCAGAGATGAGTTGGAGTTTGTTTGGATAGTGTTGAAGATCCCAATTAATTATAAGATGTTAAGGATGTATCAATTTTTAATTATGATTATTTTATACTCATTTTTTTTCCTTTTTCAAGTGTGAAAATTCAAAAGTATTTGACTATGTTTTTAAGCCTGTGTGCAATTCTAAGTGAGCTTGTAAAGTTGATTAGTTTTGAATCATTTGACCTATTTTGAGATGTAAAATGGAAATTATGATGACCATGAGGTCATTTATACTCATTTAATATTATTTTATCATATTTTTTTTTGAAAAAAATTATTGTATACTTCTGTTTTGTGAGACAGACTTTCATAGAGTGAGAAGGCCTAATGGCAACTAAGCCTAATAGTGTGGTTCAATTGGTCAGTTGGACTAATAGGTGGCATGAAGATATTAGGATGTTATAAATTGTATAATTAAGGAATATTTTATGTTTTTAAAGTGGTTATAGAGACTCAAGACGGTCTAATAGGTCAGAAGTGTAACATGTGCTTAAGATAGACCTAATTGTATTAGGTCTCTTTTAGGCCTAATGAGGTTTTGGCCCTTAAGGGGTATGACCAACCTATGGAGTGATTTTTTATTATGTGAAACATGTATGAGGTCATTTTAAAAGGGTGATCCAATTGTTTTAAGGTCATTTTTTGATCAATATGGGTGATACCAAGTGTTTGGTATAAAAACAAGACCTAATTGGCCTATTTGAGTTAGTTAGAGAGTATGAGAGGATAAGCGAATGAAATAGACGTTGAAGGAGAATTATTAGGTAATTTAGGAACATCATAATAATAAAAAAATTGTGATTATTATCTAACAAAGTTTCTACAGGTGGATGATAAGGTCAATTGACCTAATGAGCCTAGAATAGGCATGTTGAGCGAATGAGCCTAGAAGGCTGTATGAGAGGGGTATAAGGTTGAAGTGAGTTGACTGAGGTGAGAGACCATCATTATATTAATTATAAGTGTGTTTTAGGTGTATGAAAAAGAATGGGATCAAATTATAGAAGATAAATAGATTAATAAGAGTTCACCATCAATTGAGAGAGAAACAATGTGTCTTGAGGTGATCAAACTTGTCTTGGCTAGGTTGGTGCTTAGTCAAGAAGGGAGTTAAAACTACCTTGAAGATTGGAGATTTTAGAAGTGTATTTGAAGTTTTTGGGTTGATGAAAATTAACTTATGGGGTTGGATCCTCATTTCAAGTTTGAGCTTTCTAAATACTAATTGAGTTGGTGCTTAAATAGGTAGGGGTTGGAGCTCCTTGTGGGGTTGGTGCCTCACTAAATGTTGTTTCATTGCTTATAAGACAATAATAAAAGTGGTGTGATAGTGGGTTTTATCCTCCATGAGGGTTTTAAACATAGATATGGTGTTCATTTTTTGATATATTGATTTTTATCTATGTGATTTCCTCTCTAGGCATTGATTGTTTACTAGATTGGTTTGAAAGGGTTAATGAATGAAGTTTGGATTTGAATGAAATGTTTTTACACTGGTTCACCCCCCTCTCAGTGGTTATGCTTCCAAAATTTGGTATTAGATTATGTAATTTGGATGTGGAGTGATAAATTGAATGTGATCCTAGAAGCACAAGATGGATAAATTTGTGAAGATTATGGTTGAGGTTCTCATAAAAGTCTACATGATGATACTAGCAAATTTGAAGAAGGATTATGTTGAAGTCATGTCTAAGATCAAACCCAATTTGATAGACAAAAGGAAATTGATGAATTGATAAGTTTATTTGAATGTAAGCAAATGAGTTATGTTTATAGTTAGTTTGTGATTTCATATAACATGATCTAGGTGGAACAAGGATTTAGGGGGAGCTAACTCGTATGGCTTGAGAAGTATGCATTGACAAAGGGGGAGCTTGCTTATTTAGTGAAATGATCAGTTACCAAGATAAATTAACTATGCATAAATGAATTTTTGAGAGTGAATATTACCTTTGTCATTAATTTAAAAGGGGGAGAAAGACTTGATGGGGAGATCTAGCTTGAGGAGAGATGAGAATGGTCTGATGTGGTAAGAGTGTTTGCCATCAATGACAAAGGGGGAGATTGTTGAGGTATGTTCCTATTATTTTACTTGAGGCATTGATGTTGTAATTTTTGTCAAAGGTATTCAAATTTCATTTATTTCCTAGAGTTTATCTTATGAAGATACATGGTAAGTATTCTTGATGACTTAAGCATGAATTAGTAAGTCTTTGAGTTTTGCATAAGGTCTTGGCACAAGGTTGTGTTTTGACAAGCTTATGAGCAGTGTGATCTTTGATCCATTAGAGTGCCTTGTGAATCATTGTGAGAGTATTGAAATGAGTTGGTAAAGGTTTGAGATAATGGTATAAAGTTGGTTTTCATGAAATTAAGTCTTAAAGTAGGTATGGTACCTTGAAGATCTATTTGATGACATAGTTCCTAAGTATAAAAGTGGCTTGTAGTAACATGGTGATGATTATATAGGCATGTATGAAATTTAACTCATGAATAGTAATGGTAGATCATATGATAAATATTTTTGAACATGTGAATGAGGTGTAAAGTACATCTACAGTGGTAGGAAGGTTAGGTATTAAGGCTTAGTCCTTGCTTAAGAAACCTAGTATGAAGGCACAAGCTTGGTAGCTTGATAAAGTGAATAATATAAGACTTGTGTGAATAAGTATGGAATATTTTGATCTTGTTATGATGTAATTTTACATGTGTATGAATTTTTTAGAGTATTACAAGAGGTTACCAAGTGTGTTCAAGGGTCAAAATGCAACTAGTAGTCGAAGGCCTAGTATACATGAAAATGTAGTGTGGCCTAATGAAGGGTCAAGATGAGTTTCCAAGGTGATTAATAACATGTGAGAATGGATTAAGGTTTTAAATTTTTTATCAATAATGTTGATGAAGATTTAGGTCATATATTGAAGGAGAAAGGAATAAAACATGTTTTGAGATCTCCTGTGCATGCATAATGAAGAAATGAGAGCCCGAAAAAGATCTTTTGATGCTCATTGGCACATGTGATAGTTGCATGGGAACATGAAACTTTTGGGAGAGATGGAAAAAGGTCCTAAGAAGGTTTTAAAAGAATTAATAATTAATTTTTGGTGATATACTTGTATGAACAAATGTTAAGAAGGTTAACTGGTCCTAAACCCTCTCAAAACCCTCACAGTGACTTGATTGGAGAGATATTACTAGAAATGGCACATAATGGATTGGTAAATAAATTTTTATGTTTGTATCACATAGAATATTCTTCCAGTCATCTCCAAGTGGTAGTGGTTTGTTAGGGTAGTAGTAGAACCTATATAAATATGCTTGTTTCTAAAGAATTTGATGTTACAGGTATGGTTGACTAGGTCAATGCATCAAAGTGAATGGAGTTTTAAGGTAAATAATTTTTATTGATGTAAATTTTGATATTTTGGAAAGTTATATCATATGTGTCAACAATTTTGGTCACCCAAGTTGACCTAGCACTAAAATGGCTAATAGTGAAAATAGTGAGAAAAACCAGTTAGAGTGAGAATGTGTTTAGGGATGAGTTTCAGGTGATTAGGAATGGATAAAATTATTTGGGGTATTTTTTATATAACTATAAATCATGTTAAATTTTTTGATAAGTGTTTAATATGTTCACATATAAGCAAGAAGGTGCTCTCAAAGTGACCTGTCTATGTGAGTGAGGAAAGTGAAAGAGTAAGGTTGAAAGTTTGATCAGTTTGGTCTAAATTTGTCATTTTAAGTATATATATTCTTGATTATATTTTAAATAAATATATATTAGGATCATAAAAATTCATTAAAATTCCAAGGAAGTGTCCCTATAGGTGTGGGAAGTCAAGTTCACCATGACTGACTCTTAAGGCAGTTTGACTGTTCCAGGTGTACTAGGTGAAGTGAAGTGTTTGAATATCTTTGACTAAATTTGATGAATATAATTAATATATTATTGTTTTTTTAAGCCTAAATTACCTATTAATTCTTTATATAATATGGAGAGATAGGTTAAGGAGTTGTAATGTGGAAGCCAAAATGGCTTGTTAGACTATGTAAGGACTATGAGAGAGTAGCTTGACGAATTGGTCAGTAAGACCAATGGTTGTCATTAGAGATTGATATATATCCATTTGGGAATGATAAATAATAATAATTTAAACTATTAATGTACATGATATTTCATGAAAGTGTCCTTTCAAGTGATAATAACAATGTTCTTCATGACTGTGTTTCTAGAGCACTCAGGGAGTTTGAGTAGTCATCTTGCAGAGATGAGTTAGAGGTTGTTTGGATAGTTTTGAAGAACCCAATGAATTTAAAGATGTTTAGGAGGTATAAAAGGTTAATTATAATTATTTTATAGTCTTATTTTATCCCTTTTAACGTGTGTAAAGTCAAAATCATTTGACTATGTTTTTTTATCTTGTGTGCAATTCTAAGTGAGCTTGTAAACTTGATTAGTTTAGGGTCATTTGACTTGTTTTGAGATGTAAAATTGAAATTATGATTACCATGAAATCATGGAGACTCATTTAAGGTTATTTTTTCATATGGTTGTTTTTTAAAATTTATTTTATACTTATATTTTGTGAGACAAACTTTCAAAGAGTGAGAAGGCCTAATGGCAACTAAGCCTAATAGCATGGTTCAAGTGGTGAGTTGGAATAACAAGTGGCATGGAGATATGAGTATGTTATAAAGGGTATATTTAAGTCATATGTGATGTGTTTAAAGTGTTGATATAGAATCAATATGGTTCAATATGTTAGAAGTGTAATGTGTGCTTAAGACAAACCTAATTGTATTAGGTCTCCTTTAGGCCTAATGAGGTTTTGGACCTTAAGGGGTATGACCAAACTTTGGAGTGATTATTTATTGTGTGAAATGTGTATTAGGAATTATTTAAGGGGTGATAAAAGTGTGTTAAGGTCCTTATTTGAACAAGATGGGTCAGACCAAGTGTTTGGTATAAAATCAAGGCCTAATTGGCTTATTTGATTTAGTTAGAGAGTATGAGAGGATAAGCGAAGGAAAGAGATATTGAAGGAGTAGAAATAGGTAATTTAGTAATATAAAAAGAATAGATAAACCATTATGATTACATAACAAAGTTTTTTTAGGTGGATGACAAGGTCAATTGACCTAATGAGCCTAGAAGAGGCATGTTCAGTGAATTAGCCTAGAAGGCTGTATGAGAGGGGTAGAAGGTTGAAGTGAGATAAATGAGGTGAAATACCATCAATATATTTATAATAAGTGTTTTATATGTGTATTAAAGAGAGTGTAATATAGGTAGAGATGATAAAGATTTGAAGAAGAGTTCACCATCAGTTGAGAGAGAAACAAGTTGTCTTGAGGTGATCAAGCTTGTCTTGGCTAGGTTGGTGCTTAGTCAAGAAGGGAGTTGGAGCTACCTTGCAGGTTGGAGATTGAAATTTTTTCCTTGAAGTGGATGGGTTGGTTCCAAGTCACTTAGGGGATTGGATCCTCCTTTTAAGTTGAATCTTGCTAAAGACTAGTTGGGTGGGTGCTTGACTAGGTAGGGGTTGGAGCTCCTTGTGGGGTTGATGCCTCATTAAATGTTATTTAATTGCTTATAGGATAGTATTACAAGTGGTGTGATAGTGGGTTTTATCCACCATGAGGGTTTCTTACATATATATTGTGTTTGTGTGTTGATATATTGCTTCTAGTCTATGTGATTGCTTTTCTATGCATTGCTTGTTTACTAGATTGGTTTGAAAGGGTTAATGATTGAAGTTTGGATTTGAATGAAATGTTTGCACACTGATTCACCCCCTCCCTCTCAGTGGTTGTGATTCAAAAAAATCACATAATGAATAAGTTAGGGAACACTTCAATTTTTTACTACACATATTAGGCACATCCCCCATCAACTTCATATCACACCCTTACAGAGGAGGCACACCCATTGCATAATATCATTGGTATGTACCAAACTACAATTATAGCTAGACCATTCACCACCTTCTTAGATTAGGTGATTTATAATGAAGATAAAAATTTATATTAACTCTTTATATGAGCCTATATATATCATCATCCTATATAGAATGTTATGGTATTCAAGGGTTGAAGCATTAAAATGCACACTATCACACTTTTACAACATTTGGGGTATTCAGAGCAGGATATATCCCCTACATACATAGTTATCATTGGTTTCAATCGTCATGTTTAGAACACCATTGGGGAGATTGTGCTTCTATTATAGGTTGGACCAACACATGTGGCCACTAAGTTATTAGTAGTATCTAGTGCAGACATGTTTAATATGTTATTAGGTAGTCCATGTATACAACATCTACGAGCCATCCCATCCATAGTGCATAGATGCCTAAAATACATACATGAAAATTAGGTGGTCACAGTTGATGGTCTTCCATATGAGTATACTCAACCTAATCTACAAGTAATTACATCATGGTTACCAGTTATAGTGCAGTTACCATCCATAACATAATTATCAGTTACAATTTTGAGCATAGTTCATATTGATACACCACAGATTTTAGTAGATTCCCTAGTGTAGGTGAGGTCTATTCCTATAGTATTGACACATATGTATACTCTCTCATGGATACCATTATTAGAGAGACCCTTGCATGAGATATATGTTTTAGATTCTAGAGGGATTCCCTCTACTCACTATCTAGATTAATATTATTGAGTTCTCAGGGTTCTTAAAACATGGCACCTATGCCACTTACAACTACTTCTACCAGATGGGTTCCTAAGGCCCCTACAATTCATAGGACACCACAGTTAGTTCCACAAATTCCTAACACCACTACATAGGAAGATACATCTATAGATCACTCAATCTAATAGATTATGGGACCATAATTACCCTTACACACAACATGCAGAATCATAGTTATTTTATTTGACACAGGTCACAATGATAGTGAGTCTCCCATAATACTCATCAGTTAATATTGTTACTCCCTTATTGTATATACTTTCCTTCTCTCTTTCTCCTTGTACATAGTTCATTTTTGTGTTGCTTGTCCATATCTTATATCCAAAAAATCCAAAAATATTATAGTATGTCAAAAAACACAAAAACATTCAAATATTTATCATAAAACATAAAATTACAGATTGTATGCATTATTATGTTTACATTTATTATATTTTTTAGAGACTACATGTATTAGTTATCTTAGTATAGTCAGTTTTATCATACATGCATGATTCACTTGTTCTTGTCTTGTGCTTGAAGATTACTTACAAGACTCAAGTCCACTACAATGATCCACACTTGTTATTATCTACCCACTAGGGGTATATACACCGATACATGGGTCTTTAATTGACACATTCACCCACTTGGGGGCATCCTATACACAATTTCAATTACTAGGTTCTAACCTTCTATACTCTATATCCTCGATTTAGCATTATTATATCTTGATATTAATCAAGCTACTCTTAGATTTTTTGTTGACTATTACTACTTTAGACTTAACATATGTACATCCTAGCTCTTACATAGATTTGTCTTATGAATTCATGCATACTTTATCTTTCAAATTACCTAGTTTAGACTTGATTGTATTTATATGATTCTTCTATTCAAGGACATTTGAATATGCCATTTCTCTTTGGATCTACGACAATTCTATTCACATTATGCATGCTTTGGACATGTGCCCATGTCTTTGTGTGTGCCTTTACTGATTGTGTGTGCAAAAATTTGATTATGTCATTTTATGTGGCCCTAATCCAACTTTATTGTTGCTTGCATATATAGACATTTGAATATGTCCTTTTATGTCTTGTTTTTCTTAAATTTAGTGACATGTGCCCATATCCTTTGTATTGTGGCCCTTAGGCCTACTTTGTGTTTCTCATGTGTTTTGTATGTATATTTTCTTGTATGCATCATGGACATGACACTTATATTTTATTTTTACACACACAATTTTTTTATTCCATCAGGGACCTCATGCATCTACCCTTCTTACTTGGGTGCCATGATGAACATCATGACCTATCCCCCTAGGTAGCTACCCAATTTTATTCAGATTTACTATTACATAAATTATTACATCTACATTAATAGTTTGTGAATGTTAGACATGACATACAACTTAAATTATATAATTATTCTTATATTATCTTACATTCTAATGTTTTGTATGCACATTATATTGGATTGTTACACAATTATCATATATACTCTGGCTAACACACATTTTATAGAGCTTTTTATTTTGAGGATAATTCTTACACAAGTTAAAAAACTCCCATCAAAAGTGGAATAAATCATAGGGGTTTGTCATAGAGACCAAGCTCCTATATTGTACTTATAGTACATTTTCAGCACACAGGCTCAGTTATAAAAAATTAGACACAAGTACACATAGTGAGAAAATAGTGACTCAAAAAGCAATACAATTGCATAGAAATTAGATTAGGACACTAGCACCCAAAATGGGACACTAACACCCAAATTAGGATATTAGCACCACATTTTAAAAAATGATGCTATTATACAAGACATGGTGCTACTGTCTAATAGCTTCTATTTTAGAAAAACCTAGATTGGCTAGAAAAGTACAAGTAAAGTATAGGTTTTTATAGATTTAGTTACAAATTTATCAGTTATACTCAATTTTCTCAGATTCATACTAGTTCAACTCAAATTTATATTAGTTTTTTCATATTGGGGGCATCATGCATGACATGACCATTCCCATGTTCAATTTAGATACCCAAATATAATTTATTACAACTCAGTTTAGAATCCATATGCTCAAATATCAAATTTAGGGGCATGTGCATGACACATTATTTCTGTATGCTCACTTACACACCAATTAATCAGATGGAACAAAAAAATATATCATTCTCTATGCTATATACACCTAACATCATATTATAGGTTACACTCTAGTTTCATGCCTTACTACATCTATAGTGGTTGGCATTCTCGAGTGGCTTGGAGCCACCTAATGTACTTGAGTGGCTGTAAAGCCGACATACAAAATTAAATATATTGAGTTAGACATTTAAAATACTTCATGTAATTTAGTTTTAGATCCATCTACTACACATGGGTTGGCAATGATGGATTCATAGCCTACTTGAGTTCTTGAGCCACCAACATGAGAAGGTTGGAGACACCATTAGTCCAATGTAAGTTATTCATAGGTCATGATCCACCAAGTAGGGGAGGTAAATGATGGATTCAAAACCAGATTGAGTTCTTGATCCACCCACATAGGAGGATTAAGCACACTATTAGTTTATTCTAGGCTATTTACCTATTGATCACTATATATACACATACATAAGTTGTTACCAATTTCATACATTGATTTACATACCCTGTGAGGTGTATTTGTTCCTTGCCTCTTTCCTATCTCTTTACTCAATTTTAATTCTTTACTTCATTTAGTCTTTTTATTTTGATATCTCTTAAGTAAGGACCGATTTATGCATTTTTCACTTCGAAGATACACATTAGATCATGCTTCACATACTCAAACCTAGCTTCACATTTAGACCCAACTTCACTGGTTTTAACTCTTAGGAAAGTCTAGGTACACTTATTTTTCCTTTATCTTATTTATTTCACTTTGTTGCATTTGTATAATAAAGGGCAGGGGCAAATATAACCACCCAAAAGTAGTATTTGAGTGCTAAGAGTGATATTTGATACTACCTATCCATAAATTTGATCTAGACCTATTCTAGAGCCTATTATCACACTTATTTGACCTTCATGTGGGCCATATGCATCCCTTGTCAGCCCTAAAGTAGTCCCAAACCCTCATTTCTTGATCTTGGCCCTTTGTGCCTAGTGTTTTTCCATATGAACACTAGCACTATAATATGGACATTAGCACCACATGGTGATAGTGTTCCTAAAATGGTGCTAAATTCCATTGCCCTATCTTTTTCCAAAAAAATATATTTTCAAAACTATAACCTCCTAAGATTAGCCTAGACATCTTTTATCATCTGCACAAGTAAAAAAATAATATATATACATGATTTTTATCCCTCTTATCACTAGATGGAAATTAGATGAAAAATACACATTCAAACTTAGAAAAAGTTGAGCATAATTAAGGTTATCAATCCCTAACTTGCCATATTTATGCATACTACCATCTACAATAGCCGTAATGTTAGATTATCCAGATTTTAGTCTCAAACACATTCAAGGCACTCAAGGATACTATCATAATAACATCACTTGAAATTGAACTATCACTTAGGTGGGGATAACTACATCAGGATTTATCCCTCCTCAGAGTCTTGGTATGCAAACAACACTCTTCATAATGGTATGTTGTAGATGTCCAACCTACCCTACTAACAAACACATTTTTTAACTCATGGCCTAATTACATAGAGGATTAGGGTTTTCACAATAAATTAGTCGTTATAGACAAAATATAGGGTTTTATAACTCATACATGTAAGACACAGGTGCACATAGAAGCTCAGGACAATCTTGCACATATGACACTAGTGCCAATATCAAGACACTACTGCCACTTTTCTAATAATGATTCTACTATCCAATTATGATGATACTATCTAAGAGGGCTTATGACACTAGGATCTATTTTATGATACTCATACCACCTTTCATCTCAATTTTCAACATCCAGATAATCCATATTAGGTGTTTTCCAGCTAAGTCATTACTTAAACTATTTATTACTATTTTTAGAAAGGTTAAAGCTAGTCAATTATATAAAAAACTAGTTGTATTTATTGCATATTATTTCTCTGATTTAATCTACTCAACTCTTTAATAAAGATAGAGTTTACATACACTAATTCCTAAAAGGTTAAAACAAAATATCATCTAAACTCTTTTTTTGTAAGAATATTACAAGCAAATTGGATACTAAAGTATTAATGATACCACATAATTCATCCATTTAATTAAATAGTAAGAGACACATGTCAAGGCCTGATTAAATAATGGAGTACTATTCAATTTTCAATGGTGCCCCTCATCTGCTCCTAATCATCTACTAGCCATAAAGGGAACACCCATTTCCCAACCTTTTATCATCACCAAGCTGATACTTTAGATACCCCTGATCTTGAGACTTCCAGCTCTGAGCATGTTTATATCACAAGGTAAAGTCAAGTTTGGATATCTAAGCAAGGGTATTTAACACAAGGGAATGACCATACCAAAACCTGTAGTCCTATTCTTGATTCTTACTTGAAGAGACTCCCAGCCCTAAATACAAGCAAACAAACATTCAAATAATCATTCAAGTGAAGCTAAACATTCATAAATATAAAATAACAGGGAAGCTTTCATAACATATTAAGGCCCACCATTTTTTGAAATAACAAGAGGATAAATCACTCTATTTATTTCATACAATAGTCATGGGAAGGTTAAGCAGTCTGGTATCATGTCTCATCATGAGAAGGATTAATAGCTTCCACTGTGACATTCACAAGAGGGTCAAGCATTATAACACCATGCCTAGTAAATGAGGGCTTGATATTATTCCACCATGAAGATGCTATTCATAGATAACCACTGCACTATGTCATAAAAAAATTAATACACTTCAAGCAAAAATCTAAAACATCCAAGTCAAGTAAGGAGGAACATAATCTCTCCAAGGCCCTTAACTGGGCAATGAAATACATGGCATCCAATGCACAACCATGACAAGATAATATGATAGGTAGAATAAAATAGGTGGTTTTATTATTCTTTAAACAAGATAATAAATAAATAACTAGAATTATTTCATTCAAATTAAGGAGTAACAGTCTCTCCAAGGCCCTCAAATAAACAAACACTTCATGGTAGCCAATGCACAACCATAGGCAAACAATACAATACATAGAATAAACCAAGTGGTCTTATTTCCATGAAATCAAGAAGAAAAAACAAAAAACAAAATCATTTCATCATAAATGAATAACAAAAACCATGAGTTGTTAGGAAGCCCACCTATTGACCTTTAGACTACATGGGCACTATCATCTAGTTATCTAGACTCAACTCTCCTAACCAACTATTCCTATCTGTTACTTATCCTTATCCTATTATAAGTCTACTTTTCTTTACAATTTAGAAAAAATCTTAAATTAAAGGAGTTTGACTCTTACATATAGATGTCTGATAATCAACCAACCACCAACTACTTACTAACCCATGCCTCATTAAGGGATGTTCTTTTTCATGTTAAATTAAAGCACATAGTGGCAACATAGGCTTCTATGGTTGCTTCTAGGACTTAATTAACTATTTTACCACTTGATCTTAGTATTAAATAAATCCAAGAAAGATCTGTAAATTAGCCACTAGACATTCTAGATGTTGGTTGCAAGATCTTTAGGTCAAGTGACAATAAGTTTCACTAACCAGGTTTAAAGGTTGGCTGCTCAATCCAATGCTATGTCTACTAGGTTGTGGATCAGGCAACTAAATACTTGGCATGGTTTTAATGAGGTTTAATAATAATTATTGATATAACCATGCTTGGCATAGGCTCTTTCCTTCATTGGTCATTTTTCTATTCCTACACACTCTATGCATACATCAAATTCCTCTAACCTAATAGCTGAATCTACATAATATAAACAAACAAGGCAATTTAAATCAATTAAGCATAGCTAATCATTCATGAAATATCAACATACACATAGATAATTTCATATGATTCAATACATAAGTAGTTGTCATTTCATAAGCTTAAAAGCAATGATTCAACATTATTTAAGTCAATATATCTCATAGATATAATCAAATTTAATAAATTGTCATTATATAAAGAAATGTAAGCATCATTGTTTCATAAGTAAGAAATCAAAACATGATTGATAATAAGTATTTCTCATGGTTCCAAACACATGAGAGCCTTCATGAAATCCTTACACACCTCATCTAGACATGACTTAACTACAAAATTTAATAATTAGAACATATAAGTCATAATTTCATAGTCATTTTGCCAAAGATGAGCACTATGTAAAATGACACCTTACATCCCCTCCCCTTAAGCAAACTTGCACCTTAAAGTCACTGAAAGAGGTGAGGATACTAAACCGTCAAAGGTGCAACATCTTCCCAAGTAGTTGTTGATTCATCGTATTTATCCCATTAGACCTAGACCTAATCTAGGTCTCTACCTCGAAGTGTCAATGCCTTGCACACTAAAATCTCAACAGGATCCAAAGTCATAGCCCCATCGATCTCAACCTGTAAGGCCATCCAATCTAATACATGAGCAATGTCAATAACATATTAACACAAAATAGAGACATATAATACATTGTGAACATGAAATAGGATAGGTGGCAAGGCTAGTCTATAAGCTACTAGGCTGATGATCTCTAAGACATCAAATGGTCTAAAAAATGAGGTTCCAACTTAGACCCTTTTCCATAATGGATGTGGCTCTTTTTGGGTCTCACCCTCAAGAAAACTTTATCACCTACATTGAAATGTTGATCAATTATTTTCAAACCAACATACTTATTTTGTCGATCATTGACAGTCTTCAGGTGGTGCCATATCTTAATCACTTGCCATTCCATGTCTTCTAACATGGAAATGCCAATAGTGACTCTATCCTCAAGTCAAAACCAAATTAATGGGGTTTTACAGTCTTGACCATACAAAGCTCAAAAGGGTACCATCTTAATTGAACTATGATAGCTATTATTGTAAGCAAATTTAATAAGATACAAATAGTCTTTCTAAATGGGATTGTTGGTCCATAATGTATATGCATAACATTTTTTCCAAGACCTGATTGAATCTCTCAATCTATCTATTAGTCATAGGATGGTAGGAAGTACTAAAATTGAGCTGAGTGCCTAATGCCTTTTACAAATAAGTATAAAAGTGAGAAGTATATACCATATCTCAATTCAATATAATTTTATGAGGAATCTTATTCAATATAACAATGTCATATAGAAAGACCTTTGCCATTGAAATGGCATTATAAGTAGTATTTATGGGAGAAAAGTGAGATACTTTGGTTAACTTATCCACCATGACCATGGTTTCATCATGATGATAACTTGAGGTAGGCAAGACTATAATAAAATCCATTGAAATAGTGTCCCACTTCCATTCTAGAATCTCAAGAGGATATAATAATCCTGTTGGATGTTAATTCTTAGGATTAGCCTCTATCATTCCAAACAATGAGATACAAAATAAAAAATATCATACCTCAAATTGGCCCAATGATGTAATTGCCTTAACTTGACATGCATTTTATTAACTCTAGGGTGCACTTGGGAAGGAGGTCTATGATGTTAGAGGTACAATCACTAAGGGGGGAGTGAATTAGTAAACCCAGATAATCCAAATTCAATTTCAATCCTTTCAAACTCTTAATTAATTACTAAAAACATTTCATGAAGCATACATATCATTCATAGCAAAGAACAAGAGAGATAATGCAAGATCAGACACATACCACATGACATATGTGAGAAATCCTCTTGGTGGAGAAAAGCCATTGGAACCTACAATTGGAATACTATCCTATAATAACAAGAACCAATTTAGACCAGCTACAACTGATCAAGGAACTACAATCCCTTATTTAGTGACACTATAATCCCACAAGGTGCTACAACACTTGTCTAGTTGAGCAACCACAATAACTAGAATTTTAGTAAATTTCACCTTGCAAGGAGTCTATAATCCCCTATATGTTGAGAAACCAAAACAAAAAATATGAACAAAAAATATCTTGAACACTGATTGCCTATCAATCAGATGAAGATATAAAGTATATCATCTCTCTTCAACTTTGCACACTCAATGCATCCAAAGCCACCTTTTGGACCACTCTTCACTCCTAAGTAATAACTTTGTCACCATATCACTAACATGACCAAATGGTCATACACATAGTCCTCAATTTTCTTTTCTCATCAAATCATCTATTGGGCACTCTCCCTCTCCTTCACTCCATAAATCTCACATGCACACCCCTCTTTCACATCTGCAATCATCTCCTTTGGTTTCACTATATATAGAACCTTTATGAATATCAACATCTTGGTTAGCCATTAGACATTCCTTAAACCTTAAGGCTTATAACATATAAATCCATGTCTCAATACCATCCTCAAAAGGTTGGCTATAGCATCTATGGGTCTCCTTAAATAGATACACCTTTCAATTAGGCCCTTGTAACCCTTATAGGTATCATGAAGACCAATTCACCCATTTAGAATTTCATCAAGAAAAAATAAAAACATAGGACCACACCATATGAACCCTTTGACATTATCAAATTCTTACAACCATCATTGCACTCTTCTGTGCAAGCTTAATCAACTCAAATAATAGCCTTGTTTATATAGACACCATGAATGCACACACAATCAAAATTTTAAGCTTTGTTCATACTGAATATCGATTATCCAAGCTTTAAAATACCACACAAATCATCCAAAAGGAGTATAAAACACTTTCCAATAGATAATTCATCACGGGACATCCAAACAAATACAAAACTAGATTAAACAACCTTCTTGGATCACTTGTAGAACAAAGTCAATCACAAAATCAAATTTGGAGACAATATCTTTGTTTTTACATACATTCAAACATCCTAATTATATTAAATATATGCATCATGTATTCCTATTCAACTTTACTTTTTAATTCATCTTTAAATTCATCCTGAATTAGAAGCTATGGCACAAACACTGAGCACTAGTTTTTCCTTTGTTAATTTTCAAATGCCAATGGTCACAGTTAAACCTTAGAAACTATGCTATCATCTCATGTCCTCATTTATTATATTAATCAAAAATCATATATCTTATTATAAAGAGATCAAAATTTGCCTTTTTAAACCTTTGCCACTTTGACCTCTTATCTTTAATAACACTGTTGATCTTGATTAGTACGGACACCCGCTCACTATTGATCTTCTTAAGAAGCTTGGTCTTTACCTTTGATCAATGTTAAACATCAAAAACTTGTCCTCATCTCATTTATTCTTGACACCTTGGAACAAAAATGATATATTTATCTTTATATAAGGATCTCAATCTTTACCTAGTTTAAGCATCAAACACTTTAACCCATTTGACTTACTACACATCATAGATCTAGATGTATGAACTCTTGTGAACCGTTGGATCTCCATCTGGTCCTAATATTTAACATCTTGAAAAAATGACTAAGTATGGCGACCATTTAAATATACCTAGAAGGGAAAATTTTCACATATATATCTTTTACCTTGCTTACTCACATGTTCTCAAATTTAAACCATAAAAACTTGGCAAAATACCGAACAAACCCATATGACCATTTCCTCTAAAATGTTCACGTTTGTGATATATGCCATCACCAAACTAATTACTTATCTCTTTTTTTTACTTTGAAAAATAACTTATTTGAACTCAAATTTGTTTTGTGCCTTCTATCTTCGATGTGATGAAACGCAGACCGTTAGATCTTCTTTACAAATCTGGTTAAGTGTTGAAACTTAGTGCACTTTTGTTTAAGGGACCAATTTTGCACCCACATATATTTTGCTGTGCTAAATCAAATGATCTAAAATTTTGAACATATGATCTCCTCACATAGGATAATCCAACCATATATCAATCTTCTCTTGGAACCCTCACACGTGTGAGATATAATGACATAAAAATTCCTCCTTAGATTTATTTGTGACAGAGCCAATTATGCCTAGATGATCATAATGAAGAACGATATGAATTCTACTCATACACACAAGCATTAAAATCATCCTTGTACTCTGATAGGAACCCTTTCACATCCTCAAATCACCATACTCATCCTTGAACATCTCTAGCCATACTAAAACTAAAGATCAACCAAACCTCCTTTAAACATACTAGGACAAGCACATTGCACACTTTATCATTGTCACTCAGACTATCAAGGCACTTCAACAACTCACCTGGACACCTTCTGGAATCACCATGATATAATTGAAAAATCTCCAACAATCTCCCTCTTTGTCATTGATGTCAACAACCATCATATATCAATATACAACATACCTTCCTTATCTCTCTTCAAGCACTCCATAATAGGAACTTTATCTCCCTTTGACACAATGACAAAGTGGACACCAAATAATCATAAGGACCTAAAAATATTACCAACAAGAGAAAACCATCTTATAAAGATAGTACAAACTCCCCCTTACCTTTAGCCTACCTCTTCTTTCCTTGACAATATCCTCTTGCTAGATGTCAATAATCTTCTTCAACCAAGCACTGCAACCAATGGATAAAGAACCCAAAAAATACTAAAATATGATGTAACTCATTAAAAAATATCTAAAGTGGACTCACCCTAAGATTTATGATCTATTTCACCTCTTGATCATCTTCAGATCTCCACACACCATGAAGAATCACCAAATGGGCTTACTAGCCTTCTCTCTTAAGCCACCTCAAGGATCATCAACAAAACTTCATGCCACTCACAAAATAGGAACCATGTTCTTAAGACAACTTAATAAATTGCATTAAAACATACATACCTTGCTATTTTGGATAAATTGATAAAAAAAACCACTCTTCTTCACACAAGGCATGTCTAGTCTCCTTGTAGCCCTACCTGGAACTTGCAGAGCCCACAACTTTCTATAGACTCAACTTCAAGACCTAAAACTTCATATCTATAGCACTCTCATATTTACCATCAATCACACCAAATTTAATCACCTATCTCATACCATGAAACATACTTCCTTCACAAACCTATTAGCTAATTAGGCTTCTATTTTGATAAAAACTTGAATAACTTGAAATCCACAAACTTTTAGATCTCTATGAATCTTGATTTGAAAACCCATTTGGCCCACTCAAACTATTACGAATCTTCATATCTCAAATCATAAGACAAACCACTTTTATAGTAGAGCCCAAAATGCTAGAATCTGAAAATAAACAACGTTAATAAACCTCCTTCTAGTCAACACCCTCCTCTAAAACTTCTTTCACACAGGGAGACAAACGTCACACACTTTTGGACCAAAATTTAAGCCCCCATACCTTTGGGAAATTTGAGTTTATATAACCCATTTTAGGCCTGCTTACCCTTAAGCCAAAACTGAGAAAGCTGAGAGCACTCAAAAATATTTAATTGGCACAAACAAGATCATCAAGATGCAAAAACTACCTAAAAAGAAGTACACATACCTTTTTAAGCATCAAAATATTCTTGACATTGCATTAATCTCATTAGTCCACCTAAAAATACCCATTCTAATCCTATAAACACTGTATACACAACAACACTTGCTTCTCCATTGAAAGGAGTCTATTAAGAATCATAGACAGAGATACCCTACTTCAGAATATCCTAGAACAATGTGAAACTAGGAGTTTCCCACAAATCCTAATATTCCTTCTCCTCGTTGGTCATCTGATACTTGTAGTTCTTCTTCTTCTTCTTAAGCTTAAGATAAGCAACATGCTCAACCACTACAACATTCTCCTTTTCTTCTAAGATTGAATTGACAATACATGGAGACAACAAAGATTCATGACATACCTTTTCATCTAAAGAATCTTCCTCATAGTTAGGAACCTCATCACTAGGCACTGACAACTGATGTTCTTTTCATAAAACTTGCTTAACAATAATAGGATGTTCACTTGGATCCATACTCACCTTAGTACTAGCCTTAACCAATACCTTGGTCCTCTCATTAAGCTCGGTCTCTTTATCCATAACATGAGTAGACAATGAGAGCCCTTGACACTATTTAACTTATTTAACATTATCCACCACAGGAAATAGATTACTTAGACCAATAGACCCATCATGACTCATACTGACCACCTTTGGTTTCCATGAGTTAACTTTCCTTCTTCCTTGCATTCTAGGAGCCTGATTGAATTCATTTTGACTTGATGGCCTTTGCTTTGAAAACTTATCAATGTGACCAATCTTCTCATAGTTGTAGCAAACCATTTTTTTTGAAGTGGACTCAACTTACCCTACTTGATATGGAAAAAATCTTGCAATGTGTCCTCTATCATAACAACTGAAACAAACTTTTTCTTTTGAAGAAGACTCACCTTGCCTTACCTTATTTGAACACTGGTTAGCAAAGTATCCCTCATCAAGATAGTTAAAGCACTTAAATTCATATACACCTTTTGACTGATGAACCCCATCATAGTTCCATGCAAACTCATTTCTAACATGTCTCTTGTATTCTCTAGATCTATGCCCAAATTGATTACATGCATAATAGTAACCATTGAAACTTGAATATCCCATGGAATTTGGTTGTTTTATTTGATTTATCTTTAGTTTTCCAACACCTTCATTATTTATTTGATGATTTTTTTTCAAAGTCAGATTATTCTTAGATCTATCTACACTCATGCCACCTCCAAAGTCTCCTAGTTTCAAACCTCTTGAGAAACTTATTCAGAAGGAGACTAATGTTCCTCCTCCTCCACCTCCTTTTGAGGATCAGCCCACCATTCCTTCTCTTCATACCCAAAAAGAGTTAGAGCAGATAACTACTAGAGAAGTAATCTCATCTTAGGAGGTATCACAACAAAAGATAACAACTAAACCTAAGGATGTAAAGGTAGAGGTAGAGAACGAGAAGGAGGTAGAGAAAGAAAAGGAGGAAGAAAAAGAGAAAGAGTCAAAGAAATAAAAATATGAAAAAATAGTTTCCAATGTTTTTTAAGATATTCTAGATGCAAAGAAATTTCCTTATCAAGAGTTAGTGGTAAGAGATAATCAGTAATAAATGGTAATACATTTAGCCACTTCCACTGGTATATATTTTTCTTCATGGTTGGCATTATAAACAAATCCTGAGTGAAAGGAGGAAATTAACTTGGAGGGTATAGACTTAAAACTTCTAATAAGTCTTAATCATAAGGGTAAAAAGCCCAAGAGTGCCAAAGTGACTTCAAAGTTGATAATTAAGCTTTCAAGTCAAAAATTTGTAAAAATATCAATGCCTCCATAGGGTAAGCATAAAGGTGAAATCATTGAAATAGACTTAATAATTACAAAGGTATCCCTTCAAGAAGTCACTATAGAGGGCCCAAAGTAGGATTTGTAGACCCTTATCAATACTCTTTTTCAGAAGCTTGATGAAGAGAAGGTTGATAAAGCCAAGTTAAAGGAACAAATTTCTAAGTTGTGTGAAATAATTGCCAAAATGGCAAGATCTACTCCTCAATAATCATTACTTTTAGGAGATATGATTAATCAATAAAAAATAATTAAGGTAGAGGGAATTGGTGACAAGGCCAAAGGAGTTGATAAATGGATAGAGAAAATTTTACAAACTACACAAAAATGGTTTCTTGAGGTTCTAGACACTTTAGCTGATATTGAGAATAAATTGGCACAACCAAAAATAATGATGGAGATTGAAAGTGAAAATGGAATATCTGAATTGAAACAAGAAAGCCTTCAATGAATAAATGTCTTAAGTGTAAATATTTTGATTAAAGAAAATATTGTTCTAGAGGGATCAATAAATAAAGCAAAGCAAAAAGAACACATCATATCTTTTTTCATGCACATTTTTGGAGCAATGCTTGAAGAAATGAAGACTCTAGAAGGAGATGCTCAAAACATAAAAGTAGATCTGGAGGATTGTATCTTCTACCTTATGAATGTTTAGTATTAATAAATGCCAAGGATGCATGAGAAATTACATCACAAATTTAAGTAATTAATTGAAAAGGCCACAACTCCATTCATAGCAAAATATATAAAAGATTTAATAATAAGTCAACAACAGGTCAAGAGGCTTGAAAAAAACTTGAGAAGGTGAAATGATATTGCAAGAAGTTAGAGAATTAGATGCTAAGATTGAAAATAGAAAGATAATTAGTTGCCAAGTCATATGATATAGCCATTCAGCTCATGATGTCTCAACACATCAAGTACAGGGAAAAGAGCAGATAAGAAGTTCATGAATTAGAATGATTGTTATTACTTCTATTCTAAAAAAATTATTCTATTTTTTTCTATTTTCTTTAGAAATGTATTTGAAGTAACTTATTTTAAGTAATTTATTTTTAAGTAATGTCACTTAGAGGAGTTACTTGTAAAAGTAAGTTACTTTATAAAATGTAAGACTCAAGTAACTTGGCTAGATGCCATTACTTGAAGTCATTTTATAAGAATAAATTAATTGAGTGAGCTCTATGCAGTATGTAAGGAAGTTGTATTTGATCAAAATAGTGAAACTAAGAGGAGCTACATGTCATCAATTGTTGCATGCCATACATGAGAAATTATAAGAGGACGTTTCTTAATGGTTTTCAAAATTTGATGTAGCACATGGGAATTTAAGGAGTTATTTCTTAATTAATTTTGACATCTGAAATAGTATAAGTAAGAGTGAAGGCCTGCATGCCTAGGCAAGGGTAATTTTTGGGAAAACAATTGTAACTATTATAAAAGAAAGTTTAAACAATCTGAAACTTTGCATTTAGATTTTTGTATGTTCTTTTTATGAACTTGGTTCAAAGTGAATAAGAATAAAGTTGGTTTCTGAGGAACTTTGCATCTAAGGAGATAATTTGCTTCATTCTGTAAGGATTAAAATGGTATTTTTTTTTTAAATTTTTAAATCTGAATATGAATTTAAATCTTTCTTAATCATTTGCTGAAAGAATTATCATATCTTGAATGTTTATCTATTTGTATAGATATAATAAGCTCTGTAAAACTACTTGTTGTGAAGTAGAATTTATTTCTTTCTCACTAACTCTATCCTTTTCATTCTCTACTTTCTAAGAACTTTTTTACATAGTTTTTGAATTGACTACTTACTTGCTACAAAATCACTCTATTATGGTTCATGAACTTTATGATTAAAGTAATACCCAAAAATAAGATAACATGCACATGATTTGTATAAATGGTGAATAACTAAAGTGTGAATAGTTAGAATAGATAAACATAATAATAAAAGAGATTTAATGTAAAATGAATGGGATTTAATCCCATGACTACCTAGGTAATTTTGCTAGCCTACCAAATATCTAGCCAATAGTTTCTGGTGACACCGTTAGGGATATGCAAACTTAACTAGAGCTAAACTAGATTATCCACACAATAGTAAGATAGACATAAACTAGTGGTCAGTTATCTAAAATTATATGTTTTCCACACTTCAGTATAAAAAGTTGCATGAAAAATAAAGGCACATTTATGAAAGGAAATGCTTTGGTTATCTTGAGTTATTGCATGATAAAAGAAAAAAAAATAATCACAACATAAACATAAGCATAAGAATTTCAATATGGAAAATCAACCTTTCACTAGGGTAAGAAGAGATTAAGGTTAAATTAATGACCTCTTTCAAATGTAAGAATAGTTTAATTTTAGATTCCCTCCCCAAACCATAGCAAGAAGAGTGAGTCTTTTACCTATCAGATAAGTGTGAACTCTTATGAATTTGCTACAACACAATTTTTCAAGAATAATCCAACCTACTAATCCTCAATTCCTTATTCCTATAAGAATGGTGCAACAACTCCCTATTCCTTGGGGGGAAGAAATTAGCCCATTGAATTTAACTCCTCCTTCCATGACTTACTTAAGGGTTCAAAAAATAACTTTCCTAAGTTCATAGGGGATGGAAAATAGTGTCTAGATGAGCATTTAGCTAATTTATTTATAGCCTATGGAGTGATTGGCATTAATCATGAATATGTGTCAGTCAGACTCTTTATTAAAACCTTACATGACTTAGCTATAGAATGGTTTTACAATTTGGCTTCTGGCACCATAACCAATTGGGCCAATATGTATGAGCAATTTGAAAAAAGGTTTAAAGCTACTGAAGACTCACACCTATTGCTCACCCAATTGACTTAGCTTAAAAAAGAGCCACATGAACACATGTGAGATTTCACTTCTAAATTTAGTAGACTACTCTACAAAATACCTTAGGCTACCCAACCCACTGGTGATAATCAAAACTACTTTTTCATCAATGCTCAGTTACTAGAGTTTATCTATCAGCTGTGTAGAGCACATCTTGCTGATTTAGCAACAACTCAAAACATTACTACAAAGGTTGAAGATGACCTTATTATGGATAAAAAGATCAAGAAGGAAATTTCCATGGTGGACATTTTTGCTTTGACCACATTATAAACCAATACTGATCATCTATTGCAAAAATTGGCTAATGACTTATTGTAAGTTAAAAGGCAAATACTCAAGGTGCTCATGCTGATCCTATCAAGAATACACCTACACATAATTTCAATAATCAAAACTGGAATTGTACTATTGGACCTCTATAAAAACTAAAAATTTAATATGCTCCAAAGAATCATGTTGAAATGAATGAAGAAGATCATATGGATTCTGACTTTGGTCAAAGTTTTATTGATGAGGGTGATTTTGTAGATCCTACTGATGACTCCAATATAGGCTACCTTAAATATCAATCAAAAAGTGATTATGAAGAAATGCTTGAAGAGGATCATAGTCACTCTTTTGTAGTATTTAAAAGATCATAACCTCAATAAGTTGGTGAAAAATCTTTCAAGGAAGAAGGGAAAGAGAAAGAAGACTCAAGGTCAGATGTCAACACTCTCAAAAGAGGTAGTCCTTTACCTGCTTCTCTTGCTCCAAAAGATAAGTATACAATAGATTATTCTCAGCCTCATAAGCTCGTCACTCATAATTATAAAGCTAATCCTACTTTGTATACATCTATGCCTTCTTTTGACATTATTGATCACATCAAGAAAACCAAGATTCAAATTTCAAAAGCTAAATACTTGAAGTCCTATCTAGATTAGTTGAATAGACTAGTTAAGTATGTTCAAAGTATAGGATCAAATAATACACCCAATGCTTCAAAAAGTATCTTTCCTACTCCAAAATAATTTTTTTCCAAAAAAAATGCCACAAATACCTCTCCCACATCTACTTCTACATCCAAAAGAATAAATCCATTCTATGTGTCCCTCTTGATCAATGGGTTTACGTTGAGAAATTGTATCCTATATTTTGGAGATTCTGATAATGTCATGCTAGCTAAAGTAGTCGATGCCCTTAGCCTCACTCTAAATAAGTTGGTAGGGAGATGTTACTAAATGAAAATAAAAATTCCTTTGATTGGACATATTAAAGATGCTCAAGATGTTTTAGCAACTTTTCCAAATAAGAGGCTTAAAATGACAATTTTGGTAGAATATATTCCTATTTCCTATGAGATGTTATTGAGTAGAAAATTTAGAAAATATCTCAAGGGAGAAGTCAAGATAGATTGGTCTTATGCTTATATTCCAATCAAAGGTGTAAATCAAAAACTTGAGATTGAGAAGAAATCCAAGTATATAGTTTCCAAATTAGATGATCCAAGATCACATATTCTTTTTGAAAAATTAGATCATGAAGTCTATTACCTTAAATTGGGTAAGGAAATAAAAGAACAAGAGACAAGATGAAGAAGAGAAAATATAGATGCTAGAATTTGATGGTAGTTACTATTTTATTAGTTTGAGTGCTAGGGTTGTATTGATATCACTAGATGGTAAGATATATCCTTACTTTTACAAGCTAATGTTTGAAAACACTAACAACATAATAGAGTATGAAGCTTTGTTGCTAGGAATAGAGCAAGAAAAATTAAAAAGGAGTGAGACTTCTAAAAGCACAAGAAGATGCTAAGTTGATTATTAGGCAAATTTATGGAGAATACCAAATAAAGAAGGATAAGTTGAGGCACTACCATGATTGAGTTCAGAGTGTGACACTTGATTTTGTAGCTTTTTTAATTGGTTTAATTCTTCATGATCATAACTCTAGAGATAATTCTCTTGTAGTTATTGTATCTCTTCTCAAGCCAAATCAACATCCCACACTTTTTTAAGAAGGTGATTATAGAGTAGAGATGGTTTTCCATCCAAAGCTTCCAAACAATGTCAATCAGTGGCAAGTCTTCAATGATGACAAACAAATAGTTGCTTTCCTTGAGTAGTAATATAATTTTGAAGAAATATATTTTGAAGGAAGTAGTTCACTTCCATGCCAGATAAAAAAAGGTAATACCGACCTTAAACATGATGATAATGAAGAGGTGATTCAATTGAAGGGAAATAAAATCCCTAAAGGGTTAGTTTCTTTAGAATAAATTTTTAATAAACATAATCAATTTTTGTAAAAAAAAATAGTATGGTGAGATTTCTTCTCCTAAAGTAGAATAGGTTAATTTGGGTACTAAAGAAGAGCCCAAGATGGTCAACATTGGGAAACATTGTTCCCAAGAGGAAAAAAAAGCATTCATTGAGATTTTTAGGAAATATATTGATGTGTTTGCTTGGTCTTACAAAGACCTAAAAACCTTTCAGTCAAAAGAGGTACAACATTACATTCCAATTCAGTCAAAAGTAAATCCCTTTAGCCAAAAGATTTGCCATTATAATTCAACAATCATAGGTACTATCTTTGCTAAAATCCAAAAAATACTTGATGCTAAGATCATTTATCCCATTCATCATTCAAAATGGTTAGCTAACATTGTCCCAATAAGAAATAAGTATGGAGAAATATATTTGTGTGTTGATTTATATAATCTAAATTAGGATTATTTAAAGGATAACTATTTGTTACCCATCATGGATCATAACTTACAAGTAGTTACAAGCTCATAAATGTTATTCAGGTTAGATGGATTTTCAGGATATAATAAGATAAAAGTAGTAGAAGAAGACCATTACAAGATGACTTTCACAATACCATGAGGGACATTTGCCTATCAAAAGATGCCCTTTTGGTTGGTTAATGCTGAAGAAAATTTTAAATGAATGATGGATTTGGATTTTTCACATCTAAATAACAAGAGTATAGTTGTATATCTTGATGACTTAACAGTCTTCTCCAAGAAGAGAGGTAATCATATGGCCAATTTAGAAGAGGTTTTCATCCAGTGCAAGAAACATGGTATCTCTTTGAATCCTAAGAAATCAATATTTTTCATGATTGAATGGAAGCTTATTGGTCACATCGTCTCAAAGGAAGGAGTGAAGATTGATCTAGAAAGGGTGAAATCTATTCAAAGTCTACCTATACCTACATTTAAGAAGGGAGTACATTCATTCTTTGGTAAAGTTAACTTCCTCAGAAGATTCATTCTTTAATTTGTTGAGTTAACTCACCATATTTTTGACATGATGAAAAATAAGCAAGATTTCAAGTAGAATGTTGAAGGTAAGATGGTATTTGAGAAGATTAAAGTAGCTATAGTTCAAGCTACAGTGCTGGTTTCCCTATATTTCAATACATAATTCATTCTCTATTGTTATTCTTTTGAGCATACCATTTTAGTTGTACTACAAAAGAATGATGAAGATATTAAATCTCCCATAGCTTTTATGAGTCAACCATTAAAAAGTTATGAATTAAAGTAGACATAGATAGAAAAACATGCCTTTGCTGTAGTCAAAGCTTGCAAAGCCTTCAAGTATTATATCTTGTCTTCACAAACTAAAGTATATGTACCTAACACTATAGTTAAATCTATTATAACACAATAAGATTTGGGATTGCAAAGAGGCACCTAGGTAGCTAAGGTTTAAGAGTTTGATCTTGATATCAAACCAACAAAACTAGTAAGAGGAAGAGGCTTGTGCCAACTAATAATAAAAAGTAAACCAGATGACATAGATATAATGGTGTCTTTATTTCAAGATGAATCAGATGAAAATTTGCCCATGGTTCTTTTTATTGATCTCGTTGATGAATGGTATAGTAATATTTATTTCTTCCTAACTTATGGATAATGTTCATACCATCTTACACAAGGAAAAATGAGTTGTCAAGCTGAAGTCAAAGGATTATGTCCTTTGGGATAATGGTTTGTATAAAAGAGGAATTGATGGTGTCTTCTTCAATTATGTGGACAAAAGAAAAGAAAAGAAGAGACTACTAGAATAGTTCCATGATAGAGCATGTGGAGGTCATTTTTCAGCATGAGTTATAACACAAAATCCTACAAGCAAGGTATGATTAACCTACTCTTTTCTAGGATACTTTGGATTGGGTCTCTAAATTTCAAGCATGTCAGCATTTTTTGGGAGGTCTAAGGTTTCCATAATTGCATTTAAAACCAATCATAATCAATGAACCATTCCACTAGTGGGGAATAGATTTTATTGGCATGTTAAATCCCTCTTCAAGTGCTAGCCATTGTTATGTTTTAACCACCACTGATTACTTTAAAAATTGGGTAGAAGTCATTCCTGTCAATCAAGCTACTTCTAAAGTTGTATGTGATTTTATCAAGGAAAACATTATAGTGAGATTTGGTGTTCCTCACAAGATAGTGACTAGTAAATGTAGCTAACTTTTCTTTGGCTGAATTAACTCATTTCTATTATTTACACAAAATAAAATTAGTTCACTCTTCAAATTATTATCCCCAAGGGAATGGATAAGCTGAATCAAGTAACAAGAACTTGATGACAATCATTCATAAGCTGGTGGATGATAATCAATGTACCTGGCACAAGAAGCTATTTGATGCATTGTGCGATGATAAAATCACTTCAAAGAAAGCCATTGGCATGTCACCATTTTAATTTTTGTATAGAATAGATACTAAAATACCCATCACCATAAAGTTGCCTACTTTGTAACTGTCAAAGGCCATTGAAGATGTAACTTATCAAGATTAACTTGATAAGAGAATTATGATTTTATCTAAGCTGCAAGAAGTTCATACTCAAGTTGATGACCATTTAACTGATCATTAGATGAAAGTAAAGAATATTTTTGATAAAAAAGCTCAAGAAAGAAAGTTTGAATTTGATGACTTGGTCCTATTATCAGATAAGTGAAATAAGCCTTAAGGGATGCATGATAAATTTGATTCACTATGTAAAGGACCTTTCACAATAAAGAAAGTTGATGGAAAAGATAGCTTCATCCTAGATTATCAGGATGGAAATGAACTGTTGCTACCTTATAATGGGCAGCATTTGAAGCTTTACAAAAATTGAGTAGCAGGGTAACACCTGTATGTATATAAATAAAACACTAGTTTTTCTTTTGTATAATTGTTTTTATTTTTTTATTTGTTTGTTTTGTAGTTTTTTGTGATTGAGTGTTACAGGACTCTCTACCCAATAGACAAGAATCAAAACCAGATAGACTGGGATCTCATCCTTGTTCCATTATTTTTGATAGAAATAAAAATGTCCTCAGTCGAAGCTAGCTGGTGTCCCCCAAAATTTCATATTTGGAAATTTTGTGACACCCCTATTGAAATTTTTGAATTTTGTCTTATGTGAGTTAATTATCCTTGTCAAAACTCAATCCCCTGAATAAGACTTAGAATTTAGTATTTTTCATTGTAATTGCTTTCATTACCAAGATTGCTTCAAATTGCTCCAAAAGTTAGAAAATATTTCCCTGGGTCATCATCATGAAACCCATTTGTCCATCTTTCCAATAAATTCAAAAAACTAAGTGTTTGGATTCATTACTAAGCCAACTTAGGTTCTCTTAGTTTATTTACTATTCAAAGGTGAAGTAATTTATGTTTAAAAACCTGAGTTACACCATCCAATTCAAATTGAAATTGTGTAAAGAATTTACTCCTCATAAAAGTTGAGTAAAGTAGTTTCAAAAACCCATAAAGTACTAATTAGAACAACCCATGGTTTCTAAGTTACTTCACTTGATTAAAGTCATAAGTAAAATCAATAAGGGTTTGCAAGTTCAAAGTATTCATAATCTTAGACCGAATTGGGGTTTCAGAGTTACTTAACTTTGAAGACCAAATTAAGTAAAACAATTCATAAAACTTGACAAATGTCAAAATACTTATATGGATTTCCTCACACGTGTCACTTAGTTATCATTAATGCATGGGTTAATATAAAAATTATAAAAATCCACCTCATTTCCCACCTAGATTTCAAGTTTTCTAACCTAGCTATTGACTCTACGAATCTTGAGTAACATTGTTTGAGATTTTGGAGTGATTTTAAAGAAATTTATTCACAACCCATTTGCAGTCGAGGTATTTAGATTGTTTCCCCTTTGTTTTCATGATCCTATTTTGGGTATTTATCTCATTTTTCCTCTAGTAAATTTTTGTGCATCACCTTAAAAGGTTTCTTTGCCATTTCTTATTTTGCTTGCTATTATTAGTCATTTTTTGCATGCATAAGTGTTGTTATAACTTATAAATTCTTTAGAAATGCTTGGCATGAAAACCATCAAAAGAATCCCAAGACATTGAATCTTTTCTACAAATCCCTAGCATTTGACCTAGATTACCTAACTAGATTTCTCATGACTTGTTACTTACTCAGAGTCTTGAACTTAAGCAACTGGTCTTAAGAATCTTGAAGTTCCCAAGGGGCATCACTTGCTTGGATTTTGAATAACTGACTACTTACTTAGATTTTTGACTACCTTTTACTTCTACTTCATTGGGTTTTCTAACCTAAGTAACTTACCCAAAGAAGCTCAAAGTTGTAAATACTTGTCACTTACTTAGGGTTTTCAACCCTGAAAACTTGAGAAATACTTAGGCCTTCCTGGAATTAGAACACCCTACTACTTAGAATGAGTTTTCTAGAGTTTTCAGATATTTCTACTACTAGAAGTTCCTAATACCTAAATCTTACTTAGGATTGTTACTCAAGACAATAACTTAACTTAGTTGTTCAACCATTTCTAAATCAATAGGAATATTTACTAATTTTTTAAGAGCATACACCAAGTCTTCCTAGTGTTAGTCATAATAAATGTCAAGAGTAAAAGAAGAAGCAACTCTGATAAAAGAAGTTCTTAAATTTTCACTTGAAGAAGTTTTATGGACAAGTAGGAAAGGGAAGACAAAAGCTAAGAGATTTGAGAAGCAAAAGGAACTAAAGATGAAGTATGAATACAAGGGATATGTCATTGAGTCTTGCATTGCATCTAAGTTATAAATCAATGATACTAACATGGGACATGTTTCCATAAATGGTTTATTATAAATATCTAAAGCCATAGTCAAAACACCACTCATGCAAGCAATGACAACTAGTGGAATCTTGCAAGCTACAACTTTTCCAAACTCTACACAACTTCCTAAATTTATCCTAGAGTGTGTTAAATATTATGATTCTCTCACTAAGATAGTTAAAGATACTATTAGAAATGTGGTGATCAGATTAGATGTTTAGTATTTTGACTACTTTTTGAAGATCTCAAGAAGACCTAAAGTGCTTGACATATCAATGGAAAAAGCAATAAAAATCAATGGAAGAATAAGACAATAGATTACATAAAGATAATGAATACAACTTATCTAAAGAAACTGGAGAAAATCTCAAGGTTTCCAAAGAAAAAAGTGAGATCTAACTTGGTCTAAAAGTGGATGACATCACCTAATTATTATGTAGAATAAATAGAGAGAAGAATGCCAAGAATTTTTCCCCCTGAATGTATGCTTACATAAGGGATATTGATGTCAATAGGAGTTTTGATATGATTGAATGGTCAAGAATGATAAGTGACAACATTGATTAGCAATTGAGTAATGTATTGCAAAATTTTGACTTCAAAATGACTTCATATTTAGTATATGTTGTAGCGTCTAATGGAGACTTTTCTAGGTTGATTTGAAAAGGGATGTTGGAAATAGATCCCATCTATGGATACTACCCTCAATTGACTCTTTCTGAATAATTCAAGCATTATAAGAGGGTAAATGATGCATTCTTATATGAATTCATTTGTAAATTGAATGTTGTTTTAAAGGCCAAGAGAGTATCTGATGTAGCTTAGGAGGCAGTTTCCCATTTTGGATGCATTTTCATTCAACTCTTAAATTTCACATATATCAGAGTTGGTGGTCTCAAAGGGACACCAATAAAATTTCCAAGGTACCCTCGTGATAAGTGGATTCTTATGGAGTTGTGTAGGCATTTGGTGGAGTTGCATGATCTACATTCAAAAGTACATAATTCTTTAGTTAGTTTTCCTATTATTATTGGCCATTATTATTATGCAAACATTTATAAGGCCAATAATGTACAAAAAAATATGTATCATAACTATGATCAATCACATTTTGAAGATAGAGCAAATTTTGATTATAGAGGCATAGCACAAAACATAGTTTATCTTGAATATATGTATATCCCTACACTTGAAGACTTATGGATTGATTGTAGAGATGAATTTGAAGTGAGAAGAAGAGATAACAATAGGATGACTATTGAGCATATTCATTCTTTTGATTTAGTTACAATTCCTGAAGACATGGAAGATGATGGGCAAGTGATTCATGATTCTTATCATGCAATGGGAGGAGATAATGCTCCAATCCTAGAAATTGACTATAGAAATAATCAAGTAAAGAATATTACTGAAAGAACTTTAGTGCTTCTTTTTATGACTTTAACATGGCTTCTTGGTAAGAGCTACTGCATGAAGAAGCCAATAATGATAGAAATTGATTAAGTAAGTCATAAGATGAAATTAATACAAGGAGAGGGTAGTTAAGACCCCAAGAAGAAGCTAAAATTGAAGAATAATGTTGATGATATAAATTATCAAGTGAAATAAAATGAACCAATTCAGCCAGTTACCCATATATCTCTATTGGTATCTTTAACAACCATTCCTACTTCTACCACTCCTATTTTTAATGTACCCACCACATTTTCATCTTCATTATCAATGATAAACATACAACTAGTAATGAAATATGTAGATCCATCCACACTCATGCCGCCTCTAAAGTCTCCTAGTTTCAAACCTCCTAAGAAACCTATTCAGATCAAGACTAATGTTTCTCCTCCTCCATCTTCATCCTCTCTACCTACTAATCCTCCTCCACCTCCTTTTAAGGTCAACCCACCATTCCTTCTGTTCATACCCAAAAAGAGGTACAGTAAGTAACTACTGGGGAAGTAATCTCATCTCAAGAGGTATCATAATAAAAGATAACAGTTGAACCTCAAGATTCAGAGGTAGAGAAAGAGGCAAAGAAAGAGAAAGAGAAGGAGGCATATAAAGAGAATGAGGAAGAAAAAGAGAAAGATGAGAAAATAGTTTCCAATTTTGTTCAAGGTATTCTAGATGTAGAGTAAGTTCCTTCTTAAGAGTTAGTGGTAAGAGATAATCAACAACAAATGGTAATACATTCAACCACTTCTACTGGTACAAATTTTTCTTCATGGCATTGTAAACAGCTTGTGAGTTAAAGGAGGAAACTAAATTGGAGAAGATGAACTTACAACTTTTGAGAAGTCTTGATCATAAGGATAAAAATCCCAAGAATGCCAAAGTGACTTCAAAACTAATAATTGAGCCTTTAGGTCAAAAGTTTGTAGGAATATTAGTGCTTCCATAGGGTAATCACAAAGGTGAAATCATTGAATAAGACTTAATAATTACAAAGGTATCCCTTAGAGAAGTCACTAAAAAGGGCCTAAAGTAGAACATGCAGATCTTTACCAATATTCTTTTTCAGAAGCTTGATGAAGAGAAGGATAATAAAGCCAAGTTAAAGGAACAAATTTATAAGTTGTGTGAAATAATTATCAAAGTGGCAAGATCTACTCCTTATCAATCATTACTTTTAGGAGATATGATGAATCAATAAATAATAACTAATGTAGAGTAAATTGGTGACAAGGCCAAAGAAATTGATACATGGAAAGAGAAAATATTACAAACCACATAGAAATGGTTTTCTGAGGTCCCAAACACTTTAGCTGATATTAAGAATAAATTGGCACAACTAAAAATAGTAATGAAGGAGATTGAAAGTGAAGATAAAATATCTGAATTACAACAAGAAAACATTCAATGAATAAATGCCTTAAGTGAAAAGATTTTGATTGAAAAAAAAATTGTTCCAGAGGGATCAATAAAGAAATCAAAATAAGAACACATTATATCTTTTCACATGCACATTTTCGGAGCAATGCTTGAAGAAATAAAGACTCTGGAAGAATATGCTCGCAACATAAAAGTAGATTTAGAGGATTGTATCTTCTAATTTATGAATGTTTGGTCTAAATAAATGCTAAAGACACATGAGCAATTACATCAACAATTCAAGCAATTAATTGAAAAGGCCATGATTTCATTCATAGCAAAATATACAAAGGAGTTAATAAAAAGTCAATAATAGGTCAAGAGGCTTGAACCCAAACTTGAGAAGGTGAAAGGATATTACAAGAAGTTAGAGAATGAGATACTGAGATTGGAAATAGAAAGACAATCAGTTCTCAAGTTAGATGATGCATCCATTCAGTTCATGCTATCTCAACACATCAAGTATAGGGAAAAGTGCAAATCAGAAGTTCATGAATTATAATGATTATTATTGCTTCTCTTCTAAATAATTTCTTCAATAATTTATTTTGAGTAATTTTTTTAAGCAATTACTTTTTAAGTAATGTCACTTAGAGGAGTTATTTGTAAAAGTAAGTTGATTTGTAAAAGTAAGACTCAAGTAACTTGGCTAGATGCTGTTACTTGAAGTCATTTTATAAAAATAAATTACTTGAGCGAGCTCTACATAACATGCAAGGAAGTTGTATTTGATCAAAATAGTGAAATCAAGAGGAGATACATGTCACCAACCATTGCACACCACACAAGAGAAATTCTAGGAGGATGTCTCTCAATGGTTTTTAGATTTTAATGTAACACATGGGAATTCAAGCAGTTATTTCCTAATTAATTTTGACATCTAAAATAGTATAAGGGTGAAGGCCTGCATGCCCAGGGGATGGTAATTTTTAGGAAAGCAATTATAACTATTGTACAATAAAGTTTAAGCAATCTAAAACTTTGCATTTAGATTTTTGTATGTTCTTTGTCTGAACTTGGTTCAAAGTGAATAAGAAGAAAGTTGGTTTTTGAGGAACTTTGCATCTAAGGAAATCATTTACTACAATCTATGAGGATTAAAATGGTAAAATTTATGTTATCTTTAAATTTGAATATGAATTCAAATCTTTCTTAATCATTTGATGAAGTAATTATCACATCTTGAATGTTTATCTATTTGCACATATACAATAAGCTCTATAAAACTACTTGTTGTGAAGTACAATTTCTTTGTTTTTCACTAATTTTCTACTTTCTAAGAACCTCTTTGAATAATTTATGAATAAAATGCTTACTTGCTACAAAATCACTCTATTATGGTTCATGAACTTTGTGATTAAAGTAATACCTAAAAATAAGATAACTTGTGCATGATTTGTATAAACTATGAATAACTAAAGTGTGAATAGTTAGAATAGATGAACATAAGGAAATGGGAGCTTCACTATTAAATGAAGGGGATTTAATTCCATGACTACCAAGGTACTTTTACTAGCCTAAAAAATATATATCCAATAGAGTAATGATAAAATCATGATGCTGTGATGATTTAGGATTGATTTGACTTATAAGATCAAGCCCCCACTAGGAAAAATGCCAAAAGCCCTGAGTTACTAGTAATGCTTGGCTAGGGATATGGGATAAGTTGGCATACTACTAAAACTTGATGCAATTATTAATGGAATTGAAATAGTATTGAATTAAAGTGGGCCAATAATAACCCAATCATAAGATTTTTTTTAGTGATGGTGCAACCATTAAAGTGTCCTCCACATGAGCCATCATGTTCTTATTTGATAACAAGGGTAGCTTCATGATTTTGGAGACAATGAAGAATAATGACATCAAAACCATGCTTATAAAGGACACCCCTAGTATGAAAATGGGCAACACAATGTTGAAAGGCTTACTTTCCATTTCTTGATAGATTCAGAGGATTAATCCCCTTGAATAAATAATTAAATATCTATGCATAACATAAATTTGATGGATTTTCTTCCACATTTTGGATGGAGGGAGGTTAGTTTTGGTAAAAGAGGGTTGATTAATCCTATGAATGAGGACAAACAACCTAGAATCCTGGGATGAGGATGGGATAAAAGAGGCTAGGGAAGCCATAGTATCTACAAATTTGTTAGTTGATCAAAGGGTGGCTTGGATAACATAATGCTCAAAGGTGGATAACAATTGATCAACTAAAATTTTATACTTATGAAGAGTATCATTCTTACACTAATAGATGCCTTTGATTTTATTAACCACCAATTGAGAATCACCATAGATATTGAGTGTTTTACTACCCAAAGCTAAGGCAATTCAGAGACCTATAATTAAATCCTCATACTCTACCATATTATTAGTGCAGTCAAAATTGAGTTTAAAGGATAGAGGGATAGGTGTCCCCCAAGGAGTAATTAGGATAATTCTATTTCCCCTACCACATTCATATTTATATCCATCAAAGAAAAGAGTCATTTGATATAGTGGATCTCGTTAAGATGTGGAGTCTATAGATTTGTTTGGGAATTCATAGTTAATCGATTGATTATAAGAAAGAGGCACCTCAACAAGTTGATCAACAATGATTTGACCTTTAAATAACTTTCTATGGATAAAATCTAGATCAAATTTTACCAAAAGCATAAGCCACTTAGCCATGTGCTAATTTTGATATGGCTTGGAGTGCATAAACTTTAGGGGATCAGTGTTTATGACAATGTAGGTTTTATGATTAAGTAGATAATGTCTTAGATTAGTATAAATGAAGACAAAAGCCAAGCACAACTTTTTAGTATGAGAATAATGAATCTCATATTCAATAAGTGTACAACTAATATAATAAACTGCTTTCTCTTTGTTTTGCTCATCACGATGGGCCAACATAGTTCCAAGGGCATGGTAAGTAGTAGAAATATATAAGAAGAATGATTGCCCTTGTTTTAGAGGGGTAAGAACTAGTGGAGAGAGAAGGTAACTCTTAAGAGATTCAAAAGCCTTTTGATAACCAAAGTCCCACTTAAAATGGAATCCTTACTTAAAAGGTGATGTAATTGTTGATAGCGATTAGATGACTGGGAGATAAAATGATGGATAGATTTTAATTTACCTTACAAATTTTGGAGCTGCTTTATATTGGATGGGGGTGGAATTTCTAAGATGGCTTTGATTTTGCCTAGGTCAACTTATATCCCATTGATGAAGATAATAGAGCTAATGAACTTACCCATTAATAATATAAAAATGCATTTTTTGGAATTTAGATAGACACAAAATTGGATTAAGAGAGTGAAAATAACCTTTAGGATGGAAAGGTGATCTTTTTGTAACTTTGATTTACCAAGGAGGTCATCCACACAATCCTCCATAATATTATGGATAATATCATGGAAAATGTAGGTCATGGCTCTTTGATATGTGGCTCCTACATTCTTTAGGCCAAAAGGCATAACATGATAGTAAAAAGTCCCTTAGGGAGTAATAAATGAGGTCTTATGTTGGTCTTCTAGTGTGATTAAGATCTAATTATATCTAAAAAAACCATCCATTAATGATAACATTTCATGGCTAGTGGTAAGGTCTACTAACTAGTCAATATTAAGGAGAGGGAAGTCATCCTTTAGATAAGCGAGATTAAGGCCTTGAAAATTAGTACGAAAGTGAAGTCCCCCTATAGGCTTCATTACAGGGATGGTGTTAGATAACCATTGAGGGTAATCGATAGGTTAGATAAAGTTAATAGATATGAGGCACTGTAACTCTTCTTTAACCAAGAGTGTAATGTGAGGATGCATATTCCAAAGCTTTTGCTTGATAGGATTAACATTAGGGAGTGTAAAATTTTTATGGATGATAATTGTAATATCGATTCCAGACATATTGCTATAGGACCAATCAAATGCTTCATTGTGCTCTATAAAAAATGTAGTGAAATCCTAGAATTCCTAAGGATCTAAGGATTTACTAACCTTAACTATGCACGAAGTCTCCAGGGATCTTATGTTAACATCAATGGTGGCCTAATTTAGGAGACTATAGGTTTTTGATGGATGGGCTTTATGTAGATAGGAGTTCTTGGTGCTCAAATGAGTTAAGATGGACTCATTATCTTAGCACTAAAGAATAAGGATGGTGGGAGAATTCTACCCTATCATGTCTGGGTAGGATAGAGGAATGGTTCAAACCTCACCATCATATTGATAGATGAGAGGCTCTATAGTAACAACATTAACTAAAAAAAATTTAGGTGGAATGGATACATAATTGTCAATAAAGGAATGGGCATTGGATGGTGAAAAAGGTGTATCTTCTTTGAGGATGGGAGGGAGAGTAATCTTTAGAAAGGATTTGGGATTTTTATTGAATTTGAGGCCATGTTTCTCATGGGGTTTTCTAAAATCCCCCAATACAACCTCGTACAGGCCTTATTCATAATGTCACATACCAAAACCTTTCTAGGCACACCTTTATAGGTATGTTTCTAAGAAACAGGGTTCATCAAGGAATGAAAAGTTTGATGTAAATGGTTTAGCACAAATTTGGTTAGAAGGGTCTAAAGAAGGCTAGTCCAGTCCCTCATAGATCAAGAGTGTGTAAAGCAATGGTGGGTCAAAGGGAATAGTTTCCCCTAAATTTAGATAATAAGGTAGTTATTTGTTGGGGCATCCATATTCCTATGGAGTAAAAAGAGTATTAAGCATCAGTAACTGGTACTCTCTAATTGAAAGTTGTTGAAAGGTAGAATCAATATACTCCTTACCACTTGTGCTAGTGGAGGATTCATTAGATAAGGATGGGGTAGCACTTTGTAATGGAATTAGGACCTGTTTGGGCTAAAAGGTAAGGTTGCAAGTTTTGAAGGGATAGGGGTTCGCCAAGATGTTATGGATTTTAACTTCATGTTCAAATTTAATTCACTAATGCAATGTAGAGGGGATGCAGTGCATAACACATATCTAAAGACATCCTAGGAGAATATCGTACTGAAATTCTCCTTCAATAATGGAGAAAAATTTAGGGAGAGACTGCATGCCTACCTAAATGTGAAGTACTATTGTTCCTAATGTAGGGGCAATGGTATCATTAAAGGCTCATATAATGGTGAGTGATTGGGATACCACTGTCTCAAGTAGCTACAACTGTTTAAATGCATGAGAAGAGATGATTTTTATATTAGTGCCATTATATATCATGACTCTTTTAATATGAGTTTGATCTATCAAGGTAGTCATAAATAGTGCAGGATCCTGATCATCTAGTTATGAAGGTGGTATTTTTGAATCATAAAATATTATGGATAAAGGATTCTAAAGTGATGAAATAAATTATGACAATGGCTAGGGTTCATATTCTTATATTTCTATAGCTTGTAAGGCTTTTGTCATGGCTTCATGGTGCTATGGAGAGTTATGAACAAGTTCGTATAAGGACATCTTGACTGGAAGTTGATATAACTGCTTTAGAAAAAATATTTGTATGAGTTTTGAGAAATTTTTATTTTGTATTTTTCCTAAAAGAGAGACTTCAGTTTTATGGGTAGGTGTTATCGAACTATTTATAGCCAGAGCTGGTGCTTTAGTAATAGTCACTTTAGCTTTTTCATGATTATGGGTATTATGACATTGGGCTTGGGATTGTGTAGCTATATGAATTACATCTATCTAAAATAGAGGGGGATTCATTATGTTTTTATATTTATCCACATCAAGAGGGAAATATTGGTGCTGGGATATGTTAGAGGGTTTTTCCTCCTTTACAGATTGTTATGACATGTTACTTGCTAAGGTGGATCATGGATGTAACTCTAGGGGGATAGGCATGATCTGATTATTCTATTAGGAGGTCATCCTTGTCTAACATATTTTAGACTATGACCTTTAATGAATTATAGCTTTTTATGTCATGACCTACTATTTGATGGTATACACATGTCCTATTTTATTTATACCATGATGATTTCTAAATATGAGAGTTGATAGGCTTTATAGGTGGTACCATGATTAAGGAGGTTTGGATAAGTTGATCAAGGATCTTATAATAAGATCTTTTTAATGGGTCTTGACTCAACTTTTCCATTTTTTAGGTTCTGATAGGGAAAAGGTATGTGACCTCAAACCTTGGTCTCTTGAACTAGCTATTTGAATGGTCACTACTGTAGGTACTTTATGTTTAAGGTAAGTCCTTACACCTAAACTTGGTGGATAATAGGGGTTTAATGGATTATGGATCAATATGACCATAGTGGGAATATTTCATTGTGATTGTACATGTGCTTTAGTGGTAGATTCTATAATGGTAGTTTTCAGTTTAGCTAATGGATGGGACCTAGTATAGACACTATTATCTAAATAGGGGGTAACAATTTTTTTCCTTTTCATATCTACTCAGGGGTTATAGGGATGTCTTATTTAGGGATTTCAATAATAATAAAAGGATGTTGCAAATATTTCCCCTTGGGGTTATTATATATTTTTTCTAGTATCTACAGCTCTTCCCTTGATCTCTTTATGACTTAGTGTCTCCCTAATAGTGGTGGGAACTGATCTAGAGATAGATTGAGCTAACATAATAGTTTTCTCAAGAAGTGATAGACTAGTAGGAATAGGTATACTAGATGTGGGTATTTAAATGATGTGAATAATAATATGCAAGTTTTATATAATGTCTAAGAAAATATTCTCTTCAATAAGCTTTTCCTCTTTTAGTTCTTGAGTGCTTTATGACATGGATTCTTTTGGTGGATCCCAAATAATGAGATCTGACAAACCTAAGGAAGTTTTTGGGATGTCTTCACTTGGTTTGGATGATTTAAAAGTGTCTCCTATGAGGATATTAGGGATAAGATCATCATTAACTTATTTAGGTAGAAATTGGTCATGGATGGTATTAATTATGTGAATATCATGTTCTAATGTGGATATTGATTTAGATTGCATAGAGTTTGATGTGGAGGTGTGATTAGGGAATGGTTTCTTGAATATATCCATATATGGGTATGTGGGGGTATTAGGATTATCTAACTACAATTCCACCTAAACTATAATTTTTTATACTAAGCCTTTGAAATAATGACATCTACTGATGTCATGGCCTTTTATGTAGTGAAAATTATAGAAGTCATTTTCCTTAAAACAACTAGGTTTAGGATGAGAATCATCAAGAGGTATTACTAGAGGGAGATTGATGAGAGAAGACTTTAAAATTTTATATAAAATAGATGCATAGGATTCTCCTAAAGGGGTATATTATCATGGGGGAAAGCGTATTAATAGCTTTTAAGACTATGACTATGAAGTGGAGGGCTTAGATTGTTTTTTAGTTTGTGGTGGTGCTAACTTTGCGACCATGAAATTGGTAGCCCCTTTGGTTTTATTATTTTTGTTATTAGTAGCCCCTTTAGAGGGATCAAATTTAAAGTTTTTATTTCATACTTTAATCTTCCCTTCTTCTAGGGCTCTGAGTTCAAGCTTGTGGACCATTTAAAAGGCCTCATCAAAGGTCTTAAAGGATTATACCTGTAATGTCGATGAGATGTGTTTAGCACACACTCTCATAAATAACTTGATTAATGTAGGCTAAAGTAGAAAGAAGGTGAGTTGATTAATTAGACTTCTCCATCTAGAAAAAAAGTTAGCAACAAACTCATCATTGAATTTATAGATGGCATAGAGGTCATTAATGGTAAATTTTCTTGTTATATTGATAGAAAAATGTTCTAGGAATATTTGAGCTAGCTACCCAAATGAAAAGAGGGAATGTTTTGGAATCAAGCTATACCAATCTAGGGTAGGTCCAAGTAATGACATAGGGAATGTCCTAAGAATAAGTGCATCATTATGCACTATGAGGTATCAAGCATGTCAAAATTCTCAAAGATGTTATTGTGGATCCTATTTATTATGGAAATTTTGTAAACTTAGGGAGTTCCCACTATGGAGGATAAGGCTTGACAAGAAATGTTGGGTTGATAGGATCATTACAAATCTATTCATAGGTGAGCATGTTCTTATTCCTAGAGGTAAAGGCTTATAAATTAGCCATCTTATTCATGAGGATGCTCATGAGATTGGGTTGGCTATTAGGTTGAGGGATTCCTTCCAAAACATTCTACGGTAGGAGTTAGTAGTTGCATAGAAATATCTTGAGATAAGGGATAACCAATTGATGTGGTTATGATGGGTTGAGAAGCCACCACATACTGTGGTGATTATAAAGGGATATACATAGATATGATAACTTGTGTGGGTGATATGTAATGGGTGGTTGGTACATACTATTGAGGTGGTTGATTTATAAGGGCTTGTTGTAATGGCTACATTTGGGTACTTAAGAGTACACTAGTTTGAGTCAATGGAAGGGTTGTTGGGATCGATATAACTAGGTTTTGGAGTGATGTAATAATAGGTTGATTAGATGTAGGCTGAGATGTGGTAAAATTTTGAGTTTGGGTAGTGGTTGATGATGGAACATAGACATTACTAGAGGTGGGTTGCCTAAGGGTTGTGTAGTAGTGGTGTCAGAACTAGTAAGAGGTGGATTATTGTGGGAAGATACCATAGCAATGGTAAATCCTTCACCCTCTTCCAAGGACATGCTATATGGGTTCCTAGAGAATTACATATGGGGAGATAACATGATACGTATGGATCAAGAACTAAGATAATGGTTAAGTGCTATGGGATTTCAATCTATTATAGTGGAAAATTCAAGATTGACTTGGGTGTAATACTGAGGGATGACTTCCCTTGTAGACTTAGGGGAAGTAGGGGGATAGGAGAATTCTCCATATATGAAGATGAAGATGGGGGTTTAGTTTTCTTTTATGAATCCTATCGCATCAAAACCATGTAGTGATAAAAAGAAAGAAATAACAAAAAACATGTAAAATGTTCTTTTTGATTATCTCATTTTTTAGTGAGGATGAAAAGATGCACATGCTAAAGATGTTATTAATTTTTTTTTACTTTTTTTAACTTTAAGGTGTGATAAAAGAAAAAGAGAAGGATAACAAGGATCCTAAGAAGTGGTAATCTAAGGATGGTCTCAGGCTTTATTTTGGTGCTCAAGGATTTTTGTATTGGTATTGATACTTGGCTTGGTATTGGGGCTTACTGCCTCACTTCACATATCACAATGTAAGGGTGTCAAGTGCTTAGTCAAATATACCTATAGACTAGAGTTTATACTCAGTTACAACACTAAGTTGGTCCTCCCCTTGGTGGTGAAATCCAAGTGGGATCATCAAGAAGAAGTTACCTTGAGGTGATGAAATCCCCTTCAGTTTCCTTATGTTAGATGTTTTAATGTGTTTATTATGAATGTGGTTTGGTTTGTGTGTAATAAAAGTGACAACTATGATAAATTCAATGCATAGATTATTTTATATAAGTAAACTAAGCAAGAAAAATGGATGTAGATTCTTTAACCCTTTTTTTAAAAAGGAAAAATGCAATTTTAGATTTTTTTTGAATGAATTCAACAAACACAAGAAAGGGAGAGAAAGATAAACTTAGAAATGAATTTTAACCAGGAAAGTGAGACCTTAGGGGTTCCATCGGATGTGCCAGAATGTTTAAGTAGTTTTTTATTTTCTTTAAAATTAAATTTTACTTACCATAAAATTGAAATAAAATAGGATTTATGGGGAATACCTATGGATTAGAAGACATTATGAACAACTTTGAATCCAATGATAGTGAGAGCTCCTTTTTGGTTAGGAAGGCTAACCTGTACACATGTAAACACTTGATAAAAATAGATTAATAAAAGAGAAGGGGGATTGTTTGATCTAAGATCAATTCTAGGAAGTGGTATAATTCCTTATAAGGATGTCAGTCCACTATTTATGCAATTAAGTAGATAAAAAACATATGAAATTACAATGAATAAATGATATGATAATAGTGTTGATTAGGATTTAGTCCTCACATAATCTATTAATGTAAACTAAATATTCTTCCCAATAAGTGAAAGCAAAATCTACATCATCATGTATAACAACTAATTATTCTTTAGTGTTTTCATGAAAGGGTGAATAAATGATTACGTAGAGGGCTAGCTCAAAGGCTATGTCACTCTGATCTACAAATAAAGGTTTGGAAACTATGGCAAGATCAATGATAATAGTTATGTCATGAACTAAACTAGGTAGAGTAGAGTCATCTACAAACAAAAGGCCATGTTCAAATAAAAATAATCAATAAAAGGATTGAAAATAGAGGCTGAAGATTAAGGTCTCAAGATATATGAATTAAACATAATAGATCAATGCTGATCCTAACAATATTGGTGTTGATCGGTAGAATCAATGCCAATTTAGATTGAATTGGCATCGATTTTATCTTGTGGTTGAGTTTAATAAAGTAGAGAGTCATATGCAATATATTTACTAACAGAGGTCAATAAATAGATACAAAGAGATGCTAATAGTATTTTAATGATTAAATAGATGGATAAAAGAATTCTAATTAAAAGAGAATGATGAAATGGAATATGATACTTATCTTTGATTAATTTAAGAGAAAAATGAAATTCTTCTACAGGTGAAGGTAGTAACTTGGGTTTTACAAAGGATATGATCGAATGTAATGAAAATCTAGTAGAGTGTCATTTAGGCACATCACAAAATCTCAAGGAATTCTAACAATAATTTAAGGCTCTAAGTTTTCTAGTCTAGAATGAAAAGACATGTTGATATTTATGTATCAATGTTGATCTAGAGAATCGACATCAATCATGATAGAAGCATCACCAATTCACCTAAAATGGATCCTATATTTCAACTATGAGTGACAATGGTTCAAAAATAGGTGGAGTTGTTGGTAATGACTCCACATGGGGGTAAAATGGTTAGGGGTAGATTCTTAGGTTGTAAATGGATTATGAGGTTGGGAGGGGTAAAAAGGTAAAAATAAAGGCTATTTACTGAGCTAGTAAATGGTAAATAATTTAAACCTTAGGATAGGATTTATTTAAGGGATTTAAATAAATAGGACACATGACACCTAATTAATCATTCCCAAAGTATGAAATTATAGTGTCTACACCTGAGACTTGAGTTTTCACATGTTTTCTTTATGATTTTAGTTACATTTTTGATTATTTTATATTTAGTTCACCTACCTAATTATCTAATACACATTGTGTTTTGATTATGTCAATATTCACCACCTCTATGTTAATTTTACCAAGCTCCTAGTTAGGCTTCAATTAACTCAAGTCATAACTTCTTATTTCTCATTAAAAGTATTTAAATTTTGTTTAATTTTGGATTCAAAAATTATATATTTTCAAAGAGCCACAATTGTTTTGAATAACTTAGCCTCAATTTATAATCAACTTCTGGTCATTTTACACAAGTTGGAGAAAGGAGCTCATGAGTTTACAACCAATACTTTACTATTCATGATCACTCATCCATATTTCATATATTTTATTCTTATAGATTACGTTTTTGATTCCATTTTATTTTTTGTCCTTCTTGTTATAGAGTTCCAAGTCACTATTGAGTAACATACAAAGAAGTTAGCTACCTAAAGATTGGGCATTCACACCAATTACTTCTTTTCCTTCACTTGATCTTAACATTGGTTAAGCTATAGGATTTATTTTATTTTATTTATTTATTCATTAAATTAGTTTATTCATTCATTAGAATAGTTTTTCACTTGAAAATATTCATAAAAATCTCAAAAAGAAAATAAAATATATCTTTCCTACCTCCATGCATTATAAAAGGTAGTTTCATTATCTTGGTTGCATTCAAACAATATAAAATTCAAAGAATATTAATATTTACATTAAACATAAGATAGATTAGTTAAATTTTATAATTAGTTACAACCGACCAGAACCATTGGATTTTCATCTCTCAAACACATTCACAAACAAGCATCAACAAACTTATATATATCAAAAGCTAGGAAACCAAAAAGAACAGTTTGCATTCTATAATTAGTTTTCTATCATTGCATGGTAGAAAAGATAATATTGAATCAGAAATAATAATTTTAGGTTTACATTCATCCAACTATACATCACTTTTATTTCATACAAGACAACCAAAAACCTCTAAAAATTGCATACTAGTTATTGTTACTTGCACAACAAACCCTAATTTTGTCATGAAATCATGGAACCTCTTTTAACTCTTGAGTCTAGTCTTTTTATTTAATCAAGTTCATGCCTTGGACCTATTTAATCTGCTGATCTAATTTATAATCACCTTGCTTAAGTTTGTTTTATTGTTCTAACCAAGTCTAAACTACAAATATTCATTATATGAATTTAGTCTAAGGGTGAATACAACTAAGGCTTAATTTATATAAATATATTAATCTACCTAAGTCTGATAAGTCTTGGTTTATTTCAATTCAAGTTTTAAACTAATTTAATTTTTTTAAATTTTAGGACCATTTTGCCATAGATTTGTACAAGTTATCTAACTATTTTAGGGTTTTTATTCACCTTTACATTGGCAATTTGGTCACATATTCCTTTGTTTTAGGGTATAATGGATTCATTTTCATATTTATTTTTAAACTTAGTAATTTTATTCATGTTGGAATAGCTGGATTGAAATTTGAAAAAATGTTTGTATTTATTTATTAATCTTACTACATGTTGCTCTTTGGTTTTGCCTTAGTCATTTTATAAAATCTCATATTTGAATTCTAATGTATATCATCCATTTTTGTAGGCTAACTATCAATTCATATCTTGTGAGTCCTAAAACAAGCCCTAAGTTATTAAATGTCAATTACCCACTTCCTCAATTTCATTTTTTGCTAAGTCTTATGGCCCCCAAGAAGGCAAGATGGTGTCAAGGTCCAAATCTTGCTTCACCATGGCCTTGATATAGATTGCATACTTCCATTTGATATTTGAGCTCCTATATGCCTGAGATCATGACACATGGCATGATCATGTTACCCTGCTCCCTAGGGATAATCCTTATGTCCTTAAGCCTTTAAGTGAGGCCCTATGTGAGCAATATTTGGACACATGTTAAGATATCACCTCACCAAAACTATAAAGGAAAATAATATATGTGGATGATTAGTTAGGTAGTGGATAAGAGAATGGTTATTGCATGGAATAACCTTACCAATTGGAGGACATGATGGTATCCATGTTAACATCACATGAGCTTAAATTTGATGGTTGTCTTACTTGTCAAAAATGTAAAACCTAAAAATAGACTTAATTCTTTGCAAATTATTTAGTGGGTTTTTAGAGTTTATTTTATACATCACCATAACAACTTAGTCCCTTTTTATCTCTTTTAAGATAATTGATTGACTGTTTGTATCATTTCATCTTTGGTAATTGGTCATCTTATATTTAATTTATCTAATTTGGTTGTAGGTTTTACAGATTAGGCTATTTTTATTTACTTATATTGATCTATTTCTACCTTTTATCGACTAAAGTGGTTAATAATTTTTATTATTTCATTTTGAAACTTAAGTATTTTTTTGTAAAATGTACCAAATCACCTTTCTTTTAGTCTTTTTTTACTTAGACATTTAATTTGAAAATTTAAAAGGTCTAATGGCTAGTTTCATTTGTTACATGCCTAGATGACTAGGAACTACCGCCTATCAAGGCCTCGTATATCTGCTTCTCCAAAGATCCTAGAACAAAGAGTCCACCTAGAGATCCTCTAGGTTCCTAAGATGATACCCCATGGCATAATCCAATTTCACTAGGATATTAGGATGGTTAATACAAAGTGAGAAGGCGGTATACTCTACAGGTGAATGAGATGATGCCATGTGGAAATATACCACTTCCTCATTCTCTTGGTTCAATTATATTAAGTAGGAAGAGAGGATATAAAGCTAGTGCCTAGGATGAGGCCATATGTCAACATCTTAGGGCTTTGGGGTAGTTGGGACACATCAAGCATTGATCCAAGAATTATGGGCTTTAGGTGAGTGGGATCTTGGAATTTGTCAAGATCTCACTACACCTTATCCAAGGAAAAATGAAAAGGGCATGGGGCCCTCAATCGAGTAGTGGAACAATGAAATAATTCCATGTATCATAGAACCTGACATCAAAGGAAACACCAAATTTCATAAGAAACAATAAGTAAAAACGTAGTGTGTCTTCCCTGATGAAGATACATATACCTCCATAAAAAGGATCAATGTCTAAAATTGATGGATGCCTTGGCCCATCAAATTACCATGGCTCACAAACCAAACATTTGGGCCTTACTTTAAAATTTTGAAGCTTTTAACACCACCATATACTTAGATAATTTAATATTCAAACTGATAAGCTCGCTATTTTCACTTCTAATCCAACTCTAAGTGAAGTTGAGTCTACTATCAATTTTTCATTTACAAAATTTTTTAGACCTAAAATTCCTAATTTAAATGAAAACTAGCATATTTTTAGCTATGACAAACATATTGATTCTTTTATTAAGAGTAATTATTTAGATTATGATGATTGTGTGCTGAACTATGGACATTATTTATAGCTAATTATAAATAAGTTACCTTCTAGTTTGGTGAGTTTAGAATTAATGTTTAGTATAAATGATCAACCTAGCATTTCATGGATGGAAGAACCTTCCTGAAGAATATTTAGAGAAACTAACCCAATTAATCTTGGAACTAATGAAAACTGTAAGTTTTTTTATCTGGAAATACAATGTAATCCTGATGAAAAGGTAAAGTTCATTAAGTTGTTCAAAGAATTTATTAATATTTTTACCTATTCATATAAGGAAATTAAGGGCTATGATAAAAATATTATTATACATTATACTCTTATAAAACTTGGTATTAAACCTATTAAGTAGAAAATAATAAGAATAAGCCCTTTGCTGGAAGACACCATCAACAAAGAGCTTGATAAGATGCTTGATGGTGGTATCATTTATCTTGTAAAATACTCAAATTAGGTAGCTAATTTAGTTACCATACATAAAAATAATGACAATATTATAATATGTGGACATTAGAGATTTATAAAAGGCTAGTGTAAAAGCTCTTTTGAGTATCGATCAAATCTTGCAACAAGTTATAAGATCTGAAATGATATTTTTATTTGATAGATTTTCTAGTTACAATCAATTAGTTGTCAATCTTGATGATAGACATAATACTTTCACTAATTGGAGAGGGAATTTTAATTTTAATAGAATGCCTTTTGGTCTCATGAATACAAGTGTTACGTTTTAGAAAGTTATGCATGTAGATTTTGATGATTTAATTGGCATAGTCATTTAAGTTTACTTAGATGACCTTGTAATCCATTCCAAAAAGAGAAAGAATCATTTAGATCATCTTCATGAAATTTTTAAAAGATGTAAAAAATATGGTATTTCTTTAAACCCCATGAAATTTGTCTTTGTTGTCAATGAAGGTAGATTATTAGGAATATTATTTTTAAAGTTGGTATTTCAATTGATAATGAATGTATTAAATCAATTAAAGAGCTACCGCCACCTAAATATCAATCTAGTCTTAGATATTTCTTTAGAAAAATTAATTTTGTGCATAAATTCATTTCAAAATTTATTGATAAATCCAATCCATTATAAATTTTGTTGAAAAAATCAGTCATTTGTGGGATTCAAGTGAAGATTCTACTTTTAATAATATTAAAAATGTCATTACAAGTGCACTTGTACTTTATAAAATTGGTTTAACTAAACCCTTCATTATTTATGTAAATACAACCAATAAAGCCATAGGTGCTATGATTACTCAAGGTGATGAAAAACATTTTGGCTATATGAGTCAAGTTTTAAAATATATAGAAACTAGGTATCCCCTTATTGAAAAAATTGTTTTATCTTAAATTTATTCATTGATCTAATTCCATTATCTATTGATGGGAAATAAGGTTGTCGTAAGATATAATGTACTTGTTCTATCTTATCTTTTGAAACAACCAACTATTTAGGGAAGGTTAGCGAAATAGATTTTTAGAATCCAAGAGTTTGATCTTGAATTTAAAACATTCAAAAATAAAAGGGAAATTATTTGGCAAAATATTTAGTTGAGAATGCTTCTTCTAGAATAAATATTTTGGTCTTATCTATAGATGATTCTTTGAACACTAAAACTTTTTTTTTTAATCCATGAAGGTTGCTAATTTTTCTAAAAAAATAGATTTGGATATGGAATGAGTGATTGGAATTGTCTTTTAGATAAAGATGATTGGTATCATGACTTAGTTTATTACTATCAAAATGAGGCTTGTTTTAATAGGATAGATAAAATACAAAGAAGATTTTTGAGATTATAAGCTTTAAAATTCTATTTGTTAGAAAACATTTTTTTATAAAAACAAAGATGGTGTATTATTAAGATGCCTAAATCATGATCAAACCCAACAAATTTATAGAGGATGTCATGAAAGACTTTGTGGTGGTAATTATGTAGTAAAAACTATAGCTTATAAATTTTTACATGTAGGTTATTATTGGCTTATGTTATTTCAAGATGCTTATAATCTAGTTTGTACATGCATGCCATGTCAATTATTTATTGGTAGGGATATATTACCAACAATGGCCTTCACCCTTGTAATTCTTGAGAAACCATTTATCAAATGGGAAATTGATTTTATTTTTGATATCCATCCACTTTCTTCTACTAGACATTGATATATTTTAACTACTACAGATTATTTTATGAAGTGGCCTGAGGCTAAATCACTTAAGAGTGTTATTACATCTAAAGTCATTTCATTCTTTGAAAATCAAAATTTCTCTAGATTTGACGTTCCATATGAAATTATTTTAGATAATGGCCCTCAATTTATTTGTAATGAGTATTTAGATTTTTTAGGATGTTATTTTATTATTTCAAGTCATTCCTTAAAGTATTATCCTCAAGGGAATGGGTAGTCTAAGTCAATAAATAAAAAATGATTCTATTATGAATAAAATAGTTTGTGAGAATAAAATGAATTGGCATATTAAGATTTTTGAGGTATTATGGGCTGATCATACCATTGTTAAAATAGATACAGGTTATTATCCAATCATGTTAGCTTCTAGATTTAAAGCAACATTACCAAATGAACTTTAGATTTATTTTGCTCATACTACTTTACAATATTTATCAGGAGATACTAATTTAATTGAAAAAAAACTTAATGATTTGATAGCCTTAGATAAAATTAAAGCTACTGCATTGCAAAAATTAAAACAGTCTAATATTATTATTTTTTTGATAAAATGAAATCCAATAAAAGTTTTAAAGTAGGTGATCTTGTCTTTTATTGGGATAAAACACATGAAGATTCAGGTAAACACCATAAATTTGATTCTTTTTATTTGGGTACATATAAATTTTTGACTGTACTTGGAAAAAATTCTTTCATTTACAAGATATAGATGTAAATTGGTTGTGCTATTTAGTAAATGGACATCATTTGAAGTTGTTTTTATCAATATCTCTTTCTTTTTTTTTCATTTTCTTTTTAGCTTGTTTCATTTACCTTTTGTTTTTTGTTTTTTAAAAAATGGTTCAATATTGGTAACATTACTGGGTTATTCATTATGTTGAGGGTAAATTACATAGAGGCTACCATATCACTATAACTGTATCAATTATGTTAAGATATTTTACATGATAAAGTTTATATTCTTTCTTTATGAATAAACATGAACTAGATATAAATGAGTTGAAAGCTTTAACAATTTTTAGAATTTTTATTGTAGTATTTTTTTATTTGATTGTATATCCATCTTGAATTGATGCAGATGGAGAGTAAAAACTATTTCGAACTCACTTTCTTTCTTTAGGCTTATAGCTACTAGCCCTCTCAAAACACCTTTTTGGATGATTTGACAATTTTAAAGGATTTAAAATCCAGCTAATTAAGGTTTAAATTACCCTTTATCCCCTTTGGTAACATACAAAGTTGTAAAATACAAATTTTAATGGAAGCTCTTTATTTTTCAGACCTTTCTTTCAATTAGGTCTATTCTTAGTAACCCTCCTAAGACACTTTTTCAGATGGTTTGAATAGCATATACGGTTTTAGAAAAAAAAATAACATTTTTAGATACACATTATACTTATTGTACTCTACCAAGTTCTGGGAACTAAATCTCAAAATAAATGCACTAACTCAACTTATCTCTCTACTAATTAGGCCCCTATTAGGTCTCTTAGGCCTCAAACTGAGTTTTAACTCTTTAAGGGATTCACATGTGTCAATATTTAAATAAATATTTGATTTAAATTTAGGAAAAAAAACCCAACTCCCATGCCATATTTGAGAGTCTAGAACAACCTATAAATATCAAAACCAAGAAATGGTCCTAACCCTTCACTAGGTCTTTTTGTATAAGCTGAGAGAGGCAAAAGAAAGGTTTTCAAAGCAATTCAAAATTTCAAGGAATAAATATGAGTGGATAAGGTATTTTCATCATTAATATCAACTAAAATATTGAAACCATTGACATTTAATAACATAAATATGTAAAAACTTACAATTCTTACCTTAATAATAATCAATTGTAGGGTATATGCCTGTGTAGGCAGAGTGGGAGGTTTTGATGAAGACATTATTTCTTGGAGTTATGAGATTTCAACCAATATGTATTTAAATTATAACCTTTATAAAATATATTTATATCATAAATATCACCAAATGAATGCAAAAATCACTTTCTTTCACAAAAATCTTAAAAGGAAAAACTCATATTTGTGTTATGACCGAGTTCTTTCTTTTCCAACATGTAGATGGATAATCCTATCTGAGTATGTTAATAAATTAAACATAGATAATGTAATTAAACTTAATAGGATTATATCTTGAACCAAATCACATTCCATAGATTGTTCTTATGCATTTCTATTCATGTCTCTCATGTACATGCACACAATTCTTGAAGAAAATAATCCTCTCATTTGTACTCAGAGCTTCTCTATTGCTTATCAGAGCTAAAAATATTTTCTTCTCATTCATAATTACTTATTCAAAATTTTTCAAGAATTATATCTTTCCTAAAAAATCTCTAACCATTCTTGGTTACCTCCAATGTAGGCTTTACATGAATCAATTCAATTTTAGAACTTACATCAAAGTTTTAACAAAACATAAGAGACCATAAAGGTGGTCAAACACCAAAAAAACACTAGAGACTCATAAGAAATATAAATAACCAAGATACATCATACAAATATTTCAAAATGTTTTAAAAGACATTAAAACTTAAAAAAAAAAAATTCAAAAATTTTAATTGGGCATTTTGGAGGGAAAATGCCAAAGAGGCTCAAATTCAAATTTCAAGGCTAACTAAGACCTAAGAATGATTCCTATAAGACTCTTAAGACTATTAAGATCTACCAAAGACTTAAAAAACATAGAAATAAGCCAATTTTTTTAATTTGAAGTGATGCTCCTGCATCATACTCCCTAAGAACAAGAAATTGACTCATGAACTCCTATTCATGAGGTCTTTAAGAGTACCTCCATGCTTGATGATGTATGATATGGTCATCCAAATGGAATCATATATAGGATGGGGTTTCCACTTTTATAAATAATGATGTTACTCCTTACCTCTTGTTATTTTTACTACTTTATTATCTAAGATGAGTTCAAGTTTTTCTTGTTTTGCTTATAGCAACTGATCTGCCCACTCTTGGACTGCTATTTCTTGACTTCTAACTGGTTAATCTTGCATATCTCCTTCCATGTATGGATTCAAGTCTAAAACATTGAATATAGGAGAGATACCTATGCCACTATGCAACTCTATCTCATAAGCATTATAAGAAAAATTTCTTATGAACTTGTATGAGCTAATCTTATTTATCTTTAGCTTGTTGTACTCAACTTTGGGAAATATTTTCTTTATAAAGTGAGCCTATACCATATATACAATCTATAAATTGAACTCTCTTCTCTTAAAATCATAATTTTGTTTGTATTTTTCCACATTTGTCTCTAACTATTTCTTCACTTGCTAATGCACCTTTTGCATGGCAACAACAAACTCCTCTCCCTCAACACTTTTTATTTCCATTTTGCCTAAGTATCTCAACTCAAACACTCCCATTGGGTGCATACCATGCACAATTTAAAATGGACTCTTGCTAATTATCTTATTGGGTGAGTCATTATAAGAAGAATCTAATTGAGGCTATACCAAATCCCATTATTTAGAATTGTCCTTTGTCAAACATCTTAATAAGTTACCCAATCTTCTATTGAGAACCTCGGTTTGGCCATCTATTTAATGGTGGTAAGATGAGTCAAAGTTAAAATTAGTTATTATATTCTTCCACAAGGTTATCCAAAAGTGTCCTACAAACTTAGTATCTCTATCTAAAATAATGCTCAATGGTATACCATATAGTCTAACCACCTCCTTGAAGAACAAATTTGCCACATGAGTTGCATGATTGGTTGTCTTGAAAGGTATGAAATGGGCCATTTTGGAAAATCTATCCACAACAAAAAAGATAGAATCATGCCCCCTTTAAGTTTTTGACAATCCCATGATAAAATCCATGCTAATGGAATCCTAAGGCCTATTTGGTATTGGTAAGGGATGGTATAGGTCTATATTTATACTCTTCCCCTTTGCATATTGACAAACTTTACATCCTAGGCCAATAGTAATGATTACTTAGTTGAATTTAGGTCTTATCGATACTAAAGTGACCTATCAAATTCCCATAATGTTTCTCCTTGGTCAAGTTATATCTTATTGAATTTATTGGTACATATAACTGAAATCCATTGAACAATAAACCTTCTTGAATCATATACTCCAGCCAAGGTTCTTTATTTATTATAGTGGGCTACTTACAAGTGTAGACACCCCATTCAAGTCATAACTAGATTCCAACTAGACTTCATATTGATTTCTACTAAATAGTGTAAATTAAGCCTAAGAATCACTAAATGTTCCAATTGCATCCGTACATTAGCCATTAGTACCCAAAATCATGTTGAGTCATCCCTATTTGAAGTATTATCCTCTCATAGATTCATCTCCAGTCAACTTGTAACATAACAATGTGATAATTTGGCCTTTAGACTCATTCAGTGGGGTACTTAAATAATTCTTAAATTAAAAAAATGCTAAGTGAAATGAATTAAATAATAAAACTAAATTAAATGCTTAAGTGAATTTTGATGTGTAATTAGTAAGAATAATTTTAAAATAAAGGAAAATTCAATAAAAATTTGGTTATGATGATGTCATCATCCTCAAAGTCAAGGAATTGGAAATATCTCCCTAAATTCAATAAATTCATATATAGAGCTATGCCTAATATATGGGATATCCATATCAAAAATTAATTATATGTCCCTTTATTAACTCAACTAGGGTTAGTTTGAACCCAACTTTAGTTAACTGTAACCTAATTATACTTAGGTTAGAGTTAGTTTGGAAGGCTATAAATACAAGTCCTCACCCATTGATCCAAAAGATTTGGTAGTGTAATGTTATTATGCATGATTTCTCTCTAATCTCTCTTGATATAGTGTTACCATGCCCTTTTTCTAAGCCAATCCAAAGCCAAGCCAACATTACCAATGTGATAAGGAGAGGTCGTATAAGAGATCCATTATCAAATATTTATTATTCACACAAATGAGCATATTAATCTCATTGTCAACACACAACACTTACTCTCATGGAAGGTAAACTTGTTTGTTTTACTTTTGTTTGTTAGTTAATTGTGTAGTTCACTAGCTCTTTGAGTGTCTAGGCTAGAGGCATTTTTGATTTATTTCATACTAACACAATACTAATCTCCCCTCCTAGATTCCTATTGATCATAAAAATATTCATATGCATATTGAAAATCTAAATCAGTTTCATATAACTCCTTGAGTGACTCAATTCCTCCATTCTCAAAATGAATTTCAATAATAATCAAATTTCTTTTACTTAGTCTATATGCTACCTTGTTTTTTTTCCCTTTCTTGTGCTTGATGACAAATGTGAAGTTATGTAATTAATATACCCATTTCATATGCCTTTTATTGAGCTTTATTTGGCTGGTTATGAACTAAAGATCATGGTTATCTGTGAAGATAACAAACTCCTTTGGCATCAAATAGTGTCTCAACTTTCTCAAGTCTTGAACCATGGCATATAACTCAAGATCATTTTATGAATACAATTTATTCTCCTCATTTAGCTTCCCACTAAATTAATTTATAGGTCTACCCTATTGAATTAAGACAACTCTAATAGCTACTCCACTTGCATCACACTCAACTTGAAACACCTTGCCAAAATTAGGAAGTGCTAATACTGACTGCTTTGTTATTATTTTCTTCAAATATTGAAATTTTTTAGATATATCAATCCATAAAAACCTCTTTTTATCCTCTAATGGTATCAATAATGGGTGAAAAAATCCCACCAATTTTTTTGATAAATTTTCTTTAAAAACTAACTAAACCATGAAAGCTCCTTACCTCATAGGCTATCCTTGGAGTTGGCCACTCAATGATGGCCTTCACCTTGTATTTATGCATCTTCAACACACCTTGTAAGATCAAAAAACCAAGTTTAAAAAGATATGTATTCATGAATAAACACTCTTGAGGTTAATCAATAGCCTCTCCTCATTTAACCTTTACATAACCATCCTCAAATGTTAAATTTGCTACTCTTTGTTAGGATTGTAAATCAAAATATCATCTAAATATACAATTACAAACTTACCAATGAAAGGATTCAAAAACTCATTCATGAGTCTAATGAACTTACTTGGTTAATTATTAAGACCAAATGGCATGATAAACCATTCATACAACCCCTCATTTATCTTGAAAGTAATCTTCCATTCATCTCCTTATCTAATTCTTATTTGGTGATACCCACTCTTAAGATCTACATTAGAAAAGTAGTTAGAAACAATAAAATAATTCATTAAGTCCTCAATCCTTGGAAGAGGAAATATGTATCTTATGGTGATATTATTAATTTATCTTGAATTTGTGCACATACTCCAATCTCTGTTTTTAGGAATTATTACAAATGATAAGGCACATAGACTAAGGCTTTCTTTGATCAATCCCTTGTCTAAAATGTCTTGTACTTGATTTTTTTTTTGTATTATCTTTTGGATTCAATTTTTATGTATCCTTATTAGGAAAAATATCACTTAGAATAATATCAATATGATGAGTGACACTTTTAAATGGTGGCAGTTCATTGGGTAGTTCATCTACCACTATATCAACATTCTCCTCTAACATATATTTCACTTGTTAAGGTAATTCATTCAACTTGGTGGATATTATAATTGTTATTGGTCTGATTACAATCCCAAAGCCTAATTTTTATTCCTTCATGGCATTCAATAAATCTTTCTCACTTATCATCATTACATTTTCATTGTTCCTTTGTTTATTGTCTTATTCTTTGAGATTCAACAATGTATGGTTTATGCCATATTTTTCCAATGTGTAGATATTATTAATACCATCATTTTTAGTTATTAGAATAAAAATTAATGAGGGGGGGGGTGTGAATTAGTCTTCAAAACTTTAAATAATCTTACTTAAGAAATCATAGAATATTTAGACAAACATGTACATCTTAACAAGTATAAGCATCAATCCATAAGAGAATGAAACACATGAATACAATATATATGTGGCAAACCCTCAAGGAGAATAAAATACAATGAAACACAACTTGGAAAACTTGTCCTATAATACCATGAATCAAATCTAGTTGATCACCAACCCAACAAGGAGTACCAACCCCTATATTTATCAAGCACCAACTTGATTTTAACAAGCACCAACTTTTTAGGAGGCTACAACCCCCTTGCCGATTAAGAACCCACTAAATAAACACTCTGAAACTATCCACCTTGCTCTTTTTTCCCTATCACATATAATTATGGTCTTATTTTTCTCTATCACACTCAAATTTGCCTCTTACTCAAGCAAAAATTGTCTTTTAACTTCTTTGCTCAATTAGCCCTTCTATGGCTTGATTAGCTCATGAAAGCACTTATGAAACCTTGTAGAAGTATATAAATGATTCATATCATTTATTTGATATGTTTCACCACCTATTTAATCTCACACAATCTTCTTCTTTTTTGCTTCACATCTATTCACTCTACTTACTTTATTAGGCCTAAAAAATGCCTTGTGTGTGTGTGTGTGTGTGTGTGTGTGTGTGTGTGTGTGTGTGTGTGTGTGTATATATATATATATATATATATATATATATATATATATATATATATATATATATATATATATATATATATATATATATATAAGACTTTTCTTGTTCATATCTTTCTTAGTAAGCCAAACACTCTTATCCTCTCAGGTCAACCATGAAATGGATCTTATAAAAATTCATATACATGGATAAAATATTCCTTTATTACCTTTATATCTAACCTTTCTCAAATAGGTCTTATCTCTCCTTTAGGTCTCATAGAGACCTAATCCCATTAGGCCTAATTAGCACATGTTACCCTTTGACCTTCTTGGAGAATATTCAAACATTTCATGTGATAGAGATAAATAATATTAAATCCAAAAATACATCTTATAAGTTCATATAATCTCCAAAAAATCTTCTATCTCAAACCACTACTTGGAGCACATCATTAGAATATTTCATATTAGCCCTGTGTATACATGGAAAGTCTGTCTAAAAATAATTGAAACATAAACACAAATTTTCCAAACAACTATGAAAAAAAATATAAAAATGATCCTTATGACCATATGGTCATCACCATGTGAATTATACCTCACAATTCAAGGAAAAAGTGCTCAAACCTTTCTCTGCAAGTAGCTTACTTAGAACTACCAATAAGCTTCAAAACATAGTCATGGAGATAATGATCTAAAAACCTGCATAATCAATTTAATAAAATTTTAATTAATTTATATAATCATAAAACATCATAAAAATAACTTAAAACATATATATCATAAGTTATAACATCAATATTGGTCTTATAGACCAATCTCATGACTTCATAGTACACAGACCTTATTTAGTTAGACAAGTCATATCAAGAGCAATTTTATGATATATACAACCATTTACAAATATTCTATCCAATATGTAAATATGTTACAGGTTTTTAAAGAAAACCCCATGTATTTGGATCCATACCTAATCCATGACAACACATCCCTAATCTCATTCCCACATGTGCTTGGTTTTTCTCATTGTCTACACCATTAGGCTTTTTAGCGATAGGTCAACTTACATGATTCATTTATCACATATGAAGTATATAACCTACTCAAAAACAAAAATGGACGTAATATTTAAGTCTCAAGCTTTAACCTTCATCAATTTATCAACTTTGACTCGATCAACCTTACTTGCTATAGCAAATTTATGAGAAACAAGGCTTTTCTTATAGAGTCCACTCACTCACATGAAAAACCAATGCCACCTAGAGATACATGGAAGAGTACACTACATGCTTGAATCATAAAACTAGGTCATCCAATCCATTCTAAGCCATTTCCATCAAGATGTTCTATATTGAGTCAAAGTTAGTGTTTTAGAGAGTTTTAAACCACATTACAGTCTTAACAATCATTCATAAAGCTTAAGCCATTAATATAAAAACCAATGCTTGGAAATTTGAGATATGAATCTTCCCCATATAACATGAATATATTATGTTCTCATGAAAAGGTTACACGTGCCAATGAGTACATGAAATTTCTTCTCAGGTTGAGAATCCTTTATTCTGTGCACATAGGAAACCTCAAAACCACATTTCATGCCTTTTCTTGCATACTTTGACATCAAAATTGGTCAAGATACTTTAAATAACATTACATACCAATTTAAATGCTAATTTTTCCATGATTACTTTGGAAGATGATCTTGATACCCCATTAGGTCACCATTTCTCTCTTTGCTCTCTAAGATTTTGATCTGTAGGTCACATTAGACCTTAAAATAAACCTTATAACTATTTTCCAAGCACTCTCCACCTCACTCACATTATCAAGAAACCTATTAAATTATCTCCCACTTATTTTCATCCTTCATAGGTCTTGACAACACCTCATGACCCCTTATTAGGTCAGGCAAAGTTTAGAACTAGTTTATTTGCATGTTAGTCCTGTAGGGTTTACCCCTGTAGACTCACTTTGAAGATCTCCTGAGTGATCCAATGATTCATATACATGATCAATTAAATTAAAACATCCTATTATGATTCTATACATCCATATCACTAAGCCAACATGCTCCTTTATGCACAAGACTAGGCATCCTATGCATAAGCCTCCTCAAGTCTCCTACTATGTTTAAAGACTTGACAAGTTGAAAAATAATCTTGAAACATTATTTGTTTTACACCTTGATCACATGACTTCCATTATACTTAGACAATATAATACATCTACACATACTTTTCCATGCTCATCATGTACATGCTCATGATATGACTATGCTTGTTATGATTAGGCTTCTCAAAAACCTCATACTGAAGTACTGGTACATAAAAATGTTTACCTTATACTTAAGCTTGATATCAAACCTAGAATAATAATAAGGTTTCCTTCAAATTCTCTCTCAATATAGAGATAATAGGTTTCCTTCAAATTCTCTCTTGTCACATGGCTTCCTCATCACATACCACTTCACCCTGCTTCTTTACTAGATGCACCTTGACATCATTGTCATCCACTTTTACCTTGAAATCAATGACATAAATTCTCAACAAACTCCCCCTTTGTCATTTATATAAAAACATTCTTAAAATTTCCCACTTTCAACTCTGCAACTTTGGTCAATCTCCCTTGTAATTTCTCCCCTTTTGACATTAATGACAAAGGGTCCTACATAACTATCATATGAAGCCATAAATTCTTGATATAGGATATAAAAAAACATAATTTAAAACAATAAGTCAACATGATCCCCCTTACAACAATCATACCTTATTTAGATTAATCTTGATACCAAGACCACTTCTTAATGCAGAACAGTCTTAGTCACAAACTTGAATAGTTCCCCCTCAAACTAAGCATCCATTATACTTTTACTACCTGAATAATGTCTCCATGAAGCCTAATAGATTCACCACTTCCCATAGGGAACTAAAACAACCCAATTTTAAGATATTCCCAAATTTCCATGTTTTCTTTTGATTGAGTGTCCTTCAATACCCTTTTAAGCTTGATTTGCATTATAGGTTTGACCTCTTCATCATCCATTTGATCATCAATGTGGGATGATAACAGAAATTCCTAACTTGATTTCATATTTTAAGCATGATATATCACAAAAATTAGTCCACTTGAGCTTACAGACTGATCATGACTCATATTCATTATCTTTGGTTTCCAAACCTTCATTTGTCTTCTTTCTATCACTCTAGAGGCTTCAAAACTCCTATTTTGACTTGATGACTATATAACCTTGTTAGGATAGAATATTTAAATGTGTCCTACATCATGACAAATATATCAAACCACCTTATAAATTCCTCTTGACTGGTGTGAGTTGTGACTCCTTCCATAGTCCCATGAGTACTCATTCTTAGAGATTCTTCTACACTATCTCATTTTACGACCAAACTAATTGCACACAAAATAGTAACCATTGAATGGATTGGCATACCTTATATCATTAGGCTATTTGATAGGTCTTTTCATGTTGACCTTGTCTTCAATAGTCTTTTCCTTGATTTGAGGTGCCTCTTTTTGGTCTTCTTTTAAACCAAGACATGTCTTGTCACTTACAAACTTCTAGTTACTCAATATGTCATTTAGAGCCTCAGTTCTATTTTCAAATCTCACAAAGGTCTTCCCTATTATATATTCTTGATTCAACTCATATTTTAAGGATTCTATTTTAGTTTCATAACTTATGCATTCTTCCTCTTTAATATTTAGGCTAGTATTGACCACCTCCATCTATGCCTCAACTTGATTAATGATCCCATCATATTCCTCAGAAGTGTTACTTATCCTTTCCTCAAACAAGCCAATCTACTTATCATAGTCCATAACTAGTGCTCTTAGCTCATGATTCTTTTTCCTTTTGAAATTCAATTCCTCTAGTGCACTCACTAATTTTGCCTCAAGATCTACTTTAACTTCTTCTTCATCTAATTCCACATCAACCATTATACCTTTCCCACTTGAACAACCCTCATTATATGATTCTATGGCCATAAACAAGGTTTTATTATTATCATGTTCATGTTCATGACTTCTATTATCACTATCATTTTTACTTGAGTCACTTGTATCAAAAATATTATCTTCTTTAGTGTAGAGTCTTTTCTTGTTCTTGAAAGTTCCTTTTCTATCTTCATACTTCCTAAACTCCTTGTTTTTATCAGGCTTATAGATTTTTTTATCATCTCCATGATGTTCATCATTATATACACATAATAATTTCAAACTTTTATCACTTACTGACACTTTTTATCTTGTAAGAACCCATCAAGTCTCAATCTCTCTGAGTGCATGCCTTAAGGGGTACACTAGGAAAGGGGTGGGTAGACCATTGGTGCTTCATAAGATTGTTATCCCTTTTACCAATTTCCATATACACACTTGTCTACCTAAAACCATTTACCCTAAGCTTGTTCTTCTCTATTTTACTCATTCTGATCATTTGTCACCTTTTTATCCTCCTTTTCCTTACCTTATTCCCTTTTGGTCAATCAGTTATACTAGGTCAACTGGGTCGACCTTGTACTGTTGTAGGGTATTTTTCACTTTGGAGCTTGTTAGCCCTTGGTCGACATATCTCGAGACCTAGTGAATTATTTCCTAAAAATATATAGGTTGACTAGGTTGACCCTATATAACTAACATTTTTGGAAGGATTTAGGGTAAGATCTACTTATTTATACAATTTCATTTATAACCATTTAATTTAGAGAAGAAAAAGAAGAATAAGTGTTAATGAACATCTGCTTATTGACCATTCTACTTGAGAAGTAAAGCTTAAGGTTTTATAATTTCTTTGGAGATATGAATCTTTCTTGTGAAGTTTTTTTGGATGCATCGATAGGTTGTGTAGCCTATATTTTATTTGTCTTTATTATCCTTACATACCACAACAATTTATTTTGAATAATCTTGGCAAAGGGAGAGATTGAGGCTCAACAAGTTCACCATCAAAGGTAAATATTCCTAATTGTATTTCTCCTTTGTAAGAGTAGATAGATAATGTAGTTATGTTTATCTTCTATACATTAGGATTTTGTATACATTGATATAAGTATATTTATTCTATGGATGTTTAGTTTTATTATATCTAACACCCACTTTGTGCCATAAGTTTTGGTGAGCACTAGATTATATTTACTTTATTGTTATTGGATTTAAGTGAAATATCAAAACCTAGGACTCTTTTAGGGTTATTTCATGATTGTGTTAGATTATAGGCTTTGAAACCCTTTTTATCATGGTGTATTGTGATAAGTGATCCCTTAATCATGCCTAATAGATCCCCATATTAGTCATGTTCCTACTTAAAAAATGTATTCCCAATCAGAAGTGTAGGTATGATTTATCTTCTCTGAACTAGGATTGATTTATAGACATGATACATTTATGATTGCATACATTCCAGTGAACCCAATGTGAACTAACCCTTATAGGATTTGTTCACTTATTTTTCATTAATTTATCATTTTATTATCATATATTTTCCATAATGGGTCGACTGCTTTGACCTATTTTTAAATTTTGTGCATAGGTTTTTAGGTACAGGCTACTAGATCGACCCAATTGACCTAGTACATGTTTCCAAACTTTCAGATATCTAGTCAAGCATACTAGGTTGACCTAGTTGACCCTATACATTTTAAACACTCGATAACAAGCTTCTACAAAGTTAGATCGACCCAGTCGACCCTGTTAGCAAAATTTGCAAGCATTTTTCAAGGTTATTAAATAACAATATTCTTTTTATACATCTTTGATCCACCAAGGTTCCTTTCTAATCTTTCTCTCTTTCTTTACAGTATTTTCTTTCATAGTTTGTAGTCTTTAAAACTACCCTTCTATAGTCAAATGGATCAACCCTGTCGACCTAGTTCTATATTTTGTGTGTTGTTTAGATAACTAGGTTGACTCTGTCGACTCTATTCATTTTTAGACCTTGATTTCATAGTACAAAGGTGACAGTATCGACCCTGTTCTATATTTTGTGCATACACTATTATTAAAAATGATATAATATTGTGTTATAAAATTAGAATTAACCCTTATATGCTAGTAATTATCTCACACTTTCATTTATTATTACTTGCATGCTTATAATAGATCACATAGTTTAATTCGGTGGTTTTTAATTAACCATTTAGTTTCACTATTCCTATTTTATGCACACATGACCAAATCATAAATTCTAAATAGGAACTTTAATAATTGTCTATTGAAGGCCAACCTACTTGGATTTCATCACCAAGGGGGAAGCTAACTTGATGTTATGGTCACATATAAAACATGGTTAATGGTATGTTTTAGCAAAACACCTGACACCCTTATTGTTGTAGTGTGTGAAGTGAGGGGGTAGGCCCACTACCAAGCTTATGTCATTACCACTACATATCCCTTTCATCCTAAACTCATTGAAACCATAATTAGATTGATTTCTAGCTCCTTGATTATAGCTAAATTCCTCTCACATTTAAAAACATATCATAATAATATAACAACATTCAGGTTGACCACTTAGTTAGCTCTTTACATTCCAAGTTGATTGCTTGATCTTTGCTCAATTGTGTGTTGTATTGTAAAAAATTTCATTAGCTAGCATTGGTGCAAGGTTTTGTGCTATGTGCCTCAATTGGATTAGCCATCATTGATTCAATTGATTGTTTATTTCCCTTCAATTCTCACTTTTTTATATATTTTCAAAAATTATCTTGTTTCAGTATATGGTCATTTCAGTTGACATAGTCTATTATAGATTATCTATTTTTTCATTTCTATTATACTAGTTCTATCACTTGGATTTTCACCCTTTGAAGAGATGTCTCAGTTCTCCCCATCCAAGTGGCATAATTGAAACACCTTTAGGTTGTGGGTAGCCTAAGAATGAGGTGAATCTCTAGATAGACTTAACTCCCTTGATGTACCACTTTTAGATCATTACTACACCTATGCTTATAAGGGAAAAGGGAGATAAAAATAAAAGTAAACTATACTAAAGGAGGTGATACATCAAATTGATTGATGAATAACAACCAATTACATGTCACACATGAGACTAAGAGACTAACTAAGCATACACTTCTCTAATCTGAATCTTCTCACATCAGTATTTTATTATGAGATTGTGATGAATATTTAGGCTAGGAGTACTAGACAAGAGGAATAAAATGGCACTATTTGAATATGCTAACTAACTCAACCTTGAAAATTCATATAACACTCCACATGACCTGTAAGAAGAAGCTTTCAAGATACAAATAGGTGAGAGAATGAGACAACAATACTAAAGAAATAACATTCATCACTAAGCAAGATAAATCATTCAAGTGAACAAACTATGAATAGTCATAGAAGAGGTAACAATCATTATTCTTTATTGATCCATGGTATGTAAATGAGTAAGGCTTCATCATACTTAGGTGGAGCATATCTTATAAAAGCCAAAATGGCTAGTTCTTATAGAACTTGAGAGAGAGAAGAGAAGAAAGAAGTCCAAAGGTCATAAATACAAGTGTCAATATGATAAAATGAGTTACACGTGCATGAGAAGATAATGTAAAACTTATCATGCAAAGCTAGGAAGTACAAGTGTCAATCTAAGGCATGAAATTCTTGAAATGTGGCAAGAAATTCCCTTTACTGGCTTAAAAAATTGTCTTCATCATTCACCTCTATTGGAATGTCCAAAAATTGAATATGGATATATATAATTATTATAATGAGAGGGAAGGGTTTAAAAAATTCTTCTCCATGTATTGGTTGCATTCCTAATCACTTGGGTTCCTCTAAAAATGAGCCATCACTACCTACAGTCAAAGAAAACTCCTCTTTCACATACCTTATACACTTGGATTCGAAAATGGATTTAGTTTCTCATTAAAATAAATATAAGGGAGTGAATGACATGTTTTAAGACCATAAATGGCCTTAGAATCATTAGGCACACCTTAAAAATACTTCCACTTGAAGTTTTTACCCTTCTCACTATCATGTTCACTATGCTAGCTCAGACTAGCTAAGATTAAAGATATGGTAGGCACACTTAGGAGAATTTATGATGAATTAAATAGACATGGGGAGTTATATTAAGTCTCAATATTCCTTCCAAAGTTTATTTCATCTCTTGAAATCTCTTATAACCTGTATAATGCATAAATCTATAAAAAATACCTTGTTTTGTACTCCATCCATATAATTATGTATAGTCCAAAAGTATGGTGAGTATCCTGAGAGATTCATATAAAAGTTTTAATCAATTTAATGGACATTATAGTCTATTTGGATACATCTCCTTTCATGTTTTCCCAATCAGATCCTTATCTAGGGTTTGTAAGGGTTTTGAGGCATTTAAGAAATTAAGCTTCATTCATAAAGATGGGACATTAGAAATTCAAAAAAATTACACAAGATCAAAGGTAAGGACCCCTTATAACCTATCCAAACTTCTTGTATCTCCATGCACAACATCAAATAAGATGTGAGCACTCAAAGTTAACCTCTCAAGTTTGTTTCCTCATTTCCTGTAGGCTTGAATTGTCTTTTTGAGCCAAAAGTGGCTTTCTCAATGAATTCAAAACAAGGTGAAAGATTTTACACATATGAAAAGACCCCATAAATTTTATCCAATATTTTAGAAATAATACCTAAGGCTATAAGTGTAAGTGACTTCCCATTTGGGCACTACGCCTCTTTAAGGCTTAACAGACCTGTCTGAATACTTGGCAATCCAAACCATCCTATTGGGTTCCATCCTTCTGTGAGATGTTTCTCACGATTTAAAAGGTGTCATACAAATTTTCACACCTCATTTTAAGATTTTATCATCCTTTAACTCACCTTGTCACCTCCCTTCTTAAAAAATGTAGGTTTTATGCACAAAGGGCACACCCTCTGTCTAAGACAAAATAGAGGGAACTTACCCTATTAACTAAGACCAAATGATCATTAGAGTAGAATATTTAGGTTTTAAATATACTATCCCAAAAAATTCATCCCTTTGTCAGGTTTTTAGACCTTATAACTCCCTCAAATTCAAAGATAAACTGTGTAAAAGGGTACTATGTGTAGGGTATTAAGATGTGGGTTGTATATTACTTGATGTGAGTCCATTCTATGCATGATTTCCATATGAAAGATATTATTGAATCTTCTATGATCATGATGGATGTATCTCAAATCCATTCATCACACTATACTTTCATTTACCTCTTCACATACCTTGAAATATCAAGACTGAGTTTTATCTCTTGACTATGTTTTGTGTCTTAGAGGGGCACCTGTAGGTGACCATGCTTATTTGGGCTTAAGGATAGTGTCTAGAAAATTCCCTAGAATCCATTATAACAATTTGGTACTTGTTTTAATCCATTTTTATCATCTTACATATTCTATACCAAATCAAAAACCCAATCCCTTGGCTCTCTACCCCTCACAATTAGCTACAACTGACTATGTGGGGTCTTGTAGGTGTAACTATATGATCTAGGCCTTGTTTACATGTTTGATATCCCCATTGAAGTTATAAAAACCATAATATAAATACACTTTTTACTTTTATCTTTGGAGTGAGGTATATTATCAAGGTTATCAATCCCATTACTTCATGGTAATCCTTCAGCTAGCTGTAGATACACATTTTGTGATGCAAAAGAGCCCTATAGGTGTGTATAGGGTCTAAAAAAATGACACCATCCTATTTAAATTAAAATTATGTCATGAATGATTTATTAAACCATATAAAATCATTCAAACCTAGTGAAAAGTTCCAATATTACAACTTGGGTTGAAAATATCCCTTTATAGCTCAGATCATATAGATGATAGTAAAGGAATTTATTGTTTAGATGGTAACTTTGAGGAGCTCAACTACTATCTTCCTTTTGTCATCTATCCTCTATCTTTTGAAAAGTTTCCTTCCTATGATAGGGAAATATAATGAGTATATCTAGATTGGTCAAGACCCCTGGTAACCTTGTCATATGACCTCAATAGAATGCTTAGGTGCTTTGTTTTCTTGTTTTAAGGAAAAGGTCCTTGAATACAGTCATTGTTTTATTTCATGGTTATTCATAGTCTGCCTATTAACCTATCCCTCCAAATAAGTCTACCATGCTCTATATAAAACATTAAGACCTTAATAATGATTCCATATGATGTTTTAACCTTTTATAATAGCTCTTTAGCTCTTTATAGTACCACCTATAGGTGGAAATTTTCTAATGTACAGGTAGTGAGTAGAAATGTGGATAATGTGCATTATATTTGGCCTTGAATGAGGTCTAGGATTATGTAAATACATCAAAATTCACTCTTCACACTCTAAATGATCTGAAACAAGTGTTAATACCTTATTTTCAATATGACTTCTTCCATGAGAGCACTTATAGGTACCTTTTCTATACTATATGACTATGTGGGTGATTGTGTAGACTATCACAGTCACTCTTCCAATAAGTGAAAGGATTTATTGATTGTCATACCATGATAATTTTTAAAAAATTTTATTACCTCTACTAGAACTCCATATATGTGTCTCATATCTTTGCACAACTCACTTGGTTGACTATGTATGGTAGTCATATGGCAACTGATTGTATGGCACTTTATGACTGCATCCTCATGGAGTCTTGTTTTGGAGATGATATTGAAAGGTGAGGGGAATAATAAGGAAAATGGTAACATGATAATAAACCTATCTTCACCTTTAGAAACCATTATCAAATCATGAAAATTTGAAAATGGTGGAAACATGCCTATCATCCTCAATGAGAGCAAATACAAACTTGAGATGATTTACTTATCAAAACACATTAAAAAAATAAAAAAAGCATGGAGAGCATGATATGAAGATGTCCATGTCCTCTATATTCAATCTTATAAATTTGATTATATGAACTTCTCCAAACCAAAGAAAAATCTATAGGGTACATGAAATAATGAGCAGAAAAACATAGTCAACTTGTTAGAGATGATTCATAAAGCATGGTTGAAAAATGATTGAACCATTTTTATGGAAATTAATATATATTAGTGTAATTTCACCTATATAAGTAATTTGAATTGGAATTTTTCCAACTATCCATACCGAGCATAAAATTGCTGACTGGTTCTATGTGTCTAAAAGGGTGAGAAGGGAGCAGAATGGTTTTGGGCATTTTATTAAACTTTTATAGAATTTAAAACATGGAATTTGTTGGGGATCTAGAACAACAAACATGCTCTGATACCACTTGTTGGGAGAGGGTGTACACCGGAAGCATGCAATTTGATTACTAATACCAAGCAACTTAATATGCGGAAATTAACCAGATTCACCAAGTAACTAGAATTCAGAATAACACAGCATATGAGAGACAATACCAAATTGTATTAACACTTTATACAGAAAAGAATACAATAAAGAAGATGCCACTTCTTCTCCACCACCTTACAGAGGTTTCCCACGCCTCAAGTGAACAGTAATTCTTCTCCCCAAAGCTCTCCCTCTCACAGGTCCCAACACCCAACTCAAATACAGAGTTGGTGTTCACCTCCCCGTGCTCCACACACACCACAAGTGCTCCACGCACTCCACAAGCACTCCACGTGCTCCACAAGTACTCAAAGTACTTCAAGTAGATCTCCCATGAATCTGCAACAACCTGCAATTCAACAGACCATACTTATGGAAGGAACTCCCTTGCCTTCCTCTAGCTCTATCCGAGTACACACCTGTACTCCAAGTAGATCCTGCCTGATACTGCTCCCTGTAGTGTTGCTGTCTGTATGACCTTGCACACCTGCAAATCAAGCAATGGTTCCAATCACCTGTGAACCTCGACCTTGCACACACATACACCTGCAGATCAACGATCTTACTTATTGAAGAACCCAGCTGGCTCTCCAATCCAGCACCAACACACCTGGTACTGTGGCACTAGGAGGAATGCACCATAGCTCTACCTCACACACAGAAGGAGCTTATAATTATGCTCTCTTACTCCCTAGCACACTTTTCCAATACAACCATGAGTCTATTATATAGATCTCATCCAAACAATGATTAGACATCTAATTACAATAATTAGATCCGCAGCTATGAGTCTAAAAATAGATCTCTTCATGCAAACACTTGGTTCGTTAGTTCACTGCCCGTAAATAACTCACAGTCGAACTACACAGGCGACCGACGTCGGTCCCTGTCCGCCTGGGGTCGCCGACGCCGGCCGACATATGACCGACGTCGGTTGCCTTCCTGTCTTACCCTGCCGACGCCGGTTGGCCAGACCAACGCCAGACACTTCTGACACTCAGCAACTCATTCTGCAACCTCCTCGCCTGTTTGCATCAGTGAAGCTTTTAGCTCCACAATCCTAACAATCTCCCACTTGGAGATAAACAGCTGCACTGTACCTGTACCTGTACTCCGTCTAATCTGTTTCCTGGTTTGTATCCCTCTTCAAGCTCCCACCTGAAGACAACCCACCACACAACCTGTGGTGTACCACCTGTCATCCGAGTAACCTGCCACATCCGAACCTACAGATACATGTAGTGAAGTCCTGACCCTGCATAGCAACACCTGCTGCCGGTCCCTCTCAGAAAACCTGAGAATCCACTTCCACGAATTGGCTCCTAACTCTCTGACAGCTCCCACTGCATGGGAATACTCAGGTCTATACCAGACCTCATATGATTTCGGACACTGTACCTGTCCAGCCCTTAGTGTGCTCCGGCTCTGCATCCCGAACCTCGCCAACACCTGATTCACATCAGCTCCCACTCGAGACAAAATCACCCTGTGATCTCCATGCCTCCCATGTCAAAGAATTCCGCTGCTCCAAACTCCTCATGACATGCCACTGAACTAATCTTACCCTTATCTCAGCAAAACCCTGTATGTACACCCCTGCTAGCTAGCATACTATCCACATACAGCAACAGAATGATGTTGCAATCACCATCCCCCTGGTAATTCAAATCACAGTAGTTACCTGACACTGACTGAAGCCATGCTCCGTCCTCCACCTGTCAAAACCGGTACCACTGTCCTGCAGCTCCACAAGACCATATACCTGATCTTCCGTCTCACGTATCCGTTCTCTCCATTCTTCTACTAAGGTATCCATTCGTCTCTGTGCTTTCATACCTACTGGCATCTCTACCAAGACACACCTGTCTGGTTCTCCTCCAAGGAATCACATCCTCATCCATGCCAAGCTCACACCTGTTTCCTGGATCCTTCCTGCTCTACAATCAGCAACATGTATGAAGAAGAGGAACAACGAATTTGAGGGCCTACTTACGCCTTCAGTCCTCTGTATGGGTGTTTGAGACTCCTTGACAGCTTGCTATCCACCCAAAATCCGTTACAGTGACCGACCTCGGTCACTCCACAGTCTGCATCCGACCGACGTCGGTTCCATGCGTCTGTACCTGACTACCAACCTGCCTGCGCTGGTGTCCATGCTGCCGACGTTGGTTCTCCTAACCGACATCGGTCTTACATTCTGCCGACGTCGGTCCTATGACCGACATCGGTCTTACCCTGCCCGACATCGCCGGCGTCGGTCTGCACATGACCGACCTCGGCACCTGTCTGTTCGACGCCGGTTCCTCCTGACTGACATCGGTGTCTGTGTTCGCCTATGAGTGATGACTTTTTACCCGCGAGCTTCTTTGAATCAAAACACATGTCCAAACTGCCCTGCTCAGAAGTATCCAGCCACATCCACTGGGTTCTGTCCGCCATCTCCTCCATAAACACCAAGGCTTTCCAGTTCTTAAGCCTATCAAATATATCTGTCTTCCGCTTAAGAACATGCATCTCCTTCCTGCTCATGTGACCAAGCCTACGAAGCCACGTCTCTGCAACAAAAGAAGAATCAGTAATATAAACAAGTAGATAAAGGATACCTGTTTTCTTACCACCAGCTAATTCAAGTGCATCCGCTGTGAGAGTTCTTGTGCATCTCTCATCACCCAATCTTTCTGAAGAAATTAGCCATATCTCCAAACCTGGGACCTGCATGACATTCATCAACACCTGTGTGTTGGCCGCCTGCAATTTCAGCTTCACTTCCCCTTTGCCAATCCTTTGGCAAGGCTCACCAGCTCCTCTACCTAGAACTGCATGGAAAGAGGCAACCGAATCTTTTATCCAAGATTCAACTTTATCCAAGAAACCTGCAAACACATCCTGTGCAACAACACCTGCTACATCTGTATCTTCAGTTTCTTCATGCTGATCTGTTACCAACCAACAATATTCTTTTACCTGCTCTTTCTTTCCATAGAACCGTGAGTGACCATCTGTGCTTTTCAACTCCTCCATTCTTAGCTTACTTTGATCTGCTGTTGCTCTACTCCCACTCGATCAGAAACCCCTGAGAGTGACCTGTAACCAAACACAAAACCTGCTTCCTCCAACCTCAGCTCAGATACCACCTGTTGGTATCAAGCTCAAGAACCTACAACCAAGGCTCTGATACCACTTGTTGGGGATCTAGAACAACAAACATGCTCTGATACCACTTGTTGGGAGAGGGTGTACACCGGAAGCATGCAATTTGATTACTAATACCAAGCAACTTAATATGCGGAAATTAACCAGATTCACCAAGTAACTAGAATTCAGAATAACACAGCATATGAGAGACAATACCAAATTGTATTAACACTTTATACAGAAAAGAATACAATAAAGAAGATGCCACTTCTTCTCCACCACCTTACAGAGGTTTCCCACGCCTCAAGTGAACAGTAATTCTTCTCCCCAAAGCTCTCCCTCTCACAGGTCCCAACACCCAACTCAAATACAGAGTTGGTGTTCACCTCCCCGTGCTCCACGCACACCACAAGTGCTCCACGCACTCCACAAGCACTCCACGTGCTCCACAAGTACTCAAAGTACTTCAAGTAGATCTCCCATGAATCTGCAACAACCTGCAATTCAACAGACCATACTTATGGAAGGAACTCCCTTGCCTTCCTCTAGCTCTATCCGAGTACACACCTGTACTCCAAGTAGATCCTGCCTGATACTGCTCCCTGTAGTGTTGCTGTCTGTATGACCTTGCACACCTGCAAATCAAGTAATGGTTCCAATCACCTGTGAACCTCGACCTTGCACACACATACACCTACAGATCAACGATCTTACTTATTAAAGAACCCAGCTGGCTCTCCAATCCAGCACCAACACACCTGGTACTGTGGCACTAGGAGGAACGCACCATAGCTCTACCTCACACACAGAAGGAGCTTATAATTATGCTCTCTTACTCCCTAGCACACTTTTCCAATACAACCATGAGTCTATTATATAGATCTCATCCAAACAATGATTAGACATCTAATTACAATAATTAGATCCGCAGCTATGAGTCTAAAAATAGATCTCTTCATGCAAACACTTGGTTCGTTAGTTCACTGCCCGTAAATAACTCACAGTCGAACTACACAGGCGACCGACGTCGGTCCCTGTCCGCCTGGGGTCGCCGACGCCGGCCGACATATGACCGACGTCGGTTGCCTTCTTGTCTTACCCTGCCGACGCCGGTTGGCCAGACCAACGCCAGACACTTCTGACACTCAGCAACTCATTCTGCAACCTCCTCGCCTGTTTGCATCAGTGAAGCTTTTAGCTCCACAATCCTAACAGAATTGACTATAATGAATCTGAATAGTCATCTCAAAACCTTATCCCATGTGTCACACTCTCTCATGGGTTGTATAAGTGCCAAACTAATCCCTTTTCCAAGAAAACTACTCTTTCTTTTGAAGAACCTACCACTTTTTAGTTAGAAATGGCCACTTAAGACTTATTAGGACACATGGGGAATGAAATCACATTTTTAAACCTTCAAATTTCCAAAGGAGGCCATAAAACTCATTTAACATTCTATATTGACCCCTAAAATGACTCTAAAAGACAAAAGGATTAAAATGACTAAGATCAAGGCTAATATGATATGGAATGACATAAAAAGACTTATAATACACACTATGACATAATATTAGACCCCTAAAACATATAAAGATCAATTTTTTACCTATAGGGGTCCCAATTTGACCTATAGGGTCAAATTTGGTCAAAAAATTAGTGACTCATAGGGGTAGTATGTTTGTTATACTAAATATAAGTAGCCTTATCCTATCTATAGGCTTAGGGAGTCATCTGAAGTATAAAATGAAAAAAGAAGACCTAAAACTCTACAATAAGTCTTTAACCAAGATAAGACAACTAATTACCTCAATAAAAAATAAATGACACACACAAAGCAAATCAAACATAATAACAAAAAACACGTATGTGCTCAAAGCACTTCGGGAAAATAGAAAAAAAATAACTATGTAAAACTAAAAATTAAGCATACTTCCTTTCCAAGATCAAAAAGAAAGTTCATTGAATCTTCTTCTTCATGAGATGAATCATAGTGCCAAGCATGTTGCTCTTTGGATTGGATATTTGATAGGTTAGACCTTTTTCTTGGTACTTCACTGGCTATGCTCTCAAGTAGAGCATCTTTAAATAGGTCTCCAATTTAAATGTATTCCTCTTGGCCTTGTACACATACCTCATTCTGCTACCCACTCTTGATCTCATGATCAACTTGCATCTTATTTGTAGGCATGGTTTTAAGAGGATTAGTTTCTTGTTCCTTAGAAGATTGAGGCCAATAGAAGCTTGTTTTGACCTTCAAAGGCTGAGGTGAACTTTGCTTTGGCTTGTCTGTGACATTTTGAAAAATGTCCTCTTGCTTACCATCACTTGCAATCAACTCTTAGGATGTTGTATACCCCTTGAGAGACTCAAACTCATTACAAATGCTTACAAACTATTGCCACAAGTTCTTATCTTCTTTTTAGTCAACATCATGAAGGGGACAAATAAGAGAAGCTCTTTCATCCTCTTCTCTATAATCCAAAAGGACTCATCCAAGATTTATTCTTTGACACAAGGAAGGCATTCTTCATTATCAACACAACAAGAAGACTCAACATAAGGACTCATTTCTCCTTCAAACTTTAGAAACTTTTGAGGACTCTCAGGTTGCATATCAATTGTTATAATCTGATTTTGGTTCTCAAGGGCTATAAGATCCTCAATTTCCTTCTCTTTCTTGGTGATGCCAAGACTAGCCATCTTGTAATCAGGTGACTTAGTCTAATGAGGCTGCTAAGGAGCTATATTTTCTTCAAGCAATATTTTTGAATTTTTATCAACCAATTGCTCCTCTTTAGGTTCCCACACCATAGGTCCATCAAGGTAAAGGGTGATAGGATAAGGATAATATGAACTAGTTGGTGGATATGGAACATAGAACTCGACATCAGATTGAGAATGAATTATAGGGGATCTTTTTGGGAGTTTTTGAGGAAGGGGAGGTAAACCTTAGACTAAAATAGCTTTATTTTCTTCTTTCCATTTGACAATCACTTCATTGAAATATGATTCATCTTGATCACTCTATTGAGGAAGGTTAGATGGGGTGTGTTTAAGCATAGGATATTTTTTTTAGTGTAGACACTTGAATCCGCCCTCCCCCACTTTGACTAGTTTTTTATGTCACTTCACTATGGACCTATTTCTAACCTTAGTCAGCTATTCACCTAGTTAACTCACCCTTTACATTTGATAACACACCTAAGAACCCCTTAATAATTTTTTTTAACATATTAAATTACACCCATTTCAGCCCCCTTTTAACTTAAGGGTCGACCATTAATGGATGACCTAACCATTGATGGTTAACCTAACCATTGATGGTTAGGTCTTTACTCTTGCAAAACAAAAAATCATCTAGTTTCAGGATAGGTGTGCATATACAAAATATAAAATTTTCCATGCACACCTCATAAATTCACTTCTCTTTGAATTGGCATATTTATCCTCACTCAAGTTAGCAACTTTCCCTTTCCTCACTTAGCAAGTTTGTGCTATAAGTACAAGGCTCTTGGAGGAGTTATGGGTCCAAAAATTTGCATCTAGGCTCTCTTGTTTTCTTTATATAGGAATTTAGCATCCCAAAACTCTATCTACATAATTTTTTAATTTTAGAGTATTGTTATGTTACCCAATTTCATTCATCTGGTCATTGGTTTCTACTTTGCATCATTCAGGTTTTATTTCTCTTGTTTTCAACATTCTCTTTTCCCACTATCTCTTTTTGACTCAACCTCGTCACCTGCACATCACCCCTCACCTCAATAGTCCACTCTTTAATTTCTACCCATCAACCCCTTGATCCTCAGATCCATTTCAATTCCCCATATACCTCCCATAGGAAACCATCATCAATTTTTGTAACCATCACCGGTTACCTGACCATCACTAGTCATACTCAACCATCACCGATCACCCTGACCGTCGATGGTCATTATCAAGGAAAATAATATATTGTTGTTTTCTCCCCTTTTCACCCAATCAGACCCCTATTTCTATTTTTAACCTATTTGTCGACCCTACCTAGACCTTCCTAGACTTGACCTTGATATATTTGTGCATGGTATTGACCTATCGTGCTACATCTTCTATCAAATAGGTAAATTGCTTATTTTATTATATAAACATTTATGTTCTTGTCCATTTATCATCCTTTGTTTATATTTCCAAAACATTTTTATCATTAAGGGAGTGGATTGACAACCATATAAGGAAGCTTTTACTTCTTGGATCTAGTATTGTTAGGCAGTCCACCATTCATACTCTTCTAACAAACAAATTGGTTTAGTGATGTCTTATTACAGGTAGTCCTTCCTCACCAAAAATGAGCTCTCACTTTATTTGGTCATCAATGAGCATAATTTTTACTACGTAAACACCCCTCATATTTTGTTTCTCTCATTTTTCTTAAAAAAAATAGAGTAAGAAATAGTAGGAAACATTTTGGCATGCTCGGTGGGACCCCTTCTGGGTTTGTAGTTATTTTAGGCATATAGTTGCATTAGTGAAAATTCATGCTCTTATATTTCTAAAATTTTAAAAGATAAAATTTTTATCTCTTTTTCTTCCTAAAAATTTATATATAAAAAAATAAGTTTTCATCCTAGGGATAGGTTGCATTTTCATCCTGCATTAAGTGCATTTTAAGCTATTCCTTGTTTGCATGAAAAGACACCACAAATATATTTTGGGTTAAAATTGAGTGCATCCATTATTTTTCCTACTTAATGATTATCTCACCTAGATTGTATAAATGCATTATGAATTAATCCTAGCACATATATGTTACACTACCAAACCACTTGCACAAAATAAACATCAAACTTACTTGAGACAAGGCCCATTAGGATTTCATCACCCTTTAGATCACCTTACCTTACTTGATGATCCCACTTGGATTTAATCACCAAGGGGAGGACCCACTCTATTCTATGGTGGATTATAAACTCTATACAAATGGTATATATTAGATAAGTGACCCAGCTTAGTGTCAGGTTTGTGAAGTGTACGGAGTAAGCCTCTAATATTAGGCCATGTACCCAGTCTAGTGCAGATTATTTGAGCACCAAAACTTAACCTAAAACCATCCTTAGATGGCTCTTTTAGTACCTAACACATAAGACAATTTCCTTTTTCATACTCTTTAAAGCATAATCCATAAGCGATTTAAAATAAATCCTAGGATTAATTATGCTTTTAGTGTGTGTTTTGTTTGATTTGGGATTTTATTTGTTTACTCATTGTTTGAGGTGAGAGGTTCATTATCCATTTCTAAATTTCTCATATGGTCTTAACTCAACAACAAGTGATAAACCAAAACAACCAACCACCATCTTATTTTTCATCCTCATCCATGGATTATACCTCAGACATTATTAAATCACCCCATGCTTCACCACACCATTATCCCCCACCTACGGTGCCTTCAACAATCCTTGAAGGTGATCTAGATTTTGATACCTTTCTAGATAATAATCTGGTTACTTTAAAACACTATCTTAATACCATAGCCTACCATACTTTGATGGCTTCAGTTTCTCCCATGGATCCACCCTATGATATGCCACACCACCTCATGGTTGGTGTTACATCATCCCACCCTTTTGTTAGCCAAGCTTCATCTTCTATCATTGGTCCATCTACCACCACCACTCAAACACCTGTTACCCTAACCAATACCTCTAACATTGGCTCAAATTTACCCCTTATCACTTCTACCTCTTTTCCCAGTGTTATGTCTTCCACACCAATTTCTACCATTTCCTTTAGCTTAACCAATATACCAACCTTAACCCCATTTTAGAACTTGGTGCTCTCCATACCATAAAAACTTCCCCCTATTATCACTAGGGTCACTACCCATCAACAACCCACAAACACTTTAACATTACCAACCCAAACCATGCCCCCATCAATCAACCCATATGTACCCCTAAACTAATTGTTATCAATTCTTCTACAATCCCCCACAACCTCCTATAAATATATCCCCAACCCATTGGGATATATTGCACCTTACACCCAACCCTTAATGCCTATCAGTCTTACTGGGACACTATCCCAACCTCAAATTGCCACATACTAATACGTACCCACTTTTGTACCTCCTACCACATACTAATTCATAACTACAATCCAACCTCAATAGAACTTACCATCAAATTATGCAATTTCCCAACCCTAACCTAACATGATCAGGATGCTTATAGATAAGATGACCCAACTGGAATCATCTATCTCTGGGTCCCATAATATTTTATCCTATGACCAATTATACAACAAACCTATCAACCCATCTATCCCAATTCATGCTTATCCTCCTCAATGGGAGCTTCCCAAATTCTCTAGGTTTTAGGGGAAGGAGGATCCTCAGCAACATTTAAGGGTATTTCACCATTCTTGTTACTTGATCGCATATGATGATGCCCTCCTTTGTTGAACCTTCCCTATGTCTTTATCAGGGCATACTTTGGATTGGTACAATGCCCTTCCTAGGTATTCTATCTTTTTATTCTCCCAACTTTCCTAAATTTTCTTAGAACATTTTTTGTCAATATATCCAAGGTCTCCATAAACAACCTCTATTCCATCAGACAGTTTGATGATGAATCAATTTCTAACTTCATTGCATGATGGTGAGGCCTCATTAGTCAATTATCCTTTTCACTACCCCAAATGGAACTCACTAAACTTTTCTCTAGGGGATGTGTAAAACACATCGCTCCCACCCTTTAGGTGAAAATATTTAGAAACTTTGATGAAGAATTCACAATGGTGCACAAACTCAAAAATTGAGCCATAAATGAGGGTAAGTTGAAATTATGAAATAAAAATTTCAATTTAAAACTCAATGACCCCTCTTCCACTAAAACAACCAACTAACCCAATTCTAAAGCCAAAAAATCTACAAATGTGGTTGTCTTGAAAACTACCCCACCTCCATCTATTAACCAACCACATCAAAACACACATTCTAATCCTTCTTACCCATGAAACCAAAATCAAAACTAGGTCCCCCTAAACAATTCACCCTTATAGGGGAGTCTTATGCCTCTATGTTGGATAAATTTCTAAAATATAATGTTATTCAACTTCCACCATTTAAGCCACCTCAATAATTTGACCCCTCTCACCCTATGCCTGGGTGGTACAATGAAAATGACCATTGTGCTTTCCATCAGGTCATCAAACCTGACATAAACCAGTGTAACAATTTTAAAAGTCTTGTCTAAAACTTGATTAAAAATGGTGCATTAACATTTGAAAACCCTAACGTAACCCTAACCATTCTCTCAATATTTTTTCAAAGCATTTCCTAACCATCCTCCACCTACCCAAGCCCATGATAATCAATTTGAACCATCTTTGTCTCATGAGGCACACATAATTAAGGTCATAATAAATGAGATGATGGAGGATGAGGCTCATATTCCCATGGCTTCTTCACCAACCTCAGCTATGGAAGAATAAAATTTAACTCTTATCCCTTCAAAGAGCCAAGTAGAAGGATCTATAGCCCCCACTTCTCCATTTGATCAAACCATATCCATGCTTACCTCTCCTTTCACAGAACTAGCCAGTGATTTAACTACCCCTTCCTCTACCCTACCAAATGAAATGGTAGAACTTCCTTCTTCTCTTTTTGATACCCTAGAAAAGGAAGGAGTCAGAACCATACCTACACTCCTAATCAAACATCCATCTTCTCCCTTAATTACCCCATAAATAACCATAATTTTGGAACCTTTTAGCTCAAGTAAAGATGAAGGAACCATCCCATATTCTTCACCCAAAGGCTTGACATTTGAAATAATATATCAAGGAACAAAACCCATTTATAATCCCATTTCTAGGTTAGTGCAAAGTTTGGAATTTGCCTCACAACCCAACCTAGATAGAGACACGTTATGGCATCATTTGGGGCTTCCATACCAAAATAGAGATGAACCCTAAACTTCATTAGCATCCACTTTCCAACCTATTATCACCCCATCATCAAACATTTCTTTGTCCCAAGATGTGAGGGAACCATATCACCCACCTCCATCTAGATCATCTCATAATATTATATCCAAACCAACCAAGAATTTGGGTATCCTTCCCACACCTAGCATCACCCATTCCCCCATCAAATTTGACCTAACCCTCTCTAGGCTGCCTAACAAACCACAAACCAAATGGACCAAAGGGTGCAGTTACCTAAACCTCATCCTTAAGTTCGACCAATGCCACCTCCTTATTTGACATCTATTTTGGGACCCCACCCTTCTACCATCCCAGTCACTTATTCTACTTCAATTAAACTGACACCCTTTTCTATGCCTACCCCTCTACCACCTATGCCATTGAATTCTTCATTTTTCTTAGATAATTTATCCCCCTCTACTTTTCCATCTATTATCAACCCCTTATGCTCTAATTTGAAACCATCTACCATTAACCTGATCATAGCTAAACCGACCCAACCTAAACCATCTACCAAAATTCCCTAACAAAAACCCTCTCTAAGGTCAAAACCATGCCTAAGAAGGTTCATATTTCCTTGATGAGCATCTCAAAACCCTCAACACCTCTAAAGGAATCTTACTTTATTATTTATAGAGGCTATTACAAACCTCCTCCATTAAAATTCCACCTATTAATCCATTCACCCCTTCTAACAACAAACCCTCTTGGTTTGATGATACTTAGATATATGCATACCATAGGACACCAAGACATAACATAGAGAACTAAAAATCTCTCCAAGCTTTTGTTCATCACTTATATGAGGATGATGATATATTATCAGATGAACCACTTTCACCTATATTCCTAACCCAATTGCCAACCCATCCAATCCAACCATTATCCCATTCTACATTCACTTCCTCACTTTGATCTATAGGTAAGGGTGAAGAACCGAAACAATCACCTAGTCTAACTAATCATGTTGTCCATACTATCCACATGATTACCCAATCTTGAGCTCAACAAAGGGGTAAAGGAAGAGACAATACATTCATTCCATGGACTTATTCTTTGGATTCTTAGCCTTCTAATTAGGTTCAAACACCAACACCCACACCATCACCAAGACCTAAAGTGTCTATACTTAGTTCCCCTCCCACCAAATCTTCTACATCTAGTCAAGAAGCCATATTAAAGTAGCTTCACCAAGAACTAATGAAGATGATCCTTTATGACTTGATCATCACCTCACCCCACCATTGACAAGGATTAATAAATGCTCTACAATCCATTAAGGTTTAGCTAGATGACCCTTAACCTCTTGCATCCTTTATTGGAGCCCTTCAAAATTCCACCATCATCACCTTCCAAGATTCTGAGATACCTCTATCCCATTCAGAGGAGTTTTATCCTCCTCTCTTTGCCACCACATACATCAATCACATTCATGTCAAAAGGGTGATGATTGATGGAGGTGCCAGTATGAACATAATTTCCTCCCATACTTTTGATTAGCTACATTTACCAAAGAACATCATGGATAAAAGCAAAGCCATCCTTCACTCTTTTAATGACACCATGGCCACTACCCTGGGGACCATTGTTCTTCAAATATGTTTGGGACCTCACACCATCCCAAAGTTATTTAATTTTGTGGAGGGTGAATTCCAATATAACATTCTACTCAGATGCCCTTGGATCTGAGTTATAAGTTACATCCCCTCCACTTTACACCATTGCATCAAATTTGAACATGAAGGGCAAGTTATAATCATTAAGGATGATCCTAGTCCTTTTACATATTGAAACATGACCTATAGGCCTAATTATGTCCTTCTTCTACCTTCATCTCCTTTACAATCAATCAACCCCATTAACACAATTGCACCATCAACCTCCACCAATAATGCCTCTACTATCAATAATGATGAAGCCTCAACTAGTGCCTCTATCTCTTCTTCCCAAATCCTCATTGAGGACTCCTTGACATAAAAATTTCCAATGTCTCTCTCTCAAGGAATACTAACCTTTAGCATTAGATGCCTTTCCCTCTCCCCAGGAATATGGGAACCTTCAAAATGACCCTAGTTATGACCCCAACATAGGAACCATCATCCCCTTTGAACTTCCCAATAATAAAACATATTTTATCTATGGGGGACTCGATTGACCACTCCTTACTCCTATCACCACCCCATATATTCAACCTTTCACTTCTAATTTTTCCTATCTAAGCAATCTAGTCTTTACCAAAACCTATCTTCACCGCTATGCTTAGAAAGGATTTGGTATGGGCCTTCATGAACAAGGACCTCATTAATTTCCCATTATCAAAAATCAAAAACCTTTTGAGTTATTTGGGATTGGGTTTGAACCACCATAAGATCCCACCTCACCAAAACCTATTGCTACCCCCATGAAAGAAACTCCATCCTCACCTAGTTCATCTTCCCAATCTGAGGACTCTGACATTATTCCATCCAATTTTTTTTATAAAAACCATTAGTTTAGGCCCACTGACCTATCAATAAGGTGGACAAATCAAAACCTTTCCTCTCATCCATACCAAAATGATTGATCATGATTCACCTACCATTCAGTATCAAGACAATGATTCCATCCTCACCTACCTCGATATAGAAGATTATTCTATCCATAAAGCTTTCCCTCTTGAGAACCAAACCATGCTTAATGAATCAACTATCGATGTTAACCTAGGGACCTAAGAGGATCCTTGTATCATTAAATTGGGCCAATCCTTGAACCTAAACTAGTAGTGGGATTATCTTGCCTTTTTTCGAGACCATATTTCGCATTCACATGGTCTTATTAGGACATGACTGGGATTGACCACTCCATCACCCTCCATAATATAATCACCCATCTTGAGGATAATTCGGTATGGTAAAAGCTTCATAAAATTCACCTTCATATAACTCTTCTCATCAAGGAAAAAATTCAACATTTTTTACCTATCAACTTCATTTAAGACATTGATTATCCACAATGGGTTTCTAATATCATTCCTATTACCAAACCCACTGGGGAAATCTATCTCTATGTGTATTTCCATGATCTTAACCTTTCATGCCCCAAAGATGACTTTCCTTTACCCAATATTTACCAACTAGTTGACCTTACCATGGGCCATGAGATGTTATCCCTTATGGATGATTTTTTAGGATATAATCAGATCTTGATTGCCTCCTTAGATCAACATAAAACCACCTTCATTACTCCTTAAAGAACCTTCTGCTATCGATTCATGCCTTTTGGTTTAAAAAATGTAAGAGTGACTTATCAATGAGCCATGACCTATATATTTCATGACCTTATCCATAAGATTATAGAGGATTATGTGGATGATCTCCTCAAAAAATCTGAGCATTGAGAAGACCATTTAGCTATTCTTGCTATCATTTTCAATCAACTAATCCAATTCCATGTCTAGCTCAATCCTAAAAATGCATTTTTGGGGTTCTCTCCAAGAAGATGCATGGATTTATCATTTCTCTTCATGGAATTAAAATTGATCCTACTAAAGTCAAAGCCATCCTAGAAATGCCTCCTCCAACAACCCTGAAATAACTTCACAGTTTGTAGGGAAAACTCCAATCTATCTATTGCTTTATCTCCCAATTATAAAATAGATGCCAACCCTTTCACCAACTCCTAAATAAAGATACCTCCTTTAGATGGACCAAAGATTATAAACAAGCCTTTGATTCACTCAAAGAGTACCTACTTTCTCCACTAGTTCTTATCCCACCTAGGGATGACCAACCTTTCTACCTTTACATATCTACCACTGATCACTCTTTAGGTACCATGCTAGCTCATTAGGATGAACAAAACAAGGATAAATCCATTTAATATATAAGCCACATGCTTTTGGAGTATGAGACAAGATATACCCCTCCTAAAAAACTTTGTCTCGCTCTCATTTTTGTTGCCTCCAAACTTTGTCATTACCTCCTCAATCACAAAACATATGTTATCACCACCACTGAACTCAAGTATATGTGCTCCAAGCCATATCAAAATAAGTGTATGGAAAAGTGGCTCATGCTTCCATATGAGTTTGATCTTGAGTTTCTTCACTAAAAATCCATTAAAGGGTAAGCCATTACTGATCAATTGGTTGACTCTCGCTCCTAGATAACCAACCCATTCCATTAACCTTTCTTGATGAGTCTATTTCTATATTATCTTAAGGATAACCCCCTTACCAAATGATCATGTTTTTTGATGGATCTAAGTTCCAACATGGTGGGGTTATAGGCATGATTCTCATTCCCCTTCATGGTGAACCTCTTTCACTATCCTTCAAACTTGACTTTGAATGTATTAATAACATGGAAAAATATGAAGCTCTAGTTATTGGTCTCCAAACCACTCTTGCCTTAGGAATCAAAATAATTTATATCTTCAATGATTCTCAACTCGTGATTAACCAAGTTAATGGGTTCTATCAATGTAAAAATGATATTTTTCAAAAGTATAAGCTCCTCATTGATGATCTCTTAACATCTTTTGATAGTTATTAGATCCAGTTGTTTCTATGCAAAATTGCTTTCTACATTCAAAAGAAGAATAAAGAAACGAAGGAAATGGTCAAAGCTAGAAGTACCTGATAAATTCGTGCGCACCGAAATCAGACATTGAAAGATTCTCCTCTTTTGCTGTGGAGGAATGACACCTGCAAAGAAAAGGCTAAAACACGGAAAAACGTTAGTCAAAGATATGGTGGGCTGTCAGGCGAACGCCCGATCCCGAAAGTACGAAAGACTTCCTAGAAGGATATCAACCCACTGATAAAAGAGCAGAATATTGGACGAAAGTAGATAATAATGACAGAAATAAAATGACAGAAAATAAAGTGCGTACCTTATATGAAGCACTGTTCTGCACAGTCGCCGGCGTCGGTCTCTGTGGTGCCAGTGTCGGTTAAGGAAGGTGCCGACGTCGGTTAAGGTGCCGTCGTCGGTTGGGGTAGTGACCGGCGTCGGTAGGGGCAGGTTCTGGAAAAGTCTGAACAGGTTCGGGATAGGGTCTGGGAGAGTCGGGATAGGGTCTGGGATGTAAACGAGGGATGCTAGGTCTGAACAGAGTTGGGACAGGGTCTGGGCAAGGTCTGAGAGAGTCGGGACAGGGTCTGGGCAAGGTCAGGATGAGGTCTGAACAGAGTCTAGGGGTTTGAAGAATCAGGATGATAGAACTGATAAAAAATAACCAAGGAAGAAATAAAACAAACAGAATAAATACTTACCTGGCAGAAGACGCGATGAAAGCCATAGTTGGAGTTGTCTGTGTAGTGCCGGATTGAATGTAGATTGGTTGATGCCGAGAGTGGGTTGATGTCAGAGTTCGCAGGTTGATTGAATGATTGCTCGGGTTCGATTGATCAGCGTTTCTAATGGTTGAATAGCGTTCGAGATCTGGTCTCGAATGGTTGGAGGAGGTTGATGAAGGCGAGAGACGGTTCCAGAGACGGTTCGTCAACCGTTTTGGGAAACTGAATGATAACTGATAACGGATAACGGGAAGGTGACCGACATCGGCAGGATTGCCGACGTCGGCTGATATGTGACCGATGTCAGCGACATCGGCCGGGTAAAGACCGTCGTCGGCAGATGCATAATGGGGATAGAGTCTAGCTTTAGCTCTGTGCTCATTTTTACATGCTGCCAGGGTCAAGGTTGGTGGAACAAGTGATCGACAAGGGTTAAATAGGCGAAGAAGAATAAGATGGGGAATGACCAGGGGAGTCGACACGATTTCGGTGTCTACATTTGCCCCTTTTTGTCTTGTTGGTTGTTCTGGACGAACTGCAAGACAAAAATAGGAGTGATTGCCCCAGGTGAGGGATAAGGTTGATTTCGTCTTGTTGGTTGTTCGAATGAACTGCAAGACAAAAATAGGAAGCGGAATGCCCTGAGTATGAATAAGGTATTCCCCCTCAAAGCAGGAGTCGAGGGAAGGGAACCAGGAATCGGGTGCTGATTTGACAAAGAGTGGATGAAAAAGGGGGGAGGGTGAACACGGCAAAAGTCGTGATTGCGCGCATATCACTACACGAGATGGTTAGGTCAAAGTGTCGCAGGTCAAGGGTCGAGGAGTGCCAAAATTGAAGTAACCGGGCCCCAGCATTTAGTCGTCTGCTGATCGGGTCACTCAATCTAAGCTGAAGCTCCAAATGGGTCGTCACGTTCCAGGTATCCCGGGCTCAGGAAGTGCTCCTAGAAACACGAAAAAGTCACAAGTAGTGTGGATCAACCGGTGTGCGATCCTATACTTGTGAGGGTCCAAAAAGGTCTGCGCACAATTCTGCTAACCAGTCATGAGGTAGCATACATGCAAAAATAACCAAGGCAACAACGTCTTGGAAGTGGTCGAGGTCGGAGGAGATAGGCATGATCTCCAATGGTTGGTGGTCGATGGATGGATGAATGGATGAAAGGATGCGGCCGAGCTAACCCCAGAAGATCCCATGTCAACTGAGTGCTGCCTACATAGCCCTGGTGATAGGGCCTCAGGCCGATGTAGTTCTCCCTAGAAGGGAGGAAGGGTCAAAGGGATGGAAATGGGTCTTGGTCGAGGGCAAAGTTATGGTTAAAGGAAGGCAAGAAGGTTTGTCCATCAGAGAGATGAATAAACGAGAATGGTCGAGCTAACCCCAAAAGACAGTCGTGTCATCTGAGTGCTGCCTACATAGCCCCTGTGGAAGGGCCTCAGACCAATGTAGTTCAGACAAAGGGTCCGAGTGGTAGATAGGTGGTTAAAATAGTTGATAGATTGGTCATGGTTATGATGAAATGATGAGGAGAAAAAAAAAGATGTTGCAGCCTTTTCCAAATGGTGTATTCTGCAACATTGGTTGAGGGGTTTTTCATCCCTAGCAATATTCCATTTTCGTGATGGATGTATGCTAAAAATGAATTGAGGTCTATTTATGCGTCAGCAAGTATTGGTTTATGCTGAACATAAATTGCGGTGGGTCGATAGGTTCTATGTGTATTGGTGTTCATAGAAACTAGGGTGAATAGGCTAGGTCATGTTGATGGTCTGAAAAGAGAGTTGAGCTAAGTCGATTGACAAGTGATGAAGGTGAATGTGACCAAAGTGCAGAAGAAGATGGAAGGCGAATCGCTCTTTCATTGACAAGGACCAAAAAGATAGCATAGATAGGGGTTATGAGAACCAAGAGCCCCATTCATGCGTGACGTCGTTGACCATAGTTATGTTAGAGCGGTAATCGAATCACTTAGACATTAAAGTGAGCTCGAAGTCCCTTGAGCAGGTAATAGGAGGAGGAAAGAGGGTAACCCATTTTAAGAGCAGAGATAACTTTGCCCCTTTTTATAGGAGACCCTGAGACAACTACAAGCCAAGTCCGTGACTCGTTTTTTTTTTTTTAGCGCAGACTGATCAATGCGGGAAGCCTGCATAGAGATGTCATTTGCTTGGTGGTCAGGTTGTGAAGCTGATCAATGCGGGAAGCTTCTAAAATAATACTGTTTATTGCCAGATTAGTCATAGCCATCCTTCGAGGGAGTGGTCTAGATTTTTGTTTAATAATGTTTGATAAGTTGGCCTAGCTGTCCTTCAAGGGATCAGTCTAGTAATACAGCAATGATAGTACAGCTGTCCTTCGAGGGAGCAGTCTATTTTTTTGATTTTGATATTGATATAGTGACCATGGATATGTTTTGACATCTTGATTTGTTTTTATAGAAATGTGAGTCATGGACAAGACTGTAGAAGGTCAAGGGCTCCCTTTTATTAGGACAAAGCATCCATACATCATAAAAGGGTTATAGGAATTGTTAAGAGGAATAGGGTTGAAAGGAAGTAGGACGAAGAGGACGGGGATTGCTCAAGGGACGAGCTCAAGTTAAGTGTCAAGTGGACGAGTACTCGACTAGCAGTAGAACGGTCGCAGATGCAACGCATAAAAAGGCTCAGGGTCTGATAAGTCCCTGGTGTATACATGTGCGTGATAAGGTCCGAGTCAATTAGGAGCAAACTTGCCCCATTTGCCTCTTTCCAGATTGGTCAGGTGTTGATTGATGAGTGAATGTGAAGTTGGTTGACATGGTTGTTGATTGATTGAAAAAGGTTGGATGTTTTGATAAAAAGGTTGGGTCGAATGTTTGGTTGAGATTTGGTCATGTGATGGTTGGTCAATGGTAGGTCGAGGGTTGATTGGTTGGTATTTGGTCTTTGGTTGGGTCGAATGTTTTGTTGAGGTCGGGTTAAATGTTTGGTTGCTAGTCTGGTTGAGGTTAAGTTGAAAGAGTGATTGATATGTGGTCGAGACTGTGTTGAAAAATTGGTCAAAGTTTGGATGAAGGTTGAATTCCCCCAGCGGCTAGGGAGAATGTTTGACGGATTAGTTAAGGTCGATTGAGGTTTAGTGGTCAGATGGACTGTGTTGATGTTGAATAAAGGGGTTAAAGGCAGCGAAGGGACCCTAGTCTGACGTGGAGATCCCAATTTAGATGACGAGGTTGGAGAGGTATGGGTTGGTGTTGATAATTTGTCAAAGGGGTGGTCAAGAGGATCCTTGATGAGAAGGGAATCCCTTTTCCGGTGGTGACGAATGACAGCTTTAAGAGCGCAACAACGCTCGGTGTCATGTCCCGGAGTGTGATGATAGTAGCAGAATTTAGAGTTGTCGAACCAAGATGGTTTTGATCCGAGAGTTGAATAGTGGGGTGGTGTTGAAGGTTTGTTGATAACGTGGTCGAGAAGAGAGGTGTCATTCCCCAGACATTGGCAAACGACGACCTTGAGGGCATGACAATGTTCCGTGTCGTGCCCAGGTGTGCGATGATACGCACAAATGTGAGTGTCATCGAACCATGGTGGTTTTGGTCCGAGAGAGTGATATGGTCTAAGAGGTGGGAGATTGAGACGAGAGGACTGCAACAATTGCCGTAAGAGCAAGGCATAAGAACCTGCTAACGGGTCGGGATGTTTTATTGCAGAGAGGGTTGGTGACATTGGTTTGGGAGGTGTAAGAGGCATTGGTCGATGGTTTGAAGGAGGTATAAGTCTGATGAGTTGATAGAATAATGGAGGTGACTTACCTCTATGAAGTATGGGAGTGGGAAGCACTCCGAGTAATGTAGACGGATGTGGGCCCAAGATTGAAGGTAATGACGAAGATAAGGGAGGAGGCCTCCGGTGTGGTTTAGTAGCCTTCTTTGGTTTGGGTTAAGGGCCACCTTTGTGCGAGACAAGATTAGATGTGGGGCGAACACCAAGAGGTTTAATCTCTTTGGGCATGATGGATGCCTGCGCGGGTTTGGACTTAGATGTGGACGGTTTTTCTCTCAATGGAGAAGGGATTAAAGGTGTGGGCTCTTTAAGTGAAAAGAGCTCTAGAGTAGTCATGGCTTCTGTGTGTGGTTGGGGAGTCAAAAAGGTATTATCGTCTATGGATAATAATAAAGATGAAGGCGAGGCAGCTGGTGTTGATGTGGTCAAAGCGTCCTCCAATATGGGAGAAGTTGATGGAGGACAAGTGGGAGGAGAAAGTTCTTCGCCATGTGGAGGAGGTATAGGGGAAGAAAGGTCTTCCACCTGTGAAAAAAGTTGGTCAGGGATAAGAGAAAAGATAGTGTCGACCGTGTGTATATCATGGTCTTGAGGGTCATTGGTTATGGTTTGGACGTTGTCTTGAGTAGGCGGGTGATTAGAAAGGGGTTGCTTGAAGATGTCAAGGTTTTGGTTGGGCGGTGCGTTCGGGTTATCTAAAATAAGATCCCCCTTGTCGAGCATGTCCTGGATGATGTTTTTGAAAGTTTGACAGTGATCCGTGTCATGGCCTTTGACACGGTGATAATTGCAAAAGTGATTCTCCCTGTACCATGCAGGGATAGGTGTTGAGGGGTCGAATTGATGTGGTCAGATTGGAGGGAGATTGAGGACCCCCTGCTTGACGAGTTTATCCAAGACAGAGGCATATGACTCCCCAATTGGAGTGAATTGACGCTGTATGGATTGACGTTGAAAATGTTTATTGATGTAGTCTAATGTTGAAGATGATGAGCGGTTGGTTATTGTTGAAGATGATGGTCTAAAGGTGACAGTGTTTGCCGAACCCTTGGATTGAGAGTGGGCAGAAGAAGGTCTGGAAGAAGAATGGTCATTGGTTCTTGTGTTAGTGTTACACAATTTGACCTTATCTTCTTCAATGGCGCAGAGTTCAAGCTTTCAGGCCATGGTAAAGGCCTCGTCGAAAGTGTGGAATGTTTGAACCCGCAAGGTAGACGAGATGTGACTGACACATGCTCGGGAAAAGAGCTCAATGAGCTCGGGTTGAGGCAAGGAGAAGGAGAGCTGATTAATCAAGCTTCTCCAACGGGCGACAAAATCAGCTATCGATTTGTCGTCAAATTACCTGATGGAGTAAAGGTCTGTGATTGAGACTTGTTTAGTGATATTGATTGAGAAATGGTTAACAAATAGTTGGGCGAGTTGAATGAATGAAAAGATAGAATGTCTGGCAAGAGAACTATACCAGTCAAGGGTAGGGCCAGAAAGGGACATAGGAAACGTGCGTAGAAGTAACGCATCGTCGTGGGCGATAAGGTAACAGGCATGTCTGAATGCCTTTAGATGTTGTTGTGGGTCTTCCTTACTCTGAAAGTGAGTAAATTTAGGAAGCTCCCAATGGTTGGGGTATGGTCGGATAGGGACGGAAGGATGGATGGGCTCGCTGCAAACTTGTTCATATGACAAAGTATTGCTTGAACCGGAGATAGAAGCTTTGAGACTGGACATTTTATCCATCAACATCTTGATAAGATCTGCTGATGGATTGGTGGGTTGAGCGCCCCCTAGGTTGTAAGGCGCTTGAAAGAGGTTAGAACAGGCGTGCGACATAGCCGGTTGTACAATGTACGGATGACTAGTCGCAGGGGCAGAAGTAGAGGCTAAAGGTGGTTGCGTTATGAAGGTCAAAGGTATAGGCTGACTAGATACTGCCAAAGGAGGTTGTGTGACGGCATTGACAAAGGGCGAGGTAGGCACTCCTGCATATATAGGCGCAAGAGTGTGTGGGGTCGAGACAATCAAGTTCTGGTATAATGTAGAACTTGGTTGAATTACAGGTGGTTGAGGGGGTAACGAAACCCCGGTGGACGTTGGTCTAAAAATAGACGAGGAGGCCGAACTTTGCGTATTGGCCATGGTCGGGTTAATGGTTGAGGCGAAAGGTTGAGTCGTAAAAGGTTGGGTGGCGAACGGTGTTAATGTCGTCGCCACGTCGCCCGAAAGGTCCCGCATTGGGTTTCTCGCGAGATAGTTTTGGAGGGCTGCGGCATTGAGGTCCAAGAATCTCGCAAAATCTTGGTCCCCTTCTGGGATGATAGGCGTCTGGGTTGGAGATGGTCTAGTAGGAATTCTTTCGGTCTTCGAGTAGAACTCCATTATATGATTGTTTATAGACGGGGTAGGCGAAAGCGATTGATGGCTAGCGTGGTCAAGAAGAGCCTTGGTTTGACTACGTGTCAGAACCATTCAAGGCAAGAAAGAACATCCTCGCAAGCTCAAACAAGCAGATAAGAACTAAAAAGATGAAGACACAAGCAGATCCTAAAACCCTAGAAGTAAATTTTTAGGATTATAGTGGCTTATGCCTTAGAATGTGTGTAGTGGAAGGTTGGTTTTGTGAGTCAGGTCCTAGAAGAAGCAGTCTATGGATGGTTTCGGGTTTTGTTATGGTGCTGAAGAAGTCTGTGTTAGGGTCTGGTACGCGGCCTGGTGCTAAGGAGCAAGCTCCCCTCACTTCACGATTCCAGTGGTTAGCTGGTTTCGCTTAGCCAAGATATACCTCGCCTAGAGTTTAGACTCCGCCAGAGAACGGAGTGGGCTTCCCCCTTGGTGATGAAATCCAAGTAGGGTCACCGGGATGGGTAAGGTATCCGCTGGGGGATGAAATCCCAGTCGGGCCTTGTCTCAGGTAAGTTAAAATGTTTGTTTTGTGCAGGTGGTTTGGTCGTGTAACATCAAGTGTCTAGATTAATTCAATATGCGGTTTAATTACTATGTGTGGTCTAAAAGATGCAGGCAATCAGAAATGAATGCAAAGTGTTTTAATGCCCAAGTCGAAATGTTTGTTCGTATGAAGACGAATGGAGAAAGAGTCGAAGAATATGAGTTTTAGCTAGTCTAGAAGTGCAAGAAAGAAAGAAATGTTCGTTTTAGTTCTGCTTATGATGTCGTTTAAGAAGAGACGAAAGGAGGCGAAAAGGAAGAAACCTAATGCACCTAAATGAACGAAAGAAAGAAAGAACCCAAGGAGGACCTAGGGTCCCACCGGGCGTGCCAAAATGTTTCTATGCAAAATTGCTTTCTACATTCAAAAGAAGAATAAAGAAACGAAGGAAATGGTCAAGGCTAGAAGTACCTGATAAAGTCGTGCGCACCGAAATCAGACGTTGAAAGATTCTCCTCTTTTGCTGTGGAGGAATGACACCTGCGAAGAAAAGGCTAAAACACGGAAAAACGTTAGTCAAAGATATGGTGGGCTGTCAGGCGAACGCCCGATCCTGGAAGTATGAAAGACTTCCTAGAAGGATATCAACCCACTGATAAAAGAGCAGAATATTAGACGAAAGTAGATAATAATGACAGAAATAAAATGATAGAAAATAAAGTGCGTACCTTATATGAAGCACTGTTCTGCACAGTCACCGGCGTCGGTCTCTGTGGTGCCAGCATCGGTTAAGGAAGGTGCCGACGTCGGTTAAGGTGCCGTCGTCGGTCGGGGTAGTGACCGGCGTCGGTAGGGGCAGGTTCTGGAAAAGTCTGAACAGGTTCGGGACAGGGTCTGGGAGAGTCGGGACAGGGTCTGGGATGTAAACGAGGGATGCTAGGTCTGAACAGAGTCAGGACAGGGTCTGGGCAAGGTCTGAGAGAGTCGGGATAGGGTCTGGGCAAGGTCGAGACGAGGTCTGAACAGAGTCTGGGGGTTTGAAGAATCGGGATGACAGAACTGATAAAGAATAACCAAGGAAGAAATAAAACAAACAGAATAAATACTTACCTGGCAGAAGACGCGATGAAATCCATAGTTGGAGTTGTCTGTGCAGTGCCGGATTGAATGCAGATTGGTTGATGCCGAGAGTGGGTTGATGCCGGAGTTCGCAGGTTGATTGAATGATTGCTCGGGTTCGATTGATCAACGTTTCGAATGGTTGAATAGCGTTCGGGATCTGGTCTCGAATGGTTGGAGGAGGTTGATGAAGGCGAGAGACGGTTCCAGAGACGATTCGTCAACCGTTTCGGGAAACCGAATGATAACTGATAACGGATAATGGGAAGGTGACCGACGTCGGCAGGATTGCCGACGTCGGCCGATATGTGACCGACGTCGGCGACATCGGCCGGGTAAAGACCGTCGTCGGCAGATGCATAATGGGGATAGAGTCTAGCTTTAGCTCTGTGCTCATTTTTACATGCTGCCAGGGTCAAGGTTGGTGGAACAAGTGATCGACAAGGGTTAAATAGGCGAAGAAGAATAAGACGGGGAATGACCATGGGAGTCGACATGATTTCGGTGTCTACACCAGTTGGTACCCTGATCTACTAACAAATTTGTAGATATGATGGCTTCCCTTGCATCTCAAATACCCTCTCAACCTACTAAATCCAAATTATTTGTTACAATCTATCACTTCATCCAACCTTCATATATCAGTTTAGACCTTCCAACCATTTGTAATGTGGCGACATCTCCTTTAAATGTCTTGTATGATCAAAATTTTAATTACCTTAACTTAGGCATCATTCCACCTGACCTCTCAAATAATTCCTAGATTGCCTTTATGCAGGGTAACTCTCATTATACCATACTAGGAGGAATCCTATACAAACATGGCTTTAATGATATTTTCCTCCATTGTCTACGTAGTCATGCTATTCCTCATGACATCAAGGAAACTCATGATGGAGTTTGTGGGTGACATTCTAGTGGCCTCATTGTCACCAAAAGAATCCTATGCCTAGGTTACTATTGGCCTAACCTTAATCAAGACTACTGTGACTATGTAAAGAAGTGTGTTAAATGCTAAAAACATGCTAATTTGCGTCATGCACTTGCTCATGGCTTTTAGGTATCCAAGGATTATTGGCCCTTCTCACAGTGGGGGCTTGACCTCATTGGAGAAATCAATCCTCACTCATCTCAATGACACCAATACATTATCACCACTATCAAATATTTCACTAAATGGGTGGAGGCCATCTCCCTTATCTCAATCAAATCTAAAAAAATTATTGATTTTATCAATCACCACATCATCTATCATTTTTGTGTCCCTCATAAAATTATAATAGATAATAATAAATCCTTTAAAAAGAAGAAAGTTCAAGCCCTCTATGACACTTTTGGCATCAAGCTTAGCCATATCTCACCTTATCATCCACAGGTAAATAGACAAGTGGAAGCCTCTAACAAAACCCTTATTAAGATGCTAACCAAAGTTGTAAGTGCTTCAGGTCGAGACTAGCACATACAAATCTTATTTGATTTATGGGCTTATTGTACTAGTATTTAAATTGCAACATGTGCTACACCTTTTTCCCTAATCTTTGGTGCAGAGGTTTTTCTACCTATCGAAGTCTAAATTCCCTCTCTTTGTATATCCTTATACAACATCATTTTTGAAGAGGATTATCATCAAGAATTCCTCACACACCTTGAATTACTTGATGAACATCACCTTGCTACCTTTAATCATCTTCATGTCTATCAAAAACATATTACCTGTGCCTATAAGAAGCATCTAAAAGAATAGGAATTTAACATTAGAGACCTCATCCTAAAAGAAAACCAACATGTAATGAATATGGAGAAAATCAAAAAGGGTAAGTTCAATTTCAATTAGCTTGGACCCTATATCATCACACATAAGTATGGATTAGGAGCTTATCATTTATTCTCTCTTGAAGGCAAACCATAATCTAAACCTCTCAAAGCTTTGCATTTACATCTTTTCCAGTATTAAAAGAGATATAAATGAACCTTGTGGTTTAACTTAATCTTGCCCCTTAGTTTTATGAGATTCACCTTTCCCTTAGCCTATTAAGTTATTCCTCTTGGGGACATTTGATTACAACAGACCCATGTGATTATCCATCATAGTTTTAGCCCAATATTAAACATGGGTACCACAACTCTACCCATGGCATGCTTCTCAAGGATACTTTTTGTCTTTCACTAGATGAAATCCCATGGTCACTTGTTTCCTAAATCACTCTTCCTTACCTAAAAACCACATTTTGTGGTAACAATCTTACCTCGATAGGGTCAACCTCTAAAACTTGGATATATGGGTCCATATCTAAAACATAAAAACATTTAAATATTCTCTATGGGATATCAAATATTATTTGGGACCATTTTATTAAAAGGACGAACCACTCCATCAAAGAATAGATGCTAAATACAGTCAAAACAAATAGACTGATCCCTTGAAGGATAACTATCAAACATGAAGTCATACTTAGACCACTCCCTCTAAGGATGGCTAAGCCAATATATCAAAAATAATTTATTCATAAAATCCACAATCAACTCAATCAAAGTATTTGAAGCTTCCCACATTGATTAGCTTCACCTCTTTTAAAAATAAGCAAATAAGTGACCCTATCAAAAGTAGTTTATCCCACAAAAGGGCTATAATTGGTTCTCTCATAAGACAATATATATTTGTAGAATTCTCACATTGATCAACCTACACCTTATAAAGACATGGACTTGTATGTTCTAATTATTAGGTCACCTATTAAAAAGGGTAATTAAATCCACATTAGGTTCCTACATTATCCCTTTCCCCATCCATTTACATGTCATCCCCTTTTCCTACATATCCTCTATAAATCACTGGACTAAGAGCTTACTTGGCCATATTGCATTTATAATGATACCTTTTCACTAGAAAGGTCCTAATATTAAGCTTATTAGAGGTTTATGTTCCTTAAGATCCTATCTAACCTCAGTCCTTGCTAATGAATCTAACATGTCTCTTTCTACTCATATTAGTTCATAAGGATGCTGTCTCTTATCATTATTTCTCAAAAACAAAAAAAGCTTATCAAAACATACCACGACATCATAATCCATAATGAACAAAGATATCATGAACCATAAAATCAAAAACATCACCTAAAATAATAGTCTTTTAAAATTGCAATCACCACAATAATACCTATATACATCCAAATCAAAACCATATATCATCACATGCCTATACTATATAATCATCATCTATAACATCTAAATTTAAAATTAGTCATTATTAGCACATAAGCATGCATCTCATCAAAACATGAACCCACAAAACACCTCCATAATCTAAAATCATATATATCAAAACATTAATAAGTGTCAATACATGTACATGTCTCTTGCTCATAAATACATCTCACATCCGTGACATATAGGTTGGTATCAGAATACATATATATATATATATTAAAGATATATGATCTCATCATGGACTTGCACTTGGAGTACCACTACCACTGGCCCCATCTGTACTTGTACCTAGTGATGGTCCCCTTAGGACCCCTATCTAACCCACTATTGTAACCCACTGACCTAGGGTACCAAGCACAATGACACCATGCATGTTAACTCTAAACTCAATGAATATCATGGCATGAGGCAACTAATAAAATACCATCACTTTATAATAATGAAGCTTCTATATAGTGGTTACATAGAGTGTCTATGGCACTAAATCTACTGATCCTCCTACTACTTCACCTAATTTACCCATATAATGTGCCTATTTAGCCCTAAAGCATGGCCACTTGAATCTATAAAGTGGTGACCAGTGCTTGGGCTTGATCTCTCTCCACTATAACCCCTCCCAACTGACCCTATAAAGTGATAATCTACCCTTGTAATGTGGTAATCTAGGCTTGTGCTATTGATAATTCTATTAATACCTATGGATCCACCTGTGATGGACTCTAACCTAGGTCAACATCTATTGACTATTGGTCCCCATCTTTTAAACCAAAATCAATAGCTATGTATCTCCCCTAAAACTAGGCTAGATAGTCAACTGCATAACTTGCATCATTTCCATCCTTCAGGAGCAACTCCTCATAATCCAATTCCTCCTCATGTGGCTATGGATATGGTAAATTAAACTCTACATCCTCCCTCTTATATCACATATAATCTTGAGGGATACCCTACATAAACTAAAACTGACACCATACTTGCTCAAAGGGGATGCACTTTGTCTCACCATCTCATCTCCTATAAGCCCATCTCTAACTCTATAAAAATAAGGTGTGGTACGTGTACACAACCCATACTGGCTAAGTTTGATATGGCCTCTAGACTATGTCATTAATAACTAAGCCCTCTAAGACTCCTCTAAACCAATCAATATCCCTAGAACCACTACCAACACCTATCATAGCCCCATCTCTCCTCCATCAATAAAAGCTGACTACATAATCTATTGGCTGGTAATCCTCTATTGAAAGGACCAAGGGTCTTAGTATCTGTATATGCTCATAAGCCCAGTAGTGAAGTATAAATCCCACACTAATTCCATAACACCTGTGTGTTCTAAGTCCTCATAACTTTCTATATATCTAAAATAGTAAAACCTGTGCCCATCCAAAAACTATACTACCTAAAACTAACTCCATCAACATCCCTAATAACACACCAAGGAATCTCTCTCCCATAGTATTTGATAGTTCATGATAAGTAATTCCTCGATGTAACATGGTCAACAAATGTCTATCTCTAGGGGCCCTTTGGTATAGAAACCTAATGTTGAAACCTCTAGAGTGAAACTGTACATCATCTCAGTCATCTCCATATAGCATCACCATGCACTCATCAATCTCCTCCCCCTCTATGTGGTAGATGGGATCTCCATAGATGGGTAGATGTGTAATCTAGTGGACATCCTATAATAAGATGCTCATCTCCCTTGTTGATAACTAGAAGGTATTAGTTTTTGGGTCCCATATCTTGATGAGGGTGACTATCATCATGAAATCCTTGAGAAGGCATTGGTAATGCTACATCCCTCCAAAATCCACTACCTCTATGTGATGCTAGTCCTCCACAAACATGGCATCCCTTACCTCTACAAAAATATTAGGAAATTGATCCCATAGGTGGATCTAATCTCACACTTGTGATAATAGGTATATCATGAAGTAGGTAAGAAACCTATCTCAACTATTACCTATATGTGTAAAAACTATTATCCACCTACTTCCATATTGATATGATTTCATCTATCAACCTACCCTTTGAACACTTATTATGTCTATAAACCCCTATTAACTATTCTTATATAACCTCCACCCTTTCTATCCTATGCATAGCCACATTTACCTAAAATTACTACACTCCCCAACCCATCTCAATTCTAACCCACCCACCTCTCTCAGCTATATCCCACAACCAAACAACCTAAATCCTACCCCAACCCATATCAACCCATTTCAATTCTATCCATCTCAACCCATTTCAATTATACACACCCCAACCCATCTCAATTCTAACCCATCCCACCTCTCTCAACTCTATCCCATAACCAACTAACCTAACTCCTATCCCAACCCATTTCAATTCTACCCATCTCAACCCATTTCAATTCTACCCACCCCAACCCATCTCAATTCTAACCCATCCCACCTCCCAACTCATAACTCCTACCCCAACCTATCAACCATCATCAGATCTCTCAAACTATTAACAGTCCCCTTGGGGCCATTTTCCCACAAGGTCAACTATCATCAATCGACTCAACCAATAATGGTCATAGTTAGGTGACTATAGGTAGTGAGCCTCGACCCCCTGACCTCCTCCTAAAACTCCAACTCCCTCTGTACCACCCACAACCTACTCTCTATACCCTTACACATTTTTACCTACCTCTATACAAATCATACCCCTTTAAACACATAATATTTCAAACAATAATAGAAATAGTAAAACCCTAACACCACATCTGAAAACCCATAATTTCCTCATTTAGCATACCTAGTTATATTTTTCCCATTTAATTCACACATTAAAATTTACTTCTAATTTAAGACATAGCTTACCTCATTTCATGACTAATGGAACCACCTCAATCCACACCTAACCACTTGTCCATGAGCATCTCCAATGTCCATCTCAACCCCACCATCACTCTCACACACCACACTCCTCTCAACAACTCACCACACTTCCACCCACTTACAATCAATATTCATACAAACACTCATAATGGATAAAGTACAAGTTTTCAAAGTCATAAATAAAGACAAAATAGGCTCAATTTACCTTTTTACCATTGATTTAAGGTTTCCACCCAACCATCGATGATTATCCAACCATCAATAGTTAACCTTAACCATCGATGGTTACATAATCCTTGATAGTTCACCCTAACCATCAATGGTTAGGGTGCTTTTATTTTTCCCCTCTAAACCTACACTTTTTTTACTTCACCTAAAACTATTAATGCATCCAAATGAGCACACCTAATTCTTTCCACCCTTGCACCTATTTGGGAGTTCCCTTCTCCCCACCAACCAAGAACTACATTAGGCCTGAATTCCAAGTTGGATCCCTTGTCCATGGGGCTATGTAGGTAGCATCATATTTCCTAGCACATTAGGAGTTAGCTCAACCATTCCCCACCCAACCAACTACTCAACCCATTTACCTTTATCCACCTTGATGTTGGTATCAACCTATTCACATACCTTATGATAGCCTTGATTTGGTCATGATAACTACCTTGACCAATTTTTCCATGATGGAATTTTTTCCCTATGAACCACCTCATGCATGCCCAACTCATTGTGTTTTTCTCAAGATCACTTCCTACCCTGGATACTTGAGCAAACACTGACCTTCTCTAGGACACTTGACAAGTGTGACCCGATCAACAATGACTAACATTGGGGATCTGCTACCTTATCACTTATCCTAGACTTTGACCTTATTTTCCCCAACATTACAATGTTATTCTTTATGCATTATTGACTATTTCACTTAGTTTCATTTTATGCATGTCTGTATCACTCACTTTATGACCTCTATTTTACCAATTATCAAACCATGAACTAATTTTGGTGTTACCTCACTAACTTTCAGTTTGAGGGGGAATATCCTTCTCCCATACTCAGGGTAATTGAACCTTGATCGTCAACACTCCATTTTTGTTCTACAACTTATTAACCTAAATTTGCACAATAAAAAGGGGTAAAATGTAGACACTTGAAAATGCCCCTTGATTAGTTTTCATTGTCACTTCATCATGGACCTATTCCTAACTTTAGTCAGCTATTGACCTAGTTAACTCACCTTTTACAATTGATAACACACCTAAGTAACCCTTAATAAACATCTATAACTAACTTAGACCCATTTCAACTCCCTTTTAACTTAGGGGTCGACCATTAATGGTTGACCTAACCATCGACAGTTAGCCTAACTATCGATGGTTTAGTCTTTACTCTTACAAAACAAAAAATCATCATAATGTAGGATAGGCATGCATGGAAAAATAAAAACTTTCTATGCATACATTGCAACTTTCCCTATCTTTGAATTGGCATCTTTATCCTCAATCAACTTAGCAATTTTCCATTTCCTCACTTAAGTTTGTGCTATAAATACAAGGCTCTTGGTGGAGTTGTGGATCAAAAAATTTGCATCTAGGCTCTATTTTTTTCTTTGTGTAGGCATTTTGCATCCCAAAACTCTATCCACATGAATTTTGAAGGTTAGAGTATTGTTATGTTACCCAATTTCATTCAGCTAGTCATTAGTTTCTACTTTGCATTATTTAGGTATTATTTCTCTTATTTTTAGCATTCTATTTTCCCACTATCACTTTTTGACTCAACCTGGTCACCTGCACATTACCCCTCACCCCAATAGTCTACACTCTACCTTTTTTCCATCAGCCACTTCATCCCCAACTCCATTTCAATTCTCCACAAACTTCCCATAGGCAACCATCACCAATTTTTGTAACCATCACGGGTCACCACAACCATCAATGGTTACTTAACCATCACCGGTCATACCCAACCATTATCGGTCACCTTGACCACTGATGGTTACTATCAAGGAAAATAATAGATTATTGTTTTCTCCCCTTTTTACCCAATCAAACCCCTATTTCTTTTTTGACCTATTTGCAGACCCTACCTAGACCTTCCTGGACCTGACCTTGATATATTTGTGTATGATATTAACCCGCCATACTACATATTCTACTGAATAGGTACATTATTTATTTTATTATATAAGCATTTATGTTCTTGTCCATTTAACATCCTTTATTTCTATATCCAAAATATTTTTATCATTAGGGGAATGGATTGACAACTGTCTAAGGGAGATTTTACTTATTAGATCTAGCATTGCTAAGCAGTCCACCCTTCATACTTGTCTAAAAAATAAGTTGGTTTAATCTGGTCTTATTATAGGTAGTCCTTCCTCACAAAAAAGGAGATCTCACTTCATTTGGTCATCAATGAGTGTAATGTTTACCAGGTACACACCCCTCATCTTTTATTTCTCTCCTTTTTCTTATAAAAAATAGAGTAAGAAATAGTAGGAAACATTTGGATCTAAACCTTCCATCACACCTTGACTCAATAATTTCATTCTTGACCCTAACTCTTCAATTTAATTTTCTAGGTTCTCTTGAAAAAGTCTCTCTTGTAGTTGATATGCATTTTGATGAAGATAAGGAGTACAAGAGGTCTCTTGAGGAAGGGTGGGAGGGACTTACATAGGATTAAGCTCTTTATCTAGGATTTTATCTTCTTTATTTTCTCATGATTCCACTACCTTATTCCAACCTTGGATTTTAGAATTAGGAGTCTCTTCTTGAGGTAGTGATGCAATTTAATGAGTGAATGAAGTGTTCAAGAAGCTTGGGATCTCCTTAGGCTTGAATTCTCCACATTGTTTCCAACTTGGGATTTCATATCTAGAAGTCACTTCTTGAGGTGGGGATGTAATGGAAAAATGAAATGAGGGCTTAGATTCCACTTCCTTTATTGATAAGATGAATTTATTTATCTGCTTATTGGCTAACTCAATCTACCTATCAAGGTTTGCTTTAAAAATAAGGTTTGTCTTTCTAACTCTCTCTCTCTTCTAGTTGATTGGGAAAAATGTGACTTTGATAAGCTTGAATGGGTTCATGAGTAGGAGTCAAGTATAAATAATAAAAATCTTAGGGATGTGGATATGAGGGTTGATAGAATTGGTGAAGATATTCCTCATGAATTTTTAGTTTATTTTCTAAGGATACAACCCGACCGCTCACATCTAACATCTCACTTATGAGCCTTTGCCAATTTGCTCTCTCAATAGGTGCCCACTCTCTTTTAACTAGCTCTAATGCATCTCTCAAATTATGAATGAGAGGAATAAGAATATATATACCATGTCCCCTTTGTATGTCAAGATCTATCATGTACCTCTCATAGCCCAAGAGAGTTTGTTTGAAACTTGAAATGGACTGATTAGAGAAGTGACTAGGTTGACTAGAAGGAGCAATGTATCAAGAAGGCTAGTTATAAGACTAATACAACTCATGACAAGGTCGATAAGGGTCATTTTGGAGCTAGTAAGGAATATGACAAGGCTGATAAGAATCATACAAAGGATGATAGGGAATGCCATAAGCTTGAGATACCTCACCAACTTGTGTAAAATAATACTCAACACCAAAACTAGCCATGAAACTTCATTAGGAGTAAAGAACATAAAAAAAATTAGTAAAAATATTCCAAAGGAAAACTTGGGATATTTGACTAGCTGATGTAACTTCAGAGTTTCCATTGATGCTTGGATAGATGCCTCCAAAGGATGATGTGTTGAAAGACAACACCAAGAATCTTTCAACTTCCTAGATAATGAGTCTCACCAGGTGTGCCAAAAACTATTGTCACTTGGATTTACACCCTTTGTGGAGATGTATTATCTCTCCTCACCCAAGTGGCACAATTGAAACACCTATAGGCTATGGGTATCCTAAGAATGAGGTGAATCTCTAGATATGGCTAGATCTCTTGATGTACCACTTTTAGATCACTACTACACCTATGATTTTAGGGGAAAAGGGAGAGAAAACTAAAAGTAAACTATGCTAAAGGCAGTGATACAACAAATTTATTGATGACTACCAACTAGATGCATGTCACATGAGACCAAGAGACTAAGTATACACTTCTCTAGTCTAAATATTCTCACATCAGTATTTCATTATGAGATTGTGATGAATGTTTAAGATAGGACTAGATAAGAGGCCTATAATTGCACTATTTGAATAGGCTAACTCACTCAACCTTGAAAATTCATATAACTCTTCACATGACCTATAAGAAGAAGCTTTCAAGATACAAATAGGTGAGAGAATGAGACAATAATGTAAAGAAACAATAGTCATCACTAAGTAAGATCAATCATTCAAGTGAACACACTATGAATAGTCATAAAAGAGGTAAAAATCATTAGTCTTTATTGATCCATGATATGAAAATGAGTAAGGCTTCACCATACTTAGGTAGAACATATATTACAAAGGCCAAAATGGCTAGTTCTTATAGAACTTGAGAGAGAAAAGAGAATAAAATAAGATAAAAAGTCACAAGGACAAGTGTCAAGCTGAGAAAAAGAGTTACATGTGATTAAAATGTGAAATTGATCATGCAAAGTCAAGAAGCACAAGTGTTAATCCTAGGCATGAAACTCTTGAAATGTGGCATGAAATTACCTTTGTTGGCTCAAAAAATTATCTTCATCATTCAACTCTATTAGAACATCCCAAAACTAACTAGGGATAGCTTTAATGATTGGACTAAGAGTAAAGGGTTTCTGACATGCTTCTCCATGCATTGGTTGCATTCCTAATCACCTAGGTTCCTCTAAAAATGATCCATCACTTCTTACAGTCAAAGAAAACTCCTCTTCCACACACCTTGTATAATTGGATTTCAAAATGGATTTAGTTTCTCATGAAAATTCATACAATGGAGTTAATGGCATGTGTCAAGACCATACATGGCCTTATAGGCATTAGGCACACCTTAAAAAGACTTACACTTGAAGTTTTCACCCTTCTCACTATCATGTTCACTATGATAGCTCAAACTGGCTAATATGAGATCTATATTAGGCAAAATTATGAGTTTTTATGAATCATTAAATTGGCATGGGGAGCTATATTAAGTCTCAATATTCCTTCCAAAGTTGATTTCATGTCTTGAAACCTCCTATAGCCTGTAAAATACACAAAACTATCAAAAATACCCTATTTTATACTCCATCCATACAATTTTATATAGTATAAAAGTATGGAATTATCTTGAGAGAGTACTATAAAATATTCAAGTATTTTAATGGTGATTATAGTCCATTTGGATACATCTCCTTTCTTGTTTTCCCAATCGGGTCCTTATACAGGGTTTGCAAGGGTTTTGAGTTATTTAAGCCCTTAAGCTTCATTCATAAAGATGGGACATTATAACTTCAAAAAAATTCCACAAGATCAAGTTTAATTACCCATAATAACCTATAAATACTCCTTTGATCTCCATGCATAACCTCAAAGAATATGTGAGCAGTTAAAGCTAGCCTATCAAGCTTATTTCCTCATTTCCTACACGCTTGAACTGTCTTTGAGCCAAAATTGGATTTGTCAGTGACTTACTTGCAAGGTGAAAGATTTTACACATCTAAAAATACCCCATAAAATTTATCCAATATGTTATAAATCATACCTAAGTCTATAAGTGTAAGTGACTTCCCATTTGGGCACTAGGACTCTTCAAGGCCTAATAGACATGTCTACATACTTGGCAATCCTGACCATCTTGTTGGGTTCCCTCCTTCTGTGAGATGTTTATCATTATTTAATATGTGTAATATAACTTTTCACACCTCATTTTAAGGTTTTATTAGCCTTTAAATCACCTTGTCACCTCCCTTCTTCAAAAATGTAGGTTTTATGCACAAAGGGAGTGCCCTCTGTCTGAGACAAAACATAGGGCACTTCCCCTATTTTATCAAACCAAATAATCATTAGAGGAGATTATATAGGTTAGAAATACCTTATCCACAAAAATTCATCCCTTTTTTACGTTTTTATACCTTTTAACTCCCTCAAATTCCAAGACAAACTATGTAAAAGGGTATTGTGTGAAGGGTTTTAAGATGTGGACGGTATATTGATTGATGTGAGTACACTCTATGCATGATTTTCATATGAAATATCCTATTTAATATTATATAATCATGATGGATGTATTTAAAATCCACTCATTACACTATAATTTCATTTACCCCTTCATATACCTTGAACTGTCAAGACTGAGTTCTATCTCTTGACTATGTTTTGTGTCTTGGAGGGGCACTTGTAGGTGACCATGCTTGTTTGGGCTTGAGGAAATTGTCTAAAAAATTCCCTATAATCCCTTATGATAATTTGGTACTTTTTTTAATCCATTTTTCTCATCTTACATAGGCTAGACCACATCAAAAACCCAATCCCTTAGCTCTCTGCCCCTCATAGTCAGTTATAGCTGACTGTGTGGGGTCATGTAGGTGTAACTATATCATCTAGGCCTTGTTTGTATGTTTGATACCCATCTTGAAGTTATAAAAACCAAAATATAACTTTAATTGTTCCTTTTATTCTTGGAGTGAGGTTTTTTATTAAGGTTATCAAGCCCATTACTTCAAGGATTCCATATCATGCTTCAACCTTTCAAAAATGGTTCTTTAGCTCTCTATGGTACTACCTATAGGTGGAGATTTTCTAATGTATAGGTAGTGAGTAGAAGTGTTGATAATGTGAATTGTATTTAAACTTAAATTAGTTATAGGCTTATATACATACCTAAAAATCCACTCTTCACACTATAAATGATATGAAACAAGTTTCAATACCTTATTTTCAATGTGACTTCTTCCATGAGAGTACTTGTAGGTGTATTTTCTCTGTTATATGGCTGTGTGGGTGACTATGTAGACTATCATAGTCACTTTTCCAAAAAATTAAAGTATTTATTGATTAATAATACCATGAGAATGTGTTCAAAATTTTATGACCTCTACCACAAATCCATAGATGTGTCTCAGACATTACATAACTCACTTGGCTGACTGTGTATGGCAGTCATATGAAAACTAATTGGATGGCACTTTATGACTAAATCCTCATGGATTATTGTTTTATAGATGAGATTTAAATGTGAGGGGACCAATTAGGAAAATGGAAACATGATAATGAACCTATCATCACCTTCAAGAACCATTATTAAAGCATGAAAATATGAAAATGGTGGAACCATGCCTATCATCCTCAATGAGAGCAATATGAAAACATGAGATGATTTACTTATCAAAACACATTTAAAAAATAAACCTAGCATGGATAAAATGATATGAATATGTCTATTTCCTTTAGATTCAATCTCAGTAAGTGGATTGTATGGACTTCTCCAAACCAAAGGAAAACAAATAGGGTGCATGAAACAGTGAGAAAAAAATATAGTCAACTTATTAGAGATGATTCATAAATCATGGTTGACCAATCCTTGAAAAATTATTATGAAAATTAATCCCTATGAGTTTAATTTCACTTACTAAAGGTGTTTGACATGGAATACCTCCAACTGTCTGTACCAAGCATAAACCTGCTGACTGGTTCTATGTGTCTAGAAGGCTGAGAAGGGAGAAAAAAAGTTTTGGGCCTTTTATTGAAATTTCAGATAATTTCAAACATGTAATTGAGTTTTAAGAGGTTGAATAGTCATCTCACAACCTTATCCCATGTGTCACACTCTCTCATGGGTCATACAAGTGCCAAACTCTACCCTTTTCCAAAAAAATTGCTCTTTCTTCTAAAGAACATACCACTTTTTAGTTAAAAAAACTGATTAAGACTTTTTAAGAATATGGTGGCATGAGATCACCTTTTTAAACTTTCACATTTCCCAAGGAGGCCATACAACTCATTTAATGCTCTATATTGACCCCTAAAATGACTCTAAAAGACAAAAGGATTAAAATGACTAAGACCAAGGCTACTATGATATGGAATGACATAAAAATACTTATAATACACCCTATTACATAATATTAGACCCATAAAATATCTAAAGATCAAAGTTTTACCTATAGGGGTCCTAATTTGACTTGCAAGGTCAAATTCGGTCAACAACTAGGTCGACGTAATTAACCCTGTACACCTTTTTCAGCCCCTATTTACTATATAGGGTTAACCCAGTCAATGTTGTATGCTTTTTTAGCCTCTTTTTGATGTACTAGGTCATACGAGTCTACCCTGTATAATTTTTAGGCCCTATTTTATGTGTTAGGTCGACCCAGTTGACCTTGTATAGTTTCCTATCACTTCTTATTTATTTGTGTGGTTATCTAGTCTTATCTCATCATGATGGCATCATTTTAGCCTTCTTTTAGTCAATAAAATTTCATAATTAAGGATTTTTATAATAACCTCACTTATTTTATTACTTTAGATGAAACTATCCACTTTGTTCCTTCCTCTTATCCTAAACCAAAACCAATCACTACATAATGTAATGTAGTTGAGGTCATTCATCCTAATCCTCCTTCCAATACCAATGTTGTGAATCCACCACCTATAAATAATTCTCCTCCCACTAACATAAATAATCCCCCTCTTATTAACACTAATACCCCTCCTACAAGCACCAATCCACCTATTGATACAACTCAACTTCTTGTACAAGTCATATAACAAATGAACATAATGCAAACTTATAATACCTCTCAAGTGATGAAAATGTAACAAAATTTATGAAACGTGATTATTAAACCACCTCAATTCATCATGTATCAACCAAATCCAAATTTTATCCCTCCTCCTCTTAGATATGCCGATGGGAATATCATCCCTCAACCTCTAATAAATCACAAATTGCTTCAACATCTTCACAATGAACCTTTATTCCCATTCATTACATCCATAGATATTGGAAACATTTCTCCAACTATAAAATATAATGGGGCTAAGGATCCCACTCTCTTTGTTAAGTCTTTTAGTAATCTCTATAAGGAATTGGTCCAAACTAACACCTTTGCTACCACCAATCTCTTAGCCAAAACTTTTGTTGGTGATGTACTTGAATGGTACAACCAAATTCCTAGACATTCCATCTCAAAAATATAGGATTTGTTTAATGCTCTAGTGAAGGAATTCCAACATGATGACCTTCTTGAAAATTACCTTAGACATTTTATCAATGCTAAGTAACTTCCTAATGAATCTACTCATACTTTCATCAAATGATGGAAGTCTCTAGCTCATAAAGTAGACCATAACATCAATGATGATACTCTTTTAAAACTATTTTTCACTACTCTTAAACCTCAAATTAAATACAAATTTTGAATCTTTTCACAAAAAAAACTTTAGATGAATCCTTAGACTAGGCAAAAAATCAAGACTTTCTTATGACTCAATTTGAACCATCTCAAACAAATACTAAAGAACCTTTCCAATCATTTTATCATAACATTGATTCATCCAAGCCTCCCCAACCTTAAAGTGGAGCATCCAATTCAACCAATTTTAATCCAACACACTCTCCCTTGAGTCTATAACAACTTAAGAATAAATTTCCACCCTCTAAACCCATGAGCTTTGATCCTTCCAAACCTCCTCCAAAATGGTACAATCTTGATAAATTTTATTGGTGGCATGCTACTATAGGTCATTCTCATGAGTCTTGTTGTGATCTTCAATCAAAATTTTCTTCTTTGTTATTTTCTTGGTCCACATTTTAATTTTGATACTCTCATAAAACAACATTATCAATACTATCTCCAAGCTTCTCAAATTCAATCTCAAGAACCATAATCACATCAACATCAACTACCTAATGAAAAACAACAATTACCCCATACCTATACCTCATTCTCTAATTTTTTAAGCCATAGTTGATACTTCTTCTTATACCAATAAGGAAAACATAGCTAACATGAACAAATTTAAATATATTGATGCATCCATTGAACCTCATCCTCTTAAGTCACATGAACCAAAGGATTACCTACTTCAAATTCCTACTCCAAAGCATATCATCCATGGTCGTCCTTTACCTAATTTACCTCCTCATATGTCTCCTAAACATCCTATATCACATTCAATGCCGTTAAAATCTACTAAACTAACACATTTACCTATATTTAAATGTACCTATCAACCCAATGCAAATCATTCTAATGGTTCAATGTTACCTCACTCCAACTCACATGTTATGACATCTTGTGATACCCATCCACATATCCCTTCAAAATTTGGGGCATATTTCAATTCCCACACCTACATCCAATTACCCTTTAGGGCATCTTGATATGCCCACTCCTGTTCTATAATGCATAATAACAACCAATTTCATATTCAAGAAACCCTTCAAGACTTATAAAATTTTATTTCACATGCTCATCTTCAATATAGATGTTAGCATATATCTTCCTTGTTTTTCGTCTCATGTTTTTTTAATCTTTGTGCAATTTACTTCTTTTTATTTAATTTTACTAGCATCATTTCTTTCCTTTAAATTCTTTGGTTTTCTTACACATCACATTTGGCATTTGTTTTCATTTTTGTTATTATATATATCTCTTCTTTTTTTATCTTTTTACGTCATTATTTGCCTTAGTAGATTTATGATTATTTTCTCTATTATTTAGCATTCACCTCATTGGTGTTCACCTTGTGAGTTATAGTGTAAGACCATGGATAAGACCTGGCCCTCCTCACAAAATACCATCTTTGCTTCTTTTCTCATTTTTTTATTTCACACATGCTTTTTTGGCACCCCCATGAGTTTATATTTTATGATTTGTAGTGTAAAACCACAGATAGGACCTGAACCTCCTCATAAAATCAATATCTTATTAACTCTTTTCTATAACATGTTTAACAATAGTTAAAAGTTCTTTATCCTTGTTCTCAGCTTTAAATTTTGCTTCTCTTGGTAGATGGAATTTGCACAAAAATCTATGTTATCATGTTTTCCTCCATTTCCCTCATTCTTATGATAAATGATCATACTTTATTGTCATCATATCCCTATTTTCCTCTTTGTCACATTTTTTTTTGCAATTTGAAGTAATTCAAATTTGTTTCATATGTCATTCCTTTTTATTTCCTCTTCCTTTCACTCCACATAGGATAAAACAAGGTTGAAGTAAAGATAGCACTTTTATTTCACCTAGATTTATGAGACTCTTAGACCCTATGCTCTTTGAAGTTATCTCTCTTAGAAACCAAGTCCCAAGTATTAAAATCAAAGTCATATTTAGTACCCATATTTGGTTTTCCAAATCCATATGGAGGAAGAATAGAAAAATCCATCAATAAATTTAAAATCCAAATCATTTGAAATAAAAATAAATGATATCCAAAAGGAGACATACAAATCTCAAAAGTCAAAATCACACTAGAAGATGTGATTACAAGCACATCTCATATATCTAGTAGAAGCTCAAAATTCATAGTTGGCCTCAGATAGAGCCAAGGTCCATTAGGGTATGATAGGCCAGTAGATTGGAATAGGAAAATTCAACAAACTCTATCATGTTACCTACTTTCTCACACAAGTACCCAATCTTCATAGTATACTGATGACTTTGTAAGGGGTCCTACGGAATGGAGAACACATTGTGAGAAGGTAGGTCCATCTTAATTTTCATGCATATAGCCTTCATGGGATGATCTATATCCTTAATTTTTTGATCTATGATTTTTGTGGCTAAGAAAAGTTATTCAGAGTCCTTAAGGTCGAAAGTCCTCTTGTTTTGACAAACCTAGTTTTAGTGTCTTGACTTTGATAAAGAGTTCCTCTACCTTGGTTTTTCCTTCATTTTCCTCTCCACCTATTTCATTCTCCCCCTTGATAGGCAAACTATGATTCCAAATCTATTTTGCCTTTTTATTTACTTCCTTCCTCTTCATCTCTTAAAAACATTATAGTATTTATTTATTTCAATTTTATCTATCCTTAGAGCAAACCAACATGTTTGAGTAGCTATGGATTACACCCTTACATCATTTATTTAAGACACCATCTCATTTTCATCCTAGTCATGACATTAGTTGGTTGTGTTTTCTTACATTATATCTTAGAATAAGCACTAAGTTTGGAGTTTTCATCTTGTAGAGCTTTTTATTTTCATTTATCCATCATATTCTTGTTTGATTTTTTGTGAAACTTCACTTATCTTACATATGAAAATTGTAATTCTTGCATGTTTCTCTTTATGTAGGTATTATTCATGTTTGTTTCACATATTCAATTACAATTCATTTTTAGTCTTGCATGCTTTTATTCTTGCCTATCTTACATGAGCTTACTTTTTACTTTCTTACCTATCTTTGTTCAATTTGTTTTGCATGGATATTTCATTGGTCATTTATGTTTTATGTGCTTCCCAATGTGATTTAGTATGTTCTACATTAATTTTTTATCATTTATGTTTTACATTCTTCCCAACGTGATTTAGTATGTTCTACATTCCTTTTTTCCATTTATGTTTTACATGCTTCCCAATGTGATTTAGTATGTTCTACATTCCTTTTTGCCATTTATGTTTTACATGCTTCCCAATGTTATTTAGTATGTTCTACATTCATTTTTTTCATTTATGTTTTACATGCTTTCCAACATGATTTACTATTTTCCAATCATTTTTCATTTATTTTCTAACATTTGTCATTCATTTTCCAATCATTTGTCATTCATTTGCCATCCTTTTGTCATTTCTTTGCCTTAAATATTCTCAACTTTTCCTAACCAATCTTAATTTGTCAATTTTAATAAAATATCTATCTCTCCTAACCATTATATATATGTCTTCCATTATTTTTGATTTTTGGCTATTTTATTTTTTCACTAACTTCTACAGGTTCACCTAATGTTCTTCACATTGGATGCCTTAACTTCTCTTGTAGTCTACTTATTTATCTATAACATTAAGGTAAGTAAAGATATGCATTTTTCAATTCTATCCTTTCATTTATCTTATTTATTAATTACTACACTTTACTTAGCATCAACATTATGTGTTATCATGTTCTATTCCTAAAGCACCATCTCATGTTTCACTCACATGACATGTGATGAGCTTCAAGCATGGTAAATGTATACACATAATATTTTAATTTTTTTATCACTTACTAACACTTTATATCTTGTAGGAACCCATCGAGTCTCAATATCTTTGAGTGCATGCCTTAAGGGGTGCACGGAGAAAGGGGTGGGTGGACCATTGGTGCTTCATAATATTTTTGTCCCTTTTACCACTTTCCATCTACACACTTGTCTTCCTAAAACCATTTACCCTAATCTTGTTCTTCTTTGTTGTACCCATTCCAATCATTTTTTAACTTTTTATCCTTATTTTCCTACCTTATTCCCTTTTGGTCAGTTGGATGTACTAGGTCAACTGGGTTGACCCTGTACTATTGTGGAGTATTTTTCACTTTAAAGATTGTTAATCCTTGGCTGACCTAGATCAGGACTTGGTGAATTATTTCTTGAAAACATACAGGGTTAACTAGGTCAACCCTATATATCCAACATTTTTAGAAGGATTTAGGGTAAGATCCACATATATATACAAGTTCATTTCCAACCATTTGATATAGAGAAGTGAAAGAAGAATAAGTGTGAATGAACATCTGCTTATTAACCATTGTACTTGAGAAGTAAAGCTTAAGGTTTCATACTTTCTTTGGAGATACAAATCTTGTCTTGTGGAGAATTCTTTTGGATGCATCGATAGGTTGTGTATCCTAGATCTAATTTGTCTTTGTTATCCTTACATACAATAGCAATTTCTTGCAAAACACCTTGGCTAAGGGAGAGATTGAGTCTTGGTGGATTCATCTTCAAAGGTAAGTATTCCTAAATTTATTTCTCATTTGTAAATACAATTATGCTTCTCTTCCATGTGTTAGGATTTTGTATACATTGACATGAGTATATGTCTTATATGCATTTTAGTTTTATTATTTTTAACCTCCACTCTGTGCCACAAGATTTGGTGAGCACCAGATTAGATTTACTTTATTTTTATTATATTTAAGTTAAATATCAAAACCTATGACTCTTTTAGGGTTATTACATGATTATGTTAGACTGTAGGCTTTGAAACCCTTCCTAGCATGGTGCATTATGATAAGTGATCCCCTAATTGGGTCTAAAATATCCCCATATTAGTCATGTTCCTAATTAACAAATGTATTTCCAATCAAAAGTGTAGGTATGATCTATCTTCTCTGATCTATAATTAATTTATAGACATGATGCATTTATGATTGCATACAATCATGTTCTTCATCATGCTCAAACTTATCCTTGTTAGGACATTGGATGAAAAGTGACCAATCTTGCCACATTTGAAACATTTGAAGGGAAACTTATTTGAAGGGGAAATTACCTTTGTACTTACCATATCCAAACCTCAACTTTATTACAAACATGACTATTATTTGATCATCATCAACATCTGAGCATTCCTCATCCTTGACCTTATTGGATTTTGAATTATTTTCCACTTTGAAATTTGATTCCTTATTGGGTGGTCTTCCTTCATTAATTCTCATCTCATAGGAAGTCAAGATGCCATGAAGCCCATCCATCTCTAGCTTGTCAAAATCATGCATCTCTTCTTAGAGTCAAATTTAGTATTTAGTAATCTCAACACCTTTTGAACAATAGTAGCTTCTTTCACTTCTTCTCCTAATCCTCTAATGATATTGACATCTTCATCAACCCTCAATAGGTAGGATGCAATGGTTTCATCTTCATTTATCTTTAGGATTTCAAACTATCTTTGGTGAGTATGAAACTTTTCCATCTTAACCTTGATGTATCCTTCATATATAGTCTTAAATTTGTTCCATATCTCTTTAGATAATTCACAGTGCATTACCTTCACAAGATCTACCTCTGATAGGCCATAAAGAATAATATTCAATGCCTTAGATTTATTTTCACTAGCTTTATTACCAACTGCATCTGTTGGTGGAATAGGAGGTGCAATATAACCATCCAAAAATGATTACCAAATATCATGTACTTGTTATTTCAAACATATATTCATATTAACATTACAAAAGGCATATTTAGACCCATTAAACAACATATCCTTATTAGTAGAGAAATCACCTTGAGTTTGCTGACTAGCCATTCTTGCTTCTAGGATCTTCCTTTAGGTCTATAAACCTACTTCAAAGGACTAAGATTTAATAATAAATGTTGGAAGAAAAATGATTGAGATGGGGGATTGGATAATTCTTCACAACTTTAAATAATATTACTTAAGGAATAATAGAATATTTAGATAAACATGTAAAACTTATCAAGCATAAAAATCAATCCACAAGAGCATGAAACACATGATTACAATATATATGTGAGAAACCCTAAATAGGAATAAAACAAACTGAAACATAGCTTGGATAACTTTTCCTACAATACCATGAATCAAATTTAGTTGAGCACCAACCCAACAAGGAACACTAACCCCTAAATTTATCAAGCACCAAGTTGATTTTAGTAAGCACCAACTTACTAGGATGCTAAAACCCCCTTTATGATTAAGCACCCACTCAATAAACACTATATATATATTCAAATTTCTCTTTTTTACTTATCACTATTTATAATGGTATTATTTTTATCTATCGCACTCAAATCTACCTGTCACACAATAAAAAACTATCATTTACCTTCTTCGCTCAATTAGCCCTTTTATGGATTGATTACGTAATGAAAGCACTTATGAAGCCTTTTAGAAGTATATGACTGATTCATATCATTTATTTGATATGTTTCACCAAATTTTTAAACTCACACAATCCTCTTCTTATTTTCTTCACATCTACTCACTCTACTTACTTTATTAGTCTTGAAAAATGCCTAGTATATATACAGAACTTTTCTTGTTCATATCATTCTTAGTAAGCCAAGAACTCTTATCCTCTTATTTTGGACATGGAATGGATATTATAAAAATTCATAGACATGGATAAAATGTTATTTGAGTCCTTTTAGATCATACCTTTCTCAAATAGGTCTTATCTCTCCTTTAGGTCTTATGGAGACCTAATCCCATTAGGCCTAATTAGCACACATTACCCTTTGATATTATTTGATAAAATTCAAACAATTCACATGAAAAAGATACATCATATTCAATAAAAAAATACCTATTATAATTTAATATAGGATCAACAACATCTTTTATCTCAAACCACTACATGGAGCACATCATTAGAACAGTTCATATTAGCCTTGTGTATACCCAGAAAGTCTGTTTAAAAATAATTGAAGAATAAACAAAAATTAAAAAAAAAACCATGAAAAAAAATATAAAAATAAGCCTTATTAACTAAAGTTAATCACCATATGAATTATACCTCACAACTCAATGAAAAAGTACTCAAACCCTTCTCTGCAAGTAGCTTACTTAGAATTGCCAATAAGCTTCAAAACACAGTGATGGAAACATTGACCTAGAAAAACTATGTAATCACTTTCATAAACTTTAAATGTATTAATATCATCCTAAAATATCATTATAAAAATTTAAAAAAAATAGATCATAATCTCTAATATCAATATTTGTCTTACAGACCAATCTCATGACTTCACAGTACACAGACCTTACTAAGTTAGATAAGTCAATTTGAGAGATTTTTTTTGATATATAAAACCATATAAAAATATAATATCAAATATGGAAATGTGTTATATTTATTGAATAATAACCCCATGCATTTGGATCCATCCCAAATCCATAACAACACATCCCTAATCTCATTCCTACTTATGTCTAGTTTTTCTCTCTATCTGCACCATTAGGTCAACTTAAATGACTATTTTAGAAAGGATCATGGACATAATATATAATTATAAAGCTTAAACCTCCATCCATTTAGAAACTTTGATGTAGTCAACCTTACCTGCTTTAGCAATTTTTTGAGAAATATGGTTTTTCCTGTAGGGTCCACTCATTCACATAAAAACCAATCCCACTTAGAGATACCTAGAAGAGTCAAATACATTATAAAATCATCAAACTAGGTCATCCAATCTATTTTTAGACATTTCCATCAATATCTTCCATATCAGGTTAAAGTTAGGGTTTTAGAGAGGTTTAAACCACCTTACAATATTGATAATCATTCATAAATCTTAGGCCTTTAATATAGAAACCAATGCTTATAAATTTGAGATAGGACCATTCCCCATATACCATGAATGGATTATGATCTCATAACGAGGTTACATGTGCCAATGAGTACATTAAGTTCTTCTCAAGTTTAGAATCCTTTATTCTATGCACATAGGAAACCTCAAAACCACATTCCATGCCTTTTCTTGCATACTTTGACCTTAGACTTGGTAAACATAACTAAAACAACATTAAAAACCAATGTAAATGATAATTTCTACATGCTTTATTTATAAGTTTATCTTGATACCCAATTAGGCCACCATTTCTCTCTTTGCTCTCTAAGCTTTTGATCTACAGGTCACATTAGGCCTTAAAACAAACCTTATATCTATTATCCAAGAACTCTCCACCTCACTAACATGATAAAGAAATGTATCACATGATCTACCACTTATTTGAATCTTTCATAGGTCTTGAAAACACCTCATGACCCCTTATTAGGTTAGACAAAGTCTAGAACTAGTTTATTTGCATGCTAGTACTGTAGGGTCTACCCATGTAGACTCACTTTGAATCTCTTTTGAGTGATGAAATGCCTCATATACATGATCAAACAACTTTATAAATCCTCTTATGCTTCTGTGCATCCATATCACTGATACACCATGCTCCTTTATGCACAAGACTATGCATCCCATGCACAAGCCTCCCCAAGTCTCCTGCTAGGTTCAAAAACTTGACAACTTGGCAAATGATATTGAAACATTATTTATTCTACACCTTTATCACATGAATTTCATGTTCCTTATATATTATCATACATATTTACACACTTCTTCATGCTCATCATGCACATTCTCATGATATGACTAGGCTTCTCATGAACCTCATATTGAAGGACTTGTCTATAAACATGCTTACCTTATACTAGAACTTGATATAAACCTTAGAATAATCATCAAGTTGCATTATAATTATCTCTCAATAGAGATAAAATAGGTTTATTTTAAATTATCTCTTTTCACATGGCTTTCTTGTCACTTACCACTTCACCATACCTCTTTACCATATGCACCATGACATCAATATCATCTACCTTGACCTTGACATCAATGATATCCATCTTGAACTTAACATCAATGAAAAAAATTCTCAATAATAGTATTTATATAAAATTTCCAAGGCCTCCTTAGGATCACAAGGCACACATCCATGGGCATTATGTCACACAATACCTTATAATTTTATCCTCCAATCTAAAAGTCTACCCAACATTACTCATTAACAAGAATTTTTTGCCTCTTTTGCAGCCATGAAAACTTGTAAGGATTTATGTGTGGTATATTCTTCAAGCAAATATTTTCTACCATGTATACTACCACTAGATTATCTATACTACCTAAATTAATGACCAATTTTTAACACTTACCTTGACATTTACAAGTTGTCTTGAGTAGATTCTTTATTTTGGCATGCTCCTTCTCTTTAAGTGGTGTTATCAACACTATCCTCATAAATAAATATTCACCCACTTTTGGTTCCTCAACATGAGATGGAGAACCCACACTCTCTTATTCTTCTTAAACTATTGATTTCTATTTTCAGTTCTTGATCCACTAGCTTGAGCATTCTCTAGACATTCCCAAAACCTATAACCAACAAACTTATTAAATTTAAAACATTTACCTATGAATCTAATTTCACCTCTAACCCATTATGTGTATCCACCTCTAAAATATGGTATCTTTCCTCTGAATCCATTTCTTGAATTGGATGCATGTTCTTAATATGTACTAGGTTTTGAACTGATTCTTTGTGAAGTGTTTCTTCCTCCTTGTTGACCTATACCTCTATAATTTATGCTCTTGACCTTGTTCTACTATGTTTATCTTCTATTTAGTTTGTCTTAAAATTTTTAGGTATATTGATAAAACTCTTCAAGTGTCTATGACTTACTATCCTAAGTTCATCTTGAAGGTTGTATCTCAACCTATTGAGATACCTAGCTATATTATCCATATCTTATTCCACATGACCTCATCTGATGGTCAATATATAAATTCTTTGGTGTATTATTTCACACCAATATCCTCTTTCTTTAAATTATACAACTTATTGAATAAGTTCGTGTGATAATCACTAGGCAAGAATTTTGCCTTCAATTTAGCCAGCATCTGATCCCAAAGTTTGATCTTGGTCTTACCTTTCTTCCTTATTTCATCCTACACATAATCCCACCAAAGGGTTGCATGTCATTTTAGCCTAGTATAATAAAAATTCACCTTATTCTCATTTGGTACACCATCATAGTCAAAATACTTATCCAACTCTATAATCCAATCAATAATCTCTTCTCCATCAAGGCCTACTACATAAGTGGAAAATTCTATTTTGGGTTTAGACCCCTATTTCATGACCACTTTTAATAACCTATCAATTCCTTCTTCATCTCATTCAACTCCTTCTTATTTTGGTGTTTGTGGTTCTTTTTCTTCCCTATCACTAACATCTCCTATTACCACTCCTCTTCTTTGGTTTGCCTCTACTACTATCAACCTTGCATCAAAACTAACTCTTAGATTCTTTAACTCTTCCAGGATTGCATCTCCTATTTGGATACCTACTCTTCCACCTCCTCTTGAGTTCCTTCTAGGTGGCATTATGGATTTTTTAACTTCACTGACCAAAAATTTGTTAGGTTGTGTTCACATTATTAACATAAATATTATTAGTAAAATAATATTACGTAAATAGCTTTTTGTGTGGTATATTATTATTGTGAATAAAAATAATATTATACAGAGGAGTTTTATTAGTTATATTGTTAGTTATATAAATATATTTTTGTAATAATATATTTCATATATAGATTGGAGATTATTTAAGTGAGAGATTATAGGATCTCACTATCTTGAATATAGGAAACATATTTCCTATATAGCTTTGTAATATGTTGTATGTAATAAGTTGGTCAGTTTGAGTAATAAGAATATTGATATTGTGTGAAATTTTGGTGTTTGGTTTTTGACTTCTTGTTTTGTCTTAGATTAAAATCAATATCTGGCATCAGAGCAATCATTTGTCTTATGCCTGTAATGGAATTTTGAAATCAATCAAGGGGTAGTTGGAGTGAGCTTTGTCCTTATAGATGTGACTCAGAGATAAATTTTGTCAGGATTTTATATTAGAGTGAAGAGTTTAGAGAGTTAATTTGTAAGAAATTAGATAAGCATGTTCATCATCACATGCTTGGAGTTTTATATTTTAATTCCATATTGCCCACTGCTTATGAGAGATTTTTTAGATATTTCACTTGTGATTTTATGGAGAATCGACTTAGCTCAGTTGTGCATCCTTATTCTGTATATTTTAATCCAAATCATGATCTTTATCTTTAGTGGTAAATTTGATTGTTCATAATAATGGATCAACCATTCACAAGTTTTTTACACTCATTTCTAATTAGTTTGGCAATGATTGAATAATGCTATTCATATGAAGTCTATGTGAATTATCTATGTGTGTTGGTTTATTCTAAAGTTTGAAGCAAAGTTAGGAATTCATTTTATAAATTTATCATTGCATTCCATTTGTTATTTTTTTATCTTGCAAATCTATTACCAGTGGTGTGGAGTTTTACATGTTAGGTGGAATAATCAATTATGGAGGCTAATCCTAATATTCCCTATCATTTTGGGTTGAATGTGTTACCATGCAAATCTGCATTGTATGTTCTAACCATAGCCCTTAGTTTTGCATTAAAATATAGATTGAGCTAAACTTTTTCATATCCTAATCATAGAGCTTAGAAATCTATATCTTTTTGAATTAGTTGATCCAAACAACAATGTACTACGATAATATATTTTCAAATAAATATACAATTTTTCTCATACCTATATTTCAAGGCATCCATTTGCCAAGCATTTAGTAGAGTTGGTAGACTTCATATTGAATCATTGGTCATGTCTTTGATATTTTTTGTTACCAAATTTTGATGACATCCACGTGTATCTACCTTCATGACTAATCCTATGCATTGTATATTTTATCTATAAATTTAGCATTACCATCATTGCTTTGGTCAAGCTCTATGTCATTTTGTATTGATTTGTATAACATACACATGACCCATGAAACAAAGGTCTGACCAAATAATATGAAAATATTAACATTTTAAGTCCCTATTAGTTTAGTTTATAGTTAGTTTTACTTGTGTGTATTAAAGTGGTTTAGGTATAGTGTTACTAAAATTTTAATAAGTCAAGAAATCAAGTGATTTAAGTTTATAAATATTTAAAGATTTTTTTTATTGTCTTTAGGTAGTATGAGTTTATTTGTTTTTAGGTGGTCATAATGTAATCATATATTACTTTAATATTATTAGAGTTTTGCATAATTATGAGTTTAGTCAAGTTTATTGAGACCTATGTTTAAGTTAAATAATTTTTGTTTAATGTCAATAAAGTGCGTCAATATTAAAAATAAAAAAGAGTCTTTAGGTGTTGATTTAAATATGTCATTAGTCAAACCCTTTATTGTAACAGATGCATTATTGCTTGTATGTGACATCCAAATTATGGGGGGACTCTTGTCATAAAAAATAATATGCTAAGGTAAATCTTCATCAACACATTGAATGAATAATAAACTTATATTATTTGAGGTCAGAGGTAATGGAGGCTAGAGGTTTAAGAGCCTCTCATTAGCTAATAACGATGAGGCCACTTCTACTTTAATGGTGCATTTTATTTTTAGTTGTGTGTTTGATTTCAGTTTTGTGTGAATAAGAATAGATGATATACAATTTTTCACATTTGTAATAAGTGAATTAAAAATTCCTTTATAACTTATCTAAAATGTGATAGTGGAGAATTCTAGTACCTGTACTTCATATCAGTATGTAGTTTGTGGTAAGCCACATGTAAAACCATTTTTTGTGGTTATTGGTAATCCACTTGAAAACCGTCCCATTTTGGTTATTGGTAAGACATATGTAAAATCATCAGTAAGGTTTGTGATTTTCCTATGAAAATCATTGAATCATGAGTACAGGTAAAAATATGGGATTGATGTTTTCCACATATTCACATTAAGGGGGCATAGACTAGGGGTTAATAATGTTCACAAGGGGGTGAATGTTAGGGTGTGTTCACATTATTAACATAAATATTTTTAGTTAAAAAATATTACATAAATATGTTTCTGTGTGGTATATTATTGTTGTGAATAAAAATAATATTATAGGGGGAGTATTATTAGTTACATTATTATATTGTTAGTTATATGAATATATTGTTGTAATAATATATTTCATATATAGTTTGGAGATTGTTTATGTGAGAGATTGTAGGGATCTCACTATCTCAAATATAAGAAATATATTTCCTATATATCTTTGTAATATGTTTTATGTAATAAGTTAACTAGTTTGAGTAATAAGAATATTGATATTATGTGACATTTTGGTGTTTGGTCTTTGGCTTCTTGTTTTGTCTTAGATTAAAATCAATACAATCAATTAAATCACTCTTGTTATAAAAAAGTGCCAATATTTTTTAAGCCTCCTTCAGGTACATGTTCTGATCTGATACCAATCTAATTTAGAGGGAGAGTGAAAAACTACATTGAACAAACTTTCTTTCTTTAGCTTATAGCTACTAGCCCTCTCAAAACACCTTTTTGGATGATTTGACAATTTCATAGGATTTCAAAGCCAAATAATTAGGGTTTAAATTACCATTTATCCTATTTATGTAACATACAAACTTGAAAACTCAAAATATTAAGGGAAGTCCTCTATTTTTCAGACCTTTCTTTCAATTAGGTTTATTCCTAGTAGCCCTCATAAGACACTTTTTCAAAAGGTTTGATTATCATATAGGGTTTCAAAATAAACAAATGAATTTTTTAGATACCTATTATCTTTATTTTACTCCCTACCAAGTTTGGATACTAACTCTAAAAATCAATGTACTAACTCAACTTATCTCTCTACCAATTAGGCCTCTATTAGGTGTCCTAGTCATCAAATTGAGTTTTAGCTCTTTAAGAGATTCACACATGTAAATATTTAAAATAAATATTTGATTCAACTTTGTGACACAAAACCCAACTCCCATGCCAAATTTTAGAGCCTTGAATAACCTTTAACTACCAGAACCAAGAAATGATCCTAACCCTTCACTAGGTCTTCTTGTACAAGCTGAGAGAGACAAAAGAAAGGTTTCTAATTAAATTCAAAGTTTTAAGCACTAAATATGAGTGGATAATGTTTGTGAATTATTAATATCAATTTAGGGATCAAAAGTGTTGATATTTAATAACATAAAGATGAAAAAAATTACAATTCTTACCTCAATAATAATCAATTGCATGTTACATGCCTGTGTAGGCAGAGTGGGAGGTTTTGATGAAGATGCACTCTTTATTGGAGTTATAAGATTTAAAAAAATATGTATTAAAATTATAACCTTTATCCAATATATTTATATCATAAATATCACCAAATGAATGCAAAAATCACTTTCTTTCACAAAAATCTTGAAAGAGAAAACTCAGATCTATGTTATGTCTGAGTTCCCTCTTTTCTAACATGTAGATGGTCAATCATATCTGAGTATGTTAAAAATTTAAACATGGATCATATAATTAAACTTAAAAATATTATATCTTGAACCAAATCACATTCCATAGATTGTTCTTATTCATTGTTATTCATGTCTCTCATGTACATGGACACAATTCTTGAAGAAAACAATACTCTCCTTTGTACTCAGAGCTTCTCCATTGTTTCTTGGAGATAAAAAATATTATATTATCATTAAAAATGACTTATTATAAGTATTTAAAACAATATATATTTCCTAAATAATCTCTAACCATTCTTGGTTGCCTCAAACCCAGGCTTTACATGAATAAATGCAATTTTAGAACTTACATCAAAGTTTTAACAAAGCATAAGAGACCACAAAAGTGTTAAAACATGAAAATGACACTAGAGACTTATAATAAATCTAAAATAACCAATATAAATCATAAATACCTTTCAAAATGTTGTAAAAGACCTTAAAACTAAAGAAAAAACATTCAATAATTTGAATGGTGCATATTGGCAGGAAAATGCTAAAGAGGCTCAAATTCAAATTTCAAGGCTAATTGAGACTTAATAATGATTCCTATAATACCCTTAAGGCCATTAATACCTAAAAAAATACTTAAAATACATAGACATAAACCAAAATTTTCTGTTTGGAGTGATGTTCATGTATCATAGATTTTCTTGACTAATATATCTTATTCTTTGTGCCATTCTAACCGAACATTTTATCCCTTAACAATCATTATTATTAGAGGGGTTCACATATCACTGCTTGAGAAATGATTTAACCTAGATCACACTCTTAGGTTATTTTTATTTTAAATATGCAATTAATTATTAATATCCCATTTCATTTCTGAAATTAGCTAGCAAGGTCACTAGTGTTATGCCTATTTTTGGTACCCCTCTCTTTTTTCTAAAAAATTGAGTTACTCATATATTATACCATATTGATGACTAGTGTCATAACATCTAAAACTTATTACAAAGGTCCCAATCATTTTTTTTAATTTCAAATATGCATTTTTATGTCAAACAATGCAATGATTATTGCATTTAACAAAGTTATTACTCTAACATTAATAAGTGGTTTTAAAAGCATGAGATTTAAAAATGAAATTCATTCAGTATTTATATATTCAAAAATATAGAATGACAATCACTCTTGGTTTGGAAAATGGCATTTTTGAACCTCATTTTGTATATTTTTAAGTTATAGACAATTAAATTTTGATTAATGTATTTAGTAAGATGAGATTATCCAATTGCATTGATTGATTTCGATCAAATTTATGATACAAATATATCTAAAAAAACATTATTGTTAGAGGTAAAATCATTGAGAGGGGGGGTGAATTAGTGATATAATATATTTTGACTTTAATTTTAATCCTTTCAAACCCCTAATCAATTACCACAAGCATTCATAGAATATACAAGTCATTCATAACAATGAACAATAGATAAGGCAAGATCACACATACAACATAAGATCTATGTGGGGAACCCTCTTAAGGAATAAAACCCACTCTCAAGCCTAAAAAAACATGGACTAATTTTCCTATAAGATGATCACAAACATGAGACCTTTAGTGAAGCATCCACTTCACAAGGAGCACCTAAGTCTATCTAGCTGATCACCCACATAGCTATATTTTTGCAAGCTTCACCTTGTAAGGAAGAACCAACCGCATAGATGTTGAGAACCCAAAACAACACCTATGAAATTAAAATATCTTGATAATTGATTTCTTACCAATTTGATAGAGATATAATTTAAGTTAGCTCTCTTCAACTCTAGACAATCTCTTTATCCTTCACACCCTCTCAATACATCCAAAACGACCTTTTGGATCACTCTACACTTATTCACTCATACACAACCAAAAAACCTAAAAACATACCTTCACAACATAAAAAACATGACCATGAGGTCATAAACAAATTACACATTCTAATATACCTCTCAATTCATCTTCTAATGTCACACAAATATCTCTTATCCTTTGTTCACACTCAAAACACCCAAAACAACCTTTTGGATCAACCTACAACTCTTCACTCATTTTCAGCTAAAAAACCTATAAAAACTCTAATATGATATCAAAATTATGATTTACAAGCACAATTCTCAACATGCTCTGATCTTCAGTCCATCCACTAGGCACTCTCACTCTCCTCTATCCTTTGCCTCTCAACTCTATTCTCACATAAATCTAGAAACCATCACCTTTGCTTTCACTCTTTATAGAGTCTTCATGAATATTATATTTTTGGTCAGCCATAATATTTGATTTAACCCTTAATAATTATATCATGCTAAGAAATATCTCAAATCCATTCTCATAGGTTGGTCATTAGCCCCAAACCACCATTAAGTCATGGTGAGACCTAAAGCAATTAGGCCTTCATACTCACAAGTTACATGTGAGACTACTTAGACCACTTTAATACTTTACCAATGATCAAAACACATAAAAAAATATCTCCAATATCCCCTTGATCACTCCCTTATGTGTCCATTCCACCTAGAACACCAACTCAACACTTGAATCTACCAATTAGTTTTCCTCACTCTTTAGGTCTTCATAAATAAATAACACTAGCTCAAACTCCTGAAATAACTGCTCAAGTATTTCACATATCTATATGATTATATCACATGGGTGAACCCTTTAGGACCTATAATACACCTCCATGTGATTTATATACTTCAACACATGCTCTATGTACTCAAAACAACTCTCTCAAAATGACCACTTAGACTAGTCATACATAGTCAAAATACAGTCAAGCTTATTTTGACTCTCCATATCTGATTAGAGGCATATCATAAAAAAAAATTCCTTATTATAAGACTTTGATACTTATAAAACATATCCATACTCATTAGATACCTTCACTCAGGCTCTAAGCACTCAACACAACTCTTTCATGATGATCATTGAGACTGGTCACATGTAATTAAACCATTTTGACTCTCCACAACTAAATATGGTCAACATAAGACTTAAAATACCTTCTCATGAATGTTTTAAACTCTCTTGACATCTTCATATTCATTTGGATCCTCAAATCTACTCAAAACACCTTCAACTTACCTTTGCAACATGGTTACCCAAACTGTCAGTGTATTCATCAAACACGATCAACTTCTAAGAAATTGTTCAGACTAGATATGGATTGGTCAAACCACAAAAATAAAATAAAAATGTCCTCATGGAGTATAAAACACTATTCAATAGCTATCTCATCTTGAAATATCAAAACACTATCAAGAAGAACTCAATTATCCTTCTCAGGTCACTCATAGAACATGGTCAAACACATAGTCAATTTTAGAGCTTTATATATATATATATATATATATATATATATATATATATATATATATATATATATATGTTTAAACATTATAACTCACTAATCTATATGTGGTTTTAAGTTATCTACAAATTTTACTTTAACATCACCTTCAAATTCATCCTGGATCAAAATATATTAGCAAAATACTGAACACTAGTTTCCCTCATTAATTTGAATATTCAAATTCCAATGGTCACTATGTAAATGCCAAACATCAAACACTTTGACCTCATATCATGATCCCTAGAAAAATTTAACAAATGCACTCCATCGATGTCCTTAGGAGTATCCTAGTATTTAACTTACAATGCTCACTGAACACTCGCATGCCATTGATCTTTTGTCAAATTAACGAAATTGAGAGTCTTCACTAACATGTGCTTTCTGAGGAACCTTTGACAATTTGAATTCATGCACACCATTGATATTTGTATAAATTTTTTACATGATTTATTGGATCCTTATATAATTATAATAAATGCTCTCCATTAGATATATGATCTGATTAAATGCTCACCATAGATCTTTGATGTCACAAATTTGGCTAAGTATGGAAACTTGGTAAACTTTATCTAAGAAGCTAGCTTAACACCTTAATAAATTTTGATACACTCCATGTACAGAACTAAAATTTGAACCATATGATATTTTCACATATGGGAATACATCCATGTATCAAACTACTCATAAAATCTTCACACATGTAAAATATGACATCATCGAACTACTTACTTAGTCTTGTTGGTCAAGATGACTACTTGAGATTAGACATTCAATTGATTGCTATGATGAATTATATTCACTTTCATAAGCACTCTAATCACTCATAACATCCCATAGGGTCTCTTCACCATGTCCATACCGTCAATATCATCCATTAATTACTTTACTAGGAAATCACTCTCCAAACCATCAATCTGATCACTTTGTCATTATTTTATTAGTACCACTAGTACCACATACCCTCTTTGACATCAATGACAACCAAAAATCAATGAATATGATCAAAAATGTATCCTTTTTCATTGATGGAAAAACACCCTCACAATGACTTATTTTAAACAATGACTTCATTTGAACTCCTTCATTTTGATCTTTCTCCCCCTTTGACATTAATGACAAAGGGTCTCTTCCTCAACATGCCAATAATCATTCCTCAACATTATGTATCCATGAAAATAATATTTAATATGATCAATATAATTACAGACTTTCAAGCATATGAATCAATTTCTCCCCCTTTGACATGCACCAATTTAAACTTGGACTTCTCTGATCCTTGGACCTAACAAACTACTCATAGAGATTAAAAAGTTCCCCCTAATATCATGTTCCATCTCATGTCATCTATTCTTTTATATCCAAAAATATAAACTTGGGATTATATGATCCTTGGACCTATCTATCTACATAACTCATAATCTCTCTTTTCTCATGTATGAAGATTCACTACCTATTTTCAAAATTATGACTAGGTTTGATCAAGTCATTATGTCAACCTTCTTAAATTCACAAGTGTAGAAGACATCTTCACACTTCTATCATGACTAAATCATCTTCATATATGCTACTCCTTAAATTATGTATAGATCCTCAATCCACTCAAAATATCTGAGTTATCTCCCCTTAACTTTATTCATACCACTTCTTACCTTAAACTTCTCAACCATGATCCATGACAACACTCTTCTTTGATCACACACTGCTTTTAATGAGGACTAAACACACATGAAAACTAGAAATTAATTGAAATCACCTTGAAAAAAAATTAAGAGGGACTCCCCTTAAGTTACTCTAGTTTTGACACCCCTTGATTTCTACCACAAACCATGATGAAACAACACACTTGTCTTCATATTATTTCTCTCAAACCACCTCCATGATCACCAGCAAATTAAGAAGTCAGTCTAAACAATACAACATTCATAACTCTCTATGTAGACACCTTCAAGACTTGAAATAACATATCTAAATTAAACTCATATCTCCTCTCATTAATTCCAAAAATCATAATTCAACTCTTCCTCTTTATCAAAGCTCCTTCTAAAACCTACTAGCACATGAAACCACCAAGAATACACTTGCAACATCTTGTTCATACTTCACATCAACCTTGTCTTCATTCTTCAAAATTTAACCTACTAGACCAAGCTTCCAAAAATGATAGAAACATACCTTTAGGATCAAATTCCATAAATTCACCTTGAGCATACACACTTGATTCTCCATAATAAAGATGTCTCTTACGAAGCATAGATAGAGACATCCTACTTCACAATGTCCTAGAATAATGTGAAACTAGGAGTTGCCCACATCTCCTCTGTTACTTCCTTGATCCTCTTGTAGCTATAGGACTGATTGTTCTTCTTATTCTTAGGCTTAATATAAACAAATTACTCATCCAATAAAACATTCTCCTTTTCTTCTAAGACTATATTGACAACACATAGGGATAACATAGATTCATGACATATCTTTTAAATTGAAGAATCTTCTTTGAAGTTCAGAACCTCATCACTAGGTATTGACAATTGATTTTTTTGCATGAAACATGCTCAAAAAAATTAGGATGTTCAATTAGATCCATTCACACCTCAAAACTAGCCTCAACCATCACCGTGGTCTTCTCCTTGAGCTTGGTCTCTTCATTCACAACATGAGTAGATAATGAGAGCCGTTGGCACTCTTCAACTTTTGTAGCATTCTCCACCATAAAAAATAGATTACTTGGAACTACAGACTCATCATGACTCACAATTACCACCTTTAGTTTCCATGAGTTAAATTTCCTTCTTTATTGTACTTTAGGATCCTGATTGAACTTATTTTGACTTGATAATCTTTGCTTGCAGAACCTAGCAATGTGACCAATCTTTTCATAGTTGTCACAAATAATACTTTTTGAAGGAAACTCAGTTTGCCTTAATTTAAGTGGATAATGTTTTTCAAATTGTCCCACATCATGATAAATTAAAAAATAAACCTTGCTCACACCACTTGACTAATGATTCCACTAGTTCTTAGTAGGTTTTCTACACTCTCTAGCCCTATGACCAAATTAATTACATGTGTAACAATAACCATTGAAACTTGCATACCTCATGGCATTGTTTGTCTAATATAAATTGTCTTCATTCTACCAACATCTTCAATCCATGACTGATTTTTGACCTTCAAGGTCTGATTATCCTTGTTTACATTATTCTTCACCTTGTCTTGACTTACATTATTTTATTCTTCTTTGTATCCAAGACTAGTTCTATTACTAGTATGATTTTGACTATTCAAAATGTTATCTAGATCACTCGATATTTTTTTAAAAATCAAAAAATAATTCACCTTACTAGATGTATTATCTAACTTAGCTTTAATTGACTCAATTTCAACACATACCTTAAACACTCACTTTCTTTAGCTTTCAAGCTTGTAGACAGGATTTCCAGTTGATAATTGAGATGCTTGACTATATTTTCATGCTCTTTGGTATCTTCATTCATTCTTACCTCAAACATAGTAAATTTATCTTCATAATCCTTGATATGAGACTTAATTTTCTTGTTAATATTCTCAATCTTTAGTTCTTCAAGAGCATTCCTCAATTCAGTCTCACAGTCCTCCTTGTCTTCTTCATTATCTATATCACTCCAAATAGACTCCTTTGAAATGAGAAAATTCCTTCCTCAGCCATGAAGAGGGATTTATATTCAATAAGACCATCATATTCATTATCGAACATAGAATCACTATCTTCACTCGCATCTAATGAGCTAAAATATTTATTGGTGTAGAGACTCTTCTTATTCTTAAAGGACTTCTTGTTGTCATACTTTCTAAATCCTTTCTTCCACTTATCAGACCTATGTGTTTTCTTATCTTCATCTTGGTCTTCACCATGATCTTCATCATCATTATTATTATGCTTATAATGGCACTTATTAGCAAAATGTCCTACCTCTCCACAATTGAAGCATTTTAAGGGTAGTTCACCTTTATACTTACCTGAACCTATTTTTAAATTACTTATAAACAAATCAATTAGTTCATCATAATCAATATCAGATGTGTCATCCTCCTTGAGTTTCTTAACTTGGAACTTTTTATTTGATTTCATTTCTATCTTGAATGTTTCTTTCTTATTTGTTGGTTTATCCTCATTGACTCTCATCTCATAAGTAGTAAGGATGCTATGCAATTCATTCATCTTCAATTGAGTAAGATCATGACTTTATTTTACAACAAACACTTTTGAATCAAAATTGAGAGAGAGAGAGAGACCTAAATGCCTTTTTTACTATAGTAGCTTATTCAAAATTCTCTCCAATACCTCTGATAATGTTCACAATCTCATCAAATCTCTATAGAAAGGATACAACAGAATCTTTTTCCTTCATCTTGAAATTATCAAATTATCTTTTATAGGTTTGCAACTTTACCAACTTAACCTTTGAATCTCCTTCATAAATTATATTTAATTTGTCCCACATTTACTTGTTAGATATGCAATGGATTACCTTGGTGTATTCAATCTCTAAAATAATACAAGTGATAACATTCATTACCTTAAAATTTCTCTAAAATAACTTCTTATCTGTAGCACTAGATGGAAGAGTACTAGGTGCAGAATAACCATCCACAATAGATTGCCAAGTGTCAAACCCTAGGGACATGATGTAGGTCCTTATCCTCACACACTAGAAATCATAATTTGATCCATTAAACATTAGTGCTTTCTTAGTGGAAAAACCTCCTTGTATTTGATAGCTACCCATATTGTACCTTGGATCACCTTCAAGTTGTCAAGCCCTTACCAAAAGACCTACTCTGATACCAACTGTTGGAGGTAAAATCACTAAGGGGGGTGAAATATTGATGCAAAATATTTTAAAGTTAATTCCAATCCTTTTAAACCCTTAATCAATTACCATAATTATTCATAGAATATATAAGTCATTCATAACAATGAACAATAAATAATGCAAGATCACACATACAACATAAGATCTACATGGGAAACCCTCTTGGGGAATTAAACACACTCTCAAGCCTAAAAAAACATGGAATAATTATCCTATAAGATGATCATAAACATGATACCTTTAGTGAAGCACCCACTTCATAAGGATCACCTACACCTATCTAGATGAGCACTCACACAACTAGATTTTGCAAACTTCAACTTGTAAGGAGGAACCAACCCCTAGATGTTGAGCACCCACAACAAAAAATATGAAATGAAAATATATTGATCATTGATTTATTACCAATATAATGGAGATATAATGTATATCATCTCTCTTCTACTCTACACACTCTCTCTAGCCTTCACACCCTCTCAATACATCCAAAACCACCTTTTGGATCACTCTACACTTCTTTGCTCATACACAACCAACAAACCTAAAAGTATACCTTAAAAACATCAAAAAACATGACCATGAGGTCATACACATTGTCCACACTCTGATCTACCTCTCAATTCATATTTCAATCTCACACAAATATCTCTTATCCTTCACTCACACTCAAAACATCCAAAATATCCTTTTGGATCAACCTATACCTCTTCGCTCATTTTCAACTAAAAAACCTAAAACAAATATAATATGATATAAAAATTGTGACCTATAGGTCATACATAATTATCAACATGATCTGATATTCAGTCTATCCACTAGGCACTCTCACTCTCTTCTATCCTTTACCTCTCAACTCTATGCTCACACAAATCTAGAAACCATCACCTTTGCTTTCACTCTTTATATAGTATTCATGAATATTTTTTCTTCTTGGTCAGCCATAAGACTTGTCTTAACCCTTAATACTTATATCAAACTAAGACATAGCTCAAATCCATTCTCATAGGTCAGTCATTACCTCATTAGCCCCAAACCACCATTGGGTCATGGTGAGACCTAAAACAATTAGGCCTTCATACTCACACGTTACATATGAGATTACTTGGACCAATTTCATCCTTTAAAAATGATTTTAAAACATAAAAAAAATATAAAATATCCCCTTTCTCACTCTCTTATGGGTCCATTCCACCTGGAACACCAACTCAACACTTGAACCTACCAATTAGGTCTCCTCGCTCTTTAAGTCTTCATACATAGATAACATTGTCATAAACTCCTAAAATAACTACTTAAGTATTTCAATTAGCCATATGATTAGATAACATGGTTTAATCATTTAGGACCTATTATACACCTCCATGTGATTTATACATTTCAACATAGGTTCTAAGTACTCAAATCAACTCTCTTAAAATGACCATTCAGACTGGTCATACACAATCAAAATATAGTCAAGCTTATTTTGACTCTCCATATATGATCAAGGGAATATCATGAAAAAAATGACTTATTATAATCATTTTGTACTTATAAAAAATATAAATACTCATTGGAAACCTTCACTCTAGATCTAAGCACTCAACACAACTCTTTTATGATGACCACTCAGACTGGTCACATACAATCAAAATATAGTCAAACCATTTTGACTCTCCATAACTAAATATGGGAAACATAAGAATTATAATACATTTTCATGAAACTTTGGTACTTTATTGACATCTTAATATTCATTTTTTTCCTCAACTCTACTTAGAACACCTTCAACTTACCTCTACGGTCACTCAAACTGCTACTGCATTTATTAAACATAGTCAACTTTTAAGCAATTATTCACTCTGAAGATGGATTGGTCAAACCTCCAAAATACACATAGATTATACTCATGGAGTATATAATAATTTTAAATATTTATCTCATATTTAAACATAAAAATACTCTCAATAACAACTCAATTATCTTTCTTGGGTCACTTGCAAAACATGGTCAAACACACAATCAACTTTCAAGCTTAATATCTTTGACTATATAGACATTCAAAAATTTTAAATCACTTTTATGGATGTGAATTGAAGTCATATAAATATTTTAATTTTAAATCACCTTGGATAAAAATATATTAGTAAAATACTACGCACTAGTTTTCCCTCATTAATTTGAATATTCAAATTCTAACGGTCACTGTGTAAATGTTAAACACTATACACTTTGACCTCATCTCGTGCTCCATAGAAACTTTAAACAAATGCATTCCATTTATCTCCTTGGAATATCCTAGTATTTATCTTTCAATGATCACCATTGATCTTAGATCCTAGATTCCATGATCATGCCACTTGGTAGCTCTGTATGTCTTCTACGCACCCTGTACCATTCAGTCAATGCACTTGTACCACTTGGCAGTTCTACATGAAATATGAGAATCATTTGAATTATTAAATTAATACATGTAATTGATATATAATTTAATGAAAATATGCTCACCATTGATCTCTATCTAATAGAACACTCGCATGCCATTAATCTTTTGTCAACTTAATGAGATTTAGACACATGTCACTAACACATGATTCCTGAGGAACCTTTGACAATTTGACTTCATGTGCACCATTGATCTCTATATAATAATTTTACATGATTTTTTGGATCATTATCCTATTAGAATAAATGCTCAATGTTATATCTATGATCTAATTAAATACGCACCATAAATATTTGATATAATAAATTTGGCTATGGGAACTTGGTAAACTCTATTTGAGAAGCCAACTTTTCACCCTAATAAATTTTTATACGATCTATGTCTAGACCTAAAATTTGAACCATATAATATTATCACATAGGGGAATCCATCCATGTATCAAATTGGTCTTGAAACCTTTGCACGTGTGAAATATCATGTCATCAAACTCCTTACTCATCCTTGCCTATCAAGATGATTCTTGAGCTTAGACATTCAATTTACTCCTTTGATGAATTTTGTTCACTTTCATAATCACTCTAAGCAATCATAACATCCAATAAGGTCTTTGTAACATTTCCATACCATAAATATCATCCATTAATTATTTTACTAGGCAAACACTCTCCAAACCATCAATTTGATCACTTTGTCATTAATGCAATAGTACCACTAGTACCACATGATCTCTTTAACATAAATGACAACCAAACATCAATGACTATGCTAAAAAATTATATAATTGTCCAAGTTTTTGATATCTATTCAACATATTTCTTAACTCAGATTCAATGAAAATTTCAAATGTAAATCATGTTCTAAGTTGTTATAATGTTATGTTTGATTAAAACATGTTTTCATTTAACATTATCTAAGTTCACATATTTATGCCTAGAATTAATGTCTAGATAAAATGCTAAAACAAAGGTTATAGATACAATCTAAGTTGAATTCTAGGTATAGTAAGGTATTTTAAAGGATCAATTCTATCATTATGGTGACATATTAAATAACATTGGACAACATGATATTGTTTGCAATCTTAATACATATTCTAACATCTCAAATGCCTATGTTTAAAATGCTAGTTCAAAGGGTCAAGTTAAAAGTGATCATTTTGTATATCAATTACTTGATGAATTAGTTTTTTAATATTTGTTTAACTACATATCAAATCATGGTTTAAAATCAAGTTTAATCCAACCAGGGTTAAGTAGTGGTACCACCGTAGATGTTTCTAGTGTGTGATATAATGCATGATTAATGCAGATTTTGGGGTGAAGATTTGTTGGGATATGTTACCTAACTAAAGATTATATTGAATAAAAGTTATAAGTAATTACATTGGTTTATGAGATATTGGTGGGATATTTAGAGACAAATGATAGCTAATTTAGTAGTGATGGTTTATGTTTTATGGAGCCACTAAATTACTTAGTGATAAAATATATATCAAATGAGATTGGAACATCTATACTTGAGTGGTTAATGTACATACAATCTATACAAATTTTGTTATTCAAATTTGGTGGTCATTTTGAAAATCTCAAGAGTGGAAGCAAAGCTTTGTAGATAGAATAAGGAAAAGGAAGAAGATTAAGGATACAATTTTGTATATCTTGTCCATTCATAAATATGTATGTTGATTATATTTGTATTGGTCTTTCTCACATGATGATATAAATTTGTTTAAAGATCATGTGAATGTCAATAATACATTTTTTTATTTGTTTACATGGCAATAGTTGAGGGTTTTTGAAGTTTGAAAGTGTCTAAGTTGTTTTAAAAAACTTTAAATAGTTTTAAGATTTTAAGGTGTGCATGCAGAGGTTTATGTTTCAAAAATCATTTAAGTATTCAAGATTTTTTTTTTGGGTAAATATTTACATACAAGTGTTAGTGATTGATATATATTGCATGTATTATGAATAAATATGCAATACATTGATACATGGGTTTGTTCTCAATATGATATAGTCTCATTTGGGATTGGTTTTTCATTTTATAAATTTATACATGTAGAATATTGTTATACTTGGATGATTTAGAGTTATGGATTTTTGGCTAATAGACATTTCAAGGAGAAGTGAAATATTTGTTTGTTATGGAATGGGAAGTGGGCTGATTATTTCATTTACATACATATTATGTAAATGTATGACATAAGTCATTGACCCTCATGAACATTTTTGTTTTTAAAACTGAAGGTTACACTTGTATTTGTTCATGGTGTTGAAATAAATCTATGCATGATCTTATTAAGATTTTTTGTTTGCATGTAGTCATTTTATCTTAATATATTCAAATCAAGAAAGTTTGAAAGAATGGGTTTAAATATGAAGATTGGGTTTATTTTCATTTCGTTGTTATAAGTTGTTCCATATAAATTTATTTCTAAGTTTATTAGTTTGTTCACCTTAAAATTGTTTTAGGGTTAACATCGAGATATGTATATATGTTGAATGGTTGATGATATTATCAAAATGTTTGCCTATAGAAGCTTATTATTTTGATAAAATTGAGGTTTGTGTTTAATATATCAAGTTTCAAGTCATGTTTGAGGTTTTGTTTGAACATTTTGATGAAATATCTTTGCAGAGATTCTGGTAGAAATTATGTTATTTTTCCTTGAAGATATAATGGTTTTGATAACATGTATATCATGGATTGAAGTTTAATGTTTTTAATTTGATGAAAATAAAATACATATATATTTGGTAAAGACTTATTGGAAGTTTATTTTGACATGTTATTCAAAAATAGAGTTGAGATTTTCAGTAATAATGATGATATTTGCTATTTCAAAAGATTATTTGAAATCATGTTGAAAGTAAATTTATACATGGTTTAGATATTAAATACATTCGCATGTATTAATTTTCAAATAGATGTAAAGGAATAGTTAGACATTTTAATTATAGTTAAATATTTTAATAACATGATTATAATGAGGAACACAATCAAATTTGTGAATTTTGATTGATAGACATAAAAGTTTTAGAAACAAGGATATATGGTTTAATTCAAAATACAAAATTTCAATATCCTTTATTGAAAATTTTAATATGGTTCTACAAGTAATTATTTTAATTGCTACATAACCAGATTGGTAACAATTTATTGAAACATTGATGTATTTACATTTTGTATTGATATTAGTAAATTTTAAGATATAATAAAGGTATTGATTAATTTTCATATAGTAATATATAATGTAAGGTTGGAATCCTCTAGGTTTTCATCATTCAAATGAGAACAATTGGGGACATAACCATGATTGGCATAGTGATGAGTCTCCTCCACAAAGAATGTTCGTAGGGGTCAAAAATTTTAGGGTAGAAGGCATGTTAAGAATTAATATAAAACATTTAACCATGGTACATGCAGGTCTATACACTTTGATGCTTATAATCCTACCTTTTGAAATGTGATAAAAAAATTTGTCTTAAAATCCTACTAATACCTAAGGAAATAAAGGCTAGAGAGGTATTCCTTATAGATCTCATTCTTGCAGATGAGGAAGTCCAAGTAGTTATTCTCAACATATGCATACTAATGTACAATTTGAACCTAACATTTTTTATTATCTTTCTCTTTAGCATAGATCATCTACTCTTAAAAATGTGTTTCAAGTGACTGCAAACTTTTACCCACACTCCTTTGTGCATAGAGTTGATACATATAGTAGTATATAATGAAATGTTGGAATCCTTTAGGTTCTCATCATTTTAATGAGAAAAAATGGGGACATAACTATGGTTGGCATAGTGAGGAATCTCATCCACAAAAACATGTTCCTAGGGGTCAAAATTTCTAGAGTAGAAGGCATGTTAAGAATTACTCTAGACCCTTTAATCATGGTACATGCATGTATATACACTTTGATGCTTTTGATCCCACATTTTGAAATGTGATGAAATATTTGCATTAAAATCCTACTAATACATAAGGAAGTATAGGTTGGAGAGGTCCTCCTTATAGATCTCATTCTTTTAGACAAGGAACTCCAAGTAGTTATTCTTAATATATGCATACTACAATATAATTTTAACATAACATTTTTTTCTCATATTTCTCTTCAACATAGATCATCTTCTCTTAAAAATGAGCTTCAAGTGATTGTAAATCTTCACACACACTCCTTTATGCCACTAAATATAAAATCTCTTTCACGCGAGCCAATAGTTGAGCTTGTAAGGTGTTCAAAGTTAAGTCTCGATAAATTTCCATATTATTCACTTGAACAAGAAAGGGCACTTTATTTAAAGGGTAAAAAGCATGAGATCACTCCAAATTTAGACTCACATATGATAACAATAATTATTAATAAGGTAAAGTTGGAAGTTGATGATGAAGATACTAAATTAGGCACCAAACTGCTTAGCTTTCTTGCTTCTACCATGAGCTACATTGAGTATGTGAAAGATAAAATATGTCCTTTGATTGAGATGTTGTCTGATATAGATGATGAGTGGATGACTGGTTGAGTGTATTTATTTATACTTGATACTTAAATATTTTATTGATGATACTTTGATAATTTAACTATGGATATTATATATTTTGATACATAGTAGTAGTTTAAAATTATACAATATGGTTATTTTAATTATATATTTACTAAATTAAAATGGTTAAATACATATGGAATTAATGTTTATAGTATTCAATTTAAATTAACTAATTTAATCATTATGTTTGTTTGGCATATATTTTTTGTTTTAAGTGATTGCATTGATTTAAGGGTCTCACCTATTTAGAGATATTTTTGGTCTATTATTATTTAATTTTGATTTTAAGACTTCATTAAAGTCTTAAAAATAAGGTCAATTTATAAAATTTAATTAATTAACTTTATTAAAGTCAATTAAAATTAACAAATAACTAACTAAAGTTAGTTATAACTTATTTCTCAACCATCTCTTGTTGAGATTGTTTTAAAATAAGATCAAAGTTGCATCACAAGGGGAGAAATATTAAACACGTATTCTTGAAGACTCTTAATAGTTTCAAATTTAATTCATCATTCTCTTTTCTATGCAACATATTTGAGATGATATAAATTTTTTAGATAAACTAATGATGCATTCTCTGATAGTTAAGTAACATGCTTAATCAACACAAGTATATCCAGGTTTCTTGTTTATTTTATAAATTAATTATCTAAAATCTATTAGGTCTAATATCTTATGATTATTGTAAATATACAGTCATTTATGTGGAATAAAAAATAATTACCTTCAATAATAATGAGTACAACGTTGTGTTGATACTTTATTGATCTATTCAAACTATAATAATTTTAATTTTTGAATATATTTTATACTTGAAACTGTTACTCAATAAAATATCCTATTTTATTTCTACTAAGACAACTCTTTTAAAGACTCACAATCTATTCTTATTTCTTATTAGTTAGTTTGGGATAGTTTCTACATTAATCCATAGTTTAGATTTTTTATTTACTTAATTTATCTTGTTTATTCTATTTCATTTGGATTTGAGTTTGATTTCATTCTAGTGGTTGTTAATTGATTTATATCTCTTTTACACTATTCTATTTAATTTATTTCTCTTTATTTAGTTTGTTTACATTGTAGATTCAGTTTATATCTAAATTATTATTCATTTATCTCTTTTACAATTGTTAATCTAGAATCATTATTTCATTTAGATTAAATAGTCATTTACTTGCTTGTCTATTTTTTTTAGATTTGATTAGGAAAAAGATTAATATCTATTTTTTGCAACTTCTTAGACTATTATTATTAGCATTAATTTCTATTTGATTTGAGTTATTTTATTTTTATATTATTTCCTATTTAATTTTCTAAGTTTATCTTCTTGTTTAGAATAGTTTTATTTCTCTTTTAATTAGTTCTAATTGTTTTGTTATGTTAGTTTTTATTTCAATTTCATTATTTGGTTTTCATTTTTAGATGTTTTACTTATCTTTGGATTCTTTTTGTTTCTTTTCCTTGGATTTATTTTGAACATAAAAATTATATTAGAATATTATTGACAAATTGATAAAATAGAAATAGAAAGGATCAGATATCTTTCCTTCAAGAGGTTGTCTCATCCATAGACTTTCTTTATCCGATAGGTTAGATTATATAATCAAATTTGATTCCTAAATTTGATTCAAAAAATATTTTATTTCTAAAATTATAATGAAGTATATTTCATTATTTATCTTGATTATTATTTCCTATAACATATAAAAAACCTCCTTACACATCTATAGGATCCTTTGTGACTTAATACATACTTACTATTAAACTAGTACAATTCCTCCTTAACCTTTGTGATAGGCAAAATGGTTGATTCATTAATGTGAGAATTTTTATCATCAATAATTTTGGTGACTCTATTGAGGAGTTTTTCATATTTATATTTATATTTTTCATTATTTTTACATGACCATTAGATGTATTCTTACAATTATACAATTTTTGATTGATTTTGTTGATGATTAAGTTGACATTATTTTTAATCTATCTCATTTTACATGTTGTAACAAACCATATAATCTACCTCACATACTTGAAGTTATAATTGAATAAGAATAAGTATAAATTAAAAAATTATAAGTAAGTCTTTCATGCGAAACACAATCCCATATTCAGTAAATTAATCAATGAATTAAAAAGGAGAGAGAATAGATTTTGCTTACTAATCCTCAACCTAGAGTTTATTTTCTTTATGATTATTTTCATCATGAAGATAATATTTTTACTATTGACCCTAATACAACTCTAAATTTAAATCAATAATGTAAAGTATTTGAATTTATTGAAAATCTTAATGGGAGATCAACCACCTCAAAGTCAATAGATACATCAAAGAGTAGGAGACCTAATTCTAGGTCTCCAAATCAATAGAAATGAAGCTAAAGTAATTGATAATGAGGTAGATTATGAAGATGAAGTAGCTCAACCTTTAACGAATCTTTAGATTTATAGAAATTCTATTAATATCGATGTTCTTCTAAGTAAAATTCCTTTATTTTAAGATCTTAATATTCTTAAGTTCTTTGGAAGTCCTAGTGAATCATTGGAAGGTCATTTAGATGATTTTAAATTGATTTGTGCAACTTTAGATATTATATATGGAACAATTTACATTATAATTTTCTCTCAAACATTAGAAATAAAAGATTATCAAGATTTTATTAGTCTTCCCTTTGGCGTAATTAATAACTGAAATGATATTGAAAAATGGTTAGAGCTTTGTTTTGATAAACTTAAACAAGATTTAGATCTAATTAATGAAATAATAAACATTTTATATAGATCTAGGTGAAATCATTTATTGTTTTATTGGTGGATTCACTAAATTATAATAAAATATCCCTCATGAGGTTAGAAATATAAAAAAAATGTCTAGATTATTTTGTAATGCTTTAACTTTAAAGTATAAAATGGCTTTAGAAGATAAGGATATTATAAATTATGATGTAACTATAAATTATTGTATTGAGTAATAAAAGAAGTTAAAACATGTCAAATTTAATGATAAAAATACAACATGTGTGAATTCTTATAATGTATACATTTTAAAAGACATTCATAGTCTTAGTAATGATTTAGTCACTGTTAAAAGGCATTTGGATGATAAACCATTTTCGTTAGGTAAATTTTATTCTCTTTAAAAAGGTAAAACTGAAGAAAAGGTTCATTATTACAATGTTTGTGAATTGGATCATGATCCTAACAAATATATAGCTATGTAAAAATTTAAAATATACATTAAAAAAAAAAGATAGTATATCAATTGATCTTGTAGACAATATAAATATGTAGGGGTATGATGAGTTTTTAGATGAAATCAAATCTAAATTAGATTGATATTAAAGAATGGTTATATCCTTATTTTGGTAAACTTAAACAAGATTTGGATCTAGTTAATGAAATAGTAAATATTTTTATAGATCTAGATGAAATCATTTATCATTTTATTGGTAGACTTACTAGATTACGATAAAAGATCCCTCATAAGGTTAGACCTACAAAAAGATTATCTAGATTATATTTTTGTAATGGTTACACTTAAAGTATAAAATGGCTTTAGAATATAAAGATATTATAAATTATGATGCAACTATAAATTTTTGTAGTGAGTAATAAAATAAGTTAAAATGTGTCAACTTTAATGACAAACTACAACATGTTTGAATTCTAATAATGTAAATTTTATAAAATACATTCATAGTCTTAGTAATGAGTTAGTCACTGTTAAAAGGCATTTAGATGATAAACCATCTTTGTTATGTAAAGTTTCTTCTCTTCAAAAATATAAAATTGAAGAAAAAGTTCATTATTATAATTTTTTTGAATTGGATCATGATCCTAGCACATGTATAGCTATGTAAAAATTTAAAATATAAATTCAAAGAAAAGATAATATATCGATTGATCTTGCAGACAATATAAATATGTGTGGGTATGATGAGTATTTTAGATGAAATCAAATCTGAACTAGAATGATACTGAAGAATGGTTAAAGCTTTGTTTTGGTAAAATTAAATAAGATTTGGATCTGGTTAATGAAATAGTAAATATTTCTATAGATCCAAGCAAAATCATTTATCATTTTATTGGTAGATTCACTAGATTATGATAAAATATCCCTTGTGAGGTTAGACCTACAAAAAGATTATCTGGACTATATTTTGTAATGCTTTAATTTTAGAGTATAAAATGGATTTAGAATATAAGGATATTATAAATTATGATGCAGCTATAAATTTTTATAGTGAGTATTAAAAGAAGTTAAAACATGTCAACTTTAATGATAAAACTACAACAGGTTTGAATTCTAATAATGTAAATTTTTAAAAAGACATTCATAGTTTTAGTAATGAGTTAGTCATTGTTAAAAGGCATTTGGATGATAAACCATATTTTTTAGGTAAATTTTCTTCTCTTAAAAAAGGTAAAACTAAAAAAAAAGGTTCATTATTATAATGTTTGTGAATTAGATAATGATTGCAGCATGTGTATAGCTATGTACAAATTTAAAATATATATTCAAAGAAAAGATAGTGTATCGATTGACCTTGTAGACAATATAAATATGTGTGGGTATGAAGATTTTTTAGATGAAATCAAATCTAAAAATACTTATACTGTTAATACAAGGTAAAAGGATTGTTCTAATAAAAAAACATAACACAACTAACAATCAATCTTCTTCTAGATTTTTTGATAAAGGTAAAGGTATTCAAAATAATGCTTCATCTGATCATGCTAAAATTAGTTTCCAACAAAATAATCATTTATCAACTAGATTTAATAATCCTTAGTACCCTCTTTATAAGCCAAAAAATTATATACATATACGTCATCTATAGGCAAGAATTTATAATATAATTGATGATTTGGATACTATAAAAATAGGATTTTCATTATTACAAGTAGTTGGTTTATCAAAATAGCTTGATAATATAAATGATGTCATTAAGAATCCAAATTCTAAATATGTACTAGGATTTTAAGAAGAAATTAAAAATAATGAACAATCATAATCTACTATTTTTTCTCAAATATATGATCTTCTTGTAGATTACATACCACATTTTTATTTAGCTATTACAATTATAGGTAAGGTCATACATAATTGTATTCTAGATATTGGTGCATCAAAGAATATAATTCTAAAATTTAGTTATGACCAATTGGGTATTTCTTATGAAACAGATAATAGGAAAATTACAAGTTTTGATTCGTGACAAATAAAAAGTTATGGTAAGTTTTGTGATCTTATTATTAAGATTGCATGAGATGAAAGAATTAGGCATATGACTAACGCTCAAATTTTAGATATTTCTAGTAATTACAATATGCTTCTAAGACGAGATTGGTCAAAGGTAACTGGTACTTTTATATAAAAAAATGTAATTTGGGTTCTGATAGGAAATGCGATTGTTTTTATATGAAGAGAGGATTGGTTTAGTATTCCTATTGATTCTTTACCTCCCATTGTTGCTTATGTAGAAACAAGAATTAATACGTATGAGTTTTTGACTCTAGATCAACTTGATCAACAAAAAGATAACACCTTTTGTAGGAATGATTTATGGCATTTATATTTTTATGGAGCTTGTTCACAAGTTGGTAGTGGTGCTAGAATTTGTCTATTTTCTCTTTTAGACAAAATGCATTGGTATGCTTACAAATTATCTTTTGATACTACTAATAACACAATAGAATTTGAAGCTTTATGCTTAGGTTTATAAAAGGTCATTGAATTAAAAGTTAAACAATTAGAAGTCTTTGGTGATTCCAATTTGATTGTTAGACAAGTAAGGAAAGTTTATAAAATAAATCAAACTCATCTTCATCTATATACTCAAAAATTTTGGACCTTAATTGAAAATTTTAAAGCTTTTAACATTACCCATATACTTAGGGAATTTAATATTTGAGCTGATAAGCTCGATATTTTTGCTTTTAATCTAAATTTAATTGAATTTGAGCTATTATCAATTTTTCATTTGCATAATTTTTCAAACTTAAAATTCCTAATTTAAATGAAAATTAACATATTTTTAGCTATGACAAGCATATTGATTCTTTTATTATGGATGTGTATTTTGGTTATGATGATTATGTGTTGAACTGTGGAGATTATTTATAGCTAAGTACTAATAAGTTACATGCTAGTTTGGTGAGTTTAAAATCAATGTTTATTCCAAATGATCAGCCTAGGATTTCATATTCTGAGGAACCTTTGCAAAGAATAATTTGAGAAACTATTCCAATTAATCTTGGAAATGATGAAAATCCTAAGTTTGTTTATATAAGGAATAAAATGAATACCTAATGAAAAGTTAAAGTTCTTTGAGTTGTTAGAATAATTTATTGATATTTTTGCCTAGACATATATGGACCTTAAATGTATGCTACAAATTATATTAGACATGATATTCTTATAAAACCTAGTATTAAAACTATTAGGTAGAAAATAAGAAGAATAAGACATTTTATATAAGACCACCAACAAATATTTTGATAAGATGCTTGATGGTGGTGTCATTTATCATATAAAATACTCAGATTGGGTAGATAATTTAGTACTTGTACATAAAAATAATGATGATATAAGACTATGTGTAGACTTTAGAGATTTAAACAAGGCTAGTGTAAAATATAATTTTCCTCTTTCAAGTATTGATCAAATCTTCCAACAAGTTGCATGATCTAAAATTATCTCTTTACTTGATGGATTTTATGGTTACAATCAAATATTTATCAATCCAGATGATAGACATAAGACAACTTTCACTTCTTGAACAATGACTTTTACTTTCAACAAAATGCTTTTTGGTCTCATGAATGCAGGTGCTAGTTTCTAGAGAGTCATGTATGTAGCTTTTGATGATTTAATTAGCATAGTCATTCAATTTTTTTTAGATGACCTTACAGTGCATTCCATAAAAGAGAAAGAAATATTTAGATCATCTTCATGAAGTTTTTATATGATGTAAAAAATATGGTATTTATGTAAACCCTAATAAATGTCTTCAATGTCATTGAAGGCAAATCATTAAGACATATTATTTCTAAAGATGGTATTTTAATAGATACTAAATATATTAAAGTAATTAAAGATATTCTCCCACCAAAGATCAATCTAGTCTTAGATCTTTTTTTGGAAAAATGAAATTTGTGCATAAATTCATATCAAATTTTACTAATAAATCTAATCTATTATAGGGCTTGTTGAAAACAAATCAATCATTTGTGTGGGATTCAGGTGCATATTCTACCTTTAATGATGCTAAAAGTGTCATTGTAAGTGCACCTATAATTTTTAAACCTGATTTAATCAAACCCTTCATTATTTACATAGATGCAACTGATAAAGCCATAGGTGTTGTGATTACTTAATGTGATGAAAAAAATGATGAAAAGCCTATTAGATATATGAGTCAAATTTTTAAAGATATAAAAAATAGGTATTCCTTTATCGAATTTTTTAAATCTTTAGTTTCTTTATTGAGCAAATTTGTTTTATTCATTGAAAATAAGGTTTTAGTAATATCTAATGTACCTATTCTATCTTATTTTTTGAAACAACCAAATATTCAAGGAAGGTTAACGAAATGGATTTTGAGAATCCAAGAGCTTGATCTTGAATTTAAAACATCCAAAAATAAAAAGAAAATGATTTGGAAAAACATTTAGATGAGAATGTTTCTTCTAGCATAAATGTTTTGGTCTTATCCATAGATGATTCCTTGAATGCTAAACCTCATTTTTAGTCCATGAAAGTTGATGATTTTTTTATTTTTTTTAAATTTGGACATGAAATGAGTGATTGGGATTGTCTTTTGATTTAAGATTATTGGTATCATGACTTAATTTATTAATTTTAAAATCAGGCCTATCCTAATAGGTTAGGCATAAGACAAATAAAATCTTTGATATTTCAGGCTTAAAATTTTGTTTAGTTAGATTTTTTCTATTTTATAGAAATAAAGATGGTGTATTATTAAGACCCCTAACTCATGATCAAAACTAAAAGGTTATTAGATGATGTCATGAAGGAAGTTATGGTGGTTATTATGTAGTAAAAAATATAACTTATAAAATTTTATGTGTAGTTTATTATTAGCCTATGTTGTTTCAAGATGCTTACAAGTTGTTGTGTACATGCATGTCATTTCAATTATTTATTGGCAGGGATAGATTATCAACAATACCCTTAAATCTTGTAATTCTTGAGAAACCATTTACCAAACGGGGAATTGATTTTATTTATGATACTTATCCACCTTCTTCTATTAGACATCAATATATTCTTACTATAGATTATTGTATGAAGTGGTCTGAGGCTAAAGCACTTAAGATCTCTATTATATCTGAAGTCATTTCATTCTTTAAAAATTAAAGTTTATCTAGATTTGGTGTTCCATATGAAATTATTTCAAATAATGTTCCTCAATTTATTTGTAATCAATATTTAAAGTTTTTAGGATGTTAATATATTATTTTAAGTCATTCCTCAAAGTATTGTCCTCAATAAAATGGATAGGCTAAATCAACAACTAAAAATTTGATATTTATTATGAAGAAAATAGTATATGAGAATAAAAAAATTAACATATTAAGTTTTTTGAAGTATTATGGGCTGATCGTACTATTGTTAAAGTAGATATAGGTTATTCTCCATTCATGTTGGCTTATGGATTTGAAGTAACATTGTTGATTGAACTTCAAATTTCTTTTGCCTATAATGCTTTAAAATATTTATTAGGAGATACTAATTTAATTATTGCATTCCAAAAATTAGATGATTTGATAGCCTTAGATGAAACTAAAATTATTGCATTCCAAAAATTGGGAAAGGTTAACAAAAAATTAATGTTTTTTTTTTGACAAAAAGATATCCGATAAATTTTTTAAAGTAGGTGATCTTATCCTTTATTGGGATAAAAAACACAAAGATTTATGTAAACACCATAAATTTGATTCTCTTTGTTTGGGTCCATATAAAATTATGACCATACTTAGGAAAAATTCTTTTCATTTGAAAGATATGCATGAAAATTAGATGCACTATTAAATCAATGGACATCATTTGAATTTATTCTATCAGTATCTCTTTCTTATTTTATTTTTCATTTATTTATTTATCTTATTTTTATCTTGTGTCATATACCATTTGTTTTTGTTTTTTTTGAATGGATCAATATTGGTAACACTGGTGGAGTATTAATTATGATGAGGGTAAAGTACATGAAAGTTGTCATATCACTATAAGTATATCAATTATGTTAAGATATTTTGCATGATAAAGTTCAGAGTTTTTCTCTATAAATAAACATGAAATAGCTATAAATGAGTTGAAAGTTTTATTGATTTTTAGAATTTGTATTTGAGACTTTTTGTATTTGATTGTATATCAAACCCAAATTTCCTTGTATAATTTATCCTATTCTCCATGCCAAGCTAACTGAATATTTCCTCCCTTAACAATCATCATTATTAAAGAGGTTCATGTATAGCTGTATGAGAAACAATTGAACCTAGATCACATTCTCAGGTGATTTGTCTTTCAAATAGGTAATTTATTATTGCTATTCCATTTCATTCCTAAAATTAGATAACAAGGTCACCAATGTTATGCCTATTTTTGGCACCCTCTTTTAATTTTTTTTTTTTGGGTTACTCATATAGTTTATCATATTGATGACTAGTGTTGTAACATTTAAAACTGCTTCTGGGGGTCCTAGTCAATTACTTCATTTAATGAAACAATAACTCTCTAACATTAAGAAGTAGTTTTGAAAGCACAAGATTTAAATATTAAATTCATTTAGTATTTATATATTAAAAAATATAGAATTACAGTCATTTTTGGTTTTAATAATGGCAATTGTGAACCTCATTTTGTCTATTTTCAAGTTATAGATAAGTGCGATTTTGATTAATTCATTCGGTAAAATGAGATTATTTGATTACATTGATTGCTTTCAATCAAAAAAATTGGTACAAATATATCTACAAAATCATTGTATGATTTTCCAAGTTTCTGATATCTATTTAACATATTTCTTAACTCATATTCAATGTAGTTTTCAAATGGAAGTCATGTTTTAAGTTTTTATAATGTTGTATTTGATTAAAACATGTTTTCATCTAGCATTACATAAGTTCACATATTTATGCCTTGACTTAGTGTCTAGATTGAATGCTAAAACAAAGGTTATAGCTACAATATAAGTTGGATTTGAGGTATAACAAGGAATTTGAAAGGATCAATTCTATCATTATGGTGGCATATTAAATCACATTGGATAGTATGAAATTGTTTGCAATATTAATATATATTTTAATGCCTTGAATGCCTAAGTTTAAAATTCTAGTTTGAAGGGTCAAGTTAAAATTGATCATTGTGTATATTATTAACTTGATGACTCAAGTTTTTATAGAGTTGTTTAACTACATATTAAATCATGGTTCAAAGTTAATTTTAATCCAACCAAAGTTAACTGGTGGTACCATCGTATATGTTTTTAGTGTGTGAGTGAATGCATGATTGATGTGGATTTTAGGGTGAATATTTGTTGGGATATGTTACCTACTTGAATATTATATTACATGTAAGTTATAAATACTTATATTAGTTTATGAGTAATTGGTAGGATAGTTGGAGACAATTTAAGTGATAGTTAATTTGGTAGTAATGGTGTATGTTTGATGGAGCCACTAAATTAATCAATGATAGCATAAATATAAAATGAGATTTGAACATGCATATTCAAGTGATTAATTCACTTACATTCCATACTAAATTTGGTTAATCACATTTGGTAGTCATTTTGCAAATTTCAACAACAAAAGCAAAGCTCTGTAGACCGAATAAGGAAAAGGAAAAACATTGAGAATATAATTTTATACATTTGGTTCATTCATAGGTAGGTATGTTGATTATCTTTGTATTGGTATTTATCACACAAAGATAATAGTTTATTTTAATCTCATGGGAATGTCAAGTATACATTTTTCTATTTATTTTCATGGCAGTAGTTTAGGATTTTTGAAGTCTAAAAGTGTCTAACTTGTTTTCAAAAAATTTAAATGGTTTTAAGACTTTAAGGTGTGCACATAGAGGTTTATTTTTTGGAAATCATTTAAGTCTTTAAGATTTGGTTTCTATGTATATAATTTCCATACAGTTTCTAGTGCTTGATATTTATTACATGCATTATGAAAAAAAGTTGTGAGAGATTGATACCTGGGTTTGTTCGTAATATGATATAGTCTCGTTTGGGGCTAGTTTTTGGTTTTTATAAATTTATACATGTAGAATATTGTTATACTTAGATTATTTAGAGTTATAGATTTCTAGGTATTAAATATTTAAAGTCAATTTTTTGAAATATTTATTTGTTATGGAATGTGAAGTGGGTTGATTATTTCATTTGCATATGTATTCTATAAATGTATGACATAAGTCATTGACCCTGATGAACATTTTTATTTTTGAAACTCAAGGTTATAATCATATTTGTTCATGGTGTTAAAATAAAATTTTGCATGATCAGATTAAGATTATTTATTTGCATGTAGTCTTTTTGTATTAATAGATGCAAATCGAGCAAGTTTGAAAGAATGGGTTTGATTATGAAGATTGGGTTTATTCACACTTAGAAGTTATAAGTTGTTCCATATGAAGTTATTTATGATTTTATCAATTTGTTTACCAAAAAATGGTTTTAGGGTTGAAAACAAGTTATGTATATATATTTAATGGTTGATGATATTATCAAAAAGTCTTCTTGTTTCGACAAAATTGAGGTTCGGGTTTAATATAGTGATTTATAGGCCTTGCATGAAATTATGTTTGAACATTTTGATGAGATATGTTTATAGAGATTTTGGTAGAGAATCTATTATAAATCCTTGAAGATATAATAATTTTGATAGCATGGATATCATGGATTACATTTGAATGTTTTGAATTTGATGATGAGAAAATATAGATATATTTTTTAAAGACATCTCAAAATTTTGTTTTGACAAGTTATTTCAAATACAGAGTTGAGATTTGTAGTAATAATGATGATATTTTCTATTTCAGAAGATTGTTTGAATTCATGTTGAAAGTAAATTTATACATGGTTTGGATATTGAATACATTTTTATGTATTAATTTTTAAACAGATGCAAAGTAATAGTTTGATTTTTTCATTATAGTTAAATATTTTGATAGTGTGATTATAATCAGGAACACAATTAGATTTGTAAGTTTTTATTTATAGATAGAAAAGTTTTAGAAATAGGGATATATGGTTTTATTCAAAATGCAAAATATCAATCTCCTTTATTGAATTTTTTAATATGGTTCTACTGTCAGGAAATCAGGGAACAACAAACATGCTCTGACTCCACTGGTTAGGATCTTGCTCCTCAGATAGAGCACAGTATGATTACCAAATATATAAGCAATTGAATATGCGGAAATAACCAGAAACACAAGTAACTAGAATTCACCAATAGCACAGAATATGAGAGACAATACACTATCTTGTATTAACACTAACAGAAAAGAATACATCAAAGAGCCGCCACACTCTTTCACCTTACAGAGATTCGCCACACCTCAAGTGTACAGTAATTCTTCTCACACACACTCTCCTACACAAAAACGGTCCCAACAACCAACTCACACACAGAATTGGTGTTCACCTCACCCACCAGTCAGTAATAACCCTGCCGGTACATCAAGCACTCTATAGCACTTCAAGCTGATCTCTCATGAACCTGCAACCTACAATTCAAAGACCAAGCTTACATGTAGATCACACAATGAGCTTGCAACAACCTGCAACTCATAGATCTTACAACTAGAAGGAACTCTTCCTTTCTATCTCATGCCTTATACAATACATGCCAATGGGTCTATAAATAGATCCCTAACTCAAACAATAACTAAGACTCTTAATTTGGACAATTATCCTCGCAGCCCAAGACTCTGGGTGGTCTTGACATGCAAACTCATAGTTCACTTAACTAACTGTCCGTGAAACGAACACTTCGGGAACACACAGGTGACCGACGTCGGTCCCTGCTGGTCTGGTTCTGCCGACTTCGGCCGACTCCCTGCCGTCGCCGGTTGCCTTCTGCACTGGATCCTGCCGACGTCGGTCATGCTGCCGACGCCGGTTCCTGTAGAACTCAGCAACCATTATTCCTCAGTTTGCAAAGGTTGAAGCTTTTAGCTCCACACCCTAACATCTACAAGGAATTCTTTCAATCACTATAGAGCTAAATTGGTGATAGTTTATTGAAACATTAATGTATTTAGATTTTGCATTGATATCTTTAGGGTTTAAGGTATAATCAATTTATTGATGCATTTTAATATTTAAATATATAATGTCAGGTTGGAATCCTCTATGTTATCATCATTTAAATGAGAACAATTGGAGACATGATTGTGATTGGCATAGAAGGAGACTGCTCCACAAAGACATGTTCCCAAGGGTCAAAATTTTTAGGGTATAAGGCTTGTTAGGAATTTATCTAGAACCTTTAACTATGGTATATTCATGTATATACACTTTGATGCTTATAATCCTACCTTTTGGAATGTGATGAAATCTTTGCTTTACAATCTTGCTAATACTTGAAGAATAGAGGTTAGAGAGGTCCTCCTTGGAGAGATTGTTCTCACAAATGAGGAACTCCAAGTAGTTATTATCAACACATGCATACTACAATATAATATAAACCTAACTATTTTCCTCATAATTAGCTTAAGCATATATCATATACTCTTTAAAGTGAGCTTCAATTGATGACAAAGCTACACCCATGCTCCATTGTGCCACTAAATACTAAATCTCCTTCACTCAAGCCAATAGTTGAGCTTATAAGGTTTTCAAAGTTAAGTCTTGATAAATGTCCATCTTATTCAATTTAACAAGAAAAGGAAATTTCTTCAAGGGGTAAAAATCTTGAGATTAATCCTTTAGCTTCAGAATCACCTATGATAACAAGGATGGTGAATAAGGTAAAGTTGAAAGTTGATGATGAAGATAGTGAATTGGGTACCAAACTAGTTAAGTTTCGTACTACCATGAACTTAACTAGGTATGTGATGGATAAAGGATATATTTTGATTGAGATGTTGACTGATACAGATGATGAGTGGATGGATGATTGAATCTATTTGCTAATACTTGATACTTTAATATTCTGTTGATGATACTTTGATATTTTGACTATGGTTATTATATATTTTGATACATAATAGTAATTTACACTTATGCAATATGATTATTTTAAGTATATATTTACTGAATTAAAATGTTTAAATACATATGAAAGTAATGTTTATTGTATTGTATTTAATTTAATTGCTTGTCATTATGTTTATTTGACATATTGGTCCCCACCCATTTAGAGATTATTTTTGGTCTATTATTATTTAATTTTGATTTTAAGACTTAACTAAATTCTTAAACTTAAATCCAAGTTATAAAAACTAATTAATTAATTTTCTTAAAGTCAATTAAAGTTAACAAATAACTAACTAAAGTTAGTTATAACTTATTTGTCAACCATCTCTTAGGGAGATTGTTTTAAAAGGAGATCAAAGTTACATTAGAAGGGGACACACATTACACATGTATTATTGAATACTCTAAATAGCTTCAAATTTCATTTATTATTCTCTTTTATTATACATCTTTGAGATGATACAACTTTCACATATAAATCAATGATATATTATTTGATAGTTAAGTAACACACTTAATCAATGAAGGTATATCTAGGTTTCTTGTTTAGTTTATAAATAAATTATCTAAAGTTTATTAGGTCTAATATATTATAATTATTATAGATATGCAATCATATGGGCATAATCCAAAGTACATGACTTGAATAATAATGATTACATCATTGTGTGTGACACTTTTTTGATCCATTCAAACTGTAATAGTTGTCATTTTCAAATATATTTTGTACTTGAGGCTATTTATAAATAAAATATCATATTTTATTTCTACTAAGATGACTCTTTTAAAGACTCACAATTTGTTTTGATTTTTATTAGTTAGTTTGGGATAGTTTCTACATTCATCTAGGTTTTAGATTTTTTGTTTACTTAGTTTATTTTGTTTGTTATATTTCATTAGGATTTGAGTTCATTTAATTCTAATGTTTTTAATTGAATAATATCTCTTTTGAATTATTCTATTTAATTTATTTCTCTTTATTTACTTTGTTTACGTTGTAGGTTAAGTTTATATCTAAGTTATTATTCATTTATCTCTTTTAAGTTTTTAATCTAGAATCTTTATTTCATTTAGATTAAATAATCTTTTAGTTGTTTGTCTATTTTATTTTAGATTTTATTAAGTAAAATATTAATCTCTATTGTTTTAACTTATTAGACTATTGTTCTAAGTATTAATTTCTATTTGATTTCATTTATTTTAGTTTTTGATTACTTTCCGTTTACTTTGTTGAGTTTATCTTCTTGTTTAAAATAGTTTTATTTCTCTTTTAATTAGTTCTAATTATTTTTTTATGTTAGTCTTTATTTCAATTTCATTATTTGGTTTTCAGTTTTATATGTTTTACTTATCTTTGGGTTCTTTTAATTTCTTTTCCTTGGATTTATTTTGAACACAACAAAGATATCCAAAGATTATTGACAAATTGATAAAATAAAAATATTAAGGATCAAATATCTTTCCTTCAAGAGGTTTTCTCATCCATAAAATTTTTCTATTAGATAGGTTATATTATATAATCAAATATGATTCCTACATTTGATTCAAATATTTTTTAATTTTTGAAATTATAATGATGTATAGTTCATTGTTTAACTTAGTTTTTTTCAAAACATTAAAAAAAACCCCTTTCACATTTATAATATCTTTGAGACCTATTAGATCATTACTATTAGAATGGTAGGTTCCACCTTAACCTTGATGATAGGCAAAAGGGTTGATTCATTATCGTGACAATTTTGATCATCAACAAAATATTTCCAAGCTTCAATTAATGTAATAACCAACACAAATTCTCAATCTAAATATCCTCCAAGAAAAATGGGATTAGTCAAATAAGATATTCAAACTCCTTCACACCCACCCTGATGGTATCAAAAATGAATAAATTACTATCTCCATCTAAACCTTTCATCTATATGAATATTGCTACCCCATCATGGTATGATCCTAATAAATTTAATTGTTTCCATGTTGACATTGGTCCTTCTCATGAGACATGTTGTGAACTTATAAAATTTTCAATTTATTTCATGTTATGAGATGCATTTGATCATGATGATATGATCAAACTATGTCATCCCAATTATCTCAAAACTTCTCAAAAGAGGAACTTTGCCAAATCTACTACCCAAAAATCTCAAAAAACTTCTTCTAATCACAATGCACAAAAATCTAATGAAAATATTTGTTGTATTGATTCTGATCTTGATCAATATTATACTAATTCTCAATATGTGAACATGGATAAAGTCAATTATTGTCATAAGTCTACTTGTAAAGACCTCTATACCAAACCTAATATGTTATCTACCAAAGACTAACTTCTTAATGATACTACAAATTCTAAGCTCTCATCTTCAGAACTAACCACTAGTGATGATCCACCTCCACCAATGGAACCTCAAATAATTCCAAAAAACACCCTGCCTAATTAAATTAAGCCTCGTGCTCACTATTCTTATAAACCTCATTATAACTTCTTAGATGAACTTAATTCTATGCGTTGTAAAATTCTTCTTATGGAGTTAGTAAGAACTTATCCTTATCATCATAAGTTTCTTACGTAATAACTACATGACATTGAATGATTTTTATCTAATGAGTTTGAGTTTCCTCCTAATGTTCCTTAAACTAAAAAGGTGTATGCCATCGAAAGCAAATACTCTACCAAACCCTCCATATGATTTCTTGAAGATGATATGATCAATGATAAATTTTTCTTTTGATCTGATGATCCACCTCTTTTATCAAAAATAGAATTGATAATAATTTAATTCAAAAATACTTACTTGATGAAATATTTGGAATCAATGTTACTTCTCTTCAATTCATTGAAAAAATTAGATATTTCAAAGAAAATCTCAAATAAACCTGAATCACATGTGATGGATTTGATAAAACCAATAAAAAACTACTTGGTTGAATTTAAATCCCTATTACTATTGGACCCAAGACAATCCACACCAAGCTCATGGTTCTTGATCTTCTTTTATCTTAAAACATGCTCTTAAGTCATCCACATAATCATCATATGAGAACTATTTCATCTTTTAGTATCCAGTGCATCAAATTCATACATAATGGGAAATATTAAAAACATGAAGTTGATCCAAATCCTTGGAGAATCAAACTTCCAAATCCCAAATATCAATATTCCACCCCTATTATTACTTAGATTAATATCCCTCTTTTTCATGTGTTTGTTAATATGCATTCAGATCTACCTGTAACTCTTGCATATTTATATGATTACAAACCTAATGCATTAAAAAACATTTGTAATTCCACTCGATTACATGCATATATCATGGAATGGATCCCTCCTTCTCTCCTTCCATTAGATCAAAAAATTCCCTTAGTGTATTATACTACTAGCAGTCCTCCCCCATCCAATTTACATGAAACCTCTTATACAAATGATGATTTTACTTGCAATGAATATGGGGTGTCCAAACTATTTCAAGATCATTTCACCATGCCCCCTCATACTTTTATTAACATGGAAATCTCCACTATAGATCCTCCTAATAAAATAAATACATGTGTTATATCTCCATCTTACGATGATACTTACATTATGACTCAAGATTAGTCATGAGATTTAGATGTCCTACATTATCAAAAGACATTAGCAAAAATGCATGCCTTCAATCATGATTTTCATGTAATTCAAATATCCTCTGATAGTGAATAAAAAATTAAAGGTTGTATACAACCTATCAATGCATATTTTATATTTACTCCATGGGTTGTATAATAAATCAACCAATCTGATACAATCCAATTTCCTGACTGCATTGATCAGATCAAGTTAGTGCATCAATATTTATTACCTCCAATAGATCATACCAATTAAACCAATCCTATAATGATTTATCTTAATTATATCACCACTATTGATAGTGATTCTCCTAATATATTGATACCAAATTCTATTTAACCACATTTTACCTCTACTTCTAAAATTACCTTAGATGCACAAGCTACATCTATTCAACAAATACATTTAGAGTTCGATAATCACAGAAATCAAATTTTGGATATTGAATCTAATGTTGATTATTATGAAACTTTACCCACACTCCTTAATGATGAATCTATTTTATAACTAATCCATTCTCTTGAACCTCAACTTCCATGCCAACATCATAAAGTCAATCATTTTTAGAAAAAAGGATCCTTGTTTTAACATTTTTGTTGCTAGTGTCAATCCTAAAACACATCCTATTTCCATGATTTTTCTTTCTCCATATCATTTCTAAGATATAAACACTATTCTTATTGAAGAAATTATTTCCAATAATTATGGAGCCACTATTGTTCCATGACCTATTCTCACCTCCAAAGAACTTCATCCTAGTCAACATGATAGTTTTAGTCTATTTTTTGACAAATACTGTGAAGCTTTTCTGTGGTCATATGAAGATATGCCTAATATTGATCATATAATTATGGTCCATAATATCATTAATTATCTTGATGTAAAACACTTGCATCAAAATAAATGTAAATTTCCTCTTGAGATTTCTACCCTTATGTCATAAAGAGATCATCAAGCTTTTAGATGCCGAATTCATCAAACCTGTAGACTACTCTAAATGGGTACCCAGTATTTTTACTATGATTACAAATGTCACCATGGTTGTTTACATTTGTATATGATTTTTAAATATTAATTTAGTATGTCCCAAAGATAATTTTACTTTACCATCAATCGATGCCATTGTTGATCCACTACTGGATACAAAATGTTCTCTCCCATGAATGATTTCTTGGGATATAATCAAAATCATATCGGTCCCAAGTATAAACATAAAACCACGTTAACCATTGAATGGGGGAAATTTTTCTATGTTAAAATTCCCTTTGGTATTAAAAATGTTGATGCCACTTATAAACATGAAATAACCCATATATTTGATGATCTCATTTATAAAATAGTCAAAACTTATATAGATGATATTATCACTAAATCTAAGCATCATGAAAATCATCTTCATGATGTCACTATCATTTTTTTATCGACTTATCAAATACAAATTTAGACTTAATCCTTGCATATGCATTTTTGGTGTCATCTTAGAAAAAATCTTAATATTCTTAGTCTCTTTACTCAGTATTAATGTAGATCCTACTAAAATCAAATCCATTATTAACATGCATATTCCTCATTCCATTTAAGACATATGAACATGCCTTGGTAAACTTGGGGAAATTAAATTATTTGATCTTGATATGCCTTACCATATCTATTCAGTTAACTCCCTTCTCAAGAAAGATATTTCTTTTGAATAAACTTATTCATGTCAAAAATCATTTGACAACATGAAAGAATCATTACTGCATCCAACCACTCTTAGACCACCTTCCAATGATCATCTTCTCATATTGTACACTTCCTCTACCCCCATATTAGTTGGGGAAATTCTTACCCAACAAGAATTAAAAGGTCATGAATATGCCATATATTATATTAGTTGTGCTTTTCTAAACTATGAGATATACTACACTAAATTCAAATGTATTGTCTTGCAATTTATTTTATAACAAGAAAAATTTGATTTAAATGCTTTATAAAACCACTTATGTCATTGTCCATTGTGACCCCCTTTTCCATTTTTATCCAAATATTTCTTACTTGACAATAGAATTGGAAAATGGATGTTCTCTTGATGGAATTTGATTTACAAATTATCACACAAATATCAGTTAAAGGATAAATAATTTTTAATTAACTTGTTATTGTTCCTATTCTAGCCACTGATAATCTTCAAGATAATATCCCTAATGAATAAATACTATAAAATGAAGATATTAATTAATATATTTCACTTAAATATTATTTTCAAAATTTTATAGCTGATCTCAAAGAAAATAATCTTGATAAACTAGACACTTTAATTTTTAAACCAAAAACCTAATTCATCATCGAATAATTATTGGAAGTTACAATTGATTTGCATGAAGATACTTGGACACTTAATTTTGATGGAACTAGATGTTTTCAAAGAGATAGGATAGGATGTGTCTTAGCTGATACCTATGTAAAAATCATACCTCTTACTTTTCAGTTAAAATTTAATGTTACTAATAACATGGTTGAGTATGAAGCTCTCATTGTATGTGTGCAAGCCATCATCAATTTATATATCCATTATGCACATGATTTAGGTGACTCACAACTCATTTATTATCAATTAAATGGTGAATATCAATGTAAAAGTTAAAATATTATCACATATCATCAAATTTCTACCACTCTTGTTAAAGAATTTAAATCCTTCACCATAAAAATAATTTCATGAGAGTGGAATGTTATAGTTGATTCATTTGCTTCTCTTTTTCATCCTCATCCAACCCTTCATGATTCAAAATTTATCATGAACATACACAAATCACCATCTTCATTACAAAATACAAACGATTCTCTTATAGGTCATATTGAGGTTATCATTACTCGATAGAGCTCATGGTTCAAGAATATCATTCAATTTATCAAACACCATACTTATCCTCCCAACACTAACTCTCATGAAAAGACTTGAATTTGAAATTAATCATATAAATATGTCTTATGTTATGATACTGTATACTAATAATGCTAAAGGCACTTTTCTTAGTTGTGTCACTTAAGAGGAAGTACCTTCTCTTCTTGAACAAGCACATGGGGGAATTTATGGCATTCATTGTAGCAGACATGCTACCACTCACAAAAACCTTCACATGGGATATTTGTGGCCCACACTCAAAAAATATGCTATCACATTTGATACCAAATGTAATCCCTATCAATTGCATAATGATCTTAGTCACTCTCTTATAGATGAACTTCAAACATTAGAGTCTCCTTGGAACTTTTCCATGTGGGCATTTGATCTCATTGTTAAAATACCTCGCTCTCAAGATGCTCAATCTCATTATTATGACCACTAAATATTTCATTAAATGGGTTGAATCTATGCCCTTTGTTAATGTTAAGGGTATCACTATATCTAAATTCATACTTAATCAAATCATTTGTCATTTTTTATTTCCCCACACCATTATTTATGACAATAATGGAAATTTTAAAAATAAAGATATGAAATAATTATGTGCTAATGTCAAAATCATACAAAAATTCTCTAAACCTTATTATCCTAAATGCAATGGATAACTAGAGGCCACTAAAAAAATTCTTAATAAAATCTTACAAAAGACAATTCAAGATTCTCATTCTGACTAACATCTCAAGCTTTATCCTACACTTTGGTATTGTCACACTAACATTCATATTGTTTTTGAGGCAACCCATTTTTATTTATTGTACAGCTTTGAATTTGTCATACTTATAAAATTTGAGTTACTTTCCTTAATTATTTTTATTTATGGAATCATTCTTGATGAAACACTTTGTGAAGCATGTCTCCATGCTTTAGAATTCCTTAATGAGTGACATATGGGTTATTTGTAGTATAACCACCAATATAAAGCTCAAATTGCCTAACAAAATTTGAGTTACTTTCCTTAATTATTTTTATTTATGGAATCATTCTTGATGAAACACTTTGTGAAGCATGTCTCCATGCTTTAGAATTCCTTAATGAGTGACATATGGGTTATTTGTAGTATAACCACCAATATAAAACTCAAATTGCCTAACAACATTAAAAAGGTTAAATTCCATACCTTCAATGTTGGTTATTTAACCCTTAAATCTATATTATACCCATGAAAAATAAGGCATGTACACCCAAAATTAGTGGGGTCTTTATTTTCTCAAAGACATTCTTCACCTTAGCACCTATCGATTACAAACTAACAAAGGGTGCATCTTCAAAGAGTTGACCAATGCTCAATTTTTGACAAAATATTTTGCTTAATTACATGTTATTTTTGTATTTCTCTTCTAGTATGATTTACTTACATTTTTGTACTTAGTCTTATATATACTCTATGTATACACATAATATTTTCAAACTTTATAAATTATTGATGTTTTCTCTCTTATAGGAACCCATCAAGTCTCAATATTTTGAGTGCATGCCTTAAAGGGTACATTAAAAAGGGATGGATAGACTATTGGTGATTCTTAGGATTTTTTTCCCCTATACCACCACTTTTTATCAATCCAACCTTCTCTTAGACACTTCCCTAAGCCTTATCTCCTCTCTTTCACCATCATCCAACCATTTATTGCCTTCATTATCCCCTTCCTACGCTTAAAACCATTTTTGTCATTTTAAGTTACACTATCAGCCCCATCAACCTTGTACTCAAATTGATAAAACTTACTTAAGGTCTAGGTTGGTTCTTGGCTGACCTAAACCAAGACCTAATTTTTTTAATCAATGGCAATACAAAGTCAATTGGGCTAACCTTATCAGCTAAACTTTCAAAAAGGTTTAGGGTTGAATTCAACTATATATAAACATTCATTTTTACATTTCTTAGAGAAAACAAGAGTTAATTATTCATTTTCACTTCCTTTCAATTTGATCTTCCACCATTCTACTTTAGGAGTTATAGCTTAGAGTCTAAACTTGGAGAAGAATATTGTCTTGTGGAAAAGTCTTGAATGCTTTAGCCTTTCTTAGTGATCCTTACAAACCATAACAACCTCTTGCAAAACCCCTTTGGCTAAGGGAGTTATTGAGTCTCGATGGGTTTATCTTAAGGTAATTATCTCTAACTTTACTCCTCTATTTGAGTAGATAGAAGTAGTATAAATAATGGATTTTGAATATATTGCTCTCATCATGCATTAGGGTTTTACCTATACATAACTTAATTAGGATTCTCTTATGCATGATTAATTTTATGTTTAATGAGCCTCATTTTATGCCATAAGATTTGGTGAGCACTAGATTAAAATTTTACTTTATTTATCATTTAATTTTATGAATATGAAAACATAAGACCTAGCTAGGGTTATTGCATAGTGTTGCTTAACTAGAGGATTTAGAACCCTTTCTAGTGATGTTATTATGGTAATATATCCCTTGGTTAGATATAGAGAATCCATATTGGTTATGACCCTAAATATCCAATGTATCAATAATTATAAGTGTAAGTAAGATTTATCTTCTCCAATCTAGGATAGATTAATAGATCATTTACAATTCCATTTACATATATTTTGGTGAACTTGATGTGAATCAAACCATTGTAAGTTTTATTTCAAACTCTTATTTTATCATATTATTATATTTTTATATATTTTTAGTAATATATTAAATGAGTCAGTTTACTTCTAACATTCTATGCATAGGTTGAACACACAGTCACTCTAAAATGACTATGTTTTGTTTGTGTAGCTCTTTGTCAAATATAAGTTATTGGATTGATTAGTTTTTTAATAGTATTATTTTTTAACTCTAGATTCTCATAGATAGTCAAAAAAATCAACTCTATCTATAATTATCTTCTTTTATCAAATAGGTCTACAAACATAGTTGAGCCAATTGACACTATTCGCAACTTATGTTTTAGTGCATAGGTTTTACAAACTTCATCAAACTAGTCGACCCCATTGGTAAATTTTGAATCAAAATTTGAACATCATAACATATGTTTTTAATATAAACATATTCAAGTCCATCAAGGTTCATCTCTCTCTCTCTCTCTCTCTCTCTCTGTCATTTCAATTTTCTTATTTTAGTACTAGTTTTCACAATTTTGCAGTCTGTAAAGTTACAACCCTACAACCAACTAGGTTGACCTGTTTAACATAATTCTATAGTTTGTCTTCCATTTAGAAGACATAGTCAACTTGTTAAATTGTGTTCTTATATATCTTACTTATTTAGAATAATGTTGACCTAGTTGACTCTATTCTATACTATTTACATATAGTGTCACTTAAACCAAATCTATACTCTTCTCAATCAAGGAATTAACCTATATTTTTTAGTAATTAATTCACATTTCCTTTTCAGTAACTTACATGATTGGAATAACAAACCTAGATTAAATAGTGGTTTTTAAAATTACCATTTTAGTCACACTATTTTTATCTTTTGCACACACCACCAAATCACTTTCAATAAAAAAACATTAAATGTTTGTCTTACTAAGGTCTACCTACTTGGATTTCATCACCAAGGGGAAAGCTAACTTGGTTTTATGACCAAGTATTAACATGTGGTTTATGGTATATATTGGAAAAACATTTGACACCATTATCATTGTAGTATTGTGAAGTGATGGGGTAGGACCCAATATCAAGCCAATATCATCATCAATAGAAAACCCTTTCAACCTAAACATCTTGAAACCAGCCTTAGATTACTTTCTAGTTCCTTATAAAAACCAATTTCCCATCACATTCAAATTAAATTTTATTATAACTTAATAACACTTAGGATGACCAATTAGTTAGCATTTAATTTCAAGTTATTGTTTTCTATTTGATCATTTTATGTTGTATTACAAAACTTTTATTGGCCAACATTGGTACAAGGTTTGCATTGTGTGTTCCAATTGGATCAACCACATTTATCCAATTGCTTGTGTGTTTAATTTCATTTTGCTTTAAAATTATCTTTAAAAACTTCCTCTATTTTATAAAACTATTATTTTTTTCGACACAATTTCTTACAAACTATTTATCCTGTCTTCTTATAGTACATAGTCAACCTATCCAACTATGTTTCCTTATATTATTGTTCATTCCCTTGTCTAAATAGTACATAATCAACTAGTCTGACTTTGTTTTCTTCTTTCTTGTCTTATTCTCTATTCAACAGTACATTGTCAACCCATATGATTGTGTATTCTCTTTAGTCTATTTTAATTTCATCCCTTACAACACGCAATCACCAACTCAATTGTGTCATCTTATTTTTCTATTATGTGAATTTACTTCACATACTTTGTGGACCCAGTCGACTCTATACCTATTAGCTAACATTTATCTCTATCTAGATGAATTTATACCTTTTCGTTCACTCTTTTTTCTAATCTCAAATCCTTTCACCAATCATCTTGAAATCCCCTATCAAAATCTTCATGGATAACCTGAATCCATTTAGACACTATATGGGGTACTCTTTTCTTCCTTTCATTACTTCCCAAGAGGATTCACATTCTTTGAGTACCTTTTCTCCTCCCTAATATTTATATGTCAACATGGTTCAAATCACTCCAAAAAATGATATTGGTCGATTGGATCCTTTTCATACCTATAAAGACAATTCCCATCTTCAAACATCTCACCATAATGTGGGGGAAATTGACACACACTTATCCAATAACCTCATAGGGAATCCACCACATAATAATCATCATCTTAACACCAATTTAGGGAATCTTACTACAAATACCAACCCACCAATTGATACCACTCAAATTCTTACACTCTTCTCCCTCAAAAAAATCAAAATTTTATTTCTCCACCTCTTAGAGATGCCACAGGGAATTTCATCCTCTAACATATCATGCATAATAAGATGTTTCAACACATCCAAAATGAGCCTTTATCCCCTTTCATTATTTCTATTGATATTGGTAATATATCTCCAACTATTAAATATGATGGGAATAAATACCTCGCATATTTTCTTAAGTCATTCAACAATATTTATAAGGAGTGGATCCAAACTAATACTTTCACCACAACTAAAGTTTAATTTAAAAATTTCACTGGTGATGTATTATAGTGGTACAACCAACTTTCCAAACATTTCATATGGTAACTAAAGGATTTAGTTAATCTTCTAGCTAAAGAGTTTCAACACAACGATCTTCTTGAGAATTACCTTAGCCATTTCATCAATGTTAAGCAATCTCCCACTGAATCAACTCATGATTTTATCAAATTATGGAAATATTTGGCCCACAAGGTTGATCATAACATGACTGATGCTAACTTGTTTAAAATATTTATAACAACATTAAATCCTTCACTTCAATACAAGGTTTAGAATTTTTCTCCCCAAATGTTAAATGAAGCCTTTGACCAAGCTAAGTGTTAAGACTTATTAATGAAATAGTTTAAACCCAATACTAAAATCATTAAAGGATATTTTCAACATCTAATTATGTGATAACTAGTAATCCTCATCAACCCAAACTAGAAGTATCCAAAGTTGATAATTCCTAACCTTCTCATAAACTATTAATTGTGTATCAAATGAAATAATTTTTAGCACCCTCTAAACCATTCACTTTCCTCATTAATCCCCCTAAATGGTATGAACCTAATCAATTGTTTTGGTTCCACACCAATATAGGTCATTCCCATGAAACATGTAGAGGGCTTAAAATTTTTTCTCTTTCCTTTATGCTTGGTGATTCATTCAATCATGATGCTATGATTCAAATCTGTCATCAAGATTACATTAATGCTTTTCAAAAGAAACAAGCTTACAAAGCTTCTTCTTCTCACAACCCCAAATATTTATCTCCATATAACCCTCAATAATCTGAAAAGGATATTTATGCAATTGATGTTGATCATGACCAATATTACATGAATTCCTAATATGTCAATGTGTTTAAGGTCAATTATTGATGTAAACCAACCCATAAAGATCTTGTCACCAAACTTAAGAAACCATATTTAGAAGAAAAAATACTCAAAGATACTACCACTACTCACTTATCTTTAGAAACCAATGAGGAACCATCTCTTCATTCTAAACTTCCAACCACTTCCCTTCCCCCTAAACCTATTTTACCTTCTAATCCTTGTGCTAGTTATTCTTCTTCCAAAACTCACTGAGACTTCTTGGAAAAACTCAACTCCATGCCTTGAAAAATTCTTATTATGGATTTATTTTTTACCTCTCCTTATCATCATAAGTTCCTCATGTAATAACTTTAAGAAATTGAATATCCATGTCCTTTAGAAGAGGAACCATCTTCTCATGAGCCTCAACCAACCGAAGTGCATACTATTGAATCTATTTGTTCTTCTTCAAAACCTTCCATAGAGTTTCTCAAATAAGACATGGTCAATTATGAGATACTCTTTTGAGCTGATGATCCACCCCTATTTATTAAAATATCCATTAATACCACCCTCATTCGTAAAGTACTAGTAGACAAAGGGTTTAGTACTAATGTGACATCTCTTTGGCTCATCCAACAACTTGGTTATCACAAAGATCATCTCAAGCAAAGTCACTTGAAATGTTGTGGATTTGATAAAAACTAATATAAAACCACTTGGTTGTATTTGTCTCCCTCTTAAAATTAGACCTAAGACTATACAAACAAATCTTATGGTCCTAGATTTAACCTTATCTTAAAACATACTCTTGGGATGCCCATGAACTCATCGAATGAGGGCCATTGCCTCTTATGGAAACCAATATATAATTTTTTTCACAATCATAAAAGGTATAAACATGAGGTCAATCCTAACCCGTGGAGTATTTAGCTTCCAAATACCAAATCTCAATATCAGATTCCCACCATTCCAAAGATTAATAGTGCCCCCTAACTCAAATTTGCCAACATGAATCCATATTTACATGTCACTCTTAATAATTTTGATGAAGATGAGCCCAATGACTTGAAAAATACTTTAAACACTACCAAGATACCTCCTTACATCTCAGAGTGGTTAACTCCCTCTTTATTACCTCGTGATCACACCATCCCTCTCATAGATGAGATCACTAATTTTCCCCCTTCATACAATGCTCAGGAAGTATCTTATACAAAATATGTCGTCACATGAAATGATTATCAAGTGGATAAATTATTTAAATATATTTTAATCATGGCTCCATGTAAATTCAATGATTTAGGCATCTCACCTTATGAAGTTCCTCATGAATCACAAATATGTATAATTTATCTAATTTATGATGATAACTACATCATGTCCCAAGCTCAATAATGAGACTTAGATGTTTAACATTATCAAAAAAATTTAGCTCAAATACATGATTTCAATCATGAAGTTCATACCATTTTAATAGATTTCAATTTAACACTTGAAGGTCATGTACCTCATGCTAATTATCCACTTCTCGATACCCCTTGGGTGATGGAACAAATATTACCCCTCACACCTCTATAACTTCTAGTATCTTCTATACCTCCTACTAAACCAATTATTCTCTCTGATCCTCTCCTTGTCACTAATGATAATGATAAATCAATTGAATTAGATCAACCTTCTTCTCTAGTTTCACCTACTCCTAAGATTACCCTAGATGCCAAGGCCATAGATGTATGCCAAGTACATTTTAAATATGACTGCCACAGTAACAAAATTATTGATATCAAAGTATATATGGAGTGTTATGGTCCTCTTCAAACTCTACCTAATGATGACTCCATTATTGAATTAATCCATGCCCAAGAACCTCAACTTCCTTGACAACATCATATACTCGAGAATTTAAAAAAAAAATCCCCTCATTTTAATAACTTCATCATGATTATTCATCCTAAAATAAATCCCATTTCCTCTTTTCCTAAAGTGCCATATCATTTCCAATATGGGAATGCTATGCTTATCGAGGAAACAACAAGAATTGAATATGGTACCCCATCATGCCCTCGACCTATAACAGTCTCTATAGAACTTAAACCAACTAAAAATGATAACTTTAGTTTATTATTTGATAAATATCATGATACTTTTACTTGGTCCTAAGAGGACATGCTTGGCATTGATACTCATATTTTGGTTCACAAAATCATCACCTATCTTGATGCCAAACCTATGTGGGAAAAATAGTGGAAATTCACCCCCAAAGTTTTCAATTTATGACATAAATAAATAATTAAACTTATCGATGCCAAATTTATCAAACCTATGGATTATTCAAAATGGGTCTCAAATATTATCCCCATTCAAAAAAATTACCATGGTCATTTGTATTTGCATTAATTTCTATAACCTCAATCTTACTTATCCTAAAGATAACTTCCCATTACCTTCCATAGATGCCATTATTGATTCCACTGCTATCTATGAAATGTTGTCCCTTATAGATGGGTTTTTAGGCTATAATTAAATTAACATTACCCCTAAATATCAACATAATAAATTTTCACCATGGAATGGGGCACGTATTGTTATGTTAAAATGCCCTTTGGCCTTAAAAATGTTAGAGCTACCTATCAGTGGGCTATGATCCACATTTTCCATGATGTTATACATAAGATTGTGGAAACTTATGTGGGTGATCTCATTGCCAAGTCTAAAAGACACAAAACTCATCTTTTAGATCTTGTTATCATATTTGATCAACTCATCAAATATAAAATTAGACTAAACCACTAAAAATGTGTCTTTGGTATCACATCTGATAAATTATTGGGTTCTTAGTTTCTCTTCATAGTATTGATGTCAATCCTGCTAAGATCAATGCTATTATCAACATTCCTATTCCTCATTTCATTCTATATATTTTCACTTACCTTGGTAAGATTGGGTTAATAAGATGATTTATCCCCAAAATGGATAATCACATCTATTCTATTAATTCCCTTCTAAAGAAAGGTAATGCTATTGAATGGATGGATTCTTGTCACAAAGTGTTTGAAAATATGCAAGAATACTTGCTTCATCCACTACCCTTCATCCACCTTATAATGATCATCCTTTAATATTATACACTTATTCCACACCCATATCAGTTAGGGAAATTATTGTCTAAAAAGATGATATTAGAATAGAGTATGCCATCTATTATATCAGTTGAGGTCTCATTGACTATGAAAATCATTATACAAAAGTAGAACATGATTGCCTCTCAATATATATTGTATCTATAAATCTTTGTCATTATATGCTTTATCAAACAACTTATTTATCATTCATTCTAATCCATTCCATCAATTCTTCTCTAAAGGCTTTCTCCATCGAGATATAGTTTACAAGTGGATGGTCCTTCTAATGGAATTTGATCTCCACATTATTATTCAAAAAGTTGTCAAAGGACAAATCATTATTGACCAACTTGTAGTAGCTCCCATACCTACTACCAATCACCTTCAAGATAATAACCCCAATGATAATATCCTCTATATTGAAGGTCTTATTCAGGATATATCTCTCAAATATTACTTCCATAATTACATTTTTTATCTCAAAGCTAGTAATCTAAAAGATTCCTCTATCCTTCTGATATTACTAAATCTAAATTAGTCATCAAAAAACTTTCCAAAATTAATGTTGATTTACATGAATATACTTGGACCCTTAATTTTGATGGCACCAAATGTATTTAAGGAGTTGGGGTAGGTTATATACTCACTAGTCCTCTTGGTAAAATTATTCCTTTGAAATTTTGACTTACATTTGATGCTACTAAAAACATGGTGAAACATGAAGAGTTAATCTTAGGCATGAGAGTGGCACTTCATTTAGACATTACATATCTTCACACTTTGGGTGACTCCCAACTCATTTTTTGACATGATAATGATGATTATCAATGTAAAAACAAGAATATCATTGTTTATCATCAAATAACCACTACCCTTACTAAATAACTCACTTATTTTACCATCAATCCCATCCCTAAAGATCAAAATTCTATCTATGATTAACTTGCTTCTTTGGCATCTCTGTTTCATCTGCACTAAGTCTTACTAATTCTACCTTTTTTATTCAAATAATAAAGTCCCCATCTTCCATTTAACTAAAATATTCACTTATATGTCATATTGAGGTTATCACCATTCGAAAAAAAATTGGTACAAAGAAATCATTTAATTCCTTGAGCATCAAACCTATCCTTCAAACACAGATTCTTGTGAAAAAACTTGAATTCACAAATAAGCTTTCAAATATGTATTTTGATATAACTTCCTTTACTATCACAATTCTAAAGGTACCTTGATTTATTGTGTTATGAAAGAAGAGGTTCTTTCTCTCCTTTAAAAATAATATTGTGGCATTTTTGATGGTCAGTTTAGCAGACATGATATAGTACACAAATGCTTACATATGGGATACTTTTGGCCTAATATTGAAAAGGATGCCATCAAGTTTGCCAAAAATGTAGTCCTTGACAAATTCATGATGACCTCATCCATTTTCCACTAGCCAAGCTCTAAATTGTGGAACCTCCTTGGCCATTCTCAATGTGGAAATTAGATCTCATAGGAAAATTACTATATTAGAATATGGTCATGTCTTTATCATCATGTCTACCAAGTATTTTACTAAATGGGTTGAAGACATCACTATTATCAATGTCACTAGAAAAACCATTTATAAATTCATCCTCAATTAAATCATTTGTCATTTTGGAGTTCTTCATACTATCATTTCTAATAATGGTGGCATTTTTAAAAATAAAGATGTCAAACAACTCTATGCTAAATTCAAAATTAATCACAAATTTTCCACACCCTACCATCCCCAATGCAATGGCCAAGTTAAGGCTACTAAAAAAAATTTCAATAAGATCATCCAAAAAATAATCTGTGAAACTTGCACATATTGGCATCTCCATGTATATCCCATTATTTGGGCCTATCACACTAGCATACACACTACCATTGGGGAAACACCATTTTCACTAGTCTATAGTTTTGAGTCTGTCATCCCATTAGAAGTTAAGATTCCCTATCTTTGTATATCTCTTCATGGTATCATATCTAATGTATAATTACATGAATCTCATCTTTATGATCTTAATCTTCTTGATTAACACCATCTCTTTGCTTTATAACACAATCACCAATACAAGGATTGCATCACTAGTAAACATAGCAAAAAGGTTAAAGATTGTAATTTAAATGTTGGTTGTCTTGTCTTTAATTTGGATTACACAGATGAAAAATAATGAAAATATGCCCAAAAATGATAGGTCCCTTATTTATTAAAAGAAATACTTGGCCCTAACACCTATCACCTTCAAACTAATGAAGGCCATATTTTCAAAGATCCCACCAATACATAATTTTTAAAGAAGTATTTTGCTTAGATATTTACCTTATTATCATGGTTTCTATATACTATCCTACTAACACTTTTTTAGGATATCTACATTGGTCTCACCCTCTACTGTAGTTTACCTTTCCACAAATCTTAGACCATTATATTGGTCCTTTGATTTCTTTTTCTCATGAGTTAATTATGAAAGCATGTATAGGACCATGCCTTCCTCACCTATACCATATTTATCATTTATTTTCACATGATTAGTACACCCTCTTTGGTTTTTCTTTTATGAGTTTCAATTTAAGACCATGGATAGAACCATGCTTCCTCATAAAATCACCATCTTTAATTAATTTTATGCTATTTTTCTAGACTATTTAACAATGGTTACAAGTTTTTGATCCCTGTTCTTAGCTTTAGATTTTATTTCTTTTATAGATAAACCTTGCACAACAAACAATGTTAGCATATTTCCCTACACTTTTAACACTCTTATGATAAGGAATCACACTCGCCTATCATTGTATTCATTTTTCACCTTTGTCACCATTTTTTTGATTTGAAGTAATTCAAATTATTTCATGTTTCATTCCCCTTGATTTTATTTCCTTTCATTCCACTCTTAAAAAACCAAGGTCAAAGTAAAGATAACACTTTAATTTCACCTAAATTAACAAGAATCTTAGACATCATGCTATCTAAGTTCTCTTTCTTAGCAACCAAGTTCAAAGTATTCAAATGATAGTCATCTTTAGTACCCATGTTTGGTTCTCTGAATACATATGGAGGAGGAATAGAAAATTCATTAAAAGTTAAAATCTAAATCATTTGAAACAAAAGGTAGTACTCAAAAGGCAACATACAAATTTAGAAGTCAAAATCACACTAAAAGACATGATTAATAAGACATATCCTATCTCCAATCGAAGCTCAAACTTCATATTTGGCCTCATGATATCGCTGAGGTCCATTAAGGTGTAATAGTCTAGTAGACTAGAATAGGACAATTCAAAAAACTCTATGGTGTTACCTACTTTCATGTAACTACCCAATCTTCATAGTAGACCGAAGGCTCTGTAAGGGGTCCTGAAGAATGGAGAACACATTGTGGGAAAGTAGGTCCATTTTAATTTTCATGCATATAGCCTTCATGAGATGATATTCATACTTAATTTGGTGACCTAAGATTTTTATAGCTAGGATAAGTTCTTCAGAGTCCTTAATGTTTAAAAACCTCTTATTTTGACAAATCTAATTAAGTGTATTGACTTTGATAAAGACTTTCTCTACCTTGATTTTTCCTTCACTTTTTCCCTCCACTCCTTTCATTTTCCCCCTTAATAAGCAAGTGTGATTCTAAATATATTTTCCCACTTCTCTATTTACTCTTCTTCATATCTTACAACATGTTAGCACTACTTTACTTTTTATTTTTATTTATATTTAGAACAAAACACTATATTAGAACGACTATGGATTACTTATCGTTACACCATTGATTTACATATATAGAATTACCTTGGTTTATTTTACCATTTTACATTATTTTACCTCCATTTTTTTTAAACACCTACGTCTGTTTCTATTTTAATGTAATTTTTCCACTGTTGAGTGAAGTTAGCTTGTTACTTCTCACTCACCAATGTTGTTTTCCCTTTTATGCACTTTTCCTATTATTTATTAAGGATTGTTACTGCTCACTCATCAATGTTATTTTACTATTTTATTTCCCATCTTTGTTTAAATAAGGATTGTTACTACTTTTACATTGATGTTTGATTACCATTTTGACATGTATCATTGGTTTGACTTGGTGAGTTTGCCTTTTCTTACTTAAGGTTTAATTATTTGAGTTTTTTGGTCTTTAATAGCCTTGGCTTTTTGGTTACTTGATTTACTCTATTTTTGACTTGGTCATTTGATCCTAACTTAGAATTTATCACCCCAGCTTACCAAATTTCCAACTACATCTTGCCTACACCACATTAGTTATCTTGGCTTTCTTGCATTTGTTTATTTTTGCTCTTTAGTTTTGTATCTTTGGGTTTGTCCAAAGTAGTCTCTATACCCTCCATGATCAAAACTACAAACATAAAAGATAACCATATAATGATAAAGGTAAGTAAAGGTATCCATAAATTACTTTTAATTTTAGTTATTTCCCTTTTTATTCATTTAATTTCAGTTATTCTATGCTTTAAAATACTACAATTCATTTATCTACAACGTTGTGTGTTGCTATGTTCTTTTCTCAAAGCACCATCCTCTATTACACTTGAGTGACACATGATGAGCTTCAAGTAGAGAATATGTATACACATAATATTTTCAAACTTTATCAATTACTAATGATTTATCTCTTATAGGAACACATTGAGTCTCAATCTCTTTGAGTGCATGCCTTTAAGGTGCACTAGGAAAGGGGTGGGTAAACCATTGGTACTTCACAAGATTTTTTTCCCTTATACCTCCAATTTCTATCAATCTAACCTTATCTTACACACTTCCCTAATCCTTATCTCTTTTTTTCACCCTCCTTCAACCATTTACTACCTTCATTATACCCTTACCAATCTTAAAACCCTTTTTGATAGTTTACATTAAACTATCGACCATATAGACCTTGTACTCAAATTGATAAAACATATTTAGGGTCTAAGTCAGCCCCTGATCGACCTAAACCAAGACCTAATTTGTTTGTATTAATAGTGATATAAAGTCAATTTGGTTTACCCTATCAGTTAAACTTTTGAAAATGTTTAGGGTTAGATGTAGCTATATATACATATTCATTTTGCCATTTCTTAGAGACAACAAGAGTTAAGTATTCATTTGTGTTTATTTACAATTTGATCTTATTCCATTCTACTTAAAAGTTATAGCTTAAGGTATACAATTGGAGAAGAATATTGTATTATAGAAAAATCTTGGATTCTTTGGCCTTTCTTAATGATCCTTACAAACCACAACAATCTCTTACAAAGAAACTTTGGCCCAGGAAGAGATTGAGCCTTGATAGGTTCATCTTCAAGGTAAGCATCTCTAAATTTACTCCTCTATTTTAGTAGATAGAAGTAACATAAGTAATGCCTTTTAAATATATTTCTCTTTCCATGCATTAAAGTTTTACCTATACATAGCTTAATTAGGAAACTCTTATACATGTTTACTTTTATTTTTACTAACCCCCATTTTATTCCACAAGATTTGGTGAGCACTAGATTAAAATTTTGCATTATTTGTCATTTAATTTTGTGAATATGAAAGTAGAGGACCTAGATAGGGTTATTGAATAGTGTTACATGAATAAAGGATTTAAAACCCTCTCTAGTGATGTTATTGTGGTAAGATATCCCTTGGTCAAGTCTATAAAATCCATCTTGATCATGAACCTAGATATCTAATGTATCAATAATCAAAAGTGTAAGTAATATTTATCATCTTTGAGCTAATATTGATTAATAGATCAGTTGCATTTCCTTTTGAAAACACTCTGGACTTAACATTTATTATAGGTATTATTTAGACTTTCTATTATGTAGTGTGGCATCAATTTCACTTATTTATACACCTCAGGGTTGTATATTTACACATTAGCCTCTGTTCATAATCTTAGTCACTTTTACTATTCTTTGTCATTTTTACCACCATTTAGTTATTTAGTATTGTCATAATCGCTATTTTATCTATTATCACTTATTGACATAATTTTCACCTCTTGGTTTTTTAGTTTATGAGTTGCATTTTAATACTTTGGATAAGACTAAACCTTCCTCACAAATTTTCATTTCATAAATTGATTTTGTTTGTAACCTTAGCTATGTGTTTTCCATGGAAAATAGGGAAATGGTCAGGAGTTGTGTCTTAATCTTCTCAAATTCAATAATATTATTTTGATGTAACAACTCTAACAGTCTCTTATAATTTATTCATCCACATTCATCATTTCTCATGATGATGATTCATAACCACCTGACATTGTATCATCCTCATTAAAAACATTTTTTATGATTTAAAGTAGCTCAATCATTCCATGTTTATTTCCATCATCTTCCCTATTCCATCTCACTATGGGAAAACCAAAATCAGTTTTGATATCACACTCTTCTCTAACGTATAAGTATAGGAGTCTTAGACATCATACTCTCTAAGTTATTTTTCCTAGCGACTAAGTGTAAGTTATCTAGTGATAGTCATTTTTAGTTATTCTAAATCTATATGGACAAGGAATACACAAAATACATAAAAATTAAAATATAAACCATTAAAATAAATAAAAAATATTCAAATTAAAAAACACACCAAAATACATGATTATTATCAGGAACATATCCTATCCTAGTCGAATCTCAAACTCCAAATTTGGCCTCATGATAGAGACAAGGTCTATTGGGGTGTATTAAGATAGTAGATTGGGGTAGGAGCTCTCACCCTGAAGGTAAATTTCCCCATTTTAAGGGAAAAGTGTTATTATCTCCCATTTATGATCCTATTTTATCTTGGTTTTATATTATGGGAGTCTATTTCACATAATCTGTTGGTTGTTTATTTTTATCCCTCTCCTATTGGGAAAGGGAGGGGGCTTGGTTGTTTTTACTGTTATCATCTATTTATTTACCATGTACCAAACTATTGCCCCCTAGCCTATTTTGGGTTTGATGGTTTTATTGAGATGGGGATAAGGGTTTTAATTCAATAAAAATGAACTATTTTCTTCTTGTTTGGTGGACTTAAGGAAGGACTATTTGGTTAGGGAAAATTCATGCAGTATTTCCCCTTTTTCTTTGAATATGGTTGCTAGAGGAGACCTTTTTAGATCTCACACTACATGGTTGGAAGATAGAAGAGTCCACCATATTTTGTGTTTGGTTGGCCTAATATGCTTTTTTATTTTGAGTGATGCTCTAATTTTAGGTACCAAGAACTTGATGCTAACCATTGGGGATTGTGTTCTCTTGGTTCATCATGAAGAAGTCCCTCAAAAGATTGGTAAAATATCCACTGTGATGATCTATGTTATTTTCATGGCCAACATGAATGTTAGAATAATTTGTGGTAGTGTTACTATGAATATTTTAGACGAGTGTGTGGAGGATAGAGGAATCCACATTAGAGTTATCTTAATGATCGATGGTGGAATCCGTTTGACACTCTTGATCTATTATGCCATAACAATTGCCTTGATGTTTAGACTAGCTTGCCCTATTTTTTGGGGTTATGTTATCCATATGAGCATAGCTTGTGTGAATGATTCAAGAAGGAAGAATATTATCAAAAGACTATTTGATCTAGGTAGGATTTTGGTCTACAATGGAAGTTTTAAGGAAGTTTTATTAGAGTACGATAGATATGGCTTGTATTTGAATGGATTGTATCATGATGTTGTTAGATTACTAAAGATGATTTTTATATTTCTTTATTGTGATTTAGATATTTTTTGGCTCAGCGGGTATATAGGATCACTTGTTATGTTTTAGTTGTGTAAAGGCTATGTAGATGTCTTGAGGATATAGGAGATTAGTGGAAGATATACTACATTTTATTTTCTTCTGTTTAGAAGTGGAAGTCTTGGGAAAACTCCATTGAAGCAGGGTAGCTATTATCAATATTTATTATTTTTCAAGGAGTTGTCTTAATTTACTTACTAAAGTTATGGGATCCTCAAAACCCTCTTGTAATAGGTGTGGGATATGTCAAACCCTCCTACTATTTGAATTACTATTATTGTGGGATCCTTCAAACCCTCCTATTATACTTGACTTGTTGTGGGACCCTTAAAACCCTCTTGTTTTAAATTTTCATGGTTGTGATTTATAACAGTTGTGAGATCCTTAAACCCTATTAGTTGTGGGACCATTTTTGAAAACCTTCTTTATTGGTTGTGGGTCTAGTTATCAAAACCCTCACTTATCTAGTTCATAGTTCTAGTTTCAAAAGTATTTATCCTATCTAATTATATATATATATATATATATATAGTGTCACATAATTTATCACGTAACCAATATTTACAATAGACCAATAAATATTTAAGGGGTCCTGAGGAATGGGGAACATGTGGTGGGATGGTAGGTCCATTTTAAGTTTTTTGTAAACATAGCCTTCATGGGATGATATTTATACTTCGCTTGTTAAACCAAATTTGTGTGTATAATGTGAGTTCTCTAGGGTGATTAATATTGAAAGCCTCTTTGTCTTTTCAACTTGATCTTAGTGTCTTATCTTTGATAAAGATTATATTTTCACGTTTGTTCCACATTCATTTACCACACAACCTATTTCATTTACCCCCTTGACAAGAAATTTTATTTCTTAATCTTTTCCTGATTTATACATTTTCTATTCTTCATCTCTTTCGGACATGCTTAGAATATGATTATTTTAGTTGATCCATCATTAGACTAGAAGTTGCATCTTTACATTGTTGTTTGACACTATATTGTGTATTGCCTTATCCTTCTTAGAACACCCTTATTTATGTTTGGGACCTTGAGTTTTATTTTTCACCATTTTTCCAGCCATTTCATTTCATTTATTTAGTTACTTTATATATTTTCCATTGTTGATTGAGTATAGATTGTTACTTCTCTTTCATCAATGTTGTTTACATTTCTATTTTTTTCCATATTTGTTTATGGATTGTTACTTTTATTACATTAAAGTTGGTTCCATTATTCAGTTTTATGTTTCTTTGGTTTGATTTGGATGATCACTTTTCTTAGGATGCATTTTTGGGGTCTTTCACTCATTAGTGGCCTTGGAATTTTGATAACCCAATTTACCATTTTTTATTTCATTTTCTATCGTATTTTTGGTTCTAACTTAGCCTTTTTCATCTTATCTTTCCAATTTTCCAAGCGACTCATTCAGTTATGATTTTTTTCATTTGCTTTGATTTCATGATTTTTCTTGTTTTTCTTTTTAACCTTGTCTCCTTAGGGTTTGTCTAATGTAGTTAATTCACTCTCCACGATCAATACTAAAAATATAACATACAAAAATTCAATGATAAAGGTAAGTCAAGGTATGTTGAGTTATTTCAAAAATTAATTATTGTCATTTAATCTCAACATTTTATTGTAATTTTTAGCTCAGTTTCATGTGTTGCTATGTTCTTTATCAAAGCACCATCACATGTTACACTTTCATGACATGTGATGAGATTAAAATGGGTAATATGTATAAACACAATATTTTTAAACTTTATTATTTATTGACACTTTCTCTCTTGTAGGAACCTGTCAAGTTCTAATCTCTTGAGTGTAAACCTTAAAGGGTGCACTAGGAAAGGGGTGGGTAGAGCGTTGGTGCTTCACAAGATTTTTATTTAATTATATCATACCTAAACCCAATAAAAATACTAGTTATCCATATCCATAATAAATTATTTTCTTAATAACCCTTAACTAATAAAAACCCCATTTTCCCTAGTAGGTCAACCTTGGTCAACCCAAGTTTGAAAGTTAAGACACACGTTATGTGACCTAGTTCAAGGTCGAATGGAAAATTTTAAAAAATTGGGTCATGGTGAGATGACCTTGTCAAATAAAAATATGAAGTGGTTAGGACCTATCCATTACTATAAATACAACCTTAAATTCAATCTTATAGAGAGTAACATTCATTTTCACATTATTATAACTCATAATTATGTTACATCTACATTTGAATAAGCCATTGATTAGGGTTTACCTTAGAGAAAATATATATTATCTTATGGGATGTCTTGGATGCAAGTAAGAATATTTTATCCTAGAGCTTATTTAAACTATAGTGTGATCCTTATAAAGCCACAATAATCTCTCACAAAAAACCATTGGCCAAGGGAGAGTTTGAGACTTGATAGGTTCATTCAAAGGTAAGTATTTTCATATTTTGTTATTTCATTTGATAGATATATGTTGTACAAATTAATAGGTTTGAATGTATAACTACCTAGATTACCTCTATACTTAAAATTAATGTAGCTATAGGGATTTCCAGGCTTGCCATCTTCCACTTTAGGTGATCTAGGCCTCCATTTGCCTACCATGATCCCTTGTTTGTTCTAAACCATTCCCATTTGTGTTATAATCTTTGATAACAGTATATTAAATTTTATTTTATGTATTAAAATACATAGCTAAGTTTATTGCATATTTTTATTTTACCAAGAGGATTTGAAACCCTCTCCTTTAATGTTGTGTGATAAATGATCCTTTAGTTAGGTTTAGTAGATCCAATTTGGTCATGCTCACGTAAAAAAATTATCACAATATATGTTAGTTTATTACCTTATCCAAACATGGATTTACTAATTAGGATAAGTTATATATCTATCTTAATTTATTGCATATAATTACCATCTTCTATGTGTAGGTCACAAAGGTGTCTCGACTAACATCATTGCAATACAAATGTAAGTGAGGTAATGTTTCCTATCACTCATTTTCCTTTTAGTGTGCCATTACTTGGGAAAAAAACTTTGCCAACTCATGATAAGAAGTCACGCTAAGGTGGAAGTATCTATGAAACCAAATTTTAAATGGTAAAACATTTCATGAAGAATCTAATGATGATATAATGATTTACACTAAAGCATGACCAAACCTAGTCCTTTCCATTTTGAGAAAATTTTGATTCTTTTCTAGCCTTTGTAAACTTCAAATTTTCATTTTTAATTCCTTAGCCTTCTATTTTAAAAAAATCAAAGCATTGGTAAATTTATTATGATGCTTTACATAACCATTGTAGCAATTACAAACCATCATGTTTGTTTTTTAAACCACCCTGTTAGTTTGTAGACTCACCACATAATTTTATCAAATCACTGTGGTGGTCTTGAAACTACTATCTACATATAGTAGCAATTTCATCATAGTTTAAACATTTAAAAAAAATTATTCCCAATACTTGAGTTTACATGTATTTTTCACAATTTTAGTTGTATTTTTTATTGTGTATCTTTAATTTTATTTCTTAATTTCCAAGTGAAACTTTAGTGTTGGTTATGTCAATCTCCACCACCTCTAAGTTATCTTGATCAAACTCTTATTCAAGCTTTAGTTGACTCCAAGTCATAACTTATTCTTCCTCATTACAAGTATTTTACTTTTATTTAATTTTGGATCTAAAAAATTATATGAGATATTGATGCTTACAAGTTTACAAAGAGACATAGATGTATTATAGTTGTTTTTAATAATTTTTCCTTCATTTGTAGTCATATTCTATTCATTTTTCACAAGTTGGAGCAAGGAGCTCATGATTTTGCAACCAATAATTTTCTATTCATGATCAATCAACCACAATTCAAATATTTTATTATTCTAGGTTGTGTTTGTAATTCCATTTTATTTTTCATCTTCTTTGTTATATAGTTCCAAGATCACCATTAAACAACATATAAAGGAGCTAGCTACCCAAGGATTGGGCATCCACAATTACTACTTCTCCTTCACTTGATATTAGCATTGTTTAGGTTGGAGATTTTTTTTCTCTTTTATTTTATTTATTTTTAATTATATTAGTTTATTATTTCATTAGAATAGTTTTTCACTTGAAAATATTCAACAGAATCTCAAAAAGAAAATAAAATGTCTATTCCCTATCTCTTTGCATTATAAAAGGTAGTTTCATTATCTTGGTTGCAATCAAATATTATAAAATTAAAAGAAAAATAGTATTTTAATTAGATATAGGATATATTAGGTGAATTTTATCATTAGTTACAGCCAAAAAAACCAATTTATTTTCAACTCTCATAGCACACATTCACAAATGAATATCAACAAACTTGCATATATCAAAAGTTAGGAAAACCAAAAAGAAAATTTTGCATTATGGAATTATTTTTATATCATTCAAACTTGCATATATCAAAAGTTAGGAAAACCAAAAAGAAAAGTTTGCATTATGGAATTATTTTTATATCATTAAATGATAATTTTTTTCATTAAATATAAATAATAATTTTATTTTTACAATAATCTAACCATATATCACTTTGATTTCATACAAAACAACTAAAAACCCAAAAAACTTGCATACTAGCTTGCATACATAGACTAGATCCCGAAGATGTAAAAGCTGCATTGAAAAGACATAAATATGAATTTTAGATATTATTTTAATTTTAATATTTATTTCATATTATATTTACATTTTATTTGAGTTTAAAATACAGAAATAATAGTATTCACTTAGTGCATGTAGGCGAATTATGCATTCATACAAATCAAGGAAAAAACAAAAAATCAGCAAGCTGCATTATTAATTTAATTTTCAATTTTAGTAACATTACACTCTCAAAATTTATAGAAAATAATAAAAAATAAAAATAACCTCCATTTCATTTTTTATTTTATTTTTAATATTTTAATTTTATCAATAGCATAGTTTTCTTTTATTTGTAAAAGTCTTAACGATAACACTAAAAAAAAACTTTAACCAAGCCTTGTCCAAATGAGTACAAGTAAAAACCTTACCTATAATCTTAAAAAACAACAAGTAAATTTTAAAAAACCAAGTAAAGACAAGCTACACACTTCAACATTTGAAACAAATATTGTTTCACTCTTAAATGATGCTCTTATAGTGAGCTCATTTTAATTGAGTAAGCATGTTTCCCTATGTACTAGCTCCCATAATAGGTAGTAACCTTCAAAGTGATATTGATTCCAAAATTATAATTCAAGTTTTCTATTCCAATCTCCTCCCAAATCTCATAATTAACTAACTCAATACTTTTTACAAGAAAACTCACCTAATATAAGCCTAGTAGTAAGACCCATTTGTATCTTAGAATGCCAAGTCAATAGTGTTCAAATCTGAGCCTCTCCTTTACCCTTTCTTTATCCTAGGTCTAGCGTCATCCTAACTCATTCGATTTTGGGATGAAATTGACTGGTCATATTTAACCCGATTAAGCTAATCAATTTCCTAGGATTATTCAACCAAACTTTGCCCATTTCTTTGAGCCTAATATTAACCAATAAATATGTTACCTTATCCTTGTACATATCGAGAGTTCTTGGGATTCCATATCTTCCCAATTCACCACTCAAAATGCATATTAAAATATTGGTGAACTCTTTTGGTATTACCACGAGTATCCCTTTCCACCCCCCATTTAAAATCCTATTAATAGACCTCAACCCAACCAACCCACTCTTCCAACCCTTCTAATTTAAATCCCTCAACCACATTAGCCCAATTAACTAAGTCTATAAATTATTCATCTCATTATTAATTGATCAATTATCTCAAATATACCTAGAGAATTGAAGTATATGAAGGTAAATGTGTTTCTTTATGAGATTACATTTACCACTCAAGAGGTGGAATCCAATTTATCTTCTCTCAAAGGAAATATTATTGTCAAGGATTTATACAAAGAGAAATAATTCACCAACAAAGTTAATAAGGAATTACTTATTCCTTATCATACAATAAAAGTTCACACCAAGGAACAATTAGTAAAAGTTGTACACAAAGGTAAATAATCACCTTATTAAATAACTCATATAGTAAAAGTATCTAATTCTACTAAGACACAACCACTTCAATTTGATCACCTTGAATATTGACCACATGATATCCTACACACATTACTAGATGAAAAACTAATTAATCTTCTTATGAATTATTATCATCCACCTCACATATTTGAGAAGATATAATGTCAACCATTTTTCACTTACCAAGGTATTAATGGACACTGTGATAATAATTGTTATGATTTATGACAAACATTTACACAACTTTTTGATATAAGAGTTATTAAAATCAAGAACATGACAACAAGGTATTCCTATATAGCTTCTTCTAGTTGTTATTCTAAGAAAACTGAGACATCCCAAAACATTCCTACTACGGAATGAATGGTCTATCAACCTTTACAAAAACAAACCTATAGAAGTTATTATTCTAGTTCATATTCTACTATGATAATATTATCTCAAGATGATCCCAGTCAAGAACCATTAGTCGTTCAAGCTCTTAATAGAGGTGATGCTAAAAATGGAAAGCTTATGGATAGTAATGAACTACATGTTAAAATTATATCTATATCTTCTCTGAAGCAAATATGAAAGTAAAAAGTGAATCAAGTATATATAATTCCATCGAAAGTGAATGTTAATATAATACTTAGGCAACATGAAGTGGACCTATTTCAAATTATCCAATAGTAGATTCAATATCTAGATTATAATGACTTTCATTTTCAAAACAAGGTTTTAAATAACATTATCACATTCTGGATAATAGAAACAATGAATGCTAATATAAAATTAAAATTATAAAAACACTATACTTATATATTTTTGTGATATTTTAAAAATAAAATTAGAAAATTCAAAATGCAAAAAATAAAAACATATAACATACTCACAAACTTTGTGTGTGTGTGTGTGTGTGTGTGTGTTTTAAAAATCAAGTTTATAGGATAAAACTATCAATCAATGATGGGGTAATCCTCATCATCTAAACTATCACTACTAATTGTCCCTATAGCATACAAAGTTAAGGCCCCATCTTGTCTTGATACTCAAAGGGATCATGATTGTGACCTATATTGCCTAGTATGGCTCTCAAGAACTGTAATCCAAATTATAGTATCTGTGTGCTTGAACTAGAAAATATAAATCCACTCAAGTAAATATATCAATAAACCATAATCGTCAATCAATACAGGCTATCTATCAAGTTATGCCTATATGTTATCACACTCACTAGAAATTAAAATATATGCTACAACACTAATAACACACAAATAAAATAAACATGCATGATCACTAGCAATCTAGTCAACTTATTCCACTAACCCATTACATCATAGGGCACATTATGTGCTAACATACGTATGGCCTCATATATCATCATCAAAAAATACATCACCTATAATACCAAATTATAAAATACATTAGAAACAAATTTAAAGTATATAAACTAAAAAATACAAATAATGATGCAAATATTCACACTCAGATACCATAATTACAATAACTATAAAAATAAGGGAATCTAAATCAATCAGTTATGATACAAACTAGGGTGTAGTATGGGGTGTAGGTGGTGCTCCTGATCCATCTCCACCTCCTCCATATCCATTCCCTCCACCTTGTGTTGGGGGAATAATATTAGGATCACCTATTAATATTATAAATAATACAATCCACCATGCATTTGTCCAAAACTATGTATAAGTTATTGTACATCTTATATCATCAACCTATAAAAATGGAACTATAGGATCATGTTATCTTGATAGATAAGGATACAAGTTACAACCTATGGGTCCTGGCATTAAACATACTCTAATAAGGGACCTAATGTTCTACGTCCATGGATAAGGCACTAGAGGCACATCTTGAATCAACCCAAACTATAAAGTAACCCACTCATACTAAAATATATCATATACAAAATGGAATTGATCCTAAAACCATACAATAAATTGTATATGATGTAACGCTAGGACATTCATAGGCCACCTCCTATGTACTATATATAACCACCACCAAATCATCATGGGTGTTAGTCTATCCAAAACCACCATGTACTCCAAGGTGTTAAACCTCCTCTTCCATGGTATCACCCACTAAGATGGAAAGAGATTAGGATGAGAAAAATCCTAGTAAAGACTATGAAATAGATGTAACAAAATTATATGCTCATATTCCCATACATGAAATAAGGGCATTTCTCCAAGACCTCCAATGTAAATTTGTATAACTCTCAATATAAATGGGTTAGTATGTTATGCCTTAGGAATATTTAGTATGAATTTCATCAATTTATTGAAAAATATAATACATATTGTATTATATATCTATAACTCCTCCATATACTTCTAAAAATATTGCAAATATATAACATTTAAATTTTTATAACTGTCAAACATCTAATCGTATAATCTACTCAAGTAAGACTATGTGACCCTATTTGGCACCTTGTACTCTACCTATCATATATTTATGGCCCCAATGCATGTATCTTAGACCCTTTATAACCATCACAATGGTCCTCTCTCCAATAATTTAAAATCATAAGATATGACACATTGCCTCCAATGTAATGGTCTTTTTGCCCATTAGCAACCAAACATTATGCATATCATGGTTTCACCTCTCAACAAATGTAGTCATAAAATAAATGTTATATGGAACTTAGCTCAATTGGCCAATGTATGCTAAACTAACTTCCTTCAATATCTAGAAATATATGTTAGCTAACCCTAGTTCTATCAATGTACTCATATGCTACCCATATCAAAACTCTCATGCATAAAAATCATTATGAAAAAACACAATGCATGAACACAATGATATCAATTTTAAATATAAGTAATTGTAATACACACACATAATATTCAATAAAAATATCAATAACATAATGGAAAACATTAACCCAAAAATGTTAATAATTATGGAATATACTACCCCAAAAGGTCAAAATCATCTATTATGTAATGTTAACTCTCAAAAATGTAAAAACTACAAAAAAATTTAAACATCAAAAAATTTATAAGAAAATGAAATTAGATCCCTCACTTTATTGAAAAATTTGAGTAATAGGGATACATACTAGATCATATGTAGTATGTGTTTGTAAATCAATATGTATGCACTTAAATCAAAGCAATAATACAACCCATAAACTAGGCATCTCAACCACTCATAGCTCAATTTACATAATACAATGATATAAATGAAATTACATAGAAATTTTTCACCCTAATATTTATATGAATTTAATTTTTAAAATATTAATTATTATTCCTATTGATTAGTTAAGTCGACCAAGGATCAAAACTTCTATGAATGATATCTTGAATCCTATCAAAAAATTTATGCTTCTATAGTCCATATGGTAACAAAGTCTTTTTGTAAAATTATGTCAAATGTTTTGATGTTCAAAATTTTGGATCATCTTCTATGATCCTTCATTAGGAAAAAAACATATGTGGATTAGGAAGACCTAATACCCCTTAAAAATTTAAAGAAAATAGTTATTGCCAAGAGTTTCTAAAAAGAGAAAAAAGATAGTTGTTACAAAAAGATTCAAAAAATGAAAAAACATTCATAAAAAGAAGCAAGATAAGATTATAATTAATATTAGGTGGAAATTAAATTAAAAATATTCTCATTTAAATAATCAATATTTATGAATCCTAATTTAAATAAAAAATAAAATCTAAAGATATAAAATCTAAGAAAATAGAAATAAATAACCAAAAATCTAACCAATATATTGCATATGACATTAGGGTATATAGAAGACCATATGGACCCTAACCATTGAAGAAAAGTATACATTATTGATTGTTTATGTGGTATCCCTTACATAGGGGATATGGGAAGAACTATTAAAACTAGAATTAAGGAACATACATCAGATATTCATCTTGAAAGAAAGGAAAAATCAGTGCTTGCAGAATATTCTTGTAAGACAAAACATGCTATCAACATTGAGAAACATAGGATCATAATGGTAGAGGATCAATTCCAAAGGTGTAAGTTAAGGGAGGAAATTAGAATATTGAAACACCCTAACAATTTAAATAGGGATGAAGGGATAGGGATTAGTCATGCGTGGAAGACTTTGGCTTATAGGGGTTAGTTTTCTTCTTTAACTTTCCTCAATGGCGTAGGGCAAGTTATTCTTTGATTTTGAGATCTTTTCTTATTATTTTATCATTATTTATGACTAATTTTCTTAGGTTTCTTATTTATTAGAGTTTATTCATTAGGTTATTAAAATTTTCTTTTCTATACTTTTTAAAAATAATAATATATTATTATTCAAACAATAATATTAATAGGTTTGTTAACATAAATAATAATAACATTAGTTACGTTAAAAATATTTATTATATTAAAAATGATTACCCCTCAAAATTGACCCATATTAATATTTGAAATAAAGAACTTAATAATTAATGGTAATATTATTAGCATTCTTCACTATTATAACATGAAGCTAACATTCCATTTTTATTTAAACATATCGGTTAGATTTTTGGTTATTTCTTATTATTTTCTTAGATTTTATATCTATAGATTCTATTTTTTATTTAAATAAGGATTCATAAATATTGATAATTTAAATAGGAAGATTTTAATTTAATTTCCACCTAAACTTAATTACAATTTTATCTTGTTTATTTTTACAAATATTTTTTCATTTTTGGAAACTTTTTGTAACAATTATCCTTTTTCTCTTTTTAGAAACTCTTGGCAACAACTATTTTCCTTCGAATTTTAAGGGGTATTAGGTTATGCAATTCCAAATATGTTTTCTCATGATGAAGGATCATAAAAGATGATTTGAAACATTGAACATCAAATTTTTTGGCATAGTTTTCCAAAACACTTTTTATTATCTTGAGTCTTATTTATCAAAAATGCATCCTATCAATTGCATTGAGACACACGTGACACATTAGCCTAAATTTTATTGATGTATAGCACCTAATAAAACTTAACAAAAATATCAATTTCATAAATCACAATCCAAATGCCATTGCTTTGGCCAATCATACTTCGCAATCGAATGTGGCTATCTCCTAGTCCATCATTTATAGTATAATGTGACTAACATAATTTACATAATGATAAATTTAAAATATAATACATGATATTATAACCATTATAATTGATCGAGCTTATCTAACTTGATATATCTTTTGATCCAATTGATTTTCTAATCTCAAATCTCACCTCAAAAGGGGGGAGTTATAAAATTACTATGAAATTAATGTAATTTGGATATTTGATTATACATTACACTATAGTGCAACCTTAGGGGTTCAAATATTAGTATAATATTTGGGGGTATATTCCATGCATATCTAATCAGATCATAGATTATAGATTACATATTTCAAATGATACATATCATAATTCCAAATATTGTTGAATGACTAAAAAATTCAATTATTGGTACATAGTATGGGGGAATATGCCATACATATGCACTCACATTATAGGAACACATTAAATGTTCATAATTTTTTGTTGCATGATACAGATTCATGCACAAGCTTCAAATAAAGATTAAAATTTTTGCATCTAGATATAGTTACAGATTTTACATTTATCACAATGAAGGCATGATATAAATTCATGCACATTATACCATTTTTCAAACTCAAGGGGTATGATATTGATTCATGCCATATATTAAATATGTATTTTATATATATAGTCATGGTAGGGGCATGGATGTTATTTATTCTATTTTAATCATGCATATATGAACTAAGGAATAAAGTGACAATTAAATATAAAATCCATCTATAGTGGTTGATTTTTGGTGCATGATACAGATTCATGCATAAAATTCAAACAAAGATTAAAAAATATGTATCTATATATAGTTATAGATTTTATATTTATCATAATGGAGGCATGATATAAATTCATACACATTATATCATTTTTCAATGTCAAGGGAATTATACATATTCATGCCATATATTAAATACTTATTTTCTATGGTCATGGTAGGGGCATGCATATTATTTATTATATTTTGATCATGCATATATGAATTAAGTAATAAAATGATAATTGAATCTAAAATCCACATATAGTGGTTGAAATAGTTAAAGTGTATGGTGTATAACTTGGAGATCCAACACCCTCTAGCACTATAACCCATGAATTCATTATGGATTCCAACCCATTTATGTCTTATGGTTATAAATACAAAAAACATAAATCAAGGTTTTCATGAGCCCTTCAATGGGTTTTATTTTTTTTATATACATGTATAATTCAAATTGGGGCCTAATCACCCTTAATTATCTAGTTTTCATTAGAAAGACAAATATATCTAACAACATGGTTACTAGAGTCATCACATTAGGTTTTATGCATCCCTCAATAGTTTCTTGGATAATAAATTAATAGATGCTATAGGTTCCCTCTTATCCTCCAAACTGATCAAGTCAACTCTTAACCCTCAACATTCATGTTTTTCTATGGCACACATATTAGTGTAGTTATTCCTTAATCAACAATATTTTTTTTTTTTCATTTATGGTTATATATCTTTTTTCACTTGGACAATAATCATATCTAATCAAATATATATCATTTTTTGAAGAGCACTTTGGATCATTATGGCACATGATAAGTGTACATAATAATCATGTACACAAATTTGCATTCTCTTTCTCCCTTTTTCTAGTATTTTTAGTTTCACTAAAATGTTAGATTAAAGTGGGGAATGTAGACACCCAACTTTGGCACAACCCTTATTTTAAAATATATTTTAGACACTTTGATTATACGGATATTTGATAAAAATTAATTACTTATTGGTGCATGTATTTTATGTTTTATCATTTTAATTTGTGTTTTTCTATGACTTTGTGGCCCCCTTTTCCCATTCACGTTACTCAAGTCATGTTTAAAAATAAATATCTCTATTTTTTTTGTCATTTTAAGGTTGTGCTCATCCTAAGACAAGATAGACCAATATGGCCAATATTGATCATTAATCTTGACCCCTTATGGTTGATCCTGACCTTTGATATTTTGAACCCACTTTTGACACATTTCTCTTCTTAGCCATTTATTTTAGTCTCTTTAGTGTTATTTGGGCCTATTTTGCACATCACTAGGTTTTTAATTGAGATTCTAAAAGATTCTTGTATATACAGAGTTGTTAGGAGACATTTAGGATAGGAATTCTCACTTTTCAAGAGCTATAAAAAAGTTACATAGTACATACATTAAATAAATAGAGCTACATCTGAAGTATTGTTAAATTTTTATGTTTGTTTTTAGGGTAAGCTATGAGAAAGAACATCTAAATTTGCATTCATCACTTCATACACACATGTAAGTGGGATAACTACATTTGAGTTTGATCCTTATTTATAACATTAGAAACAGAGTGAAAAATTTATTATTCAATGGGGATCAACCAAGATCAATCAAACTCAATCCTTTTCACCTAATTCTCCCTACTTGATATCTCAAGTGTTTGGGTAAAAAACTAGGGATTGATATTCTAGGTACATGCCCATGAGTTAAAAAGGTTAAGACGGTGGGAAAATACATTATTAAAGAAGATAAAACATTGATAAATAATTAGTATATTACTATCACAGGGTCAAGATTGACCCATAAGGTTCAAGATCAATTGTTGGTGCTATCTACTTTAAGTTGATTCTGACCCAGATTAGAAACAACCCCCAATTTCAAATAACTTAAATGTATAGGATCATGACAAAATACTGGTAATGCCCCCTTTTTATTAGTTTTATCCTAGAATATAAATAGTCATCAATTCTATAAATGAATATAATCCAGTCACTTCACATAGCTTTAGGTTAGAAAATTAGTCTCTACTGATCAATAAAGTGCAATAAATAAGCTAAGTATTTCTATACCCACTTATGCTTATTTATTATGACTTTTCAAACTTTCATGTTGAATCATTTTTGTCAGATTATGGTTTTGTGTATATTACACCAAATCTGTAGTCCAATTATATTCTATTAGTTTCTATCTAATTATGGGGTTATTATTTCATTAGTCCAATTTTAGATAAAACACGTCTATTTGTAAAGTGAACACATTATTATTGATAAATGATTATTTATTTGAAATACTACTACTTATCACATTATATGTGTTTATGCCATTTTAATATTTATGTTTTTGAGATAAATATTTTTAAATTACCATTTTCAAGGAAAACAATAATAATAATAAAGAATGTCATGATTAATTAATTTTAAAATACCAACAATATAAATATTTTTTATATTAATATAAATAAGTTAAACTAATTAATTAATTATTCATTCTATAAATTTAAAAATATTTATAAAATTAACATAAATTAATAATTAATGAGACCCACTTATTTTAATTTTTCCTTGATATTGGAGAAGTAATTAATGAGTCCCATTTGTTTTAAATATGACAATTAGGAGATAGATAGTCCCAAAAGTTTTGATAAATCCTATGTATATGAAATTATGTTTATGTATGTTCATGCGTGAATGCACTAATAATATTGTGTTTTACTTATTTTGGGATTAATGTGGTATATTAATTGATGCAAGAGCATCATTCAAAAGATGACATGTTTTGTGTTGTTTCAACAAATTTTACTTTGATCAAATGTTTTGAGTTCAATTAGAATTTTTAGAGTGATTAAATGGGTGTTAAGAGTCTTAGGACACAATTTGGAATGTTTTTCAAGTGTCTAAAGGTGTCTAGGTAGACTAGTTTTCAAATTTGTCATTTTCCCACCAAATTCAATAATTTAAATTTTTGAAAGGTATTGGTTTAGTTTGGTTGTGGTAGGAGTAATTAAAATAGTAATCAAGGTGTCAAATTATTTTGGAGACTTACTCAATACACCATGTGTCTATACATGGATCTTATCCATATATGTATGGGAAAATCACCTTTGGGATTTGTTCCAAGGTATAAATTTGCTTGTAATTGACTATTGGAAGGTCAAATATCAGTTAGATTGATTATACTTGATACAAAACTTGTAAGTTTTTGGTATTATAGTTAGTTATTTAGATGAATTAATGTATTATAGGGTTAAAAACCCAAGAAATAATGGATGGAGTCCCTCAAGTTTGAAAAAGAAGTGGATGTAACTCTGTTTTCCTATATGTATACAAGAAGATTAACTGTATGTGAATGATCAAAGAAGGAAAATTAAATAAAGATATAATTTTGAGGTTTATAATTGTATTTTGTGAGTTTTTTAAATGTTTCCCTAATGTTCTCAAGCATTTTTTTATTGGCCTCAAAGTCTTTTAGTTGAGTGGATCCATGTTGCAAACCATTTTACCATATTTTTTGTGTTGAATGAGGAAGAAAGCATTATGTGTGTGAATGGAAGCCTATGTAGAAGTATGAATGGAACACCTGATGTTTGGTAAAGTACTATATTCAATTCTCAATAAGCTTCTTGTGATGTTTCAAATAATTTAGACATAGATTGCATTTGAAAATGTATTCAAACTCTATAGTAGATGTGTCTGCACACATAGCTGAACAAAAAAATGTGAATGATCAGTGGAACATAGGCATGAATATTGAATTCTAATTCTTTTAATAGGTGAATTTGGTTGTATTAGAACCTATGAAACATTCACAGTAGTTTTTAACTCTTTATGGAATCTAAAAACTCAAAATTTTAAACATTTAAACTAGTGAAAATTCCCAAATTTTTGTAGTTTGATAGTGTAGGATGAATAATAATAGGTTATCAAGGTTTTAAATTGGTTAGGTATGGAATCATACATTTATAGAAGACTGTGTGGAAATAGGGGACAAATAAGCCTAGTTAGGCCTAAACAAAGACCTAAAAGGGACTTAAAAAGTGATTTTTAGGAAAAATTAAGTTAACAAACTTTGTGTAAAGATAGAGAAGGATAGATGGTGTCATAAAATATCATTATTTTCTCAATATCTATAATTAATTATCCTAAAAGGAGGAAAATCCTTTAAAAAGGCTATAAGAGACCCTACCAAGATAAGAGAAGTAGTGTATGGTAAGATAGATGTGATGTGAGGTCTTGTAAGTTGGTTAGGTGGATCAACAAGGTTGTCATGATCCTGAGAAAGATTATAAAAACCTATAAACAATCATCTAACATTTGAATCATTGAATGGGTAAGTGACCCCCAAGAACCTTTGTCATATATTTGTTATGAAATAAGGTATAAAAGTGTGAGTTTGTTTGTGTTGCCTCTACATCATTTGGTATCAAATATATAAAGTTATGTGGATGAGGTATGTTTTATGTTTTAAAAATGTTAGTTACATGTGTATGAAGAAACTGTTGAGTACATAGTGAATGTTGTTTGAGATATTGTTAGAAAGGTTGCTAAAAAAAGTTGCAGGAAAGAAGTGAGAGGCAAAAATATTAGTGAGAAAGAAGATAGTGTGGTTGAAGACCTTAATCCAAGAGGCTTGGAGAGATAGGGGAGATTTGAAATATCCAAAATAAGAGATTAAGATAGAAAGAGGAATCCCAGGTGAGGACAAGAAATAAATAGACTCTAAGTGAGTGAGAGTCAAGTGAGAGAGACCTATGTGAGGTTAAAGGAGACAAGTAAGTAGGCTTGTCAAGAAGAAGAGAAAGGTCAATGTGAGACCTAGATAGAAAGTGAAGAGAGAATAGAGTGAAATAAATATGAAGGGATTGAAGATTGAGGAATGCCACAAGAAGATGGAAGCGAAGCAAAGATAATTAGAGAGAGATGAGATTGCTGAGATGAAGATGGTATTGGAAAGGTTAGAGAAAGTTTTGGAAGAGATGAGACCAAGATTCCTTGTATGCATCAAGATAAAATCAAGTAGGCCTCTCAAGCATTTGATAGAGAAGAAAAGAAGAAAAATGGTGAAGATGTTAGCAAGGTAGCCTAAAATAAGAAGCAAAGGGGAAAGCAAGCCTTAAAAGATTATGACGAATGATTTATTGGAATGTGTGTATATATGTGAAGATTTGATTTTATATGAAGATGTCAAGAAATACAAGGAGTGGATGATAAGGGAGAAGCATGAGAAACATGATAATGATGAAGAACAAATTGATTGGATAGCTGAGTATGGTGATACAATGCTATGTTATCCTAAAGAAGGTGAACACTTGATGAAGAAGAAGGAGAAAGAAAGTGTACAGAAACACCATGACTCATGGTAAGCATGAAAGAGGAAGGTTTTAGCCAAGAAAGTGTTTATTAAAGAAAATAATCACAAGGAACTAGTGGAAGCATTGAGAACAAGATTGTGATAGTTGTGAGCAAGAACCAAGATGAAGATGATGTATTACAAGTTATAAAAAGAAATAAGAGAAGAGGGTGTAGTAGTTAACATGAATGTTAAGGTGTTGAATGTAAGAAAAAAATAGGTTTTACAGTAATCCTATCATGATTAGTTGTATTCAAATAAACAATTGAAGAAGACATTTGCAGACTTGTCTTGTCACTTGTCATTGATCAATATCATGGAGTATCTAGAAGATTTTACTAAGAAAGTTAGCATGTAGAGAAAGTTTGATATGGGAATTGAATTGGTTGTTTAGATGGAGAGTGAATAGAAGAAAGAGAGGAAGAATGAAGTTGAAGAGGTTGAAAATATTATTGGAGAGAAGATGGAACCATCCGTAGCAATCCAACAGGAAATAAATCCAAGTATAGGAAAGACAAGCATGCAAGTGAAAGAGTGTGACTTTATAGAAGTCAAGAAGGAGTTGGTTATGATTAAATTATGTGTTACATGTATATATTTGTTTTATGGGAACATCGATATGCTAAATATGATCAGTTTGGAGATTAACATTTAGAGAGATAATCTCAAAGGAACAGGGAAGGTGGCATTGGTCAAAGAATAAGAAGGTTTATGTGTCACTCATAGGCCTTAGGTCCAGGAGGATAAAAAATTGAATATTTTGAGTGAAAATGAGAGATATATTTTTGAAAATAGGTCAAAAAAAGTTTGCAAAACTTTCATGGAAAGTTTCTTTTGCACCTCAGTAGTATGATGCAGGAGCATCCTTCAAAGGATGACATGTTTTGTGTTATTTGAATAAATTTTGATTTGATCAAATGTTTTGAGGTTAATTAACATGTTTAGAGTGATTAAATGGGTCTTAAGAGTCTACGGACTTAATTTTTAATTTTTTACAAGTGCCTCAAGGTGTTTAGGTAGGCTAGTTTTCAAATTTGGAATTTTCCTACCAAATTCAACAATTTGAATTTTTGAAATGTTTTGGTCTAGTTTGGGTGTGGTATAAGCAATTAAAGGAGTCATCAAGGTTTAAAATAATTGGTGAGAATTAATTAATACACCATTTGTATATACAAGGATCCTATTCATATATGTATGGGAAAATCACCTTTGGTATTTGTTTCAAGGTGTAAATTTGTTTGCAAGTGACCGTTGGAAGGTCAAAAATTGGTTAGAGTGATTAAAATTGATATAAAAATCACAATTTTTGGGGCTTATAATCAGTTATTGGGATGAATTAAAGTATAAGAGGGTTAAATATCCAATAAATAATGGATTGAGTCTCTCTAGTTTGAAAAATAAGTGGTTGTAACTCTATTTTCCTATATGCATACAAGAAGAATGAATGTGCATGAATGATCAAAGAAGAAAAATTAAATAAAGATATGCTTCTAAGGTTTATAATTATAATTAGTGAGTTTTTTACATGTTTACATAATATTATAAAGAATTTTTTTATTGGTATCAAAGTCTTTTATTTGATTGGATCCATGTTGCAAACCATTTTACCATATTTTCTATATTGAATGAAGAAGAAAGCATTTTATGTGTGAATGGAAGCCTATGTAAAAATTGTGAGGAATCTAGAACATAAATGCTCTGATACCACTTGTAAGGAATCTAGAACATAAATGCTCTGATACCACTTGTTAGGATCCTACTCCTCAATAAGAGTATATATGATTACCTTGTATTAGCAACTAAACACGAAATTATACCAGAATGAACAAGTAACTAGAATTCACAAATAACACAGAATATGAGAGACAATACACAATCTTGTATTAATACTCATCCAGAAAGAAAATACAATAAAGAAGATGGCACTTCTTCTCACACCTCTGTGAGGCTTCTCACACCTCAAGGGCTCCTAGTAATTCTCAATCAAGAGTTCACTCTCCTACCAAAAATGGTCCCAACACACAACTCAAACACAGAGTTGGTGTTCACCTCCAACTAGTCAGTAATAACACTACCAGTACACAAGTACTCAAAGTACTTCAAGTAGATCTCCCATGAACTTGCAACAACCTGCAACTCAAATGATCTTACTTACACATGTATATCTACCATGAACTTGAAACAACCTGCAATTCAAATGATCTTACAATTGGAAGGATCTACCTTGCCTTCCTCTATTGCTCTTATTACAATACATGCCAATGGGTCTATAAATAGATCCCATACTAAACAATAACTTAGACTTCCTAATTTATAATAATTAGACACACAGCTCAAGACTCGAAATAGTATTTACATGCAAACAATCAGTTTAACAAACTAATTGTTCGTACAATGAACAGTTCTAGAACCACACAGGCAACTGATGTCGGTCACTGTCTGACTAGAGGTGACTGATGTCGACTAACTACTACCAATGTTGATTGCCCTTTTTCACTGAATATGACCAACATCAGTTACACTATCGACACCAGTATCCCTGGAACTCAGCAACCTCCTCCATGTCTGCATCAGTGAAGATTTTAGCTCCACAACCTAACAATATCCCACTTGGAGATAAACAGCTGCACTTGTACATGTACTTGTACATCATCTAGTTTGTTTCCTGGCTTGTATCCCTCTTCAAGATCAATCTTGAAGACCAACCACCATAAATCATGTGGTGCACCTCCTGTCATCCAAATCACTTGCCACATCTGCATCTATAAACCCATGTAGAAAAGAACTTGACCCTGCATAGCATGTGCACCTACTGCTGGTCCCTCTCAGATACCTGAGAATCCATTGAACTGCCCTCCAGTGCTTCTTTCTTGGATTGGCTCCAAACTTGCTGACAACTCCCATTACTTGGGAAATCTCAGGTTTAATACACATGTACTTAACCTCATCATGTGAATCAGGACACTATTCATAAAACTATCCAACCATCGGTGTGTTAACCAGTTTCACACAATCATCTAGAGACAAAATCAACCTGTGACCTTCCATGTCTCCAGAACACACTCATGCCAAAGAATCTTGCTACTCCTAGATTCCTCATGACACACCTCTGAACTAACTTTACCTTTAGTTTAACAACACCCTGCATATGTGACCCTGCAACAAGCACAACATATAGTAACAAGATAATGTAGCTAATATTATCCAACTTGGTAAAGAAAACACAATGGTTAAACCTCCATTGTCCTGCAGCTTACTCAAGACCATATACCTTGGCCTTTCGTCTCATGTGTCCATTCCTGCTCTTCTTTATCCTAAAAATCCATTCATCTTTTAGTGTTTTCTTCCAGCTGGCAACTCCACCAAAAACTCCCATTTGGTTCTTCTCCAAGGAATCACATCCTAAGTTATGCCATGCTCCCACTGTTTCCTAGATTGTACCTACTCTGCTTCTTTAAAAACTTCTTGGTTCTTGACCATTAGTGAGCAACAAGTAGTGTAAAGAAGGGAAATGATGAATTTGAGGCTTACTTACCCTTTCAGTCCTCCATATGGGTGCTTGAGATTCCTTAACAGCTTGTTGTCCACCCAAAATCTGTCTCAGTGATCGATGTCGGTCACATCTCAGTCTACACCCGACTGATGTCAGTTCCATGTGATTGCCTCATCATTGACATCAGTTCCCTGATCGACACCAGTTTTTACCTATTTGGAGTCACCGACGTCAGTCTACACATAGCTGACATCGGTCCCTGTGTGGATGCTGACGTCGGTTTTATAACCAACATCGGTCTCTATGTTTTACTTGTGAGCGATGACTTTTACCCGTGAGCTCCTTTTGGATCAAAACCTTATCCAAATCAACCTTGCTCTGCTCAAAATTCTTCAACCACTTGCACTAATCTTTGTGCATCATCTTCTCCTTGAAAACCAAGGCTTTCCTATTCTTTTCATGAACATCAGATTTCTTCCTTCTACAATACTGTGATCTTTCAATAGAAGCAACCACCTTCTTTATTGACCCAGTGTCAAGAAACGTCACTTTCTTCTTTTGCTTACAAAAATATCGATTCATGCTTTTCAAATCCAAAAGTATACCTTTTGACTCAAGACCATGCATCCCCTTCTTATTCATGTGACCAAGCCTATTAAGCCACATCTTCGAATCTACAGCTGAAGTAGATAAACCAGAAGGAGAATCAGTAATACAAGTAGATAGATAAAGAGTACCTACTTTATTAACTCTTGATACAACAAGTGCACCCTTGGAAAATTTCCAAGAGTCCGCTCTGAGAGTTACTGTGCAACCCTCATCACCCAACTTTCCAACAGAAATCAAATTCTACTTCAGGACTGGGACATGCATGACCTCCTTCAACACCCATGTGTTGCCCGTCTGCAATTTCAGCTTCACTTTCCCTTTGCCAACCATTTGACAAGGCTTACCATCCCCTAAATAAATTTCTCCAAAGTCTCCCTAGACATATTCATGGAAAAATTCCCTATTTGGGGATGCATGCAAAGAGGCACCAGAATCTAAAACCCAAGATTTTACTTTATCCAAGGAACATACCAGAGCATCCTGTGCAACAAAATATGCAACATCTGCTTCTTCATGTCCTTCATGATAATCTTCAACTGACCTACAATCTCTCTTTATATGCACTTGCTTTCCACATTTCCAATAGGTTATTCTGCCATACCTGGATTTGGATCTCCTGCCTATCTCTGACCTTGATCTCCCATGCTCGATCTTCTCTCTTTGCCTTCCCCTGCTTTCAACACTCAAAGCATTCCCTGATGATTCACCTATGCTTTTCCTGTGAATTTCTTCATTCAAGATTACACTCACAACATCATCAACTTTTAAGATCTTTGAAGTAGACGCAATATTACTAACTGCCATTACCAAACTCTCCCAACTTTCAGGTAATGAGCACAAGATTACGAGAGCCTTAATTTCATCATCAAAAACAATATTGACTGAATTTAATTGGTTTACCAAACCATGGAAATCACTAAGATGATTATGTATAGATCTACCATCTAACATTTGAAAATTAAATAATTGCTTCATAAGAAATACCTTATTCGAAGCTGAGGGTTTTTCATATAAATTTGCCAAAAATTCCATCAACTCTACCGTTGTCTTAACCTATGATAAGTTGGAAATCACAGACGATGCAAGGCTCAACCTTATAGATCCCAGAGTCTTTCGATCAAGAACATTCCATTCTTCATCCTTCATATCCATGGGCTTACATGTAACCCCACCCAATGGTAAGTATAAATCTTTCTGATATAGATAATCTTCTATCTGCATCCTCCATAATTGATAGTTCTTGCCATTAAACTTCTCCATTCTTAGCTTACTTTATTTTGCCATTGCTATACTCCCACTCAAATAGAAACCCCTGTGAGTGACCTGTAATCAACAAACACTAACTAGATCTGATACAACCTGTTAGTAACCCAACCAAAAGCTCTGATACCAAATGTGAGGAATCTAGAACATAAATGCTCTGATACCACTTGTAAGGAATCTAGAACATAAATGCTCTGATACCACTTGTCAGGATCCTACTCCTCAATAAGAGTATATATGATTACCTTGTATTAGAAACTAAACACGGCATTATACCAAAATGAACAAGTAACTAGAATTCACAAATAACACAGAATATGAGAGACAATACACAATCTTGTATTAATACTCATCCAGAAAGAAAATACAATAAAGAAGATTCCACTTCTTCTCACACCTCTGTGAGGCTTCCCACACCTCAAGGGCTCCCAGTAATTCTCAATCAAGAGTTCACTCTCCTACCAAAAATGGTCCCAACACATAACTCAAACACAGAGTTGGCGTTCACCTCCAACCAGTCAGTAATAACACTGCTAGTACACAAGTACTCAAAGTACTTCAAGTAGATCTCCCATGAACTTGCAACAACCTGCAACTCAAATGATTATACTTACACATGTAGATCTACCATGAACTTACAACAACCTGTAATTCAAATGATCTTACAATTGGAAGGATCTACCTTGCCTTCCTCTATTGCTCTTATTACAATACATGCCAATGGGTCTATAAATAGATCCCATACTAAACAATAACTTAGACTTCTTAATTTACAATAATTAGACATGCAGCTCAAGACTCAAAATAGTCTTTACATGCAAACAATCAGTTCAACAAACTAACTGTTCATGCAATGAACAATTTTGGAACCGCACAAGCGACCGATGTTGGTCACTGTCTGACTGGAGGTGATCGACGTCGGCCGACTATTGCCGATGTCGGTTGCCCTTTTGCACTGAATATGACCGACGTCGGTTACACTGCCGACGCCGATATCCCTGGAACTCAGTAACCTCCTCCATGTCTGCATCAGTGAAGCTTTTAGCTCCACAACCTAACATAATATAATAAAGATTTTTTTATTGTTATCAAAGTCTTTTATTTGATTAGATCCATGTTGCAGACCATTTTACCATATTTTCTATATTGAATGAAGAAGAAAGCATTTTATGTGTGAATGGAAGCCTATGTAAAAATATGAATGGAAAACCTAATGTTTGGTAAAATATTGTATTAAATGATGAATAATTTTATTGTGATGTTTCAAATCATTTATACATATATTGAATTTGAAAATGTATTCAAACTCTATAGTAGATTATGTCTACACACACAGTTGAAGGAAAAAATGTGAATGATCAGTGGAACATAGGCATGAAGATTAAATTATAATGATTTTAATATGTTAATGTGGTTTTATTATATCTGATGAAACATTAATATTATTTTTTAACTCTTTATGGAAACCAAAACCCCAAAATATTAGCTCTCAAGCCCCTATTGTCATAGTCAACCTTGAACTAGGGTTTCAAGAAATAAGTGCCATTATCAAGCATTTAAATTGGTGAAAATTACCAATTTTTTGTATTTAGATATTTTTGGATGACTAATAATATATTATTAATGTTTTTAATTAGTTAGGTATAAAATCATATAGTTATAGAAGACTGTGTGGAGACAGGGGACAAATAGGCCTAATTAGGCCTAAATAGAGACCTAAAAGGGACTCAAAAAGTGATTTATAGGAAGAATTAAGTTAATAATTTTTTTTTAAAGATAGATAATGATAGAGGGTGTCATAAAATATAATTATTTTATCAATATCTATAATTACCTGTCCGTATAAGGAGGAAAATCCTTAAAAAAGGCTATAATAGACCCTGCCAACATAAGAGAAGTAGTGTATGGTAAAAGAGATGTGATGTGAGGTCTTGTAAGTTGGTTAGGTGGGTCAATAGGGTTTTCATGAGCCTAATAAATATTATAAGAACCTATAAAAAATCATTTAACCTTTGAATCATTGAATGGGTAAGTGAACCTCAAGAACCTTTGTCAAAACATTGTTTTGAAACAAGGTATAAAAGTGTGAGTTTGTTTGTGTTTCCTTTGCATCATTAACAATTAATTAGATAGAATTATTATAAATTAATTTAAATTAAAATATATACAGTAAAGTGTTTTAATAAATTTATTACTTATTATGGAAATGAGAAACTAAGTATGGGTATGGTTGAAAACCTTGATTGATAGTGCACATGTTGAATCAGAAGATCGTGAAGAGCTCCTCTTTGGCTTGGGAGGATGACCTAAAAATAAAAAAGAACTAAAGAATTTTTTTTTATTAGATAAATATTTGAGTGGATTTCCTAGTGATAGCTAGATCTCAAAAGTGAGAGCTTCCTTAGGGGATGTCAATCCACACATTTTAAACAATTGAGTTTATAAACAAGAAAGAAAGGTACTTGCATCAATGAATCAAAAGGTATTGAAACTAAATATAGGAGTGATTTATAATAAATATGCTATAAATGGTTTAATTAGAAATAAAATAATCAACACTAGTGCTATATGGTTTGGGTATGATTTATAAAATCGTAAAGGGGTCTATGAACAGGCAAGAACACAAAAAATTAGGTTTGATTAGATGTGGGTGGGTGAAATTAGCTTGTTGGATTTTGGTGCCATAGTGATCGTCAATATTTGGGATTATCATCAATAGTTAAGGTGACCATTAGTGGTTTAGATGACCATTGGTGGTTGGGCAAACCATCAGTGGTTGACACAACTATTAGTGGTTACTGTGTGAGGATATAGGTTGGTAAATTGCTAATTAATGAGATCCAAAAGATGGATTTTGTGATATAGGTAATGTTTGGGCTGATTATAAAATGGAAATAAAGTAGATGAATATTGATAATTAATTAATTATCTTACCAAAAGTTTATTAGGTGGATGGTTGGGGCCGTTATCCTATTGGTGGAATCTAGCTTGATTATGACAGAGTAACGATACTTGAAGGCTTGATAGAGAGGCGATGGAAAATTGAATCTTTAATATGATTGATAGATTGATGATGATGATTGACCTATAAAAAATAAAATCCTAGATACACAAGTTCTTGATTTTAATTAAAGATGAGCTTCACCTCCCAGCTCCTCTCTTCTTATAAGCATAAGCAAGAGGTAGAAGTGAAGTTTCAACTAGGCTATCTAATTATAAATTATCCATGCAAAGACTCACAATAGGATTTAGACAAGCTATAATTATAAAATCAAAGAAGATGGTTTGCATGCTTTTAGTTAGGGAGGTGGACCTTGACTGTCGATAGTCAAGGTGACCATCGATAGTTACCCTAACTGTCGACAGTTGAGTGTCAAGGGGTAAAAAGGGCTAAAAGACAAGGTTAAACTAGTTAAGTTAAATTGATTGTGGGTGAGCTCAGTTAGGGTTCAGAGGGTTAGATTGGTCTTGAGAGGGTCTCAAGGTGGTCAAGGGACACCTCAACATTTAGAATTATGGTGTGCATATTTTTGGTGTCTACATTTTGCCCCTTTTTGTTATGTAGCTTGAGTGAATAAGCTATAAAACAAAAATTGATTGCTAGGTTGAAGGTCTATTGATTACCCTGAGCATGAGAGGAGGTATTCCCCTTAAAACTAGGAGGTGATGAGGTATAAACCAAATTATGTGTAGGTTTGACAAGGTATGTGAGGGTGAGGATGAAATTAGATTATAGGTTAGGCATGAGGGCACAAATAGGCACATGAAGTATGATAATAGGTGTGATAATCAAGATCATGCAAAGATAAAATTGCCATAGTTGAAAATAATAAAATGTTGAATCTAAGGGACAAGTGACCAGTGTATCGTGTGACTAAATTTTAGGCATGGTGGCTAGGTACACTTGTTATTCTCCTAGATAGGGTCAGTGTTTCTTATGGGTATCCAAGGCAAGAAGTGCTCCTATGGAAAACACAAATAGGTCAAGTGTCATGGGGATCCAAGGTAGGAAGTGCTCCCAAAAGACATAAGTGGGTCAGATAAGCATGAGGTGGCACAAATTTAAAAGGTGGTGCTAAATCTTAATGTGTATATAATTCATTAGTAAGCTTTAGACATGTGGTGAAAAAATGGTTAATTATTTTAATGTTAATGGATGTTATTACTTTATGATGTTGGTCATGGTTAGGGTTATCGTTATGGTTATGATTATGACATGCTAATATTTTTAATGAGTATTTTGGATTTCATTATGTTTAGACATGTTCACATTGATTTTATTGTTTATGGATGTGATTATCATGTATGTCATGGTAATGAGGGTGGTATGCTTATAGTTCTTTGTTGTTAATGTTTATGATAAAACACATGAGATAGTTTAATTAACAAAACTAGATGGGAGAATAGAAAATATAATCAGAGGTGAATGCCATAATGAAAATGTCAACTAGTCATGATAGGGTAAGAAGAGGGCATGATTCTTTTTCATTGACAAGGACTAAAACAAAACTAATTTTGGATTGGCCCAATGAACATAAGCCCTTAAAATGCTTCATAATAGTATTGGTTGGTTGGTTAAAAGGTGTCTTGACCACATAATGTTAAGTAAGCTCAAGAATCTCTTACATATGGTGGGGGATGGGTGAAAATGGAACCTTATTGTGAGACTAGCATGCCTCTTTTATAGGTGTCTAGAGAGTCAATATAAATAAGACTATGCCAAGCTATGTAGACTGATCGATGTGGGAAGTCTACTTGTGAAATCCAATTGTGGATTCCACCTTATTGTGCTACTTGAGAGCTGATTTTGGATTTCAAGATTATTTTTATTTTGCTTTGATTATGATAATGGGTCTTCTGCTAATTGTTGTATATGGGAAGCTGAGCGATGCAGGAAGCTTCCAAGAAATTGCTATGTTTTTGATAAATGATAACTCAGCCATCCTTTGAGGGATTGGTCTAAGTTTATGTGTTATTCCTAATGATTTTGATAGTTATCCTTTGAGGTAATAGTCTACCTTACATTTTGGCAATTTCAAAGAGGTTTTCAACAACTATCCTTCAAGGGAGTAGTCTGTGAATGCTAGGAATGACCCATGATTGCTAATGATAGGAATTTTGTTATTTTGATTTTATTTTGTTTGACATAGACTTATTTTGGCTAGCTTAGGGATTCACCTTTATGAAGGAAAAACTAAAATCATAAGAAGATTGATTAGGTGTGAAGAGGTTTAACTAAAAATGACCATGGGAATCCATTCTATAAAGGTGTGAAAGGTACCATGAGAACCATGCCATGGGTAGAGTTATGGTACCCATTATTCAAGATTAGGATATGCCAGGGACAAATAATCACATAATTCATTTTTAATCAATTGTCCCTAAAAATGGGGGATGAATATAGGTAAATTATATGGGATGATATTAAGTGAAACAAAATGTGAAATCAATCCTTCCTAACAATAGAATAGATGGATATGCAAAGCATTGAGGGCCTCAAGTTCTGGGTGGTCTTCAAGAGAAGACAACTGATAAGCTCCATACCCATACTTATGGGTTATGATATAAGGTCTAAGTCAATTGAAAGTAAACTTTCCCTGCTTGCTTTTCTCCATATTAGTGACATGTTAATTTTCCTTTAGGACGAGATCTCTAATTTTGAACTCTCATACTTTAAGGTGGCTATTATAGTTACATTTAATATTTTCTTGATAGACATGGAGGTGGGTGAGATTTTTTAGGTGACGCTCATCGAGTAGCTCAAGATAGGCTAAATGGTGTTGATGGTAATCACTCTTAGAAACAATATCTTGAAAAATATGCAAAGAGAAGAGATTTGGAATTCAAGAGGTGAGACAACCTCTCCCACAAATATAAGAGAAAATGGGATATCACCTTTATGGGTTCTAATGCTAGTATGATATGCCCATAAGGTGAAATGGATGTGAAAATGCCAATCTTGATTGGATGCATTGACCATTTTAGTTGGCATGTTATTAAGAGTTTTGATAGAGGTTTCTACCTATCCATTAGCTTTTGGGTGATAAGGTGAGGAGAAGAGTGACTTAATGTTGAATGTGTTGCATAGACCCTAGACTTGCTTGTTCTTAAAGGATTTACCATTGTTAGTGATAATCTTATGAGGAACACCAAAGCAAAAGATGATATGATGGTTTATAAAGTTGATAATCATTTACGCTTTGGTTGAGACTAGAGGAATAACTTATACCCACTTGGTAAAGTACTCGGTCATGGTGATGATGGAATGGTGTCGTTGTGAGGAATGAGGATTAATTTCACCAATAAGGTCTAGATCCTATTGTGAAAAAGGCTAGAATTAGTGGAAACATGAAGTCTATGGCTAGGGCATGATATAAATTGGTGTGCTATTGACATTTGACACACTTTTTCACATAATCATAACAATCTTAGTTAAGGGTAGGCTAGTAATAGCCGAGATGAAGGATGAGGTCACTAAAGTGTCCTCCACATATACCATCATGCATTTCCTTGATAGCATGGGAAGTTCTATGACTGCATAGCTAATGGAAGAGGAAACCATCAAAGTTACATTTATAAATAATTACTCCCATAATGGTATATCATGAGGTACCTTGAATACATAATCTTAGAGAATTCCTAGAGAGACTAGAAGGAATTATGCCAAGGTTAAGGTAGTTAAAGTTTTGTTAACACCAAAGGTCAAGTTGGGTCTTCTTGACATTAAAAATCATGGGAAAATCTAGTTTGCTATAAGATGGTTGGGTAAGCATGTGGATACTGATAGATATTTTAGATTTTAAGGGTGTAGACAATATCTAAGAGGCAAGGAAAGCCATGGTTCAGTGAACTTGTTGGTAGATAGCAAGGTTGATCAAATGCAGTAGTGCTCAAATGATGCTAAGAGTTCATCCACTAGTTACTTGTACTACTACAAAACATCACTCTTACACTCATAAGAGATATTGATTTGATTAACCACAAGTTTAGAGTCACCAAAGATGTTGATCATTTTGACTCCTAGGGATAAGGTAGTTTGAAGGCCTATTACTGGGGCTTCATATTAAGCCATGTTGTTGATACATTCAAAATCAAGCTTAAAGGATAAAGGAATAGGTTCATTATATAAAGGGATAACTATTATACCTGATCCCCTACCACATTGACATTTTGATCCATCAAAGAACATGGTGATTTGATAGGTGAAATCCACTTGAGATAGGGTCACAATGGACTCATCAGGGAACTCAAGAGGAAGAGGTTGATTGTCTGTTAATGGTGCTTCAGCCAATTAGTCAGCAATGACTTACCCCTTAATTGACTTCTAATAGAGGAACTCAAGGTTAAAATCTACTAAGATCATGAGCCACTTGGCCATATGTTAGTTTTGGTATGGCTTGGAGTGAATTTACTTGAGTGGGTCAGTGTGGGTAATGACATAAGTTTTATGTTTAATAAGGTAGTGGCGAATCTTGGTTGCCATGAAGGCTAAAGATAAAGAAAGTTTTTTAGTATGAGTGTACCAAGTCTCATACTCTACCAACATATGACTAATATATTACACGTCTTGCTCTCTATGTTATTTATCTCAGTGATCTAGCATTACCCCAAGGGAATGGTCGGTGGTAGAGATATAAAGGTTGGTCATCCTTGGGAGGGGTAAGAACATTTGGTGACAAAAGGTACTATTTAAAAGAATAAAAGGCCTTTTGACAATCTATATTCCACTTGAAAAAGACATCCTTATTTAGAAGGTGGTGAAAAGGTTGGCACCAGTCTAAAAGCTGAGAAATGAAATGATGAATGGACTAAAGCTTACCTTGTAAGCTACAGATTTTCTTGAGGTTAGTAGGAGGAAGCATGTCTAGGATTGATTTGATTTTTGTGGGATCAACTTTGATTCCAAAAATGGAGAAATTGAAACCAATAAGATTTCTTAACAAGACCACAAAAATTATCTTCTTAGGGTTAAAATGGACATGATAGTGGATAAGTCACTCAAAGATGATCTTAAGAACAACCAAGTGATCCTTTCAGAGTTTGGATTTTATGAGAAGGTCATCCACATAGTCTTCCATAATATTATGGATAAATTCATGAAAAATGTAGGTCATGGAATGTTGGTAGGTTGCACTAGCATTCTTTAACTCAAAAAGCATGACTCTATAGCAAAATGTCCCCCAAAGGGTGGTAAAGGTAGTTTTATGCTAGTCTTCAAGAGCAATCAAGATCTGATTGTAGCCCAAGAATCCATCCATGAGAGATAACATCTCATGGCTAGTTGTAAGATCAAAAAGATGGGCTATGCTAGGTAGAGTAAAATCATCTTCAAGGTAGGTGAGGTTAAGGACATGAAATTCCACACAAAGTGTAGTCCTCCTATGGCTTTAATGATAGGTAAACTATTCAAAACCCATTGGGGGTAGTCAATAGGTTGGATGGTGTTGATAGATATGAGATGTTAAAGTTCTTCCTTGATGAGAAGGGCTATGTGAGGATGCATGCATTAGAGATTTTACTTGATAGGCTTGGCATTATGATGAGTGACTATGTTATGGGTAGTAATGGTAGGGTTGATCCTAGGCATACCATTGTAATACCAAGAAAAGGATATGTTATAGTCTTGGAGGAAAGAGGGGAAGTCCTAAAGTTCCTCAAAATTTAATGATTGGCCAAGTTTGATAATATGAGGGTTATATGGAGTACCCAAGTTGATATCCATGGTGGATTCATTCAACATGGTTGAAATCTTGAGGGGAAGGGATTTATGGATTAAATAATATAGGGCACCAAGGTAGGTGAGGATAGAATCATCGTCCTAACACTAGATAGTGTTAATGGTAGGAGAGTCTTCTCTTATCATTTCAGGATGGATCAAAGGGATAGTTATGGTCACCCCCTCCTTTTGATAACTCAAACATCTAAGGCTGATCATGTTGACAAAAAAAAAATTAGGTGGGATGATATCATCATCCTCACATGCAAGTAGAGGTGAGGGTAGTGAGGATAGGGTATCTTCCTCAGTAATGGTTATGGTAGGTCTTTTAGGTTTCTTGGATTTCTTCTTATTAAGAAAGATTAAACCAAGTCCATGATTTTTGTGTGGCTTCTTAGTTTCTATGGTGACCAATTTGTGTGGGCCATGCTCATATCATCAAGGACTAAAACCTTTCCAAGCACATTGATGGAGGTATTTCTTGGTAAAACTTGGTTTATCAAGGTAAGAGAAACTAGTGATAAATGGTTAAGGTGGAAGAGAGGTGGTAGAAGCACCAAGGTATTTGTTGAGTCCCTCATAGACAAAATAGGTTTGTTAGTTAGGAGGTATAAATGGAATGATAGTTTTGACATTGGGGTCATATCCCAACTAGTTGGTAAGTTTCCCTTACTCATGAGGAGTAGGGAAAGTGTCAAGTGATAAAAGATGATACTTCCCCAGTGTAAGGTGATGTAACATGGATTACAAAGGCTATATGGTGGGGATTTGGTATGTTGGTATAGAAGAACTAGTCAATGCCTTATCGATGGAAGGAGGCATGATATCTACTTTAGTAGGTGAAGGTAGGGTTTGAGCTACTGAGGGTGTACTAGATAGAGGTATAATGACATCATTAGGGTGGTAGGTCATATTTCATGTTGAGAAGGGACTTAGGTTCACTTGTATGGTAATGACCCAACTTTCATGATCAAACTTAATGCAATGGTAGATGGTAGAGGAAACATAACCCATAGAGAGAATACAAGGTCTTCCCAATAAGATGTATTGGAAATCACCTTCTACAATATAAAATAGTTTAGGGAGCATGTGGGTTACTACATGGATATGAAGGTTGACAGGTCCCAATGTAGTGTCCATGGTATCATTAAAACAATGAAGGATGATCAAGTATTTAGACATGACATTATCTGGCAAGTTGAGTTGGTTGTAAGCATGAAAGGAAATGATGTTTATGATACCTCCCCCATAAATAATAACCCATTTTTTGTGGGTTTGGTTGATGTAATTAGTGATAAAGAGAGGAGGATCCAAGTCCTTAGGATAGATGGAGGATATTTTTAAATCCTTAAAGGAAATAAGGTTAGAAATCTGAAGAGCATCAATAAAGGTGGATAGAGGTTGGGGGTCTAGGGATTGGACCTCAATAAATTGTAAAGCCTCTATTAGCACTTGGTGATGGTGGGGAGAGGTAGAGATTAGCTCATACAATCTCATCTTCATCGGGGTCTGATGAAGTCATTTGAGGATAACTCTCTTGATAGATTCTGAAGGGTTAGATTGGGAGGCATCTAAGATAGATACCTTGGATTTGGTTGAGGATGGAAATGGTTGGGATTTTGAAGAGGGGTATATCTAAGGAATGAATACCTCAGCCTTCCCCTTATATTTTTTTTGTGCTCTTGTGACCACATTGATAGTATAGTTAGAAGGAGAGGTTGAGCTAAAAGATTTGTTAGATTCATATTCACTTTGAGGTGAGAGTGGAGGAGTGGGTGAGTGTTGGGTAGATATAGTGGGTTGTTGGATTGGTAGGTGTTTCATAGGAGGTTCATCTATTCATAGATCATCCTCATCGTAAATATGATGGATGATGGTTTAGAGAGCTTTGTAGTTCTCTGTATCATGACCTAATGTCCTATGGTAAGCACAAACTTGGTGATCATTGTACCAAGTGGATTTTGAAGTGAAAGGATCAAAGGGCCTAATGGGAGGTAAGGCTAAATAATAAGTTTGAAATAACCTATAGAGGATGGTTTAGTATGACTCAACTAAAGGTTGTAAAGGTATATTAGTTTTGGCTTTCGTGGTTAGAGTAAGAGGTGGCTTGGAAATAGATTTGGTAGTAGGTGCCCTACGTAAGGTGGTATGCTTGATTGATGGATTTAGTTTAGGTGAGGATGTTGATGAGATAGAGGTGGAAGATCATAAGTTAGGTAACTTAGGTATGGTTGGCCTGGTGAAAAGAGGTACATCGAAGAACAACTATGAAGGCATAACTAAAAGAGGTGGTGAGGTTTTGGTAGAGGTAATTGACTTCATATTCAAGGTAGAGGGATGAGGCCCTAAAATGAATGGAAATGATGAAGGAGGTAAAGTTTGGACCTTTTTGCCTTTGTATGGATTTTCATTTTTAATTACTTTGGTTTGGCATTGGGTTTGTAGGCTTGAAGGGGTTAGGTCCACTTTCATAGATGGATGACTAAGGCTCAGTGTAGGGAGGATACCAAGATTCTTGGTAGGCATGGTTGGGATAATAAGAGAGGGCTTGGCTTCTTAGATCTTGGTTGGCTTAAGTGGTTAGGGGTTGGTTACTTTGGTGAAGGTATTAGTTGGTTGGCTAGAGGGTTTAGTAGTTTGGGTACATATGGCAAGGGGTTGGTTAATGGAAGTGTCAGGTTGGTTACACTAAGAAAGGATTGGAGGCTCCAATTGGGTAATGAAAAGGAGGCCTAATTGATTCTATAAGGTGGATCGATCTATGTTAGGGTTGGAGATAAATTGCAATTTTTACACTAACCTAGATAAGGGTTTATAGGTTGGCTAGGTTCCCTGAAGAGTAGACCTAAAACATAGGCCCTTAGGTGGAGATACAGGGATGAAAACCTCATCCTTTTCTTCAATAAAAGGATGGAGGGTTGAAATAGATGGTTCCTCTATGGGAGGATTAGATACAAGGTTTTCATCCTTGAGAATGATCTTCAAAGGGAAATTAGTTTTCTTGGTAATTAAATGTGAAGGTGAGGTGGTGATGTTTGGTTGTTCTAGTGTATTAGTGAAAAGGGTGGCTAGTAACTCCACTACCTCAATAAGCAAAGGGAGAGGGGAGATTATTTCCTTGGTTTGGGTATCCAAATAAATGGAAGGTAATTCTTCTACCTAAATAGATGGAGGAGGTAGAAGATTGAAATATTAGGTACTAGGTGGTTTGGTAATGAGTGCATTAAGGACCATGTTAAATGTATGGGTATAATGAGAATAATTGATGTTGTTGCTCTCATTCTTGGTATGGGCATGGTTTGGGAAGGGTTTCCTAAATATATCAAGGGCTTGGTTTGATGTTGCATTGGGGTTGTCTAATGTAAGCTCCCCCTTGTTAATGATGGTTTGGACAAGGCTCTTAAAGGTGTTGTACCTACTGACATCATGTCATATAACTTGATGAAAGGCATACAAATCATTTTCATTATACCAAATAGGTGTGGGATGAGAGGAGTCAAATTCTTGGGGTTGATTGATAAGAGGAAGTTGAATGATATTAGCTTTCAATAACTTCTCCAATATGGAATCATGAGATTCTCCAAGTGGAGTAAATTATTTTTGGTTTTTTTGGCTTTGGTTCCTTGGGTTTTGCTTTGAGGAACTAGAGGAATTTGATTGGTATATATAAGGTGTAGGAGTGGATTTAAGGATGGTTACATTCACAGTTCCCTTGTTCTTGGTGTTGATATTGGGTTGGTTACTTGACATGGAGGAAGAAGGCTCATTGGTTTTATAGGTTGAGTTCGTATTTTTGAGCTTAATATTTCCTTCATCAATGGCTCGATTCTCCAACTTACATACCATGTTAAAATTTTCATCAAAGTTTTAGAAGCTTTGGACATGCAAGGTAGAGGAGATATGCTTGGCACATGCTCAAACAAAGAGCTCTATGAGTTTAGGTTAAGGTAAGGAAAATGAAAGTTGGTTAATAATGCTCCTCTAATGAACCATAAAATAGGTGATGGATTCATCCTCAAATTACCAGAGAGATTAGAGGTCAGTGATAGAAACTTTCTTGGAGATATTGATAGAAAAGTGGTCCAAGAAGGTTTCAGCCAGTTGGGTAAAGGAGAAGATGGAATGCTTGGGTAAGGAACTATACAAATCCAATGCCATATTGACTAGAGACATGGGAAAGGTGTGGAAGAGAAGGGAATCATCATAAGTGATGAGATAGATATCATGCCTAAATTCCCTAAGGTGATGTTGGAGATCTTCCTTACTCTAAAATTTAGAGAACTTGGGAAGTTCCCATTGGGGGTATGGCTTGATAAGTATGGATGGATGGATGGGATCATTACAAATTTAGTCATAGGATAATATGTTGTGATCACCTAAAATGGATGACTCTAAGGTGGTCATCTTGTCCACAAGCATCTTCATTAGGTTAGCTTTGGGGTTGTGTACTCAGAGGGTTATAAGATGCATATTGTTGAGGTGGTTGAGAGACATATGAATAGTGGGTAGAAGGTTGGGAGGCTACCACATATGAGTAAGTGGATGTTAATGGTTGGGTGGAATTCATATAAAGGTAAGTACAGGTAGGTGGTTGGGTAGTGGGTGCATGTCCTTGTATATTGGGGATGTATCCAAAGTTTGGTCCAAGGGGTGCTTGTTAGATAGGAGCAGTGGTTGGGTTGGTGATTGATGGAAGGGTGGTAACCCTTCTACTAATCAGTGGTAGGGTAGAGGGTATGGACACCACAAGGCTTTGAATCAAATTAGTGGTCAACTAATTGAAGGTAGTTAGAGGAAGGCGGGTAGTGCTAGAGGTAGGTAATCCTAGAGTGGAGGAGTTATTTTTAGGAGTAGAAGGTATAAGGGTAGAGGTAGTTTGGGTTGGTTGGTTTTTGATATTAGTCTCAAATGGGTTGTTGGTTAATGAGGAAGCTTAGGTAGTCAATGGTTGTGTAGTAACCATGGTAATGGAGGTACTCCAAATGAAATGGGGGGCATGCCATAAGGTGGATCTATAGATGTGGCCAACACCAGAATATGGTAGGATGTGGTTGTAAGGTAATGTTTCAAGGCTATGGGATTGTTGTCTAGGAAAGTAGTAAAATCTACATCTCCTTGAGTGACCTCCTGAGGGAAGGTAGGACTTCTTGAGGGGTGAGGAGAGTCAGATAGTTCATAAACATAGTCCATAGATGAAGAGGTAGAATAGGTAGGTTGACTTGGTAATAGGTTTTGCTTCACAAAGTCTCTTCATTGCTGGTGAGTCAGAAACATACAAGATAAGAGAGATATAAAGCACAAAAAACTTCACTACTCAAAGAAAGAGAAGATAAGAAAATTATCAAAGAAATCAAATTAAACTATAAAAGATGTGTTAAACCCTAGATTTTTAATTGATCTCACTTTTGGCTTATGCTTTAAGAAAATGTGTGACTAAAATTGGTTTGTAGAATGGGTACTAAAGAGGTTATCTAAGGTTGGTTTTAGGTTATGTTTAGGCACTCAAAAGAGATCTGTATTAGAATCAATACATAGCTTAGTATTGGGGCCTACCCCCTCACTTTACACACCACAAAGATAAGGGTGTCAAGTGCTTAGCCAAAATATTTTGATATCTATATATTATACTCAACTAGAGAGTTGAGTTGGTTCTCCCCTTGATAATAACCTCCAAGTAGGATCATTAGGAAAGGGTAAGGTTACTACTAGGTGATGAAATTCTAGTTGAGCATTATCTCAAGTATGTTTTTTGTTGAATTGATGAAAGTGATTTGGTTTAGGTGTGTGCACCAAGGAGTGAAGCTATGATAAATTACTTTGCCTTTAAGTTAAGCTATGTGAACTAAAATTTCAAGCAGTCAATGTATGCCCTTAATTTTAATCCCAAAAGAAAATTTTGATTTCATTAATGAGAAAATACTAGGGAGAGAGTGAAAGCAAACAAGAACCCAAGGACACAAGGGTCCCACCAGGCATGCCAGAATGTTTCAATGAATTTCTTGCTTATTATGGAAAAGAGAAACTAAGTATGAGTATGGTTGAAAAACTTGATTGATAGTGCACACATTGAATTAGAATATCATGAAGAGATCCTCTTTAGCTTAGTAGTATAACCTATAAATAAAAAATCATTAAAACAAAATTGTTCATTAGATAAATATTTGATTGGATTGCCTAATGATAGCTAGATCCTAGAAGTGAGAGCTTCCTTAGGGGCTGTCGATCCAAACATTTTAAATAATTTAGTTTATAAATAGGAAAGAAAGGTACTTGCATCAATGAATCAAAAGGTACTAAAATTGAATACAATAATGCTTGCTAATAAATATGTTTAAAATGGTTGAATTAGCAATAAACTAATCAATACTAGTGCTAGAGGGTTGGGGTATGATTTAGAAAATCAGAAGGGGGTCTATGAATAGGAAAGAACATAGAAAATTAGGTTTGACTAGGTGTAGGTGGGTGAAATTAGATTGCTAGTTTTTGGTACCATAGTGAGCATCGGTGGTTGGGATGACCATAGGAGGTTAAGGTGACCACTTGTAGTCTATTTTATCATTGATATTTGGGAAGACCATCATTGGTTGACACAACCATCGATGGTTACTATGTGAGGATCTAGGTTGTAAAATTTCTAATTGACGAGATCCAAAATATGGATTCTGAGAGATAGGTAAGGTTTAGGTTAATTTTAAAATGGAAATAAAGTAGATGAATATTGAGAATCAAGTAATTATCTTACTAGAAGTTGATTGGGTGTATGGTTGATGCAGTTAGCCTATTGGTGGAATCTAGCTTGATTATGATATAGTAACAATACTTAAAGGCTTGATGGAGAGGCAACATCAAATTGAATCTCTAATATGATTGCTAGATTGCCGATGATGATTGACATGCAATAAATAAAATCCTAGATACACAAGCTCTTGATGCTAATTGTAGATGAGTTTCACCTCCCATCTCCTCTTTTCTTATAGGCATAAGCAAGAGGTGGAAGTGAAGGTTCAATTAGGCTGTCTAATTATAAATTATCCATGTAAAGACTTGCAATAGGATTTAGACAAGCTATAATTATAAAATCAAAGCATATGGTTTGTATGCTTTTGGTTAGGGAGGTGGACCCTAACCATCGATGGTTAGGGTGACTGTCGATAGTTACCCTGACCATCAATGGTCAAGTGTCAAGGGGTAAAAAGGGATGAAAGGCAAGGTTAAGCTAATTAAGTTAAACTAAATGTGGGTGAGCTTGGTTAGGGTTCAAAGGGTTATATTGGTCTTGAGAGGGTCTCAAGGTGGTCAAGGGATACCTCAACATTTGGAATTTTGGTGTGCATATTTTTGGTGTTTACATAAAGTACAAATTTGAATGTAAAAACTTGAAACTAATTTAACCTTATAACTTTCTAAACATATAAATTAATTTACAAGGATAAGATAATTAGTGGTTAAATACTATGTGAAAGACTATACTATAAAAAAACAACACAAATTATGGAAAACTAGATTATGGACATCTTAGATCAAGATTTAGATCTCTATGTGCACCTATATAGTATCGTTATAGTTAGGTCAATACCATTAGACACTATGTTCCTAGTTTGATGATTTTTTATTTATGGATTTTTTCTCTCTATTTTTATACACGCATGTGTACTTACTTGTCTTTAATTTTTATGTGTGATTATATGCCTAATTATGTGCACAACTCACATAAATTTGTCTCCTTCACTTGAAACCCTAGGTCTACTTATAATGACAATATTAGGCTTGTAAAAGGAAAATAAAGGTGGGTTGAGCCAACTCCAACCACTCTATTGAATGGTTGAGCATTGCCTACATATCTATTACATCAATAAGGGAAGTCAAACTGCATGTATTTCTCCATATTAGATGAATATGTGCAATAGTAATTGTTCAATGGATGTAACCTATAATCTAGCTATTGATAATTGAAAAATGACAACCTTAACTTGGATATTTAGTGTTTAAGACTTGAATATAACTTGATCCTAGTGAATGATTGGTAAATTAGGAAGAATAGAGCAATCCTCTCAAATTTATGAGTGTGTATAGATGTATCTTTGATGATTAATAGATGGATAATATGAATACAACTATTTTTTATTTATAGGAGAATATTTGGGTTATTTCTCATGCCACCAACATGAAAAGCATATGGGTCAACCCATAGGAATTATTTGAATTTTAAATATGGTTTTTACTTAGCAAGAGATGAAACTGTTAGACTCAGATGCTACCATCAAACACTATGTTTTGAGTTTGACATTGTTGTCCAAGAGATAGGAACACTAATTTAATGATCTATAGATGTTTGAGTAAGATAAATAACTAGTTTTTCATAGATTATGGGGTTTCCTACAAGTGACTGAGAGCAACTTCAAAATGTTAGACATATAGAATGAATGTGGGTGTGATAAAATAGATAATGAGAGTCATGTGTGGTAAAGGTAAGTTAAATATGACGTTTTCAAGTATCAATTAACCAATTTTGGTGTCTACAAATGCATCCATTTTATTATACTATCAAAATGCAATAAAATTAATATAGTAAAATGATAAAAAAAAATGTACTGAAGGGTGTATAAGACACTTTGTATTTGGGAGATGATCCAAACATATAGTATGCTCTAAGAAAACTTGAAATGAAATGTAATAATGAATGTCATTGGAATGAAATATAAATATGCATAGATTGAAACTTGAATTTGAAGAGAAAGGGAAGAGTAGTCATGTAGGTGGGTGAATAGTGTTACTTTGTAACTTGTTGGAGATGATTTCTTATTAAAGCATTGAAGAATGGTTCCTCTTGATAAACCCTTCATAGAATTGAGGGTGATCAATCCCCAATTTTTGTAACTAAGGAAAACACCAATGATAAGGAAATTAAATGCCCCTAACCCTCACTAGAAATAAATAAAAGGAATAGTTCCAAGAACATTGAGCATTGTAGAAACCTCAACTAGACTAACCCATGTAATTAATCTTTTTATAATATTATAACCCCAAAATGGAAGGTGGGAGCCATATATTGGGCTCACATATTAAACCAAGGCCATTGAGGGTGATAAATCTCAATCATATTACTCATTTATATATGAATTAATTGTTATAGATAAACATATAAATTCAAGGTTACTCAATACTAGATACCATGGAATGTGTTTGGAAAATAAAAATTACACTAGTGTATGTGCATGAAAAAACTTCATGCCCTATAATCGATGTTAAATTTTTAAATAATGATAATATGTATGCATTAACCAACATCATGTCCCATAATCTTAATTGATCGATGAAAATATCATATAAAATGAAATTAATCTATATGTTATTTTTATTCCATATCTAAAAAATGTATAAATATTTAACTTGTCATGTAAAATGACTGCATATGCATGGCACATGACACCAAATGCATACAAATATGTGTATCTATAAAAATACTATAAATCATGGCCTAAAAATGAGTTAATATGCATGACATGCACCACAAAAACACATCTTAAATTTATTAACATCTATCTCATATGATATATAAAACATTGAAAATCTTTGTAGCCTGTGTCAAAAAATTTAATCTATCATCATGGAGACTTAAGTCTTGATGACAATCCTAATAACATTTCCCCTTTTGAGGTGAGGTATGTAACCTAAAATTCACTCATCTCAAAATAAATATTTAATTATATCATGTTATATATAAATATGTAATCATGTCAATATGTGGATAATATGTCATCAATAAATTTGTATGAAAAATATGTAATGCAAGACATTTAAGTGTCATGTAAAGACATATATAGTAATTAGGAACATAATAGGAATCATCATTGATAAATGTACTCTAATATATGAGAAAGGTGAATGATAAGGATCATGGCATTGTACATAAGGGGTAGGTATGTGATATGTATCATGACAACCACAACTCAATAATTACTAAAATATCAACAAGCAATGTTATGACCATGACATACAAAATAAAATTACACACAATAACAAAAAATGTCACACATAAAGCCAAGGGGATGTATACAAGTGAAAATAAATGTCACATAAATAAGACTAAGGAGCCACAAATAATGGGTGGTAAATACCATAAACATAAGGCTAATGATCCCCAAAAATATACAAGCAAAGACTAGCATGTTATAGAGGAAACATCATCAAATACGAATAAAACATGCAAGTTAGTCTACACCATTCCCATATGCAAATGTCACATGATAATATAATAAAATATCCATGTAATAGTGTATAAAGTGTGATAATTATCAATGCATATGTAATAAACCAAGGTAGTTCAACATGGTAAATGGAAAGGGCATAGAAGGATATAACCTGTAATAATGTAACATTTAGAAGAAGATGACCTTGGCAGTGGCATGGCCTTTGGGTAAAGGAAAGGTCCAACATCCATGTATCCATGTATAATGTGTATTTATATGCCATAAAAATCATTCATGTATACTATTAAATTCATATGTGTATAAAAGGATATGTAATCTACCAACCTATGATAAATAACATATTTAAATGATGTAAACTAAAAATCACGTCATGTTCAGGTCCTATTTTTTTGGAATATTTGATTATTTTTGTGTTTTTTAATTTTTTTGAAATATTGTAAATACATGAAAAAATAGTCATAGGTCATCCCAATCATCTAATTTGTATATGTTATCTAAATTATATTTTACTTGGCATTCTTCTAGTGGTTATACAAATACATGCATTTTATGCCAATGATTAATTGTATATTCTACTTGGAGCTCTCTTTGGAGGCCATGCCTCTTGGTCATCATTTCTAACATTAAGTGAAAATTTGACCATGTGCCTTTATAGGAGAATGTGATTCTCCAATGAAATTTATCCATTGAATATTTCATATAGTATAACTAATGCTACTCCATTATAAGTTTTAACTAAGTAGTAGGGTGTATTACCCATATGCATTTATCAATAATTGATTATACACAAGCTATTGGAAAAGTGATATGTTTAGCTAATATTGGATAAGGTGACGTGTGATATAATTGATAAATGATATATCCTAACTCTTCTAATAATGTTATACTGAATATGATTGGTATTCACTCTCATCAATTTGTATGTGATACTGATTTGACCCCTAAATCAATAACATAGTACTCAATATCTCTTGTCAAAAACTATTGTGACTTTTATTTGTACCCTTATGTATATATGTTAATTTAGAACTTATTTATGATTTATCTTGTATGTTAAGCATGGTCATTGATGTCAAATAGGTCATGATTCATAGTGCATTAATGACAAAGTGATCAGATTGATGGTTTGGAGAGTGTTTGCTTGGTTAAGCAATTGATGGATGTTATTGATGATATGAACATGTTGAAAAGACCCTATGGGATGTTATGAGTTTTTAGAGTGATTATGGAATCAAAAAAAATTCATCAGAATAGTCATATGAATGTCTAAGCTCAAGTAGTCATCTTGATAGACAAAACTGAGTAAGTAGTTTGATGATGTCATATTTCACATGTGTGAAGGTTTCAGGAGTAGTTTGATACATGGATGGATTCCCATATGTGAGGAGATCATATGGTTAAATTTTTAGGTATGGAAATGGAGTGGAGAAAAATTTATTAAGGTGAAAAGTTAGCTTCTCAGATAGAGTTTACCAAGTTCCCATACTTATCCAAATTTGTGAGATCAAAGATCTACGACGAGCGTTTAATCAGATCATAGATCTAATGGAAAGCATTTATTATGACCAAATAAAAATCCAATAGAGTGTGTAATATTTTAAAATAGAGATAAATATTGCACATGAATTAAAATTATCAAATATTCTTCAGAAAGCACGCGCTAGTGATATTGTCTCAATCTCAAAAAGTTGATAGAAGATCAATGGCATGGGAGTGTTTTGTTAGATAGAGATAAATGGTGAGTATATGATCATGAATTTAGAGATAAAGAATGTGTTTTAATTCAATAAATAAAATTATTCTCAGATTTCACATATAATTTCTAAGTGGTGCAAGCATATTGACTGAATGTTACAAGGTGTACAAAAGACACACAGAGGTGCCAAGTGACATAATCACGAAAGTTAAGAGCTAAGATCAATGGTGATCATTGCAAGATAAAGACTAGGATAATCCTAAGGCTATTGAGTGAGTGTCTTTTCTCAAATTTTTTAGGGAGAAAGAGATGAGGTAAAAGTGTCCAATGTTTAGCATTTACATAGTGACCGTTGGAATTTGAATATTCAAATTTGTGAAGGATAACTAGTGCTCAGTATTTTGCTAATATATTCTGATCCAAGATTGATTTCATGGTGGTGTAAAGTGAAAATTTGTATAGGAATTAAATTTACATCCATATAAATTTATTAAAAGGTTTGAATGTTTGTACCACCAAAGATATTGAGCTCCAAAGTTGACTGTGTGTTTGACCATATTTTACAAGTGACTTGAGAAGGATAATTGAGTTGTTCTTGATAGTATTTTGATGTTTCAAGATGAGATAAATATTTAAGAGTTTTATATAATCCATGATTACAATATTTTTGGATTTTGGATGTTTTACCAATCCTATTTAGTGTGAACAATTGCTTATAAGTTGATTGTGTTTGATGAATGCACTGGTAGTTTGAGAGACCATGTTGCAGAGGTAAGTTGAATGTGTCTTGAGAAGATTTGAGGAAAAAAATGAATATGAATATGTTAATAAAATATCAAAGGTTCATGATAAGGTATTATAAGTTTTATTTTTCCCATATTCAATTGTTGAGAGTCAAAATGGTTTGGCTATATTTTGACTATATGCAACTAGTGGTCATCATAAGAGAGTTGTGTTGAGTACTTAGAGCTTGTGTTGAAGTATATAAATAATATGGAGGTGTATCATAGATACTAAATGTTTCACCTATGTTATTTAATCATATGTCTATGTGAAATACTTGAGCAGGTATTTCAGGAGTTTGAGACAATGTTATTTGTGTATGAAGACTTGAAGAGCAAGGAGACCTAATTAGTAGGTTCAAGTGTGAGTTGGTGTTCCAAGAGGCATGGAACCATATGGGAGTAATAAAGGGGATATTAAACATATTTTTTATCTGTTATAATCATTGGTAAAGGATGATGGTGGTCCAATTAGTTTCACATGGAACGTGTTAGTATGAAGATCTAATTGTTTTAGGTCTCACCAAGACCTAATGGTGGTTTAGGGATAATGACGTATTGGTTGACCTATGAAGAGTTTGGTTATCACATGTAATGTGTGTATGGACATATTTTAAATTTTAAAATCATCTTGGCTGACCAAGATGGGTTATACCAAGAGAGTGGTATATATACAAGGCATAATTGGATTAATTATGCTATTTATGCAAGTGCAGATTCAAGTGAAGAAGAGGACCTTTGAAAGAGAAGGTACAGGTCAATTAGGACCATTAGTGTGTGAGAAATATTATTCATGTTTATTTCATCAAGTTTATGTATGAGGAAAAATAAGTCATTTGACCTAATGAGTCTAGAAAAGATAGTTTAAGCAAGTTAGCCCTGGGGGTAGCTTGAGAGAGATTAGAGGTGAAGAGTACAAATAAAGGTGGTCATCATAAATTAAAAAATATAAATAGGTGATTAAGATGATATATTTAGGTATCTGAGTGGGTGTTTAGTTTCTTAGGGGGTTGGTTCCTCCTTGCAAGGTAAAACTTGATAAAATGTCTAGTTGTTGTGGGTACTCATCTAGATAGGGGCAGTAGCTCCTTATGAGATTGGTATCTCACTAAATTAAGGGATGGGTGTTCCTTTATCAGTTGGTGAAGGTATAAATTGAATCTTGTCATTATAGGACTATATTCCATCTTGAAGGGTTTAGTGGGTTTTATATCTTAAGAGGGTTTCCCACATATATGATGTCTTCATGTGATGTATGTTATTATGTATGCTTTGGATGTATGTGTTTTCATGTTTATGTTGCTTGAACAAGATGATGTATGATATATGTTTAAGAGTTGGGAATTGAATTGGATTATTTTGCATCACTAATTCACTCCCCCTCTCAGTTATTATACCTCTAATAATTGGTATCAGAGTAGGACCTTTTGTACAAGTTTATCCACTTGAAGGTGATCTAAGGTACAATATGGGTAAAAAGGATTTTTTTTCAAAATAAAATAACATCATGGATGATGAAGAAGTTTGCCATGATAGTGAAAAATAAAGACTTTGCTATGATAGTGAGGAAAAAGAAGTTGATATAGAATCTAATCTCATGAGTGTATTTGGTGAACTAAAGGAGCAAAAGAAGAGGAATCATAAAATGAAGAATATGACAAAAAGGTCTTGAAGCACAAGTCAGGTCTCTTGAAGGGAATTTATCAGGTAAGTCCATAAGAGAGGAAAATAAGAATAAAGAACTGATCACATATATGGAAGAACAAGCATGTAAATTGAAGGATGACATGGCTAAATAATATGAGTATAAGGAGACCAGTAAAGATCTTAAAATTTAATTAGAGGATGCAAGATCAAGCATGAGAGACAAAGAAGATGAATGTGTTCAATTCTTGTTTCCCTAAAGGATGAGCATGAAAAGGTCATAGTCAAAGAAGATAAGATGACATATAGGATCTTGAGGGTCAATTAAGAGTTACAAAGACTAATCTGAGTTCAAAAGAGGAAGAATGAATACATCTCAAGACTTAGTTAGAAGAGATAGAATCAAAGTTGAGCTCAAAGTAAGATGAACATGAGCAATTTATTGTCAAGGTAAATAAGGCTGAGAAAGAGCAAGAGATGTCAGCTCAAGACAAGAAGGATGCAAGCACCAAATGAAACATGAGAAGACCTATCAGGAAACCAAACACTATAAGGTATGAAATTTCATTTCATGGTCACTGCTTTACATGTAAGTTTTTTGTTCATAAAGAAAAAAACTATAGAAGGAAGAGTAATTGGTCAGGTAGAGGTATGGATAATATAGTATGATGTAATTGTCATATCATGGGATGTATTGCTAGGTTTTACTCTAGAATGCATGGGAAAATACTAACCCAAGTATAGAGACCTAAGATAGTTAAGCTTGAGCCTAATGAACCTTAGAGATAAGATGATATGTTTATTGAGATTCATAATATTCATCAAGCAAAAGGTATGAATGATCTTATTTGTTTCAGATGTCATAAAGTTGTTCACATTTCTAGATATTGAAAGAATAAGTTGAATGAGTTTTTAAAGAAAAATAAGGTGTATGGAGATCCTAGTGTTCAAGGAAGAGTTCAAAAATGGTTGTGGAACCCTAAGCCTATTAGGAGAGATCAAACTGAGACCAAAGAAGGTTTTTTTGCCATGATAAATATGAAGAAAAAGAAATAATTTCTATTGTCTACATTTGTTGACAAGTATAAATCAAATAATGAATTTAAGGATCCATTAAAAGTCAAATTTGGTGATGAGGCAAGACTACAAGTTAAATTAGATTATGGAGATATGGGAGTCTCCTAGTTTTTGTACTTTTAGTCTCACTATGTCAAAGGGATGTCTCTCTAGGCTTCAAGGAGACACTTTATAGAAAGACAAAGCATGGTGAATGATTTTTGGGTCTTGGTTGGTGTTGCATGACAATAAATACATGAAGGTGAGTTGTTATATTAGTTTGATGTCTAAAAAATAAAGTAAAGTTGTGTGTTCCTTTATGTTAATTTAGTTCATAAGGACTCATGTTATGATATGGAAGAGGTAGTCTTTGGTGTAAACAGAGAGGTCTTTGAGGGCTAAGATTGTGAATATGAGTTGTAGTAGAAGAAAGGTATGGATGAAATCAAATTTCATCCATATTTGGTCTCTTGAGGTAGCTTGATCTGGTGTAGTACCTTGAAATATACTTGGGAACCTGGTTTCAGGTGAGTTAAATAAGCTTGTGTTGTTAGGTATACTTCATTAACTCAAGTGGAACAACTCTACTAAAGGTGTGAAATCAAGGATGATGAGTTTCCAATATATTCTATTGTATATAAATTGTCAAATTGGATAAAGTGGCTTGGTAATGTCAAAATGTTGTCATGATCAATTTTTGGTGTTTTGGCATATTGACTACTGTATGTGCAAGGTCTGTAGGCTGAGTATGGAGATTTATAGGTGTCATTTAAAGAATTTAAAGTTATCAAGGTGTATTAGTGGTATATAAAGGTGTGTTACTCTATTTAGGTGTGCTATAGGTGATTTTATGCTTTGAATATCTTTTGAGTGCAAGTTGAAGTTTCTCTGAGTGCTCTCAAGTTTTCTCAGTTTTGACTTAAGGGCAAATATGTCAAAACCTAGCCAAAGGATCTATGGGTTATTTAAAGTGTGAGATGTCAAAAATTGATATATAAGTGTGTTTTATTAACCCAAAGGTGTGAGAGAAGTTTCAAGTGCTGATGTTGACTAGAAGATGGTGAGTTGACTAAGTTTCTTTTAAAAATCTAGTATTTTTGCCCATACTAGTTAGTTAGTTTTTTAAGAGAGTTGAGGTATAAGGTTACTTATTATTATTAAATGGCCAAAAGGGTTGTCAAAAAGTGTTTCAAAATCATCTAAAAGTGAGTGGTGTCTTCCATGGATGAGTATTTATGAAAATATAGGGTTAATTGGCTAGTAAGTTAGTAAAGGAGCTATGGTGCAAAAGCAAAGATGGAAGATTTTTTTGGCATGAATAAGGGGGAACATGAATATACTTTATATATGAAATTTCAAGTCTTGAATGTGCATACATATAAATATATGGGTGTTTCAAGGTTCAAGTAGGGTTATTAGGCCTTTAGGCAAGGCTAGTGAAGAGAAGACTGGTCTTTGGTCATTTTCTCCAAATGAAAAAGGTATGGTTATTCCTAAATGAGTTTGTTAGTTATTTTTGTGCATCTTTTATATTTTAATATTGACTTATTCATCTACTAGTAATCATGGAGGTAGCCTGAAGTGAGAAGGTATGAAGGCAAGTGTGTTATTTCATCATGGTTGGAGATGGTCTGAAGGTGCTCAAAAGATGCCTAAGCTTAGGTGACTTAGGGGGAGTCCATGCTATTTTTTTAAGGTGAGATAAATTAGTATCTAGTGTTCATGTGTGTTTAGTTCTCATTAATAATAGTGTATGATCACAAAAGAGTGTTGGCATGGAGCATGGTTGAGAAGTTCAAGGTAAGAAATGGTATCCATAGAATTAGGGGGAACTAACTTAGATAGTTTGAGTGGATTTAATATATATGTGAAGATGTTTTAGTCATGATAGAAGTGTGAATATGTCTAATATAGTTGTGAATTCAAGAAGGTTGATACGATGACATGATTGAACCTAGTCATAATTATGAAAATAGGTATTGAATATTCATGCATGAGCAAAAAGGGCTTGTGAGTTCTGTAGATAGACAAGTCCAAGGATCAGAGAAGCCCAAGTTTAGACTGGTGGATGTCAAATAATAGATGACATGAGATGGAGAACCATGTTAATTTTTTTAAGGTGAGATAAATTAGTATCTAGTGTTCATGTGTGTTTAGTCCTCATTAATAACAGTGTATGATCACAAAAGAGTGTTGTCATGGAGCATGGTTGAGATGTTCAAGGTAAGAAATGGTATCCATAGAGTTAGGGGGAACTAACTTAGATAGTTTGAGTGGATTTAATATATATGTGAAGATGTTTTAGTCATGATAGAAGTGTGAATATGTCTACTATAGTTGTGAATTCAAGAAGGTTGATACGATGACATGATCGAACCTAGTCATAATTATGAAAATAGGTATTGAATATTCATGCATGAGCAAAAAGAGCTTGTGAGTTCTATAGATAGACAAGTCCAAGGATCAGAGAAGCCCAAGTTTAGACTGGTGGATGTCAAATAATAGATGACATGAGATGGAGAATGATGTTAGAGGAATATTTCTAAGCTCTATGAGCAATTTGTCATGTCCAAAGATCAGATAAGTCCAAGTTCAAATTGGTTCATGTCAAAAGGGGAACAATTCATTCATATGACTAAAAGTATGTAAGTATCCTAAGTATATTAAATAGTATTCAAATTCATACATGATGTTGAGGAATGATTGTTAGAATGTTGGGGAAGAGACCCTTTGTCATTAATGTCAGACAAGGGGAAATATCAAAATGAAGGAGTTCAAATGAAGTCATTAATCAAAAGAATTCATTCTGAGCATGTTTTGACATAAATGACAAAAGGGGAGATTTTTGAGCATTATAATTGATGTTAGGTTGCCATTGATGTCAAAGAGGTCATCATTCATAGTGCATTAATGATAAAGTGATTAGATTGACGGTTTGGAGAGTGTTTACTTTGTTAAGTAATTGATGGATGTTATTGATTATATGGACATGTTAAGAGACCCTATGGGATGTTATGAGTGCTTATAGTGCTTATGGAAGTGAATGAAATTCATCAGAATAGTCATATGAATGTCTAAGATCAAATAGTCATCTTGATAGACAAAGCTAAGTAAGTAGCTTAATGACATCATATTTCACACGTGTGAAGGCTTCAAGAGAATTTTAATAAATGGATGGATTCCCCTATATGAGGAGATCATATGGTTCATGTTTTATGTCTAGACATTGAGCGGAGAAAAAGTTATTTAGGTGCAAAGTTGGCTTTCTAGACAAAGTTTACCAAGTTCCCTTAGCCAAATTTGTGATATCAAAGATTTACAATGAGCATTTAATTGGATCATAGATCTAATGGAAATAATTTATTCTAACTAGATAAGGATATAATAGAGTGTGTAATATTTTTAGATAGATATCAATGGCACATGTGAAGTCAAATTATCAAAGGTTCCTCAGAAAGCATGCACTAGTGACATGTGTCTCAATCTTGTTAAGTTGACAAAAGATTAATGGCACATAAGTGTTCTATCAGATAGAGATCAATGGTGCATGTTAATTCAATAAGTCAAAGGATTCTCATATTTCATGCAAAACTTCCAAGTGGTGAAAGTGCATTAATTGAATGGTATAGGGTGTATAGAAGACATGTAGAGCTACCAAGTGGCACGATCATGGAAGCTAGGATCTAAGATCAATGGTGAGCATTTCAAGATAAATAATATGATACTCTCAAGGATATAAATGGAGCATATTTGTTTAAATTTTTTAGGGAGCATGATATGAGTTAAAATTATCTGATGTTTAGCACTTACATAGTGACCATTGGAATTTGAATATTCAAATTTGTGAAGGATAACTAGTGCTCAATATTTTGCTAATATCTTTTGATCTAGGATGAATTTCATGGTGGTGTAAAAGAAAAATTTGTAGACTTAAATTAAAATACATATAATATAATATAATTAATTTTTTTTAATGTTTATACCATCAAATATATTGAGCTTCAAAGTTGATTATGTGTTTGACCATGCTCTGCAAGTGACCTAAGAAGGATAATTTAGTTGTTCTTGATAGTATTTGGATGTTTAAAGATGAGATAACTATTGAATATTATTATATAATCCATGAGGAAAATATATGTGGATTTTTTAGGTTTTAAAAATCCATATTTAGTGTGAAAATTTTCTTATAAATTGACTGTGTTTGATGAATGCATTGGTAGTTTGAGTGACCATGTTTCAAAGGTAAGTTGAAGGTATATAGAGAAGAGTTAAGGAATAAAATGAATGTGCATATGTCAATAAATTCTCAAAGGTTCATGAAAATTTATTTTAATTATTATGCTTCCCATATTCAGTTATGGAGATTCAAAATGGTTTGATTGTATTTTGACTATATGTGACTAGTTTGAGTGATCATCATGAGAGAGTTGTGTTGAGTACTTAGAGCTTGTGGTGAAGTGTCTAAATAACATGGAGGTTCTAGAATAGGTCTTGAAGGTTTCACCCATGTGATTTTATCATATGTCTATGTGAAATACTTGAGAATTTACTTCATGAGTTTTAGACAATGTTATCTATGTATGAAGATCTAAAGAGTGAAGAGACCTAATTAGTAGGTTTAGGTGTGAGTTAGTGTTACAAGTGGCATGGAACCATATGAGATAAATAAATAGGATATTTTAAATAGTTTTTATTCATTTTAATCATTGGTAAATGATGAAGTTTATCCAATTAGTCTCACATGTAATGTGTGTGTATGAAGGTCTAATTGTTTAAGGTCTCACCAAGACCTACCGGTGGTTTGGGGATAATGAGGTATTGACCGACCTATGAAGAGTGTGGTTATAAAATTTAACATGAATATGGACATATTTTAGGTATGTAAATAATATTTTCCAACCAAGATGGGTTATACCAAGAGAGTGGTATAAATACAAGGCATATTTGGACTGATTATGCTAGTTGTGCCAGTGTGGATTCAAGAAAAGAAGAGGAAATTTAAAAGATAAGGTACATGTCAGTTACGACCATAAATGTGTGAGAAATATGAGACATATTTATATGATCAATTTTATGTAGGAGGACACATAGGTCATTCGACCTAATGATTCTAGAAGAGGCAGTTTAAGTAAGTATCCCTAGAGGCAACTTGAGAGAGATTGGAGGTGAAGAGTGCAGACAGAGGTGGTCTTCATCAGTTTAAGAGTATAAATAGGTGTTTAAGATGATATTTTTAGGTATCTAAGTTTGTTTTTGGTTACCTATGGGGTTGGTTCCTCTTTTTAAGTTGAAACTTGCTAAAAGGTTTAGTTATTGTGGGTGCTTAGCTAGATAGGGGTAATATCTCCTTGTGAGATTTTTATCTCACTAGATTAAGGGATGGGTGTTACTTGATTATTTGGTTCTTATATAAATTAAATCTTGTAATTATAGTAATATATTCCATCTTTTAGGGTTTAGTGGGTTTTATCCACCAAGAATGTTTCCCAAATGTATGATGTGTTCATGTGATGTATGTTATTATGTATGCTTTGGATGTATGTGTTTTCATGTTTATGTTGCTTGATCAAGATGATGTATGTTTAATTTTTAAGATTTTTTAATTGAATTGGATTATCTTGCATCACTGATTCATCCCCCCCTCTTAGTTATTGTACCTCTAACATTGTAGTGGTTGAATAATTTGAATTATTCATTCATGCTTGTGTTTTTTAATTTTATACTATAATGAAATGCAAATATTTATGTTATGCCCAATGATTCTATGGTATTCACAATATAATCCATCCTCATTATGTGATAATAATATCATATCTCTATGTCTAATTATTGGTAAGGAAATCAATTGATTGTCATGTAACATTCATAGGATAATTATTGGTTTATTTTAAGTATTTATCATTTGTATTGTGGTAACATGTGATGCCATTGAAAAATCACACGTTTTTCACTAATTTGTACCCAAAAACTTTGCTATATTTTTTAATGTATACTTTATCTTGTTCTTATATCATAATTGAATTTACAAAAGTTTTCCTTAATGGTTTTATTATCATAAGAGAATCATGGTGTAGAATAAAATTAAAACTACTATTGGCATTTGGATTATACTTTTGATTTGACATTGGTGCCTTTCAATTTCTCCCTATAGATTGTGGTTGAGTAGTATAAATACATAAATTTGGTCACATGTACTTGAAAATGATAATTATCGACACATCCTAAACCATGTGTCTTACATACATATACATGACTCTTATTTTCCATTCCTCTAAGCCATTTATCCATATGTGGGTTTGACCCTTTGTTTTTTATCATTAATACAAAAAAACTATCATTTACAAATTCTCAAGCTAATTAGAATCACCCTAAAACTACCTCTAAATTAGGAAAAATGTCCTTGATCTTTCATGACAAATTTGTCCAAGACAAATTATATAGCTATCATTCTCGTGTTCACTTAGGCCAGCCACATCATGCACCAAAAAATAGATAATTTTTAAAATTCAAATAACTATTTTGGGTCTTCTCGCATGTTTCATAATGTTGAATAAATGAAATAACCAAAAATTTCACCTATAAATATATGTCAATATTGGTGTAGATTTTTGTCCCACTGGGTTTTGTCTACATAATGTAGTCAAGCTTGCTTAGGTTTAATAAAGATCCTTAAGGGATAAAAAATCCCAAACATATGAGGATGTTGGGACTTGTCTATTTTCCACCTATATAAAGAACCTTAATATTTACTTTTTGGTTAATTCTTCTTAGTACAACTTTATTTTGTGGAGACAAGCTTTTTCCTCTTTTGATTTATTCTTTTTCAGGTTTCACTACTCCATAAAGGTTTTATCCATGCATTTGATCCTATCCAGTAGATCTAATTTTAGCCCACTAAAACATGGTATCAAAGATTTACTAGTACCTAAATGGCATTGTTTTTGTTGTGAGATCTAGCATTCAACTTGTTCAAGTGTTTTTTGTGATTTTAATTTTCAAGGGTTTGGAGGGATTTCTCAAAAATATGTGTAAATCTATACAAAGGGGGTTTTGAAATGAAAAATAGACAACAATTTTGGATTCATAAGGTGTTAAAAACCTAAGATTGGTTATAAACACAACCTAGTTTCATGATAGTCAATTTGTACAAATTTTGGAGGGTTTGGAAGCATTTTTAAAAAATCTACATATTTTATACCACATGGTACTCAAATCTAGAAATTTTTTCTAGATTATTTTGGGTTTTATAAAATATGAAGTGGGTATTTACTATATTTACATAAGGACTTATAGATTTTCCAAGATCTAGGTTCTCCTTAAATGCATTTTAGCCATTTTGGCCATTTTTTTATAGAATTTAAGACTTAGAAATTTTTTTGGCTTCTATGGGTCCTAATCCATATAACAACATGAAGTAAAAATGTACACACACTTTTGTCCTTTCAAAGGCCCAAAGGTCTATCAGATGGACCCTCTACCACATGGTGACATGTGCTTTGTGCCTCCATAAGGCCCAAAGCCTACCATGCCAACATACATTGACATAAATGCATGTTTTCACCTTGCACATCCATGAGGACCAAGGTCCATTGGCTTGAACCTGACTGACTCAAATATGTGACTATGGGGGTCCACATCGTGTAGGTTTAAGCCCTGATGGTATGCCCATTAAGTCATTAGTGAAGTAATAATGTAGAGCATCACCACCAACTATGCAACCATACCTTCATGGGTTCATATGTCTGGAGGCCATCATCCTAATGTGTAATGATGTGACTAGACTTCTAGACATGACATAGGTATTAGTGGACTCTTTATGATGTGTGCAACTGTCAAATTTAAGCCAATTATTTATGACACTATTCATTGGCTAAAAGGGGACATCTTAGGAGTGACATCACCCCCCTAATCACATCATAGTGTAAAGTAATACCATCAAGGGGGAGAGCCCTTAGTTCCCTAGTCATATGGTGTGGTCATATGAAGGGGGATTAAATTTAGATTCCTACTAATGGGGGCATAAATCTAACGCCCAATTCCAATTTTTGAACACTCAACATTTTTTTTAAATTTCAAAAAGTGGAGGATCACCCTACCATGTTGAACTTAAAACATGCATAACTTTTAGCCAACTACTCCTTTTTAGGTGTCATTTTTTTAAAAGTAATTTTTTTTTAGTTCTTCACATTGGTGGTAGTCTCATGCTTTATAAATTTAAACCTTTGCATATTCAAGGGGTGTCATCTTAGTATTCTACAACACATAATTTTTTTCTAAACCATGGATCTTAGTTGTATTCCTCTTATTACACCATTCAACTATCGTGAGTGGAAGGTCAAAGTGCAAATCCTCTTGATGAGTAAAGGCTTACACCAAATCATGATAGGTATAGAAACCAAATCGACACTTGATGAATATAAGGTGAAGTGGTATAATTAAAGTGAAAAATCCTATGGTCTATTGTGCTTGTCTATGTTTTTTGACTTGATTTATCATATCGAATTTAAAATAACTCTAAATAAAGTGTGGACCTTATTAGATAAACTCTTTGAAAATTAGGATGAAATAAGGGGTCATGAGTTGGAGAATGAGCTCATCAATTTTAGCCTAGATGACTATGATATGATACAGGACTTTTTCACCAAGTTCAAATCACTCAGGTTATAGTTGAAACTATGCAGCATTAACAAAAAAGATTATCAATTGATTCTTTCCATCCTTCCAAATTGGGATCTAACTATTTTGTATTCATTTCTACCTTCCACACTATGAAGCATGCCCTTAGAGATACATGAACCATGCCATCCTTGGATGACTTTTCTACTGACTTAAATTGAGAGTAAGTCAAGCTCATTCAAATGGGTACATTGAAGTCCTCCAAATATCATGACTTATTTGTGAGTCATGATAAACAAAAGGCTTCCATTAGCAAGGAGAAGAATTAGAACAATAAGGAACTAAAGAAAAGAAAGGATTATATATCTAATGTTAATCCAAAGGAATCAAAAGTATCCTCCTTTTTATATGGGAAATCCAAAAAAGATAAAATCACATGTGGCTAATGTAAGAAATATGGGCATGACGAAGCTAAATGCATGAAGAATCAGATTGACCAACTAACAAAAATATTCAAGAAGCACAATATTAGTGTCCTTGATTCTTCCACTCATATTTCATTAGCATAGGGGTCTTCTAAGGATAAAGATAGTAATAAGGGAAAATATAAGGGAAAATCACTTTTTATAGTTGTATCCTAACCTTCCACATAGGTTATTGGTTCTAGTGCATCACACCCCATGACTTCATAACATGACATATTCACATCCTTGGAGCCTTGTTCTATGCCTTGCATTTATTGGGTGATGATACTTTCATAAAATTTAGTGGGAGTGGATATGTTGAAGTGAATGATATGACATTTCATGATGTTCTATGTATTCCCTCTTTATCCACCACTCTCCTATCTGTTACTAGATAACTCACATCAGTTCAGGCAAGAGAGTTGAGTTCACACCCAATTCTATGATTATTAAATAAGTTAATAATGAATTAATTTTTTCATTTAGGAAAGTAGATCACAAATATAGGTTGTATACTTTCTTACATTTTTCTCCTAATAAACCCTATACTACATTGATCACTCATTCAGATGAGGTGAGTAAACTAAGGCATAAGCAATTTGTCCATCTCAACTACTGCTACCTAGATAAATTCTGTCACCAATACATGGTTTTAGGGTTGCCACAATTTAAGTTTTTTGATGGATTTTGTTAGGGTTACATTATAGGTAATTATCCATAGGAGAATTATGATAATGGAAAATCATAGAGATCTAAACATATATTAGATATTGTATATAGTGACATTGATGGCCCATTTCTAAAACCTTCATTCAATATGACAAAGTACATACTTTCTTTGATGACTATTCTAGGTGTACTTGGGTGTATTTTATTAATAAAAAATTAGAGGTCTTTGACCATTTTAAAGACTTCAAAGCATTTGTAGATAAATATTCAGGTAAAGTAATCAAGATTTTATGCACTGATAATGGTAGTGGGTATGTACCTATTTTGAGTAATTATGTACATAAGATGGGATTAAACTGTAGCATAAAGTTCCATATATTCCATAATAGAGTGGTGTTTCAGAGTGAAATATTAGGTCCTTGAAGGAAATGGCCAATTTTATGCTCCACTCCAAGTCTCTTGCACTTTAGTATTGGGTTGAATGCCATCAACTATGCTTGTTATATCCAAAATTGAGTTCCTCATAAAACATTGAATAGATTCACTCTTTTTGAGGTTTAGAGTTGTCAAAAACCCATAGTTGATCACTTTCAAGTGTTTAGTTTGCCTTTTGTGGATCAAATTCTAAATAATAAGCATAAATCATAATAAACTCAGAGTGAGTCTTGCATCTTCCTCTGATATCTTGAGGGTTTTAAGGGATACACGCTTTTCCATCCCATTATTTATTAGTTGTTCATTGAGAGGACTGTTCATTTTATAAAGGGTCCTTTAGAATCCACACTCAACACCTTTCACTCTTCCTTAAATGGACTTGGATTTGATGATAGTTATGATGATTTAGATCTACCTGATCAACCTTCTAATGATCTAAATTCTTCTTCTAGTTCTGATGATGAGAATAGTGATGAGTATTCCCTTCTTCCTTCTCCCAAATTATCTTCAAATGATGAAGAATCTCCTCATAACTATCTAAGCACTAGTCCTCTTTGGGATAAACAAACACTAAAAAGTGCTAGCTAGTGGGTTGGAGATCCATCAGACAATAAGAAAACCCATTCACAATTCTAGGATGTCCCACATGCTTTCATTACATCTACTTTTGAGCCATAACTATTTCATGATCCATCAGACACTTTTGAGAGGGATACTCTATGGAAGAGGAATATAGTTCTCTTATATATAAACAATACTTGGGATTTAGTCCCATTTCCTAAGGGAAGAAAACTTGTTCAATGTAGGTAGATCTATCAAACAAAATTTGTAGCAAATGGGTTAGTAGACAAGTTCAAGGCATGTTTGGTAGAAAAGGGTTTTTCTCAAGTTCCTATCATTGAATACACTGACACGTTCACCCTAGTTGACAAAATGCACTCAATCTAAGTCACTCTCACCATTACCACAATAAATTGATGGGATATTCATCAAATAGATGTGAAGAGTACCTTTCTTTTCATGGTGACCTCAAAAAGGAAATATAAATGGATCAACCACAAGGATTTGTTAAAGATTCTTCCTTAGTTTTTAAGCTTACAAATATATCTATGGCCTCAAACAATCTCTTCAAGCTTGGTATGCCAAGATGGATTCATTTATTCTTTCGGTTAGGTTCACCAGATGCCATTCAAATTTGAATGCTAATATTTTATGGTAGGATGATTCGATGTTGATTTTAGTTCTCTGTGTGGATGACCTATTGATAACAAGGAATTTTCTATCCACCATCATTATAGATAAAAATGATTTGTCTGATAGGTTCTCAAAGATTGACTTGAGCTTGTTTCACTATTTCCTCAAGATTAAAATTTATTAGTTTGACTCTAGTATCACTATTACAAATTTAAGTATGCTCTTGATTTGCTTGCATGATTAAGCATGGATGTTTATAATCCAGCTCTAAATTATTTTATATCTGGTGTGAAGCTTAAAGTTGATTATCCTTCTCTTTTAGATGATGTTACCTTATATCAACAACTTGTTAGAAATCTCATCTATCTTATGCTCACTAGACCTAATATTTCATATGCAATGGGCATGATATCTAGATTCATGCAGGAACCACATGAGCTACACTAGATATCCACTATATTTTGGGTACTCATAGTTTTAAGTTTCACTATGGAACATGCATCGATATTGACTTGATTGGTTATACATATTCAAATTGGGCTGGTGACATTCAAAATCACAAGTTTACTTCTGGATATAATTTCTCCCTTGATTCAAGTCTAATTAGTTCGTCAAATAAGAAGCAAAATGCTATTGTTTTATCTATTATATAGGTAGAATACAAAGGAGATGGTAATGCTACCACTGAGGCTATTAGGCTTCATAGTATTCTCATTGAGTTTGGGATCTAGTTTTGATAACCAAAAATCAACTTCTGGGATAACCAACACATATCTAGATCTACAAGAATCTAGTCCTCCATCAATAGACCAAGCATATCAAGATTCACATGCATTCATTTGGGAGCTCATCTATGAACAAGTCATTTATCTTTGATACATCCAGACAAGAAATAAAATTATTGATATATTCACCAAACCTTTCACTGAGAGAAACTCTTAATTTGTAGGCTCTTCTTGGGGTTCACGCAGCTTCATATTATTCCTCCTATGGGGAATCATCTCTATGTACTTAGGTACATTATCAGGACTTTATGCCAGGAGCCAATTTTCTACCTACTTAAGCTACACTTAAGTGGGGGGTTATTGGTGTAAACTTTTATCCCACTAGGTTTTGTCTACATGGTCTAGTCAAGATTGCTTAGGTTTAATAAAGGTCCTTAAGGGAAAAATAATACCACATGCATGAAGATGCTAGGACTTGTCTATTTTACACCTATATAAGGAACCTTCACATTTACTTTTTGGTTAATGATTTTTAATAAAAATTTATTTTGTGGACACAAATTTCTTCCTCTTTTAAGTTTTTTTCTTTTTCAGGTTTCACTCTCCATACAGGTTTCTTCATGCATTTGATCCTATTCATTAGATCCAATTGTGTCCTATTCCTATATTCAAAGGTCATTAATTATCCCAACTTCATACCACTTGGTATTTGTATACACACAATATTTTTATTAACTTTACCACTTACTAGCATTTTATCTCTTGTAGGAACTTGTTAAGTTTCAATATCTCTGATTGCACTCCTTAAAGGGTACATTAGGAAAGGAGTGGGTAAACCATTTATGATTCTCAAGATTTGTACGGATTTGTATCATTCATACCATTTTTCCAACTTCCTTATAGTGTCTATCCATTTACCTCCTATGATGTCTCCCTAAAATCCTAAAATATGGCTATATCTGAAATCTTAGAACCCTAAAATATAGCTAAGTTTAAAATCCAATAGGACCCTCCAAAATCTATAATTAGCACCATAAATACTATAGGTCTGAAACCATTCTCAAACATCTTGAAATTATAAATATAAAATATAACTTAAAGTATAAGAAACTAGATGTCCATGTCTAAATGTCAAATTATACTTGAATGTTTATTTTATATTTATATAGCCTATTTTTAGCCCCTGCCTAAGCCAAAACCTTATTTTACAATCTATAGGATTAAGTCAGCATAGGATGACTTCATTCTAAGAGTTAAGCATGTTTAAGGACTAAGTTAGCTTGGGATGTCTTTGTATTCAAATTGATATTTACACATTACAGGTCTAGATTGAGACATAACTTAATTTTATCAAATAACAATATAGAGTCAATTGGGCTGACCCTCTCAGCTAAACTTTCATAAAGGTTTAAGATTTAGCTATATATACACATCCATTTATGCCATTTATTGATAAGATAAGAAGAAGAATATTACATTGTGATTTCTTGTGTCCATAATTCTACTTAAGGAGCATAACTTAGGGTTTCAATGCTTTCTTTGGAGATATAGATCTTGTCCTGTGGATAAGTATTTATGATGCATAGAGAAGTTGTGTAGCCTAGAGTTGACTTATCCTTTTTATTCTTACATACCATAAAAACCTCTTGAAATCACCTTGGCCAAGGGAGATATTGAGGCTCGGTGGGTTCATGTTTAAAGGTAAGTATTCCTAACTTTGTTCTTCCTTTATAAGAGTAGATAGATTTGCATTTGTACTTCTCTCCTATGCAATAAGATTTCCTATAAATTGACATGAGTATAGATATTATATGCATGTTTAATTTTTATGTTTATTACCCCCACTTTGTCACAAAATATTTGGTGAGCACTAAATTAGACTTTATTTACGTTTTCATTTATTTTCATCTATTATATATTTTTATTTTTATAGTACTAGATTGAATCTATCAATACAATCTAATATTTTGTGCACAAGTTTAACACACAACTGATTAGATCAAATCTATTTATTCTTTATGAAAGTTTTATTAAAATATAGGTTTTAAAAACATAGTTGAAATAGTTTACTCTGTTAGTAGATTTTATAAACACAATCGATATAGTCAAATATGTTAGAAAGGTTTACAAACATAGTTGACACATCTAATTTTATTAGTAGATTTTACAAATATAGTCAACATAGCTAAATCTATTAATAGGTTTTAAAAACATAGTTGACACAACTAACTCTATTAGCATATTTTATAAGCATAATCGACACAACTAAATCTATAAGATGATTTTTAGTATAAAAAATAACAAATTAAGCACCTTCAAAATTACCAAGGTTCATTCTTACCTTCTTACTCATTTATATTCTTCATTTATAATTTTATTTAGTCACTTTTCATTTTCATTTTTTTGCATGCTTATAGTAACAAACATAGACTAATTATGTGGTTTTTTAATTTACCAATTTTATCACACTATTTTTCTCTTTTGCACACACTTCCAAATCATTGAACACTAAAAAACATTAAACATTTTTCTTTCCAAGGTCTACCTAATTTTATTTCATCACCAAGAGTGAAGCCAACTTGGTTTTCTAGCCAAGTATAAACATGTTGTTGATGGTATATATTGGTAAATCACTTGACACCTTTATCACTGTAGGATTATGAAGTGAGGGGGTAAGCCCCTATACCAAGCCAATACCATCACCAATATAGATCTATTTTAGTCTAAACTACCTAAAACCATCCTTATATTTCTTTCTAGTTCCTTATTATAACCAACTCTCTATCACATTAATTTCAAAAATTATTATAACTTAACAACATTCAAGAATGACCACCTAGCTTATAATTTCATTCAATTTTTGATACTTTCTCTTTGATCATTGTATTTTGTATTGTAAAACTTGTACTAGCCAGTGTTAGTATAAGGTTTGTGTTGTGTGATACAATTAAATAAAACACATTGATCTAATTGTTTGTGTGATTAATTATATTTTCTTAGCTATTATCTTTCAAAAAAATCACATTTAAAAAAAAATTCTCTATTCTTAGAGCACAGTTGGCCTAGTTGACTCAGTATTTTATAGGCTACCTTCCCTCAGAACACATTCTACTGGTTCGACTCAGTATATTACAAGTTATTATACTTAGCTTTCCCATGGAACTAAGTTTACATGTTATACTTAATTATTTATAGTTTTCTTACTATTTTTAGCTATCTAGTCTTATTTCATAATGATGCCATCTTTTCAGCCTCTAAGTAGTCAAAAACATTGCAAATTAAGAATTTATATAAGAACCTCACTTATTTTAACACTTTAAATGAAATTACTTAATTTACTCCTTCATGTCTTCATAATATAAAACCAATTACTACACAATTTAATACAGTTGAGGTCCTTCATCATAGTCCTCCTCTTACTAACAATGTAGGTAATCCTCCACCCAATAATCCATCCCATACTACTAATATAGGGAATGCTCCTCCTACCATCACTAACATTCCACCTCCTATCACTAGCAATCAAAATCCTCCCATTTATACAACTAAAATTATTGCTCAAATTATTCAACAAATGAATGTTATGCAAATAACTAACCCTTACCAAATGATGAAAATGTAATCTCAAATGTTACAAATGGATATTCAACCACCTCAAGTTGTCATGAATCAACCAAATCAAAATTTCATCCCTCCTCCTGTTAGTGATGCCAATGGGAATATCATCCCTCAACCAATCATGCATAAAAAAATTATTTAACATTTTCAAATTAACATTTAGATCTATTAGTTACATTCATAGACATTGGAAATATTTCTCCAACTATTATATATGATGAAACTAAATAGCCCACTACCTTTCTTAAATATTTTGGAAATATCTATAAGGAATGGGTCCAAACTAACACCTTTTCTACCACCAAACTCATAGCCAAAACCTTTGTTGGTGATGCACTTAAATGGTACAAATAACTTCCTAGACATTCCATATCATAATTAGAGGTTTTATTCAATGATCTAGTGAATGAATTCCTGCATGATGACCTTCTTGAAAGTTACCTTATCTATTTCATCAATGCCAAGTAACTCCCTAATGAATTTGCTCACACTTTTATCAAATAATGGAAGTCTCTAGCTCACAAAGTGGACCATAACATGAATGATGATACTCTTTTAAAATTATTTGTTACTACTCTTAAATATCCTCTTTTTGGATCTTTTCCCCTCAAACTTTAGCAGAAGATTTAGACCAAGAAAAAAGGCAAGAATTTCTTATGACTCAGTTTGAACCACCTCAAACAACTACTATGAAACCTTTCTAATCATTTTCTCATAACATTGATTCATATAAGCCTCCATAAAATCAAAAGGGAACATCAAATCCATCCAATTTTAATCCCCACCCTCCCTCTATTGAGTTTAAGACAACTTAAGAAGTAATTTCCACCCTCTAAACCCATGAGCTTTGATCCTTTCAAACCTCCTACAAGATGGTAAAATCCAAATAAGTTTTATTGGTGGCATACTACTATAGGTCATTATAATGAGTATGTTTATGATATTCACTAATTTCTTCTTGCTTCCATACTTGGTGCACATTTCAATCTTGATACTCTCACAAAAAAATGTTATCAAGACTATCTTCAAGCCTTGTAACTCCAATCAAAAGAATCACAATCACATCAACATCAATACATAATGATCAAAAATAATTGTACCATACCACCACCTCATCTACTAATGTTATCCAAACCATAGTTGATCCTTATTCCTATACCAATAAGTAAAGGATAGCTAACCTGAACAAATTTAAATGAGTGGTTTCATTCGTCCAACCTCAACCTCTTAGGTCACATGAACAAAAGGAGCACCTAGTTAAAATGCTTACTCCAAAGTGGATCATACATGGCCCTATTTTTACTTATAGACCTCTTCACACCTCTCATCAAAATCCCATTTCAATTTCAACATCCTTAAAATCTAACAAACCAACACATTTACCTATCTCCAAATGCACCTACCAACCCAATGCAAATCATTCTAATGGTTCAGTTTCACCTCACTCCATCTCACATGTTGGGGCATCTTATGATTTCCATCCACATATCACTCAAACATTGGTTCATCTTATGATGCTCATCCCTACATACAATTACCTACTGGGGCATCTTATGATGTCCATTTTTATTCTACATTGCATAATAATGAATAATTCAACTTCAAGAAACCTTCCAAGACATATAGGTTTGTATTTCACATGATCATATTTGATATAGATGTTAGTATATATTTTTATTGTTATGTTTATATGATGATTATTTATTTTTGTGCATTTTAAAACCTTGGATAGGATCAGGTATTCCTCACAAACACATTTCAATAGCACCATTATTTACTTTGGGTTATTTGGTTCTATTACACATTACATTTGGCATTTGTTTTCATTTGATTCTTAGATATCTCTTTCATTATAATTTTTTATTTCATTCTTTGAATTTTTATATTTATGATTATTTTCCCCCTTAATTAACATTCACCTCATTGGTGTTCATCTTGTGAGTTATAGTGTAAGACCATTGATAATACTAGGCTCTCCTCACAAATTACCACATTAAAACATCTTTAAATTATTTTCCCCTATTTTTGGATGACTACTAATTTTATTTGTGTCTATTTTATATCCCTTGTAGGTTAGTATGGCTTCTTAGTGACATGACTATCATAGCATAGTCCTGTCCCCTTCATATCACTATTTTTGCTCCTTGCAATTAACTATGAGCAAATTCAGCATTATATCAATTATTACATGGATATATATCTCATGATCCCCATCATTCACTTAATTTAATTTGAGGCACACAAATGTCAAATTTGATATTACACACTTACTTGTGGGTAATTCAAGATTTTATAGACTCCTTGGTCTTTAAGTACTTTTCTCTAGTGAGCAAGTGTAAGCTCTCTTGTGTTTGTCACCTATTTCACTCATGTTTGATTATTTGAATTATTATAGAGGAGGAGGAATAGAAACATCCAAAATAATTAAAAAACAAATCAAAAAAGAAATAAATTACAATGATAAAAAGGAAAAAACAATCTTAAAAGTTAGATCACACCAAAAGATGTTATCTATATTTGGCACATCTCCTATCCTAGTCAAATATCAAACTCCATAGTTGGTCTTGTGATAGATACAAGGTCCATTGGGGTTTGGTAGGATAGTAGACTAGGGTATGAGGTCTTATTATATCATATACTTCTAGTGCCACCTACTTTCTCACACAAGTACCCAATCTTTGTAATAAACCGATAGCTCTATAAGGGGTTTTGAAGAATGGGGAGCATGTTGTGGGATGGTAGGTCCATTTTAATTTTCATGCATATATCCTTAATGGGTTGATCTATGTACTTCAATTTTTATCCCAAACTTTGTGTTCATTAGTCAAAGTGTCCTAAGTCCTTGTTGTCAAAAGTTTCTAGTCTTGCTCACTTGACTAGTGTGTCTCATTCTTGTTAAGGATGTTCACATCAACCATGTAGCACATCACATTCATTATTTACATCATATTTTCCTTATATTACGATTGTTGGAAATTGATTTTAGCTGATCACCCCCTTGATCACATTTTCTTTATCATGCCTCTTGGTTTATAATTTGTGAGTTGCATTGTAAGACCTTGGATAGGACTAGGGCTTCCTCACAAACACCCTTACACCATTTCCTTACCACACCATCTCATTGTAATACTAGTCATGTCATTAGATGGTTGTGATTTATTACATTGCATATTAGAACAAACAATAAGTTTGAGTTTTCATCCTTTAGATCTTTTGATTTTCATCTATCTATCATGTTCTTATTTGATTTTTGTGGACTTCACTTATTTTACATTCTTACATGTTTCTCTTTATGTATGACTTATTCATGCTTATCTTACATCTTGACTTACATTCAATTTTCATTTATTTATGTTTTTTTCATCTTCATTTGACATACCTGTATTACATCTTGATTTAAATTTCATTTCCAATCATTTGTGATTTCTTTATGTTTGATTTGACATGCTTATCTTACATGAAGTTATATTTCAATTACTTGAATATCTTTGTTAAATTTTTCTTGCATTGATATTTAATTTGTCATTCATGTTTTACATGCTTTCTAATGTGATTTAGTGTGTTCCACAATCATTTATCATCATTTTATCATTTACATGTTTGATCTTTTGGTTCTAATCTTGCATTAACAATCCTAATTTGCCAATTTTTCTAAGTAATTTAATCATTTTTGAAATTTATTCATTGTTGCTTTGACCATACTATGTATGCACACATTGATTCTATTGTTACTATTGTATCATTAGGGTTTCTCAAATGTAGGTACTGCACCCTCCATTATCAAGATAAGGATATTTGCATGCATTCATTCAACGGAAAGGTAAGTCAAAGTATTTATATGGTACTTTTAGATACTTTCATTTCATTTATTCATATTTTAGTTTTAATCAACTCATTTTTGTGTGTTACCATGTTATTTCTCGAAGCACCATCCCATGTTACACTCATGTGACATGTGATGATCTTCGAGTGGAGAATATATATACACATAATATTTTTAATAACTTTACAACTTATTAACACTTTCTCTCTTGTAGGAACCTATCAAGTTTTAATCTCTCTGAGTGCACATCTTAAAGGGTAAACTAGAAAAGGGGTGGGTAGACTAACGATTCTTCATAGGATTAGTGTGGCTTTGTATCACTCCTACCATATGTCCAACTTCCTTATAGTGTATATCCATTTACCTCCTATGATGTCTCCCTAAAATATTTAAATATGGATAAGTCTAGAATTTAATAGGACCCTCCATGTTAGTGGTAAAAGGTAAATGTAAAACCATTTGTATGTATGAGAACATCCTAAGGGAAATACAAATATATTCTATTTTAAGTTAGGAATTGTTACAAAAATATCTATTTTAGTCGGGACTCATTTGAATGAGATATGGATGATTATTCTCAATGTGGTAAATCTAAAATCTACAACCATAAGAACTAGTACCTATATGTATTTGAAAATAATGAAATAGAAGGGTTGACATGTGTGTGAGTAAAAATAATAGTGATTGTTATTTTGATTAAAAATCTTTCACACATAATATTGACATAACAAGACCTTGATCTATGGAGGTTTCCTTGTTATAATCCTTGGTACAAGATCCTCTATTATGAATTTTAAACATTTGTACTCTTTTATTGTATAATCATAGAGTTCACTATTTTATTATGAATGTTTCCCTTATTATTTTACTCTAATGTGTATTTTTTATATATCTATAAGTAGTTTACATCATATATTGAGTTATTAAACAAGTGTATTTCTCTAAAATAAACCTTGTATATGTTTCAAAGTCTTGATTAAACCATATTTTAATATTTTGATGTAACTTTGCACACTCTATCTCTGTAATTATATGTCCTACTGAAAACCTACCAACTTATGATAACAATGGTGTAGTGAACATGGAACTCAGTATTTGAGGATATGCTAAGGTGGTTGCCTTGATAAAGAGATGTGGAACACTGGATAGACTAGAAAATAGATAAGTTTGCACAAAAATAAGCTCAAATAATAGGGTATTTTGAACATGATATTATGCAAGAATACATTTATGATGAGATTTACAAGATATTCTAGGGTGAATTACCTAGATTGATAGTTTTCTAGTTGTCTTGTCTAAAACCTCATTTTTCATATCTCATGCAACTATTGACAGTACTTGGTCTGAGGAGAAGATCAAATAACTTCAATATTTAGACACCAAATAGACCTATGTGATAAGATCATTGGTTATATTTAACCATTAATGGGTATATCACAGAGTTCACAGTACAAGGCTATGTAGCATTTAATGTGGTAAAGGATTTGTTTATGAGAGGGATAAGAGGAAAATTCTTGTAGTGACTTCTTGAACTTGTTAAGATGTTAGCTATGGAAAAATTAATGGTACATATTCCTTTCCACATGGACTAGTCACTTAGAACATATGGGGGTGTGTGTAATATAAGGGAGAATGAATCAAAGATGAAAAGATAGAGTTTGAACCTGATCTAGCATGGAGAATCTAGAGGAAAAGGATAAAAAAAAGACTATGGATTTAGAAATAAAGTTATGACAATAGAAGATATGGAATAAACAAAGTGAATTTTAGGAAATTATGAATAAAAGGAGTATTAGTAGCATTGATGATTTGGATGAAAGGAGATGACAAGGAGAAGGGTGTGGTTATGAGAAATAGAGCAAAGAACCTGGGCAAGTAGAGATAGAGCATGAGGAAGTTATGAGGATTTAACATAGATGAAAGAAGAAGGTAGTAGTATAAAATTAGAATATATGGGTTAAAATTTGAATTTTACAAAAAGTCTATCCCAAAAATAAAATCAAAGATCACCTTATAGTCATAGACATAGTATAGGTTTAAGGTTTGAGAGATACATATTTGGAGGTAAAGATCATTTTCCAAGGAAGCACACATCCCTCAAGCCTTTTTTTTTCAAAATCATAGTAATTAATATACAAATTTAGATGAAAACACTTGACAAGGACCAATTCTAGAAGAAGTTCATAAAAAAACCCTAGAAGTAAAAAAGGCTACATATATTGAAGTTACATAGAGTTTCTCAGACCAACAGAAGTAGAACATAACAAGATTGCTTTCTAAGAGACATATACTCTATTTTTTATGCATGCTAAGGATTTCATTACACAAATTCAAATCTTACAAGAAGAAGAAGAAGGAAACAATAAAGATATATCTATAACTACCACATCCATAGAACTAGAGGAGACATCACAACCACCACCAGATAATGATCCACCTCAAAGTGCCCAAAAGTGTCTAATATTGCAATCATCCTTGACATTGGTCACAATAAAATCAATTCTAATACCTATAGGAAACCACACTATGGCAGCTCAATTAGGTGATTTTATACACCTGGCTCTTTATGATGGGTCTGTGGACCCTAAATAATACTTACCTATGACATGAAATGGTAGGCAAAAGTAATCACTGATGATAATATAAACAAGTATGAATTGATCAATGATTTGAGTAGATGTGAACTAGAGTTCATCTTTAATAAAAATATAGCCATAACATCCCTAATAAATGTTACAAACTAGTTCATCAAAGATTTAAAGGTTAAGAAGAGTTTAAGCCAAACAATCTAGGATTTAAAGGAGATTCAACAAGGACCCTAGGGGACCATTGGTGACTATGATTTCAAATTCTCTGATGTGATGAACAATGTAGATTTTGTTTTGGAGGATAAAGATAAAGTCATTTGTTTTATAGAGGGTTTAAGCCCAAGGATCAAATTTTCCATAGCCCAAACTTAGTTTGGATATAAAGCAGATGCAAGATGCATTATGATTCACGTGGATTATATTGAAGAGTATGGGGATGTGGATGCACCATCATCCAAGGTATAAAATACCTTATAGACTATCTTGAGTAGATTGGATCAGTTTCAAGCAAGGTTTTAGAGACCTAAGTTAGATATATGGTACATAGAGTGTGGATAACAAGGGCATCATAGAAAAGAATGCCCTAGGGTTAAGAAAAAGTTATACAAGATATGCAAAGTGGTATGGCATGTAACCTTGTAGTGTCACCTTTTATAATAGTACATCAAAACTGGATAGAACATGTACTATAAATTATGTAAGTCACCTACACATGATGACAAGGATTATTAGGCACTCCAAAAACTAAAAGAGGATATTCATAAGATTGTGTTCATGTTTGATACACAAAAAACCATAGTTATGCCATAGGATACTCCTAATCTAGGGAGCATCATACCAGATCAAAATCCATCAGTGAGGTCTTGGGTCCATGAAGCATAAAAGCAACCACAATAACTAACAAGTACCCTACCTTATGCACATAACTAGAACATCACCTCATATAACTTCCCATAATAGACTGTGATCTACCCATACCAAGATCCATAGAATATTACAATTCCTCAAGTGTATAATTTAGGATGGGCCCTAAATCCACAACAACTACAAGTGGATAGATTTAATGAATATCCATAGTAGCAAGGATGGAATACATTATAGAACACTAATAATTTTTTAGCTAATAACACCAAGGTGGATGGGGAATTTAGGGAAAAAAAGGAATATATAGAGGAGGATATCAAGGTGGTACATATGGAGTCTAAGGCAATAATGGGCCTAGGCTACCCATTGGTTGTTATCTATGTAGATAACTAAACCATGTTTAGAGAAATCACCCTAAAAATCCCCAAAAGAAACCTTAATATACATATTATGGGGTGATAGAGTATAACAATATAGAATATTGTCTAGTCTTAGAAAGTTAATAGAGGGAAAGGCCTATTAGAAATGTTAACATGATCCATGCACAGTCAAGGGAGGATGTCAAATTATAGGTAGTAACTAGGCAACAACATGTAGAATAGGGGTTACCTTTGCTGTAAATGTCAAAATATTTGGGTATTAAAAAGGAATGACTAGATATATATCCTGAGCCTTCCACTGAAAAAAACTTGATGTAGGAAGCTACATAGATTTTGAAGACAATCCAATAGCAAGGTATGAATGAAGGGGATAATATAACTCTTGAGGCACATATATATGGGTAGATAGTATGTATACTAAGACAAGATGAGGTTATCACTACATTGATAGATTTAATGAAACTCCTCACTATGCTATGTAATGAAGATATCTCCTATAACATCATGAACCTATTCCATAACCTAATGGAATGTGCATATAAAGGCCAACAACAAATGGATAAATTGGTTTAGTTTATAAAGACCATTAAACTTTGGGACATTGATGAAAGGATGGATATAGAGATAGTCAGGTATGAAATACCTAATGTTGTATTCAACTTTAGAAGAACTATAAATATGATCCTCAGATCCACTTAAGAATCCTTGAGAATAATTATGTTGAGCTATAGTCATGTCATGCTTAGCTTTATAGATTATTGAAGGGTTAAACCTATAGGTAACTTAGAGGATGTAGAAAGAAAATTCATAGAACTCGGTATGAGATGTGATTTTGATGTGATCAATATGAAGACAGATGAGACTCACTACTTTGTGCTGATAGGGAAGAAGTGAGCCTATGATGGGTGTATGAATATAAACATAGTCATGAATCAATTAAAGTCTCATCAAGATTACAAGATCATTATCATTCCTCTAAAAAAGATTGAATCCTAGCCTTACATCATCCCAAAAGAGCTAGACTCACCCCATGGTGGTGTCAATTCTAGCTAGATGAAGGTCATAGTTGAAGACAAGCATAAGTCTTTATGAGCAAAAGAGTATAGTTTATTTTACAAAAACACTATTCTACATACTCAAATTATTAGTGAAGAATGAATCTTGGGAAAGATGGCCCTGAATACCATGGACATCCCTTAGAAAGTTGAGGAGGATGTGCAATCAATGATGGTAAGATCTCCATCATAATCTAATATATATTTTATATATCAAATGGGTCATACTGAGTAGGAATACACTAAACCATATCTAGAGGATGTTATCCCATGGGACATATATTCTTCAATAAGTAGAGACTCAGCCACCCATGTACTCAACTAGGAAAAAGGAGATCATGAGTTACAACCTTTGTGAATGGTCTTTGTGTCTGAGTGATAAACACCCTTGTATTTTACTAAAAAGGATGTTGGTGAGTTCATCCTACAATTTCAATAGTATGTACCAAATGTAAACCATAGGGTTAGCACCCTTGATTATGAAATAAAGGGAATTGTTGCAAACTAGTGTGCCATCTATAGGGATGAACATTTAATGTGGGAAGAAGTGTGCAGACTACTACTATCTTGATTTTATCTACTAGAGACTATCAAAATAGAATGGCCTATCTATCAAGAGGGAGAATGCCCATAATTACATGTGTATAGGTGTATTGAGGTATGGATTTCATAGGGTATCATTCCTAATTATTGTCCATATAGCTTCATCTATACCTAAGTGTTTTCCTTACAACATGGTACATTTATCAGGAATAAAGAAGGGAAATAAAGCATTGGGTACAAATCCAATAAAATATCATTCAGACATTCATAATTGAAAGAGAAAACCATTAAGTATAATTGGATTTACAAAAGATGAAAACCTTTCTATGTCATAGAAGAGTTAAAGAATTATAAGTACCACTAGAACTAGGCTCACATGAAGTACAGAAAAAACCCCACACACATCCTATAACTTCAAGAAGTTGGACAATGTGAGGCCCAAACATGGATTTAGCCATGCATATGATATATGATGAGTATGATCAATCCTCTAAGATTTAATATGAGGACTACATGGTTATAAGAGATCTCTTTGAGGTAGAGAGAGATTTGGAGCCTCTACTAGAACTAATCACAGAGGAAATAGAGGAGGAAAATATATGACACATAAGTTCCTAGGACATGAATGAGAATGGATACTCTGTGACTTCATTCTTGAAGAAGAATGTAGGATGTACTAGGATCCATTACATAATTACATATCAAAAATTAGAATAGAAGATGGACCCAAAATGGTGCATGCTAGACATTATTAGATGCAAGTAGATATCTTGAAGGTTTTATAGTTGCTCAGAGACTATTAGGATGTATTTCATACAACCTTCATATAAGTAAAAGGTGTTGATCCTTGTTTGGGGGAGATACACATAGAGATAAAGGATTGCACATGGCCATTCAAGAAGATACCATATAAGTTAAACTTGAATATGAAGATGAAAATGAAATATGAAATAGATCACATATAAGTAGGCATTATTTTCTTGATCAAAAAATCTGACAAGGGTAGCCTCATGGTAGTAAAACTGAAGAAGAATAGGGATATACACATCTATAGATACTAACATATCCTCAACTTTGCTTGTCTTAATGACTCATTTCCCATTCCATTCATGGATGAATTTTTAGAGGTTGTTGTAGGGTATGAAGTGTTCTCATTCCTAGATGGATTCAATGATTCCCATTAGATACCCATCATAGTAGAGGATAGGACCAAAACCACATTCACAATAGAATGGGGTTCATTCACTTACAGGGTCATGCCATTTATACTTAAAAATATGCTTGTAGTGTTTTCTAGGGTTGCATTGACTACATTTAAGGATTTCATCCATGACTTCTTAGAAGTATACTTGGATGATTGGGTAATGTTTTATTTATTTAGGGAATATTTATCAAAACTTAGGTTAATGTTAGAGAGATGTAGAGCATTGAAAATATCACTAAATTTGAATATATGTTTTTTTCAACTCTTTGGTGTATTATTAGGTCTTGTAGTGTGTATTAAAATAATAATGGTAGACTAGGCTAAGATCATAATCATTGCGAGGATGCCACCACCCAAGAATTCAACAAAAGTGAAATATTTAATGAGACATAGGTTAGTAATATAAATTCATCAAGGGTTACACCATTATAATAGCCTTTTTATAGAAACTGCTATGAAAAAGAGTCCATTTTATCTAGAAAGAGGACTGCCAAACCATATTTGTTGATGTAAAGTAGAGATTAGTAACTTCTCTAATCTTAGTTTTCCTAGATTGGAGTAAATATTTTCATGTGCATGTGGATGCTTCATGGATTGTAGTTGGATCAGTACTCCCACAACCATGAAAAAGAGGTTTGGATCACCCAACCCACTTCACAAGTAGAAAGTTGTCAGCCATAAAAAATAATTATACGACAACTAAGTGGGAAACCATGGTAATAGTGTTTTCACTACAAAATTTTAGGCATGAATTATTGTCCATACCATTAAAATTATTCATTAATCATCAAACTATGCAATACCTAGTGAAAAAGCTAATGTTGGGAGGATGAATATCATGCTAGCTAATGATTTTCCAAGAATTTCAATTCTAGATTAACATCAAACTAGGTTGGGAGAATGTTAGCCTAGACCCTCTCAATTGGCTCAATAATGGTGAGGAACCTAAGAAACTCCAATATGAGTCAGTAAATGCACACCTATTCAGGGTGACTATGATTTTAGATTAACTACAAGAGATCACATAGTTTATGGAATAGGGAACATTCCCAAAACACTATAAGAGAAAGATAAGAAATATCTAATCACTAGAGCTATTCCATATAATATTGTTAATGTATTTTTGTACTACTTAGGCAAAGATGAAGTGATATGCATAGTCGCTCTAGAGCATGAGTGTGCATAGATAATGGATGAAGTACATCAGGGAGTTATAGGAGGTCACTTCATAGATGCAACTATCAAGAAAATATCACAAAGTGGAATTTTGTGGCCCTATCTATTTCAAGATATGTAGAGAGTAGCATAGTAGTGTGATGTATGCCAAAGGTTGGGGAAGCCATACTAGCTAGATGATATGCCTTTACAACCCAGGTTAGTGTAGAATCCATTTCAATAATAAGGGATTGACTTTTTAGGACCAATCAATCCTCCAAGTAAATACATCAATTCAAGGTAAATAATCACTATGATAAGCTACTTTAAAAAATGGGTAGAAGCTACCATGACTCCAAGTTATGGTGTGAAGGACACAACCAAGTTCTTGTACCAGAACATCATCACTATGTTCAGCTACCCTCTTAAATTGGTTAGCAATAGTAGAACTCACTTTTTGAATAAGAAAATCAAGACCCTCACAAATGAGTTCATGATATTGCATTATAAAATCACACAACGTATCATCCACAGGTGAATGGCCAAGCTAAAGTGGAAAATAAGGTGATAGGTATGATGCTTAATAATATCTATGATGTGAAGTGAGATGATTAGGAGGATAGCCTTATAGTAGTCTTATGGGTTTATTTAATGAATTATAAACATGTGATAGGGTTTACAACATTCTAGTTGGTATATGGGTTAGAAGCAGTGATGCTTGAGGAATATGTTCTTCCTATTTTATGAGTTGCAAATGTGTTGTGAATGGGCAATCAAGAGTCGATGACTAATAGATTTTTGGACTTGAATCTCATGGATGAAGTGAGATGTAGAGAAGTATGGGCCTAGAATATAAATAGGCATAGCTAAAATTCATGGCATGATAAAAATCTATGAATAAAGGAATTATAGGTAAACAAATTTGTTCTTATATATGATAGTAGGTTCAGAGATTTCCCTAAAAAGGTTAACATTAGGTGGAAAGGCCCCTACATCATCCATGAACTTTCATAGCCTAGAACAGTGTTTAAGTGAGATTTTTAGGGAAATGTCTTAGTACGGAAGGTAAATGGATATAGGTTGAAGTCTTAGTTCCATTAATTTAGTAAAACATTCAATAAAGGTGTTATATCACACCAAGTAGATGGTAGTCATGATTGAAAGCATTTATTTAATAATAGTTTGGATTTTACATTTTTTTGACATGTGTGAGGAAAATATAAGTATGTGTGTATAGAGGTAAGGCATAATAGGGATCTAAGATTAAGTAGAAGGTTTCATTACTAAGGATGAATTAAAGGAATGAAACATGGTGGTCAAATTAGTACAACACATGGACATCAATTAAGTCTTAGAAAGATACATGCATCCAAATCTTAAGTAGATAGTGGAGTTTAATGGTCAAGCCAAAATTAATGATTAAATATGGACGTGATATTGATAAATCTATTATAAAAGAAATGAGTTAGTGTCATAAATAGCATAATCATGTACAAAATAAGCCCAGTTAAAGTGATAGGTCAAAAAAATCAATCTTCACTAACATTGAATGTCAAGTTAGTGAATAGAATGGTAGATTAGCTAGAATAGATCCACCTCATATAAAGCTCATGTGTGAAGGATTGAGTGATAGTGAAGCTCATTAAGACAAAAAATCATAGAAGGTGGTGCAAGAAGCTATATAACCAAGGTAGCTAATTTCATATCCATTGCTAAGTATAACAAAGTGCTTAAATTTTTTTAAGGTGATTGTTACTCTCAGATGAGTCTATAGTTTGCACATCCAAGGCAATTATTTCATAATCAAAGTGAAAGATGCATAATGGCTGGATTTGATAGATCACAACTCATCAAAGAATTCATAGAAGCATAAAAAGAGGACATGGGCATTAGTATAGTAGTATGAAAAAAGTGATTTACAGACCCAAATACCCATAATTTTGTTTGGAATGTTGATTTATATATGTTTGTGTCTGATGCAGTTGAAGGGGCATAACCATTAACATTAACACCACCACATGACTCTATAACATGGATGTGAAGTGGTTGATCTGATTACCTACTTTTGGGCAATTCAAGGATGTAATAGGGGTATTGTTGATTTGATATAATGAGGGCAATATTTATCTTTCCCAATAAATAACCATTCACATCAATAAAACTATGATGGCAAAGGCAAAAAGAATGCTTATGAGGGGGAAATATATAGCCCATTACAAATTAAGAACACCACCAATCCTTTCAAATATCTAATAAAAGTACTCCCAAAGCTCATAAAGAATTATACTAGAGGACATTGATGACTTATCGGAATGTATTTTGGTTGAATACATTTCATGAAGATTCTGATAGACCACCAAGGATGCCAAGTGGGATACAAAAGGGGTTATTGATATTTACCATTAAATGATTAATCGGAATGAGGAATTTAACTACCCTAAATTCTTGGTCAACAAGATTACTTTGAATATTGATAAAGTCTTGATGATGGTGAATCAAACTTTCTAGTACTAATTTTTAGTATTTTTGTTGGTATTTATATAGTGGAAGTCAACTTAGGGAGAAGTTCATCCCAACATAGACTACTAGCCAGGTGTACAATTTAGGAACCTCACTTGGACCTAAGAGAGTACCTATTTTGGGTATCAAGTTAGGTTCACCAAATGGTAGAATAAGTTGGTGGAGGTAATCATAGCCATCCCATGCATACCACCTGATGTCATGCAACATTTGGGATAACATGTAGTCATCTAAAAACTAAAAAAGGGCATTGCCATTAGAAATCATGAACTATCCAAGGCATTGGGTATGTCACTCCCATATTTTATCAACATGCAAATTTCATAGATTGAGGTAGACAAATAAAAAAATCACAATGAGATCAATCTCATTAAAAATGGTACCACCACGTATTCCAAACCTTATAACTACAACTATACAACCTTCAATAATAGCCTCACCAATCAGACATACCATAAAGCACAAGGCGCCTAAGGGTAGACAATCTCTGTCTCCTCCAAGGTAAAAGACTTACATCTAAATCACCTGATTGGATGACTTAAATGTACCCAAAATCATTAGGCTCTATGAGAAGGAGGAAGAAAAATAATAATTTTTCTATAAATTATTACTCACCATCCAAGTGCAAAATAGAGTTCTAAAAAATATATAGATTTATTTACCCACCTACCCTACTTCCATCATCATAGATATAGTGGATGCATAGGCCAAATTGTAGTGCATTCAGCAAATGTTGGAGACATGAGGAGACACTATGAACCCAAATTAGTCAAGATCTCTAGAAGATATCCCCCTAAAACAACTTATACATCATATGCAGACTCCACATAGTGATTGACAATTTGGGGTAGACACTCCACCTATTTTCGTGTAATCTATTGGAGAGTATACGATGGGAGAGAAGTAAGTGTAGGAAGCTAACACCCTAAAACCAACAAGATGCGTAGTTTACAAGGGGAAAGTTTCTTGGGTAGTGGTGCAAACTACTATAATCAAATCCTCACTATTACACTCCAAGGAGGCTGAGATCAACATAGAGGAAGTATCACTTGAAGATTAGATTTTGGAATAACAAGTCATACATGAGGAAGTAAAACGATCATTTGAGTGTTACATGTGTGCTACCTTTTAATTTACCATTTTCATCTTTTTTTTCATGAACCTTCCCTAAGAAAAATTCAACCCACCATATTACCTTATTGATCATATGTTTATTTCTTAAGTTAGCTCTTTGTTTTGAAATTTTATTCGCTTGTCTTCATATGTGCAAAATTACTGAAAAATTAAACCTTCAAACTTGAACCCTTTTCAAATTTCAAGAGTTCAATGGTTCAATGTTTCTCAAAAATTGTGAACTTTTGGTCCCTTTGTGTAGCTCAATTTGTATCTTTGAACCTTTATGTTGAACTTCATTTCAAGAGTTCAAAGGTTCAACTATTTAAAGATTCAACATTCTGTGACTTTAGTCCCACCTTTCTCGAAGTCTTTTAAGTCAAAATTTATGAGAGATTTTAAAATAAGTAAATCATTTAGAGGGAAATATATCCAAAACATTTTATGAAATGGAAGTTTTTAATTTTGAAAGGTTATGAGTAATCATTAAACATTAAGGTCATGTGTGAAAATTACTTACAATTAATGCACCTATTGGAATTTGCATCCTATCAAGCAAGTTCAGCACAAGTTAATTGATCCAGTAATTATTCAACCTAATTTCATGCCTTTATCAAGATTGAACAAGCCATTTTTAATAGTAAACACACATGTTAATGTAAATGAGAGTAGCATTAGAGGTATAAGATTTTTATTACATAGTTTCACAGTAATTTTTAATCCATTGAAAGTGAGTTCGACTTTTACTATAAGTTGATTCCTTTATTTTGTTGTAAATGAGAATCACTTTGAGTTTTTGGTATTATTTAAAAATTTTGAAGCATTTGTCATTTTATCCTCCAATCTGTAGCCATGAAATCTACTTGTCTTGGCTATGAACATGATCCTAGTCTTGTTTGTTCTCTTTCTGAATTTGGGGATACTTCTTTAGTTCAATATGATTTAGAAGATTTTAAGGAGAGGGTTAAAAATCCTTTGTCAACCCCTGTGATGGAGAAAATAGTGAAAAGTGGTTTAGTCAAAGTTGTGGATTTTCCCATGGTAGTACAATGTCCTAAATTATTTTTGGAATGCATGAATAAATACGACCCTCAAAATAGGTGTATCAAAACTATGGATGACAATATATTACTGCATGTTAATAGACAAACCCTAATGGTTGTGATGAAAATTATGACCAAAGAGCCATACTCTGACCTTGATATTACTTCCTCTTATGGTAATTTTTCATTAAAGAAAACAACCTATAGGAGTGTAATTGCCAAAAATTAGTTACTGAAATTTCAAAAAGGAGGTTCAAGACTGCCCAGAGCATTAACCAGAGAACATATGATACCATGAATTAAAGAAATTATGGTATTATTACACAGAGTGAAAGGCAGTTCTCAAGAATTTTATTGAGAGGATTGGATGTACTTCAATAGTATTTAGATTAGGTAGAAATTATAGCCAAATGTTTGCATCTGGGTCTGAGTAATTATTTTGGGAATAAGGATTTTTATATGTCTTCATATCTCTTTTACTACTTAGCATCTACAAGAGAATGGAGAGGGTTGCCTCGTACATCCTTAGTTGAAGATAGTAGAATTTATGATTATTACCCACATTTGTAGAGGCAAAATTATTATGAAAACTATGGAAGGATTAATGATGTTTTTACTGGTAGGATGACTTATGAATTGGTAGGTAATGTTAATAAGAGAACGTTTGATGAAGCCATGCAGCTGATCAATATTTATGGTAGTGTCTTCATTTAATTTTCCAAATTTACTTATATTAGAGTTAGTGGTTTTGTTGATGAACTAGTGAAGCTACCCAAATATGTTTTTGACCGCTTTATATTGATAGAAGTTTGTAGGCAGCTAGCCCATGTAGATAAAAAAATTCTAATGAAGAAAGAATCTGGTATATCTTTTCCCATCAAACTAGGACACTATTCATGCCAATCAATTTTTGATACCTTAAATTTAGAGGTGGACCTAAAAAAGTTCAATTTTTAGTACTATAATTCCAGATCCTAGTTTGACAACAGAGGTTTTGCTAGGGACAATCTAGATTTTAGAACAATATTTTTACACATTCCCCAGATCAAAAACTATTGGGAGGATTGTCTAGATGAATTTGAAGTTATAAGAAAGCTTTAGTGCAGGTTCTCCTTAGGGAAAATAGTTACACTCAATCTGAGTATGAATATCTCTAGAATAATTGATGATGAATAATAGGTGGTTGATCCTCATTTTTAACAAGTAAAACAACTACCTATTCTGGAAGTTGATTGGAATAAAGATGAAGAGGATCAGATTGAAGTCAAAACTCTCTCAGTGATAAAGAGAACTGAGAAATGCTTAAAGGGTTGTAGACTAAAAGAAGTTCCAAATGAAGATTCCCAATGATGTGCACTAATTGATGAATCACCATCTCTAATAAGCTCTTCTAATCGGCTTATTACTATTTTTAATGTAGGTACTCTCAAGCCAAAATTTGGAAAGGGTTTTGTTATCAAAAAGTCCAAGCAAACCCTCACAATTATTCTACCTTCTCATACTACCAGACTAAGGACTAAAAGTAAGAAGAAGAAGGAGATTTCTAAAAGAATAGTTATGGACTTAAACTCTAAAGAGGATTCAGGAGAGGCAACAAGTGATAAAGGGTTTGATCTACCAATGGTAGAGGAGATTAGTGCAAATCAGCAAATAGAGGTTGCTTTAGATTTTTTAGATCTGATGGTGATATCAAATGTACCTTCTAAATAATTGAATACTAGTAAGGAAGTTCCAGTCCTTACACCCAAATGGTTGGAAAGTTCAATCAGTGATAAAATAAAAATAGTTCCATTTTAATTACCATTGGAGGACATGGTTAGCAAGTTTCTAGGAAAGACTCCTAAATCCAAGAATCTAAAAACAATATCCAAGGTGAGAATTGACCCTAATATAGGGAATTAGAGAGCAGAAATAGCCTAGCCAATACTTGATAAGGAAGTTCAAGATCCCACAATTAAATATTTCACAATAAAAAATATATATCTTGGGACTGCATCACGTGTTGCAGATGTTCACCTTCTTGAAGCATCTACCAAAATGATATTCAACCATACCTAGAACGATGAAAAAGATAAGAGGGATTTGAAACAGACCTTATGATCAATGGTAGAGTATATTGATGCCAATCATAATCCAAATCCACAACCTGTTTCCCAACTACCTTTGTCTTTTGACCCAAAATCTTGGGTCAACTAGAAAATGCTAGATTAGATACATAGAAAAAAATGGTGACTAAGTGTTTGATGATTGGTTGGATGGCATTATCCAGAAGGGTACATAATATATTAAGAAATTGAATAATATATATGATAGGACTATGGTTGTCATCAAAGATTTGAAAACACCGAATGCTTCATGGGAAAAAGAGGAAGGAAAATGGATGAATGTGATAAATCAAATTGGTGATGTTCAGAAGTATGGGGTAACAAATTTTTTATCAGAGAAAAATTTGATGAGTCTGAATGATAATATATTATATGTAAATAAGATAAATATCGAATTGAAAAACTCAGTATCTAGACAAGGACGAATTGAATTTACAAAAATGATCAAAGAAATAATTGAGTTCACTCAATCCTTATAACATGACTTGCAATGTATTAATGTGAAATATATAAAAGATGATGGGGATCAGAAAAAAGATATCAATACTGTGGTTCAATCCTTCAGAGAGAAGATCAATTTTGTTAAAGAAAATGACAATTTATTAATTGAGGATTTCTCTTAGATTTCAAAATTAGAATCACTTCTTCACCTCTGTGTTGTTGCACTCCTGAAATACATGAAAAAGTGGTGAAAATTTAAAGAGAGAAAGATGTTTGTAAAGCACGGGTTAAACACATTGGCATCCCCAACTTCTCAAAAATCCAAGAATTTGTTACTACACATCAAGAATGGAAGGTGCAATGTGTGTCCTCAGTAGAACAAAGCAAATTCAAAGATTCCAATCCACTGCACTAGTCTTGATCTTGCTTACACAATCTCTTTATTTAGTTGAAATTATGTTTTTTAAAAAAAACTTTGCATTTTAATGAGCTTGTATGAAACTAAATCCTGTATGGGTTAGAGTTTGTTTTACTTTGGGTTTAAAAAAATAGTTAATTAGGGTAACTATATATATATGTTTTTAGTTGTTAAAAACTGAGACAGAGGATAGTAAAGAAGAAGAAAAGAGAATTTTAAAGCTAAATTTATTTGTTTTAAAATATATGTGATGATTGTTTGAAGAATTTTTATTTATGAGTGAAAAGAAGAAATAATTGCTGCATACTTAAATTTGTGTGTTTAAGTATTTGAAATTGGGTTTCTGTGTGAACTCTCCTTCCAAGTGGTAATTATTCTTTCATTGGATAACTCATCATATGTGTTTTATCTTTTTTTGGTTTAATAATATACATATTTATATGTCTTATTATTGTTGAGGATAGAATCTATGTGTTCTATCACTAAATAATGTTATATGGAAAAAAGATACCACATTCATAACATGGTGATGTATGAATGTTAGTCTACCTTAAATGTTTTCTGGTTAAAAGTGTGTCAGAATGATTAAAGTAGTTTGAATTCATTAAAAAAATTAGAGGGAGCTATACCTTAATTTAGAGAGGAATTATCCCTGATAGTTCACTCATTTGTTGTTTAACTCATTTGTTCTCAAAAAAAGGGTTATAGAGTCAAACAAAAACTTTTTTTTTATAATAGGACAAATCTATTAGCCAATATTTTTTGGCGACTCTAGTGGGGATTCAAAGTCATTTGTTAAAATATTAGTCACCTTAATATGAAGCAATGATGTTGCTTCCCCATGAAAATATAATTCCTATTCTGTAGCCTAATCTTGGTTTTCAAGATGAGCAGGAATATATAATTGGTCAGTTAAACACTCTTACATGGCGCACTCACCGAAACATTAAGGATTATAGAAGGGCCAATCGAGTATTAAAAAATAAGAAGAATCGGCCAATAATTTGAGATTGTTATTATTCAAAAAAAGGAGGCAAGCAGAAAATGTAGTAAAAAATCAAGCCCCTAAAGTCCAAATAGGTCAAGAGTAGCTTAGAAACTAATATCATAAATTGGAGTCTAGAAGATATACAAGGTCTTTAAGGAGAGAAGGAGTTGAGGATCCTACCTTTCAAACACTGAAAGCCTTAATTTTCCCTATATCCCTTATCCTATTAGAAGATCTAGAAGTCAACCTCATAGCCCTCCTAAGCCTTCTACATCTTCTATCTATCAAGACTTAACCCTTTCCGGTACTATCATTTCCTCTACCATTAGTTTTCTTCCAATGGCTCAACCTTGGGGAGTAGCTATAGGGCCTCTAAATTTAGGGGCTAACCTAAATCCTCTACCTAAAAATGCAAGGGAAAACTTACCCAAGTTTAATGGAGATGAAAGACAATCATCAGATGAACATTTGAGTGCTTTTGCTACAATATGTGGTGTGTTAGGTGTGAAACATCAAGATATAGCCATAAGGCTTTTTGTGAAAACTCTAACTAAAACTATAGTAGAATGGTTTTATCATCTAACTAACTCTTCAATTACAAATTGGAATGATATGAAAACTACATTTTAAAAAAGGTTCAAAAGTGCAGAAGATGAACATTTCCTTCTTGCTCAATTAACTCAGCTCAAGAAAAAAATACATGAGCCTATGAAGGAATTTATAGCCAAATTTAATAGAATTGTGCATAAAATCCCAAATGTTAAAAGGCCAACTCCTGAGAATCAAAAATGTTTCTTTATTAATTCTATGCCTCCTGATATTAGTTTTCATCTTAGAAGAGGTGCATTTGCTGACTTAGCAATCACACAAACCTTGATATTTGAATTAGAAGATGATCTCATTATGGCTAGAAAATGAAAGAAAGGATTATAAGTACCTAACACTCATCCCTCATCTTCTTCAAATCTTGTGGTTCAAAGATTAGTTAATTATATGATTGCCTTAAAAAGATAATTGCCTAAGGCTAGTACTTCATTTCAATAACCATATCAAGATGTTATCAGGAGAAATTTTAACCAATAGACAAATATTGGTAGGACATTACCACTTACATCAGCACAACCCAAGATAGCTATTGAAGCTCCCCCTAGAAGAGGAAATATGTGTGCCTGTCATTTGACTACTGATCACGATGGAAACTCTTGTTCAGAGATGCTTAGATATGCTCAAATGGCCACTACTCAAGATGTATTGGGAGAGATTGTTGAAGAAGAAAGGAAATTTGAGCAACTTGTTGACTCTAAAATACACTTCCTAGAATATGAATCAGATTCATAAAGAGGAGGTGAAATATTGGTTAATCTTGAAGATCCTTCATGTGTTATGCTTACCAAAATTCAAAAGAATCTAAGATTCTCTAATACTCAAGAAATACCTGTTAAAGGTAAGGAGCATCTTACTAAAACCCCTAACATTAATTTCAAGGCCCAATGAGTTATATTGTTACATAGGAATGATCATGAAACTTATTTTGATATTATAGAATTTTGTAAGTCTACAAAGATTCAAATATCCTCTGTTGAGTATCTTAAGTTGAATCCCAAAGAACTAGATAAATTGGTTAAATATGTCAAATGTGATCCTTCACAAATTGAGCCCAAAAATCAACTAAATGCTAGTTATGAATCTCTGATTGCCCAATTATTTGCTTCCCCACTTGAATCACCAAGGCATACTCCTAAAATGACCATTGACTCAGCTAATGATACTTATTATGTGGTTGATATGAAACCCAACCCATTTTAAGTTTCTTTATTCATAAATGGCCATAAACTTAGTAATTGTATTATAGACTCAAGTGCCTCTAACAATATCATGTCTTCTTCTATAGCCAAAGCCCTGGGCCTATCCCTTACAAAAATATTTGGTAGGTGTTACTCCATGGATGGAAAAAAAAATTCTTTGCTTGGGAAAATCAAAGATGCACAGGTCACCCTTGCAGCTTATCCTGATAAAAAAGTGAAATTGACTATCTTGGTAACAAATATTCCTGCTATTTATGGGATCCTATTGAGCATGACCTTTTTAAAAGACTTAGGTGGGAGATTAAATTGGATTGGTCAGAAGATACAATTTTAGTGGAAAAACCAAAAGTTAAACTAGAACCTGAACCTAAATGCAAGTTTACTGTGTATCCTTTTGATGATCCTAAATCTTAGATTCTATTTGAAGAATCTGAAGTTAGAAATTACTTTCTCTCTTTTGAAGACATGAAAAAAGATTCCACCCCAAAATATGCTCATTTAGATGATCTATGGACCATGGAATTTGATGTTAGTTGTACCACCATTGGTTCAGGATCAGGGGTTGTTTTGATCTCACCTGAAGGTAAAAATTTTCCTTGCTCTTTCAAGTTAGAATTTAAAAATACCAATAACAATGCTGAGTATGAGGCCCCATTGCTTAAGTCAAATGAAGCCAAAGAAAAGGGGATAAATATGCTCAAAGAAAAATGAGATGATGAATTAATTATTAAATAGGTGAGAGGAATTTTCTTAATTAAAAATGAAAGATTGAGACATTATAGAAATAGGGTTTGGGATGAGATAGAATATTTTGATGCCTTTTCTATTGAGGCAATTCCTAGAGATCAGAATAAATAGGCAGATTCTCTGGCAATGTCAACTTCCCTAATTCTCCCACATCCTAATTTCAAAAAAATATTCATATAGAATACAATTAATCTATTGTCTTAATGTCCCAGATAATGCTGAGAATTGGCAAGTTTTTGAGAATGACAGGCAAATTAGAAACTTCTTGGAGAATGATGAAATGTTTTTGGGGACTTATTTTGAAGGTTATAAATAAGAATATAAATAATTTAGTCTTGATCTAAGGATTAATTCATGGGATGATGTAATTCAGTTAAAGGGGAATAGAATACCCAACAGATTGGTCTCTCTAGAACATTTTTTCACTTGACAAGATGAATATACCAAAGACAAAATTGCTCAAAACCTTGATAAAATGGGAGATTATGAAAAGATAAACATTAGGAGTAAGACTAATCCTAAATGGATTTCTATTGGTAGTTATTACTCACCAGAGGAGAAAAACAAATTGACTAATCTATTGATTAGGTATAAGGATGTCTTTGCTTAGTGCTACGATGACCTGAAAGATTTTAGGGGTGGGTAATTTCAACATCACATTCTTTTAAAAACAAATGCAATTCCATTTAGGCAAAAGTTGAAAAACTATAACACAAAAGATGTTGAAGATATCTTTGAAGAGATCGACAAAATGTTGAAAGCCAGGATTATTTATCTGATTCAGCACTCCACCTGGGTGGAAAATATTGTCCCAGTATGTAAAAAAATGGAGAAATAAGAATTTGTGTTGATTTTAGGAATTTGAACTAAGCCAATTTGAAATATAATTATCCTCTACCTGTGATGGATCACATTTTGTAGATAGTTTTTGGATCAGAGATGATGTCTATGCTAGACAGATTCTCAAGTTATAATCAAATAAGTGTAGATGTAGTCGATCAACATAAAACTACTTTTAATACACCCTAAACAACTTTTGGTTATAACTGTATGGCCTTTGGTTTGATTAATGCTGGTGCAACTTTCCAATATATGATGAATTCATCTTTTAAAGAGATTAAAGATAAAATTATTATCATTTATCTTGATGATTTGACTATTTTCTCTAGAAAAAGAGAGGATCATCTAAAAGATCTAGAGATCATTTTGTAAAGGTGTCAGAGTCATGGGATATCTCTTAATCCTAAGAAGTCAAATTTTTGTGTAACAGAAGGCAAGTTGTTGGGACATCTAGTTTCAAAGGATGAAATCAAGATTGATCCAAAAAGGGTTAGATAAATATAACAACTAAGTCTTCCTTCTAATAGGACTGGAGTTAAGTCTTTATTTGGCCAAATTAACTTCCTTAGAAGGTTCATTCTTGATTTGTTGAGATTATGAAGCATATTACGAGAATGATGAGTGAAAAACAAGCATTCAAATGGAATGAGGTTGATAAGAAAGTATTTGAAGATATTAAAGATGTGATTGCACAAACACCTACTTTGGTAAACCCTAATTTCCAAATAGATTTTATTATTTATTGTTATGCTTTAGAACATACCCTATCTGGTATCATGCTACAAAAAATGAATTGAATGAACAAGCCCCAATAGCCTTTATGAGTGTTCCTCTTAAGAAACATGAACTTAAATTTTCTTTAACTGAGAAGCAAGCTTTCATTGTGATAAAGGCTATTAAACAGTTTAGATATTACATACTACACTCTCATTTAATTGTATTTTTCCCTAGTTCAATTGTAAAAAGCATTATGACTCAACGAGATGTTGGGATAAATAAAAGAGCAACATGGGTCTCTAAGATTCAAGAATATGACTTTGAGATTAGGCCAACTAAATTATTTAGAGGTTAAGGCCTATGCAAATTGTTTGCTAAAAGTAAAGAAGAAGAAGAGGAATAACTTCCCACTATCTTATTAGTGAGTTTACAAGATCCATGGTTCCTAAATATGGCACATTATCTTAATTATGGAGACTATCCTATTCACTTATCCCTTAAGGAGAAAAGGAATCTAAAGTTAAAAGCAACAAAATAAGTCATTTGGGGTGATGTCTTATACAAAAAGGGACTAGATGGAACCTTTTTGAGATGTGTAGATAAAGAACAATAGCACAATATTTTGGAAGTTTTTCATAATAAAGCCTATAGTAGACACTTCTCTTCTTTGGTCACAGCTTTCAAAATCCTTAGAAATTGTTATTATTGGCCAGGTATGTTTAAAGATGCATACAAATGGGTAGCTAACTGTGAAAAATGCAAAATGTTTTCAGGAAAGCCACAACTTGCAACATTGCCTCTGAGGCCTATCATTATTGAAGAACTATTCAAATAATGGAGATTAGACTTTATTGGGACTCTCTCACCTTCTTCAAGTGCTAGACACACACACATTCTTATAGCAACTGACTATTTTATAAAATGGGTTGAAGCAATCCTTGTGAAGAGAACCACTTCAAAAGTAGAATGCAATTTTCTTAGAGAAAATATACTGGTACGTTTTGGTGTTCCTCAGAAGCTTGTGGTAGATAATGCTACCATATTTTATTCAATTAAACTTACTTCTTTTTGTTATGAGTATAGTATATCTCTTTCTCACTCATTAGATTATTACCCTCAAGGGAATGGACAAGCTGAGTCTAGTAACAAAAATCTGATAGCCATCATGAGGAAATTGGTGAGCGATAATCCTAAATATTGGCATAAGAGGTTGTACAAAGATATCTAGGCTGACAGGATAACCCCAAAAAGGAAAATAGGAATGGCACCTTTTGAATTGGTTTATGGAATAGGAGCTCATTTATAATTACTCCTAGAATTATCTACAACCAAATTACAGAATGTCACTAAAGATCAATATTTTCAAGATTCCATAGAAAAGAGAGTTATGTACTTAATCAAGATCGAGGAGGAAAGGAATGAACTATTTGATCAGATTACCACTTATCAAGCCAAGGTTAAGAATATTTTTGATCAAAAATCAATGCCTAAAAAAATCATGGAAGGAGATGAAGTGATGTTATGGGATAAGAGGAGAGAACCTAAAGGAGCACATGACAAATTTGATTCACTTTGGAAAGGCCCCTTCAAAATTCATCAGATATTCGGCCGTAATTCTTTAAAATTGGAATATCTAGATGGAACTATTCTACCCCTATCCTTTAATGGACAAGACCTTAAATTGTATCAACTATAAAATAGGTGTCCCCTATTTTGTACATAGTCTTTCCTTTGTTGTCATGTGTTGTTGTTTTCCTTGTTCCTTTTTCTTCCATCCCGATGTTTCAGTTGGTGTGTAACTATAGTTTTTGAGCTCTCTACATTTTGTCATAAACTGCAGTCCCTAGTTAGAGCTAATGTTACCTTTTAATTTACCCTATTTCATATTTTTTTCATGAACCTTCCCTAAGCAAAAGTGGACCCACCATCTTACCTTATTGATCATATGTTTATTTCTTAAGTCAACTCTTTATTTTGAAATTTTATCTACTTGTCTTCATATGTGCAAAATTACTGAAAAATTGAACCTTCAAACTTGAACCCTTTTCAAAGTTCAAGATTTCAATGGTTCAATGTTTATCAAAAGTCATGAACTATTGATCCATTTGTGTAACTCAATTTGTATTTTTGAACCTTCATGTTGAACTTCATTTCAAGAGTTCAAAGGTTCAAAGATTCAACATTCTATGACTTTAGTCCCACCTTTCCTGAAGTCTTTTAAGTCAAAATTTATGAGAGATTTTAAAAGAAGTAAATCATTTAGAGGGAAATATATCTAGAAAATTTTATGAAATGGAAGGTTCTAATTTTGAAAGGTTATGAGTAATCATTACACATTAAGGTCATGTGTGAAAACTACTTACAATTAATGCACCTATTGGAATTTGCATCCTATCAAGCAAGTTCAACATAAGTTAATTGATCCAGTAATTATTCACCCTGATTTCATGCCTTTATCAAAAAAAGACAAGCCATTTTTAATATTAAACACATAGGTTAATGCAAATGAGAGTAGAGTTGGAGGTATAAGATTTTTATTACATAGTTTCACAGTAATTTTTAATCCATTGAAGGTGAGTTCAAATTTTCCTATAAGTTGATTCCATTATTTTGTTGGAAATGAGAATCATTTTGAGTTTTTGGTATTATTTAAGAAGTTCGAAGCATTTGTCATTATATACTCCAATCTGTAGCCATGAAATCTACTTGTCTTGGCTACGAACATGATCCTGGTCTTGTTTGTTCTCTTTCAAAATTTGGGGATACTTCTTTAGTTCAATATGATTTAGAAGATTTTAAGGAGAGGGTTAAAAATCCTTTGTCAACCCCTATGATGGAGAAAATAGTGAAAAACGGTTTAGTCAAAGTTGTGGATTTTCCCATGGTAGTACAATGTCCTAAATTATTTTTGGAATGCATGAATAGATATGACCCTCAAAATAGGTGTATCAAAACTATGGATGACAATATATTACCGCATGTTAATAGACAAATCCTAATGGTTGTGATGAAAATTATGACCAAGGAGCCATACTCTGACCTTGATATTACTTCCTCTTATGGTAATTTTTCATTAAAGAAAACAACCTATAGGAGTGTAATTGCCAAAAATTAGTTACTGAAATTTCAAAAAGGAGGTTCAAGACTGCCCAGAGCATTAACCAGAGAACATATGATACCATAAATTAAAGACATTATGGTATTATTACATAGAGTGAAAGGCAGTTCTCAGGCATATTATTGAGAGGATTGGATGTACTTCTTCATTCAGGTGATCCTCCAAGGAGAATAGTATTTAGATTAGGTAGAAATCATAGCTAAATGTTTGCATCTAGGTCTGAGTAATTATTTTGGGAATAAGGATTTTTATATGTCTTTATATCTCTTTTACTACTTAGCATCTATAAGAGAATGGAGAGGGTTGCACCGTACATCCTTAGTTGAAGATAGTAGAATTTATGATTATTACCCAAATTTGTAGATGCAAAATTATTATGAAAACTATGGAAGGGTTAATGATGTTTTTACTGGTAGGATGACTTATGAATTGGTAGGTAATGTTAATAAGAGAACTTCTGATGAAGCCATGCAGCTGATCAATATTTATGGTAGTGTCTTCATTCAATTTTCCAAATTTACTCATATTAGAGTTAGTGGTTTTGACGATGAACTAGTGACGCTACCCAAATATGTTTTTGACGGCTTTGTATTGATAGAAGTTTATAGGCAGCTAGCACATGTAGATAAAAAAATTCCAATGAAGAAAGAATCTGGGATATCGTTTCCCATCAAACTAGGACACTATTCATTCCAATCAATTTTTGATACCTTAAGTTAGAGGTGGACTTGAAAAAGTTCAATTTTTAGTACTATAATGCAGACCCTAGTTTGACACCAGAGGTTTTGCTAGGGACAATCTAGATTTTAGAACAAGATTTTTACACATTCCCCAGATCAAAAACTATTGGGAGGATTGTCCAGATGAATTTGAAGTTAGAAGAAAGCTTTAGTGTAGGTTCTCCTTGGGGCAAATAGTTACACTCAATCTAAGTATGAATATCTCTAGAATAATTGATGATGAATAATAGGTGGTTGATCCTCATTTTGAACAAGTAAAACAACTACCTATTCTAGAAGTTAATTGGAATAAAGATGAAGAGGATCGGATTGAAGTCAAAACTCTCCCAGTGATAAGGAGAAATGAGAAATGGTTAAAGGGTTATAGACTTAAAGAAGTTTCAAATGAAGATTCCCAATGATGTGCACCAATTGATGAATCACCATTTCCAATAAGCTCTTCTAATCGGCTTATTACTATTTGTGGTGTAGGTACTCTCAAGCCAAAATTTGGAAAGGGTTATGTTATCAAAAAATCCAATAAAACTCTTGCAACTATTCTACCTTCTCATACTACCAGACTAAGGACTAAAAGTAAAATGAAGAAGGAGATTTATGAAAGAATAGTTTTGGACTTAAACTCTAAAGAGGATTCAGGAGAGGCAACAAGTGATAAAGGGTTTGATATACCAATGGCAAAGGAGATTAGTGCAAATCAACAAATAGAGTTTGCTTCAAATTTTGTAGATCTGATGGTGATATCAAATGTGCCTTCTGAATAATTGAATCTCGATAAGGAATTTCCAGTCCTTACACCCAAATGGTTGGAAAGTTCAATCAGTGATAAAATAAAAATAGTTCCATTTTCATTGCCATTGGAGGACATGGTTAGCAAGTGTCTAGGAAAGACTCCTAAATCCAAGAAGCTAAAAACAACATCCAGGGTGGACATTGACCCTAATACAGGGAATTGGAGTGCAAAAATAGCCTATTTGACAACTGATAAGGAAGTTCAAGATCACACAATTCAAGATTTCATAATAAAAAAATAGACCTTGGGACTACATCACATGTTGTGGATGTTCACCATATTGAAGCATCTACCGAATGGATAGTCAGATGTACCTATAAGGATGAAAAAGATAAGAGGGATTTGAAATAAACCTTATGATTAATGGCAGAGTATATGAATTCCATTCATAATCCAAATCCATAACCTGTTTCCCAACTACCTTTATCTTTGGACCTAAAATCTCTAATCAACTAGAAAATACTAGATCAAATACATATAAATAAAAATGGTGACTAAGGTGTTTGATGATTGGTTAGATGGAATTATCTAGAAGGATATGAAATATATTAAGGAATTGAATAATATATATGATAGGACTATGGCTATCATCAAATATTTGAAAACATAGAATGCTTCATGGGAAAAAGAGGAAGGAAAATGGATGAATGTGATAAATCAAATTGGTGATGTTCAAAAGTATGGGTAATGAAGTTTTTATCAGATAAAAATTTGATGAGTCTAAATGATAATATATTATATGTGAGCAAGAGAAATATTGAATGGAGAAACTCAGTTTCCAGATAAGGATGAATTGAATTTACAAAAATAATTAAAGAAATAACTGAGTTCACTCAATCCTTACAACATGACTTGCAATGTATTAATGTTATATATATAAAAGATGATGGGGAGTCAGAAAAGGATATCAATACTATAGTTCAATCCTTCAGAGAGAAGATCAATTTTATTAAATAAAATGACAACCTATTAATTGAGGATTTCTCTCAGATTTCAAAAGTAGAATCACTTCTTCACCTTTATATTATTACGCTCCTGGAACACGCAGAAAAAGTGGTAAAAATTTGAAGAGAGAAAGATGTTTGGAAAGCACGAGTTAAACACATTGGCATCCCCAACTTCTCAAAAATCCAAGAATTTTTTATTGCACATCAATAATGGAAGATGCAACGTGTCTCCTCAGTAGAACAAAGCAAATCTGGAGATTCCAATCCACTGCCCCAGTCTTGTTCTTGCTTACGCAATCTCTTTATTTAGTTATTTAGTTGAAATTATGTTTTAAAAAAAACTTTGACTTTAATGAGCTTGTATGAAACTAAATCCTATATGGGTCAGAGTTTGTTTTAACTCTGGGTTTAAAAAAATAGTTAATTAGGGTAACTATATATATGTTTTTAGTGTCTAAAAACTGAGACAGAGGATAGTAAAGAAGAAATACAAGAGAATTTTAAAGTTGAAATTCTTTATTTTACAATATATGTGATGATTTTTTGAATAATTTTAATCTGTGAGTGAAAATAAGAAAAAAAATTTGCATACTTAAATCTATGTGTTTAAGTATTTGAAATTGGGTTTCTGTGTGAACTCTCCTTTCAAGTGGTAATTATTCTTTCATTGGATAACTCATCATATGTGTTTTATCTTTTGATAGTTTATTAATTATCATATTTATATGTCTAATTATTGTTGAGGATAGAATATGTGTGTTCTATCACTAAATAATGTTATATGGAAAAAATATACCACATTCATAACATGGTGATGTATGAATGTTAGTCTCCCTTAAACGCTTTCTAGTTCAAAGTATGTCTAAATGATTAAATTAGTTTGAATTCATTGAAAATTTTAAAGGGAGTTGTACCTTAATTTAGAGAGGAATTATCCCTAATAGTTCACTCATTTTTTGTTTAACTCATTTATTATCAAAGAAAGGGTTATAGAGTCAAAGCAAAACATTTTTTTTTGGAATAGGACAAATTTGTTAACCAACAATGTGTAAATAAGAAATTGCAGGGCTAAGTCCAAGGTCAAACGGAAGGCAAAGGAAGATCACTAGGAATGAGAAGAAGCTTGATGTTAGGCCAAGGAAGCAAAGTCTCACAAGCATGCTGAGGATGCTAAAGAATAAAGACAACACCAAGAGGAATAAGAAAATAAGAACAAGCAACAAGAAGTTATAGATGTAGAATAATCAAACAACAATAGCAAGCAGTAAAATAATAATGCAAGTATGTTGTATTAGAAGTAGAGTGAAAATAGAAGGAAGTAATAGATGGATAAAAGAAGAATAAGCTTGCACAAGAGAATGTGCATAAGTACGCTGAGGTCTAATAATGGTAAGGCATAGATGGAAGAGGTTACCAAGAAATCATAAGAAGACATTGATCCAAAAGCACAAGAGGATTCCAAAAAGGCACAAGAAGATTATAAAAATTAAGCATAAAAATAAGGTATGAATAAGACTACCAAGGAATCACAAATAGCTGCTACAAAGGAATAATGTGTGTAAAATTAGTCAAGTTCCATCATAACATAGACCTATTAAGAGATGTTCCAAATGTAGGTAGGAAGCACTATGGTTTCCTCATAAGATGGCAATGCTCCATCTAACCTATCTAACATTTGACTATGGGATGTGTTGGTAACCTCTATATGGTAACCCATTTTTTCCTTGCTAGTATCCCTATTGAGGATGGAATCTAAAAGTACACCAGTTACATGATTCTCCATAAATCTTACCTCAATAAAAGCATCCTTGGATGTTTCCCATTTGCCATTGTCCAAGTAGCTTGAAGGTGCTACTGCATGTTAAGAATCTATTTCATAGAAGGTAATTACATTCAAAAAAGAAGTAAATGAACTCCAAGATGCAACTTTTTTTGTCAAGGAATAATTATGCATTTCTAATAAGACCATCATAGATGTCTATCTCAACCTCTACACATAGCTAATTATAGATCCCTCACTCCCAGACAAGGACCAGTTTTCTCTTCTACTGAACAAGCTCACCATATATTGGTAGACTTTCAATGAGGTAAGCATCATCAAGAAGGTGAAAGACATCAAAGATAAGACTAATTTCCTCTATGAGTTATTATCTGAGAATTAGGCCACCATAGATACTTCTTGGTCTCAAGCTATGTAACTTACACTTTAACTGCTAGATTGAAAGAAGAAGTTGGATAATGTTTGGACCATTGTATAGCCCTAATTTATCATAAGCTATAATCACAATGCCCAACACAACTCCTAACACTTTGATGTTTCATTGTAAACCTCACTTGGTGTGAGGCATACAATCATGCAGAGTATGTAGACTTAGCAGAACCATATGTTGTAAAATTCTTTCATTGGTGTGCAAGTGAAAATACACATAGATAATATGGCACAACTCTAAAGAAAATCAAAACCAAAGTCAACATGGTGAAATATAATCTGATTAGGATGGCTAACACAAATATTCACCAATTGCTAGACACTCAAGGTCTATTGTATAATCTTTTACGCAGTGCTCAAGAATCTCTCCTCAACTAGAAGTCCTACAAAGATGACTTGGTCCTTATCGATGCAAGCATTACACCATTGGTAGATGAACCCAAGATCATTCCATTAAATATCTATGATAAGTCATGCAACAAAGAAAGAGTACCATTTCTCATTTCATGTATATTACTCCAGCTCCTCTGTAAGTTCCTACCAGCTCAACCACTTCATCAACACCACCAGCTACCAATTGATGCTTACATAATTTTAGAAATTTTGAAAATTTGGCCTTTTTTTATAATTAGAAGCTTGTATAGTAATATGTAGAGCTAAGAGATTGAAAACCCATTAAGGGCATCTATTTGGTCATGCTAGTCTATTGAAAACTTGCAAGAGTGGTGGACTAGTTTACTACTTAGTTAAAAAACTAAAAAATAAGCTAATTAGTACATGAGGGGTGAAAACAAATTAACCAACATCTTGAGCAAAGTCTGAAAATATTATGAACTTCTATATTTTGTTACCTTTTCTTAGTTTTTAGATAGTTTACCTCTGCAATGTTGTTTTGAGATGACATAGCCTTTTAAGTTTGGGAAAGTGTTAGCGGTCAAAGGTAAATGTAAAACCTTTTGTATGTATGATAACATCCTAAGGAAAATAAAGTTGTATTCTATTTGCAAATTGTTAAGAGTTGTTATGAGAATCTCTTTACTGGTTAGGACTCAATTGAATGCAATATGGAGAACTATTCTTAGCATGGTAAATCTAGAAGTTAAAATATAAGAAATAATGCCTATATGTATTTGAAAAGAATGTAATATAAGGGATGATGTGTGTGTGAGTAAAAAGAATAGTGTTTTCTATTTTGATCAGAGAGCTTTCACACAAAATATTGTTAGAACTAGACCTTGATGTATGGAGGTTTCCTTATTGTAATCCCTAGTACTAGATCCTCTATTATAAATTATAAGCATTTGTACTCTTTTATGGTATAATCATAGATTTATCTATGTTATTATGAATGTTTCCCTTATTATTATTCTCTAACATGTATTTTTTATATATCTATAAGTAGTTTACATCATGCATTGAGCTATTCAACAAGTGTATTTCTATGCGATAAACCTTGCATATGTTTCAAAGTCTTGATTAAACCATCCTATAGTATTTTGATGTAAATTCACACACTCTATCCCCATAATTAACATGTTCTAGTGAAAACCCAAGAACCTCTGCTAACACTCCAAAATCTAGAATTTGCATTATAGATCCTATAGGCCTGAACCACTCTCAAACATATTAGAAATATAAATATAAAATATAACTTAAAATATAAGAAACTAGATGTCCATGTCTAAATATAAACTTATAATTTAATGTTTATTTTATATTTATAATGCCTATTTTAAGCCCCTGTGTAAGCCAAAACCTTCTTTTACCATCTATAAGACTAAGTCAGTGCAGGCCAACTTTGTTATGAGAATTGAGCATGTTAAAAGACTAAGTCGACCTAGGATGACTCTATATTCAAATTGATATTTTCACGTTATGGGTTGAGGTTAACTTTGGCTAGCCTAGATTGAGACCTAACTTAATTTTATCAAATAATGATACTGAGTTTATTAGGTTGACCCTGTTGGCTAAACTTTCAAAAAGGTTTAGAGATAAATTCAACTATATATACACATCCATTTATTCCATTTATTGACAAGAGAAGAAGAAGAATATTATATTATGAATTTTCTTATCCACCATTTTAATTGAGGATCATAGCTTAGGGATTCAATAATTTATTTGGAGATATAGATCTTGTTGTGGATAAGTCTTTTGGATGCATATAGAAGTTGTGTAGCCTAGCACTAACTTATCCTTTTTATCTTTAAATACCATAATAAACTCTTTTGAATCACATTGGCCAAGGGAGAGATTGAGGCGTAATGGGTTCATATTCAAAGGTAAGTATTCTTAAATTTGTTCCTCCTTTATAAGAGTAGATACATTTGTATTTGTACTTCTCTCCCATGCATTATGATTTCTTATACATTGACAAGAGTATATATCTTCTATTCATGTTTATTTTTTATGTTTATTAACCCCACTTTGTGAAACAAGCTTTGGTGAGCACTAGATTATAATTTATTTTCCCTTGCATATATTTTGTGAATATGAAAAAATAGGACCTAGCTAGGGTTATTGCATAGTGTTGCTTGACTAGAGGCTTCAAAACCCTATCTAGTGATGTTATTGTGGTAAGATATACCTTGGTTAGGTCTAGCAGATCCATCTTGGTCATGAACCTAAATATTTAATGTATCAACAACATAAAATGTAAGTAAGATTTATCTTCTTTGACATAGGATTGATTGATAGATCAATTCCATTACCCTATGTATACAATATTCACTTGTTTTAAGATTGGACATCATTGAAAATCTACCATATTATTTCTATATTCAATATCACTCATAAGGAGAAACCATAAAATAAATCAAGAGCATTCCAAATTAAGTTGAGAGTTATCATTATGAAATGTCAAATCCATTTTATAGTTGCATACACATAGTCAAGGAGCACAATTTCATAATCACTCTGAGAGGATCCTCCTACAACAAATTAATGAAAATGCATGAAATAGTAGATTAATTTATTGAAAATGTATGAAATAATAGATTTTTATGATTATCAAAAACACTGAAGGAATTATATTGATCATAAGCCACTTCAATAGGGAAACCTCCTTTAAACAAGCTCAATACAAATAATTCATGGATGCCTTCATTGGCCTCAACACTCACCTATATACTAAGTCTAATCTAAGCAACTTATACTTCCCATGAATGTGGGATATAAAAAAATGCTCATGGGATGACTTATAAAGCATATTCATCCATAACAACTAATATACTAACAAAGTAAAGAGAAGGGGTAGCATGGGTTCCTAACATCCCCTCCCTCTTAGAAAAATCTTTATCCTTAAAGCTTTAAATGTGGGAATTGGTGATGAATCTAAATTAGTGGTTCTCATGTTGCATTCTTAGTTGTATTTCATGCCACTAAATTAAAACCTCTATGATGGAGTAGGAGTGAAGTTGGTGTGTGCACCTATCCAAGATTTTCTCTAGCTCAAGAAGGATGAATCCTTCATTATCAAGTTTTGGTAAAATAGTCTACACTCTGGTGTTTGTGCCAAGAAATTTCTTCAAAAAAGAGACATGAAATATTGGGTGAACTTGGAAAGAAGGTGGGAGCTCAAACTTATAAGAAACTAACCCAATCTTTTGGATAACCTCATAGGGCCCATAGAACTTGGGAGACAATTTATGACACCCTTTGAGATTTAGGGAGGATTTCTTATATGGATGTAGGTAAATAAAAACCATATCACCAACTTGAAAAGTGCACTCAGAATGGTGTTGATCAGCTTGTTGTTTCATTCTATTTTTTACCATATGAATATTTTCCCATAAGGTGTTGTGGATTTGATCCTAGGTTCAAAGAATCATGTTAACAACTTAAACTAATGAACTACTAGTGGTGTATGGAAGGAGCACTGGTGGTGCTTGACCATAAACTACTTCATATGGAGTCATTTTCATTGAAGTGTAGTAGGAGGTATTGTACCACCATTCGATGAGAGGGAATCACTTTAGCCATTGATGTTGTTATTTTAATGGGAAGCAATGAAGGAAAGTTTCTAAGCATTTATTGATAATTTGAGTTTGGCCATCCATTTATGGATGATACCTAAAACTCATCTTCAGTTGGGTACCAGTGTGTCTAAATAGTTTTGTCCAAAATGGTTGGTACATGTTGCATCATGATTTGAGACAATGGATAAAGGAATGCCATGAAAATAAAAAATATGGTCTAAGAAAATTTGTGTAACTATGGAGGCATTATAGGGATGGTTGAGGGCAAAAAAATGACTATATTTGGAGAGGTGATCAACCACAACCAAGATCACTATTTTCCCTCTAGATTTAGGGAACCCCTTAATGAAATCCATATAAATATCCATATAAATATTGGTAGGGGTGGGAAAGGGTTTGAGCAACCCAAGAATGAGTGTTGTTTCACCTTTGTTATATTGGTAGGTATCACATTCAACGACCATCTATTGAATTGCCTTTTTCATGCCCTTCCAAAAGAAGTTGTGTCATGCCCACTCATAAGTTTTGAGAAACCCTGAGTGCCCTATGGATGGAGAAGCATGAAGTTCATATAATACATCTTGTTGAAGATCTATGCTCTGGGGAAACACCAAACAACCCTTATATCATAGAGAAGTACCATCCCAAGAATAATACATTATAGTAGAGGGGTTAGTGGTCAAATGTTGAGTGATTTGAGATAATGAGGAGTAATTGGCATACCCCTATTATAAAACATTCAACTAATTTAGAATAGGCATGGAAATAGCTAAAAAGGAAGATTGGTCCATAAATGTGTGAGACAAAGCATCAACCACACTATTATCCTTACCCTTCCTGTAAGTGATCTCATAATCATAGCCCATGAGTTTTCTAACCCATTTTTGTTGTGATGGGGTAGAGGCACATTATTCCAAGAAATATTTCAAACTCTGGTAATCAATTTTGATGAAAAAATGATTCCCCAGTAGGTGTGGCCATCATTTTTATACTACATGTAAAATAACCATCATTTCCTTCTCATAAGTAGAGAGGACTAAATTATTGTTAGAAATGGATTTTATATTGAATGCAATTAGGCATCCTTCTTGGAGGAGAACAACACCAAGGCCATTGACACAAGCATTGCTCTTAATAGTGAAGGTCTTGGCAAAATTTGGCATAGCTAGAATAGGTGTAGTACACAAGCTTGTTTTGATTTTTCAAATGCACACTCAGTAACTTGTGTCCATGTAAAAGCATCATTTTTCAACATAGATATCAAAAAAGTGGAAATATTCTCGTAATCCTTGAAAAACTTATGATAGTATCTAGTCAATGCCAAAAAACCATGGAGACTCTTAAGTATTTGAGGATGAGGCCAATTTGTCATGGTAGTTATTTTTTGGGGATCCAACTGAACCCCTTGGGCTGAACAATATGCCTAAGATACTCCACTTAATCTTGGACAAAATCACATTTGGACTATTTTTCATAAATATTATTATCAAAGAGAAGTTGTAGTGCGCGTTCTAGATGTTGGAGATGCTCAGACTATGTTTTACTATAGATGAAGATATCATCAAAGAAGACCAAAATGAATTTATGCAGGTGGGGATATGATATTTTATTCATAAATGCCTAAAATGTTAAAGGATAATTAGTGAGACCAAATGGTAAGACCAAAAAATCATAGTGGTCATCATGCATGTGAAAAGTTGTCCTCAAGATATCATCCTCATGAAGCTAGATCTAGTGATATCTAGAGTGGAGATCTAACTTGGAGAAAAAATAAGCACTATGAAGCTCATCAATAATAGGTATCAACAACTAATCCTTGATTTTTAGGTGATTAAGTACATAAAATTCAATATAGAGGTGCCATGACCCATCTTTTTTCTACACAAGGATAACTAGGTAAGAATATAGGTTGGTATAGGGGGAATAATGCCTTGCTTTAGTGAGTCTCGAATGAGCATCTCAATCTCAGTATTTTATTTAAATGGGTAATGGTAAGTCTTGATGTTAAGAAGAATGCTTCCAAGAAGGAGCTAAATATGGTGGCCCTCTAGCCATGAAGGTGGTAATCCCACTAGTTCTGAAAAGACATGTGCATACTGATGTAGAATGGTTTATAGATCAGAAGGAGCAGAGACCGTTGATGGTTGCATATGAATAAAATGGATTTGGGTAATGACATTGTGTGAATTATTATTAAGGATATTTCTCATGTAATGTGAACTTATGATGTTGAGAGACCCCAGTTGTAAGCCTTTCAATGTGTGTTTTGCCCATTATCTAAAAACTACATCCAAAGTTCAACAAAATCCCATAAGATGGGTCCAAGTGTATGTAACCATTGGGATCCTAAAACAACATCATATCTACCTAAGGGCAAGGAAAACATGTTGGAACACAAGTTATAATCTTCAATAGAGATACACATATTGTGACACCTCCATTTACAAGGTAATGTACCCCCATTGGCAATCATGACTTCAAAGTTGGAGCAAGGATAGACAAAACAATCTACCTATTTGGTGATCTGAGGTTAAATGAAGTTATTAGTGCTCCCTAAATCAATGAGTATTGTGAGAGAGATATTAGTGAAGTAACCCCTAACCTACATGATTTGTGGGGTGGTGACTCTTGCTAAGGCATTGAGAGAGATCTCTAGTTGGTCTTCCTAAGAAGCAAGTTCCACAATCGATGGAGATTCTTCTGGATCATCTGCTATATCATGAGCATGTTCCAAAACTTTAGTTTTTGGTAGAGATTCCACATCTAGTAGGTAGAGATTTTATTATACACATTGATTTCTTAGAGTGAATTTGTCATCATAATTATAACATAGTCCATTTTTCTCTATGGGCTCATATCTCTGCTTTAATTAAATTCCAGATAGGAGTGGTTCTAGGGGTTGTCATGTTTTGAGATTGTTATGGAGTTGTATTTCTTAATGAAGAAAAATTAGAATTGAATCACTACTGAGATATGAAATTATCCTATACAAAATTAGCCAACCCTAGGGCTTCCATCATTGTGTTGGGCCAAAAAAATTTGACCTCAGATTGAATTGCATCATTTTGTCCATTGACAAAGCAACTCTTGAAGAATTCATCAAAAAATCCCTCTGTGTGATTGGTCCATTTTTCAAATTTTGTTTGATATTCTCTCATGGTTCTTGTTTGGCAAAGTTTAGTAAGTGTCTAGTGAAGTAATAAAAATCACTAGGGCCAAACTGTTACAAAATGAGAGTACAAAAATTGGTCCATATAGGCTCACATGAGCCTTGATATACCAACAATATCATTGAAGGGCTTCATGTTCCAAGTGAAAATATGTAACTAGGACCTTTTTGGTATCAAAAGTATTATGTAGACTAAAATATTATTCTACTTGGTAGATCCATCAAGTCAGATCTGCACCATTAAATCAAGGAAAATTAAACTTTAACCCACAAAAATTACTGGAAGAATAAAACTTGATGTTTGAAGAGGACTCTAGATATTGTCTATTGTTCAAGGTGGTATGTTGAAGATTGAGGCCGAGAATTTTTTCATCAAGATCTTTGATGTGGGTCTTGAGGGTAGAAATTTCATCCTCCATGTTTTTTGCTCCTATTTGGGTTCCTACCATGACTAGAATAAGATATTTTTTCTCCAATTTTTGGTTTCTATTTTCTATCAACTATCCTCTAAGAGTCTGTTGATACTCTACTGATAGGTTTTTAAAATTTATAGAATGAAGATTTTTTAGTTTTTGGTTTTTGCAACTATCTAAATGTAAGTCTGATAAGAATATTCTAAAATTGATAGAATGGGCCCCAAGTTTTAATGGTTGCATAAGGTTTTAAAGATATCTCTCTAGCCACTAATATTGTCTTAGCGAGTATTGCTCTCCAAAAAATTTATAGCCATGGGTTTACCTCTAAGCGATAGCTCTTAGTTTTTCTCATGGGTGGGAACTACTCAATCAAAAAGGGGTCATTGCCTATTTCACTAGCAAGTCCTCTCAATGGGCTAGCTTATTTGGGTTTCTTATGGTACTCCTCACAATGAATTTTAGGGCCTTCACCCAAGCACTTCCCATAGTTATACATATAGGTTTTTTACCCTGATCTAAAATAGATTATTGTGATGTAGAATAAAGTTTAGCTTTATAAAAAAAAATGGCCCTAGAAAGCATTCTGATACTAGATAAGAGGATCCTCTTATAACAAATTAATGAAAATACATGAAATAATAGATTAATTTACTAAAAATGTATGAAATAAAAAATTTCTATGATTAGTAGAAACACTAAAAGAATTATATTGATCACATGCCACTTTGAGGGGGAAACCTCCTTTGAGAAATCTCAATATAAATAATTCATGGATGCCTTCATTGGCCTCAACACTTACCTATATTCTAAGTCTAATATAAGTAACTTCTACTTCCCATGAATGTGGGATAAAAGAAAATGCTCACGGGATGACTTATAAAGCATATGCATCCATAAAAACTAATATACTAATAAAGTAAATATAAGGGGTAACACAAGTTCCTAACACACTCTAGGTAGGATAACTACTTGACTTGATTCCCCCCTTGGATTATTGAATACTTAAACAATGATAAATCATCAAGGGGTGATTGAGGTCAACTCAACCCATTACACTCCCCTCTTTTTTACAAGTTTTCAATATATCAAAGTGCCATTTGTGTTTCAAAGACAAAATAAGAAGGTCAAAAAATTATAATCAACATAATCCATATTTCAATATATCATATTACTTAGTACATAGCCATAGAAGGTGCATGATTCATTTTTTGTCATAGTCAACAGGAGAAGTCTAGGCTCAATGGACTCGAGTGACCTATATTTTTGTCCACTTAGATCCATCCTATCCAAGATTATTCTCTAATTCTAATTTTGATTTGTCATTATCAAAATAATGCTTTCTTGGTCTTACTCTATTAGTAATTAATTATATTCAACTGAGACAAGTCTACAATAAAGGACATAAACTGCTTGTGCTCTTATCCACTTATAATGAACATGTCCAAAAGTAATTTTAGATTCTATTCATAATCCTAAACCTCCATAGTCACCTCTTTTACTGATATTCACATTCAGATATTTATAATAATCAACTTAAATATTGATTTGAGTTAGGTTGTTTTCTTCTTAGTATTTTCCAAAAATAGTAATTTTCTATTTTTAATAATTATCAAAATAAAAATTATTGATTATTGTACATATTTATAATTCTAATACATTATAATTTTACACCTATAATCACTTAAACATTTTATTATTATATCATAAATAGGTTAAAATATATTGGTGAACTCGGTCACTTATTTTTGAGTGCTTTATTTTCTAATTTGGTTTTCAATTTCATTTCAAAGTTTCATTTTCCTCTTGTTTTCCTAGAAATTATGTTCTTATAGTTTTAAAACTCATGTGAGATATAATTATAGGAAAGGTGACTTTTAGTTTTACTTGAGACATGGTGTGAGAGGTACTATCCCAACACTCAATCTATTAGACATCATTATTTATATATTTTAGTTTCCACACACCTCACAATATATCATAAACTCCAAGGGTTTTATTTTCCATCCATAGGAAGCCTTCAATTTTTTCTTATTATAGTGCACTAGTAAGCGGTTAGCCCAAATAAGTTATTCTCAATGTACCCTAGAGATTGGATAATGTGGCTATGGGATGGTTGAATCATCCATAGTTAGTGTCTTTTGGGTCATGTTCACTATTTTATGACTGAAATCAATATATATGAGATGTCTATTTGGATCCATTTTGATTTTGATTTTACATATTTGCATGCCACCCAAGAAAGTTACATCCTCTATTCTTCTAAGGCATAGTGCTAGACTAAGAGAAAATCCTATTGAGCATATTAAAATTCTTTTGATCTCTTTTAAAATGGATAACATAGATACTATTGATAAATATGATAATTTAAATTTGTAAAATTATGTCCACATTGAAAATGATGTTAGTTATGATCATGATAATCAAGATAATGGAAAATTATGCATGATAATCAAGATAAGCCTATAAACTATGATAGAATTGATTGCAATGAACTTAATAGAGTAGATCCAAATCAAGTAAAATAATTGTTTGATTTCCATCAAGGTGTCATATTCCCTAGTTTTAGCCACTAACAGTTGAGAAGGAATCAATTTTAGTGAGAAAGTTATTTGAGAGAACTATTTTCTAGGTTCCTTAAGTGAGTTATCATATTAATTATGTGGCTATCATCAACTTATTATTGATTGTGCATATTGAGTTTATTCATAACCCACTTTTAGTGAGGACTTGTTAAGGCACATTACTCTATCTTATATTGTATGATTTGATATGAGCATGGCTACATGTTTTAAGTATTAACTACCTCCATCACTTCATAAAGGTTAAAGGCTTGGGCTAAGACTGGCCCCAAATTTTAAAATTGTTATTTTCATATTTTAATACGATGGACCTAGTCATGCATGACTTTACTTCTATATTATGGTGATGGATAACATGATCACTATTGGGTAGTTTACTTTGCTTATATTACTTATGCTTGAGTAAATAGTTAAAAGTAAGATTTGGAGTTCCTTACTTAATTTTCTAAATCTTATTAAAAATAACTAATATATGATTAAGGTTATGGTAGTTGTTAGATTTTTAAAATAACTATGACTTGAGGGAAGATCATCTCTTTAGTTACACTTGTTTTCCACTTATGTTTTGTAATTAATACAATGTGTTGTTAAGATTATTTTATTATGTTATATTTATCTCACCTCATCATTAGCAATGAAACCAATTGTGCCTTAGTGTCCTTCCATTTATCATTATTTAATATGGTATCTATATTGATGGTGCAAGGATCATATTTCGTTATGTAACTGGTTGGTTTATCATGTTATGTCTAGGATCCTTTGGTCTTCTATGTTGTTAAATTATTGACATTTATGTGCATGTTTGAAGGTGTAGATGATATTTTATTATTATATATCACCTCATAATGATATTTTATTATATATATCAACTCAGACCTTGGTTGTTCCCCTTAGTTCATACCTTTCCTACTTTCACAAGTCTCGCATCTGTTCTATCTTTATTTCCCTTGGCCTATATCTCTTAGTCCAACTAGTTTTATGTTGATGACCCAAGTCTTCTATCTTGCCTAGAATTCTTAAAATGTACTTATCTTCCATCTCTTGAAGTTTAAAACCTATACTTATTTTCCTACTCCATGGACACTAATGCCTAGGATATACAATAATGTCGATGTTACTGTCATGTCTCGACACAAGTGTCTAGTTCCCTAAAGTCATCTAATTTATAAATGAAACATATCCTAATGGTTAGACTAATAGCTTTAATGCAAGTTATTAATCTAAAATAATTGATATAAATACAATATCAACCCTCATTCATTCCTTACCTATGAAACGTAACAATCATACCAAAGAGAATTCAATTAAATAAATCTTCCCTATTTATTCTTATTTTTATACTAGTAATAGGGACTACACATCTACAAGTTTGATGTACTAAAGGAGTAGCCTAAGACCCTGATTTACTAGGTTACAAGCTAGGTCATTGTTGTACTTATTTTTATACATATTTCATTATTCACACATAAGCCAATATATAGGGGAGAACTACATCAGTCTGAGGCCCTCTTCAGAGTATTGGCTATGTAGGTAGCTCCCTCTGACAATAGGGTCATTGGGGTCATCTTGTTACTGTGTGCCCACTAAACCATTTTTTATCGAGATCACTTTAAAGATGGAAATCAAGGGTTTTTCCATTTGAAAAGGAGTGGAAGTCTATGACCTAGATATGAATAAACTAGAGTGAAGGTGAATAAAAACCTAAAAGCATCCAGGTGGTCACATCCTATTCTAGTATATACTATTTATAAGACACTAGCATTGAACCTAGATATTAGTGTTAACACAATCATCCCTGGCTAATGTTACTATCCAAAGAGCTAAAAAATGTAGATCCACAATTTGATGATTGTACTAAAATATCCTTCAAACATGCTTTCTATTTATTCTAGATCTAGAATTGAAATAGCTTTAGAACAAGCTAAGTAAATCACTTATTTATCATTTATATATCTAACATATTTATACTTTCCATTATTATACTATCTCAACATAATAAATTTAATGTATGCTTATATCTAAGTTTAGCATTTAATTGGCTTGGTATAGATCTGATTATCATCCTTGTATCATTTCATTTTTACATACCCCTTTTATGGTAATCTAAGTTTAACTCAAATAACTTTAGATATTCCATTTTAAGGTTAAACATTTGGTGAACCCAATGTGAATCAAACATGCAACCTAAGGTCATCTAAATTATATTCTAAAATGAAAGACATAAGGTTATTTATAGTATGTCATTTATAATATAATGTGTAATATAAGATTAATCTATATGCCTAATGGATACTATTCCATTCAAACATTGTGAAAAGATTCAACCACCCACTCATACTACATCACAAGCCTATAAATTTGATTTAGGTTCTCAATATTTAATCAAATATGGGTACAAGGGACAAGGGTTAAATAAAAATGAGAAAGGGATAATACAACCCATTTCTTCCATAAATAATACAAACTGGCAAAGATTATATTTTTTAAAAAAAGCTACTAAACACAAACTTATCCCTCAAAGTATAATCTGTTTCCACACAACCAAAATGAAATGTATGAATATCTCCACAACCAAGCTCCAAGTGGTTAACCATAATTTGATCGATGACGTTGCTTTCCCAGAAATACTAACAATGGATGAGTTTTCCATTGACAAATCATCACTAGAGTACTTGGGGGCATATGAAGATCTCCCATCCTTATATTATAAAAACAAGTTTCCTCATGCTATATCTACTCATGCTTATTTTTGTGAGAATGATAATCCAAATATCCAATACTATGCATAAAATGTGATTCCTACCACAGCATTTATCACAAAGAAATCTAACTTGCTAAATGAATAAATAGTCAAATACAAATTTGGAATGGATAAGGACCCCAGACTAATTTTACTTCTTACAATGATGGAGGATGAAGGAAAAACCTATTGATAGGTCCTTCATTATTTTTTGAACTCTTTGCTTGGGCTTATTTGGATATGCCTAGGATGATCATTCCATTAGGGGAAATACATAATGGATTATTATACCTAGATGCAAAGAGAGTAAAAAGTGGCATTTTTTTTTTAAATATGAAATTTAAAAACTTTTAGATGCCAACTTTATAGGAGTCATTTCACATTATGATTGGGTGTCCAACATTTTCCCTATTAAAAAACTAAATGGTGACATCCAATGTTAAATTGATTACCATGATTTAGCTAAGGCTTGCCTTAAAGATTATTTCCCTTTACCTAATATTGACATGTTTGTGGATTTCATAGATAGGTATGAGATATTTTCATTTATGGATGGTTTCATAGGATATAACCAAATCAAAACTAGTCATGTAGATCAAGAAAAAATCACATTTACCACTCCTTGGGGGATATTTTGTTACATAGTCATGGCTTTTGGATAAAAAAATGTAGGAGCGACATATCAAGGGGCCATGACTCATATATTTCATGATTTACTACACAAAATTTTTGAGGTTACATACAAAATCAAAACACCATGGAGACCATACTACGAATTTATGAGAAATCTTTGAGTGCCTATGCAAGCTCAATGTTTGATTAAATCTAAAAAATGTGTTTTTGAGAAAACTCCTAAAATAAATTATTTATCATCAAGCCATTTGATCCAAAACTTAGAAGCTTTAGTTGAAATATAATTCAATAAATAATAACACAATAACAATAATGCTATCTCTGAGAAGAGATGTTTTATTCATAAAAATTTGTAGATCCAAACATATGCTTATCTCTGAGAAGAGATGTCTCCTTTCCATTTCAAGTTACATCTTAATTTATACACATTTTGAAGGTAGGAGGAGGATGTGGAAGGTCAAAAATCTTGAGGTAGATTAAGTGGTTCAACTTCCATGATTTACAACAATACAAAATTCAAGGAATTACTATTTTTAGAAACTTTCTATTTTTAGACTGCACTACTAAAATTGAAATTTGGGGCACTTCCATTGGAATTTTAGGGATATTTTTAGGGATAAAAATACATTGAGTATATAAAAATTCCATATAATTTCATTATCCTCATTCTTAGCTTTCCAATAGTTCAAACGGTGAATCGATTGGAGTTACGGTGCAAAAGTTATGGCTCCCAGAAGTCCTGCCACCAATTGGGGTAGAACCATCACCCGAATTATCACCTAGAATGTTTCATGGATAATTCCTTCCTCCTTGAGAATAAATGGTCCCCATTGCATCAATATTTGTCATGAAGTGTGGTAGTTGTGTTTTTATTTGATTCTTAATGCATACTTGGAATGGACTATGCTTTATAGAGCTGTACTTTGTGGAGCTGTGTAGGGATCAATTGTTCACCATTTCTTTTTGACCATTAATCTATGGATGGGAGGCCATGAAATTCTTTAGATTGTTATTTATTGGCTTATATTGTTGTATTTTTTATGTAGTCAAGGCTACAATATCATCCCTTTTGGATTCCTATGGCTTGACCACCATGAGAGCAAATTTCTTGGCACTAATCAAAGAGAGAGATGTGGAAGGTGGTACCTATGGTACCCTATAACATCATGTTATAAGAGTGAGGGTGATCCTTTAAGTTTTTGATTCATAGATTCCATGTCAATCATACATGAATGACTGACCAAAGAGTACATTGTAAACATCTAGATTGACCACATCACATAAGACCTCATCTTAGAAAGGTTTTATTACATATGAGAGAAGACATTGGTGGGTGACACAGAGGTTTCTCCCTGGACTCAACCATCCAATACTGTATGGCTTTGGGTGAGAATTCATGGACAAATTTAGGCTTTTCAAAATATTAGTAGAGATTAAATTCTTTTAACTCCCACTATCAACAATGAAATGCAAAGGCTTACCTTTCACCCATAACTTAGAGTGAAACAACCTTTCCTTGTCATCTAGCCTCTCTTCATGGGTCTATGATGAAGCAATGATGGCATCAGGATCAACATCTACAATCTCTTCTTCATCCTCTTCGACTGTAGGTTGTGTATGAGGTAGAGTAGTAGATATTGATGATTATGACTCAAAAAGCAAGGACTTGATGGCTCGACATTCTTATTTGGAGTGCATTCTATATTTGTGGTAATCACACCATTTCTTAGTCTTTCCTTCCTTTTGCTTCCAATTTTGGCCCCATGTTTGACCTCCTTTGTCACTTTTCCATTTTTAAGGTTGACTCTTTGTATTCATTCTTCCATGCTTCTGCTCAATCTTCACCGTGAACTTGTATGCCTTATCAAGGGTTTCCAAATTGAAGAGTTCCATCTCCCCCATATATACCATTGTAGTCCACCACTATATTTGAGAACCTTGTATTTTCACTTTCTTGGATGCCCAATCTTGTAGATAGAGAATGAAAAATGTCAATGTAATCTTGAATAGACTATTACTTACCTTGGTGAAGTTATTGCCACTCTATATATAGATCATCATATGCTCCATTGGGGTAGTATTGTTCCTTTACAACTTATATGAAATCATCCCAAGTAGGTTCTACCTCAAGGCCAATATCATCTGCATTGAATCTCTTTGTAACTTCCCACCAATTTTTGATAGGCGATGATGCTTTAAAAAGAGCAAAAGTGATATTCTCTTTATCGGTGAATTTATTTATAGAAAAATAAGATGACAATTGATCCAAAAAATTTCTACTACATTAGCATTGATTTTTCCTTCAAATATAAGGATATCAAAATTCACCTAAACCTTGAAGGGTGTTGGGGTAATGAAAGGATGTGGGGTTGCAGATGAGGAGCCAAAATTTCCCATCAAAATTTGTTGGATAATTTGGGTGAATTATTGTAGCATATATGCTTGTTTTTACTAGAGGGCTTCATTCACCACTTCCTTGAAAAGATTAGATTTCTCAGGGTTGTCCACCATTTGAAGTCATTTGGAGTGAATAGGTGGATGGTCTGCTAGTTCTATTTTCCACCCAAGCTTCCTGTAATCTAACCTCATCCTTAGGATTATGCACTCTAAATAAAAACCACTCTAATACCACTAATCCAAAAATTATAAGATTTGGTTGAAATATAATTTAAGAAACAATAACAACACAATAACAATAATGTTATCTCTGAGAAGAGATGTTTTATTCATAAAAATTTGTAGATCCAAACATATGCTTATCTTTGAGAAGAGATGTCTCCTTTCCATTTTAGGTTACATCTTCATTTATACACATTTTAAAGTTAGGAGGAGGATGTGTAAGGTCACCAATATCGAGGGAGATTAATTGGTTTAACTTCCATGATTTATAACAATATAGAATACAAGGAATTACTATTTTTAGAAACTTACTATTTTTAGATTCACCACTAAAATTAAAATTTGGGGCACTTCCATTAGGTTTTTTGGGGTAAAAATTTATTGAACAAAGCTCCATGCCATCTCATCACATTCTCCTCATTGTTATATTTTTAACCGTTCAAACGGCGAGTCGATTGGAGCTACGGTGCAAAAGTTATGGCTCCCAGAAGTCTTGCCACCAATTGGGGTAGAACCATCACCCGAATTGTCACCTTAAATGTTGCCCAGATCACCATTGAGGTTAATCCAAAAAAGGTAAAGTATATCATAGAAATTCCATTGCCAACCAACCTAAAATAATTGTGATGTTTTCAAGGCCGAATTCAAACTATTTGGTGTTTCATTACTTAATTGGTAGATAAAACAATCCCTTTCACATGTTTTCTAAAAAAAGACACACAATTCATATGGGATGTGCTATGTCAAAAAATATTTGATAGAATAAAAGCCTATTTATCAAACCCACTAGTACTTATGTCTCCTATCTCAGTATGACCATTAATTATTTACATATCAACTACCCATGAGGCCTTACTAACACAATTTGATGATAATCACAAAAGGTGAGCTATTTATTATATTAGTCACCAATAAGTCAACTAAAAATAAAAATATATAGCTAGGGAAAAACTATGTTTAATTTTGGTTTTCACTACCCAAAAATTATGACATTATTTTCTCAATAATAAGGTTCATGTTATAATTAAAGAAGATCCATTTAGGTTCCTCATGAACAAAACACACTTAACCAACCACATAGAAAAATGGGTAATGTAGCTCACAGAGTTTGATCTAAAATTTGTAGCCCAAAATTCAACAAAAGGTTATTTCATAGCTAACCAATTGTCTACAGCCCCTTTACCAGATTCTTTTCCACTTATCAAGGCTTTTTGATATGAGATTGATTCATATAATATATTCCACTCTATGGATAATGTTTTTTGATTGATAATTTTTTTGAATAGGAGTGGGTGTTATCATTGATTTCTTACCCCTGAAGGTGAATACATTCCTTTCTATTATAAATTAACTTTTTCTTACACCAATAATATTATATAATGTGAGGCCTTAATCATTGGATTATCCATAACACATAAGCTTGAGATAAGAGACATCTAAGTTTTTGGTGGTTCCTAGTTGGTTGTTAATTAAGTTACTAATCATTACCAAACTATGGAATATCATATTCTACCATATAAATAAATGGCAGATAAACTCACATAAATATTTGATACTTTTTCTATTGAGAGTATCCCACGTAAAGATAATTTTCATGTAGATGTTATGGCAAGTGCAACATCCTTAATGACTTTTGATGATTATCAAATAACTTTTGAAATAAAATAGATATGAAATCCTTCCATTTAATCTAATCAAATGCATGGTTTGGTCATTTTCACTATTAGTTATAGTACTATAAACATAGAATGGTACATTGATATTTATAAAAAAAATTCTCAATCATTTATACCAGACCATTCCCAAATGATAAACTAGAATTACAACATGAATCATTTCATTATGTTATTATTGGAAATGATTTATTCATATGAGGTTTTGATGCACAATTACTCTTATGTTTAATCAAAGATTAAGCTCGCACTACACTCTTATAAATGTATGACAATGAGTGTGGTGGGCATTTAATTTGCATGCCATGTCTTAAAAACTATTACACCAAGGTTATTACTAGCCTACAATGGAAAAAGAATGTATCAAACATGAAAAACTATGTTTACAATGCCAAAAATATAGGAATTAAATCATGCATCATCACATGAGTTACAACTGATTATTTTGTGATGGGGATTTGATTCAATAGGCAAGGTAAATTTGGTATCCACTGGTGGACACAAGTTTATCATTACAACTAAAAAATATTTTACAAAATGGGTGGAAGTAATTTCACTTGAGTTTACCATAGGAGATGACATATGTAGGTTTTTGATGACAAATATCATTTCCCATTTTGATATACCTTTAACCATTATTTATGATAATGGAACATCCTTTAAAAACAATATAATAAAATGATTTTGTAGTAAATACAAGATTAAGCATACATTTTTAAAACCTTATTACCCATAAGGTAAATTCTAGGCAAAGGAAACCAATAAATTAATTATCAAAATACATGTCAAAATAATTGAATGATATAACACTGATTGGTACCAAAATATGGTATATGCTCTATGGGCATACCAAAATAGTTTACACACACCTCCTCAAGCCACACATTACTCTTTGGTATATGGTACAGAGGCAGTATTACCCATTTAAATTGAGATACCTTATTTGCATGTCTCTCTAAAAGGCATCATCAAAGATAATTAATACCAAGAAAACTCATTGCATCAGTTAGAATGGTTGAGTACAAAATACACACACATTGCTAAACACTTACACATTTATAAAGATTGTTTAAAATGAGCATCTAATAAATGGTTTTGGCCACATGACTTTAATGTGGGTGACCTGGTACTCAAATAAAATCAAAATAATACCAATGCAAAAAATGACAAAAAAGGAAAGTTAAAACTAAATTGGTTGGGTCTCTTTATAGCTATATAAAAGTTTGGAAAAGGTGTATACTTTCTTGCTACACTTGAAGGATATATTTAAAAATCCCAATGAACATTATGCACTTAAATAAATATATTATGTAATAAAATACCAAAAAAATAAAAAAATATATAAAATTACAAACAACATTTTCAGCACCTACATGTTATATTAGCTCCTTGGCATCCATGTGTTAGCTCCATGTTGATGGATGACATACTCAGTTACTCCTACATAGACATATGTGTCACACTTCTACGTTAGTGTGATATAGGCATATATAGATACATGATACATTCATATTTCAAATGTTGGTATTTCCCTCTACTTATGTCATTTGTACACTAGGGGCATATTATTCACTGGTCTTGATACACAGATTTTATGATTCAATTATCACTCTACATTATCATGTTTTAACTTACATATGTACTTACACATGCCCATTATCCACGCTTACACATAGGGTACGTGATATGTTATACACTTGACATGATTTTATTAATACATTAGATACATGGGATACTATGACATGTTTATGTTTGTTGCTTATGCTTTACTTTATACACCTACTTGAGCGCCTTGCCTTTTTATTGTATTTATTTTTCAAGCATTTGAATATGATCCTTTACTTGAGTTTATGTGCCTATGTATACTTTCTTTGAAATTTTCATATGTCATTATTTTTTTATGGACATTTAGATATGTCATTCTTGATTTTATTGGCATTTAACTAAGTCATGTCCCTTTTATTGTGTGACATTTAAACATGACCCTTGTTTGCGGTCTCCTTAGACCATTGCCTTTTGACTAGATTTTGAGTGATATTCTATGTGTTTGTTTGATTATTGAGTTTGTACTATCACTATCTATAATATGTCATTCTTGCTTTTATTGACATTTGACTAAGTCATGTCCCTTTGATTGTGAAACATTTGAACATGAACCTTGTTTGTGGTCTCCTTAGACCATTGACTTTTGACTTGATTTTTAGTGATCTTGTGTGTGCTTGTTTGCTTGTCAAGTTTGTACTATTACTATATATACTTTGTCATGATATTTATCATGTATCTTAGTCCTATGAGTGATCACATTGGTTCTATGTGCTTCAATGATACATTTACCTAGACATGTTCCCTTCTATATGTCACCAGGTCACATTAACAATTATATAGTTATCTTATCTTTTTGAGGTAAGGTAACTACCAGTTCCTATCTTTATCTCAAATAAAAGGGGGGTATATTAGTGGGTGTATGTCATAGAGACATGTTCTCCATACTTGATATAATTTTTAGATTTATTGGGGGTACACTTTGGAAGCATGTTCTCCATACTCATTCAATATATGTTACTTATATCAGTTCCTAGATTCAGTGGAGGCATGTCATATGGGAATGGATTCCGCACATTTATAGTTTTTAGATTTAGTGGGGCTATGCTTTGGAAGAATGTTATCCACACCTGTTTAGTATTTAGCATCTCTAATTTATAGTGGGGGCATGTTTTTGAAACATGTCCTCCACATTAGTTCTTATATTGATTTTCATATTTATCCATGTATAGTGGGGGAATGCTTTGGAAACATGTCCTCCACACCCAATTATATTAATTGGCTAAAGCACATAGTTATATGATTTAGATTCACAAATGTGGCTGAATTTTATATATTGGTACTATTTTTATACACAATTTTGGTATTAAACACATCTAAGGTGCATATTCTATGCAACATGTACCTAGTATTTTAAAACCCAAATAAATTTTAGATTTAAAAAATATTTTATGGACTGTTACCATATCACATATTATTTTTGTACTAATACCCTACAAATTTTTACAAAAATTTATTAATCCAATCTACTTCAGTAGTTGGTTCATATTTTGGTATGGTTAAGGTGATCAAATCACTCAATCTTTCATATTTTTTAGTTTGGACTTGATCATCCATCTTCACCAGGTTATAAGTATCATTGGGTTGCATGATTTAACTAATCTCAACTACCAAGTGGAAACTCACTTTTACTCCAAAGTTGGTGGCATGTGCCTTCCAATTTCTCTCTATATATCCTTGGATATATGCACTTTAAATATTTATCTATATTTGTCCTAGTCTTAGTTTTAGAGCCTTATAATGTTACATATTTTTCAAAATAACTTTTCAATAGGCAAGGAAGTTACAATGACATATAAGTGTACTCCTAAACCTTTCTCTTTCAAATTAAATCTATTTAAAGTAATTTCAACCTAGATTATATGCATTGATTTTGTACTGCAACATGCTTTTTATTTCAGCTCAGTTACTAAAAAAACACTCAAGTTGGGCACACACCAAGATAAGGTGTGGACACACACCTTGGTACACATTTATTTCCTTTAAACTAGTAATTACATTACTAGATCAAAGGGGGGAAGAAATGTAGATGATATTTTATGATTATATAGCACCTTAGGTTTTTACATTTGGCAAACTCAGACCTTGGTTGTTCTTCTCAATTCTATACCTTTCTAGTTTTTACAAATCTCATATTTGCTCTATCTTTGTTCCCCTTGGCTGATTTCTCATAGTCTAATCAATCTTATGTTGATGATCTAGGTCTTTTATCTTGTCTAAAATGCTTAAAATGTACTTATCTTCTATCTCTACAAGTTTAGGACTTGTACCTACTTTCTTACTCCATGGACACTAATGTTCAAGATAGACAATAACATCGATGTTACTATCCTATCCTAATGTAAGTATCCAGTACCATAAAGTCATCCAATTTTAAAAAAATGTGTCCTAATGGTTAACCTAATTACTTAAATTTAAGTTATTAGTACAAAAGAATTGATATAAATACAATATCACCCTCATTCATTCCTCACCTAGAAAAAGACCAAAGAGACCAAGGCAACTTATCAAAATAATTCTATCAAGAATTGAACAAAGATTATTTATATCCATAATAGTCATAAGATTGCACATCTACAAGTCTTAAGTACAAAATGAGAAACCCAAGATCCCAATTTTCCATGTTACAAGCTAGGTCACTATTATACCTGCTTTGCATATATTACATGATTCACACACATACCAACACGTAGGGGGAACTACATCAGCTTGAGACCCTCTTCATAGTACTAGTTATGTAGTAATTACCTTATGATAATGAGTTATTTTGGGTTAACTCAACACCATGTGTTTATGAACCCATTTTTCCCCAATGTCACTTTGAAGATGCAAAGCTATGGTTTTACCATTTCACAAGGAGTGGCAGTCCATGACTCAGATCTGAATGCGCTAGAGAGAAGATGAAGAAAAACCCAAAAGCATCTAGGTGGTTTCATCATGTTATAACATATATTTCATACATTAACTAACATTCAACCCAAACATTATCATCAATGCAACCATCTTAGGCTAACATCACTATCTAAAGAGCCAGTACTATCAGATCTTGAATTTGATGACTATTATAAAATCTCCTCACCTAATTTCTATTTGTTCTAGATCTAAAATTATGTTATCATCAAAATAAGATAAGTACTTAAATTATTTCTCATTTCTATATCTAGCATAGTTATACTTTCCATATTTAGACTATCTTACAAAAATAAATTCAATGTATGCTTATATCTAAGTTTAGCATCTAATTGGCTTGTTATATATCTGATTATCACCCTTGTGCCATTTCATTTGTATATACCCCTTTTATGGTTATCTAAGGTTAACCTAAATAAATTTATATCTTCCATTTTAAGGTTAAACATTTGGTGAACCTAACGTGACATATTATAAATGAAATAAGGGGTAATACTATAAGGAGTATAAATTATTCAAACTAGTTTTATTGCAAGATTGGTACATACTATAAATGAAGTAATATATTCTCCTTTAGATCCAAAATATAAAGGATACATCCAGTTACCCATCACATGTAGCCTACATTTCAAAGATTCAACTATATGGATATCAACACATGAAGCACATTTAAAACTATAGTTCAAACAAACTTGGCTAGTTGAGTGGAACACTAAGCTAGACACTACAAACATGTGTGTAAACTTTCATCATATGGGTACAAATATTTTCATACAACATGATGGATATGATTATTTTCCTACACCATTGGATTTAGGTAAATCTTTACATATAAAAATTGAAATGTTGGCACTAAATTGATATAAATAGAATATAAAATCTTTTGCAGGTGGCCTACACCTTTTGAGGATGAGAACCTACTTTATTAAACCTATGTCAACTATTCCAAAAATAACAAAAAAATAAAAAAAACATTTAAAAAAATCCAAAATCACTTTTGACACTTACATGTTCTATTAGTTCCTTGACATCCATGTGTTAGTTCCACATTGATGGATAACATACTATTTAATCCTACATACACATAGGTGTCACACTTCTACTCAAGTGTGATACAAACATACATGTATACATGATAGATTACCATTTTATATGTTTGGATTTCCTTCTACTCATGTCATATGGATATTAGGGGCATCCAATTCTTTGATCTTGATGCACATTGGTTATATGATTCAATGATCACTAAGCATTATTATGTTTAAGCTTACACATGCACTTACACATGCATTTACCCATGATTATATCTTACACAAGATATTTGATATATTATACACTTGACATCTTTTGTTAACACATTTAATCCATGGGATACTATGGCATGTTTATATTGGTGCATATGCTTTACTTTATGCAGTTCTTATTGGAAATATTGTCATTGATGTCAAAGGTCTAGCATTATTGGTGATAAAGGCCCCATTGCATTTAATGGTATTTTTAATATTCATATCTTGGATAATGTGTGTTAATATTTATTTAATATTAATGAATATATTTTTGGTTGCATATAAGTCAAAAGAGGGCCCATGGAGAAGTCAAAGAGTCATGGGGTAAAAGATGAAAGAGGAATGGGACATATTTTATCATGAAGAGTCATCTTAAGGAATTCCAAGAGTCACCATGTGAAGAAAAAATAGGGTATGGTGCATTTTTATATAAAGGGACACTTCGAATAATACAAAAAGTCACCAAGATAAAGACAAAAGAGGAAAGGATGCTTTTTCTTATGAAGGGTCACCATATGACTTTACAAATGCAAGGATATGAAGGGTCATGCAAGTTTGGTGTCATTTTCCATGAGGATTGAAGGGTCACAAAGAGTGAATGCCAAAGGTCATTTGAAAAGCTATAAATAAAGGCTTGAAAAGCCATTTATAATATACAAGAGAGTTCATAGTTTGTATTTGTTTTTGAAGAGATAAAAGTAAGAGATATTGTAGAGTTCTATCATTTGTTGAGTAAGAATATTGAGAGATAGTTGTGTTTTATACACAAGAGGGGTTGGTGTTCCTGTGGATTGGTACTCATAAATATTTTCAAGGGGTTAGTGCTCCTGTGGGCTAGTGCTCACAAATAGTTACTATGTTAGTGCTTGGCAAAGGGGTTGGTGCTCCTACAAGTTGGTGCTTGCGAACTTTGTAATTTGAGTTGGTGCTCATTCATATACTTGAGATTGTTCTCTATGGTTTTTCTCACTTTGGGTTTCCACGTAAAAATTTGGTGTCTCTCTCTCTCTCTCTCTCTATCTCTCTTGTGTGGTGCATATTATTGTTTCAATTTTGTTTCATATCTTGAATGTGTGGTTAAGTGGTTAAAAAAAAGGAATTTGATTGAGAAATAAGATATATAATATATTTATTCACCCACCCTCTCAATATATTTTGTACTTAATAATTGGTACCAGAGTAGGTTCCTTGAAAAGGTTTTACAGCTTGAAGGTAGATCAATAAATCACAATGGCTGGATCACATGAAGGTTTCTATACAAATAAGGCACCTTTGTTTGATGGGAAAAATTACGTTTTTTAGAGCATAAAGATGAAGACTTATTTTATGGACCTTGGATTCAACATATGGAAAGTAGTGGTAGAGGAATATGAAGAGCCACATATAGTTATAACTACTCTGATAGAAAAGAAGGCAAGTGAAAATAATGCTAAAGCTTTAAATGTTATTTTATGTGGTTTATGTGAATCAGAATTTATTAAAGCTATGCAATGTAAATCTACTCATGAAACTTGGGTAAAACTTGAGAATATTTAAAAATGTGATGGAAACGTTCAGCAAGCCAAGCTTTAGATGTTCAAAAGATAGTTTGAGTTTTTGAAGATGAAAGAGGAAGAAAATATAGCAAGTTATCTTTTGTGGGTTGATCAAATAGTTAATCAGATTCAAGGTCTTAGAGAAAAGTTAGAATAATCAATTGTGGTTTTAATTTTTTTGAGATCTCTACCATTAAGATATGATGCAAAATTTTTGGTAATTGAAGAGATGAAGAATTTAGCCAAGCTAAATATGGATGAGCTACATGGTATTCTTATGGCATATGAGATGTGGATCGAATAAGAGAAACCCTCAAAGAGAGAAGTTGCTTTCAAGACATCAAAGAAAGAAAAGGTTAAGATTCAAGAATCAATTGACAATTCTAGTGATGATGAAGATGACAATGGAACTCTATTCATTCACAATCTAAAAATGGGCATAGGTAAATATCAAGGAAAATTACCTTTCAAATGTTTTAATTATGGAAAGATTGAACATTTTGAAGATAAGTGCCCAAATAAGGGTAATGGTGACAATGAATAAGGAAAGTCTACATACAAGAAGAATTTTAGAAGAAAATTCAAGAAGGGATTCAAAAAGAATAGTTTGTATTCTAAAGATCATAGCTCAGCCGAAGATAGTGGAGTTAATGATTCAGAAGAAGAAGAAATTCTATTCATGGTCATACATAAAGATGCTTATGCAAGCAAAAGTATAGATGATCAAAAAGAAGAACATGATGAAACCAAAGTGAATCTATAAGGATAACTCATTTGTGCCTTAGAATATTTAAAATCTCTTGAAAATAAGAATCGAAGATTAAAGCTCCAAATCGAGAAAAATGAAAAGGATTCAAAGGAAATAATTGAAGATATACAAGCATACTTTGAAGAAGCCAAGAAGAATAAAGAAGATCTAATAGCATAGTTGAAAATAGTAAGTAAATAATGTGAAAGGTATGTTATTGAAATTGCTTCTTTAAAAGTACATCTTGAGAAAACAAATAAAATAATCAATGATAGAGCAGCCAATGATTCAAAAGTTGAGAATAGCATTAATATGTTGAATAAGATATTAGAAAATCAAAGGTCAATGTCAGATAAGATAGGTATTATATTTGAAAAAGATAAAAGGGAGGCCACTACTTTCACAGACAAGGAAAAAGGAAAGAGCTATGTTGAAGCTCTTAAAAAAGAAAAAATAAAAAGGGAAAAAGTTAAGAATACAAAGGACATCTCAAACAAAGAAAGTTAGAGGGAACAGAGCTAAAAAATTCAATCAAGTCATAGATACACAAAGTTGTCCTATTTTTATGGTTACTATTTTTATTTTAATGGATATGGTCATAAGAAAATAGAATGTTGAAAAAGGTTTAATAATTTTAGAAATAAGGAGAAGAAAAGTCATGCAGAGTCAAGCAAAAGCCATAACTCTTTTGCTCCTCTACCAAGCTTTAATGAAGAGGCCATAATATGTTACAAATTTAGATACATAGCCCAGTACTGTAGAAGTGTGTTCAAGTCAGTCAATAAGGACTAAAGTTTCAAGGCTCCATTCATCAAGAAGAAAGTTCAGATAGGTTCATGGAAGAGGAAACAACCTAAAAAATCTATGTTAGTACAGACAGCTTTGCATTTAATACATAAAGAAAAGCCATGGTTCATTGATAGTAGATATTTGAGGCACATGATAGGAGACAAAATCAAGTTCATAACCTTGAAAAATATCAATGGTGGCACCGTGAAATTTAGAGATAATACTACTGCTAGAATTACAGTAAAAGGTACTCTAAGTTTGGATAATGGTAGAATTAAAACTAAAAATGTTTTGTATGTAGAAGGGCTTAAGAATAATCTTTTGAGTGTAATTCAAATGTGTGATCAAGGGTACACACTAAATTTTTATGTAGAAGGTTGTGAAATTAGGAGAAAAGATTCATATGTATTAATTGTAGATGCTCAAAGAATAGGTAATAATTTGTATATGTTATCAGACATCAAAGGTCAAAGATGTTGTTTGATTCAGATTGAAAAAATTTAGCTATGGCATAGGAGAATGGGTCACATAAATTTTGACAATCTTATCAACATTAGCAAAAAATAAGTAGTCAGAAATCTTCCAAAGATTACAAAGCTATCTGACATGCTTTGTGAACCTTGTAAGCATGGGAAGCAAGCCAGAAGGTAGTTCAAAACAAAAGAGTACTTAACCACTCAGATGTTAGAGCTTATTCACACTGATCTATGTGGACTTATGATAACTCAAGGTGAGAAATATTTCATGTTTCTTATTGATGATTTTTCACATATGACTTGGGTAATATTTTTAAATAAAAAATCAAAAGCTTTCAGATATTTCAAAGCATTAGTTGAGAATGAAACCAGTTTTAAGATTAAGTTTCTAAGATCAGATCGAGGTGGAAAATTCATTTCATATCAATTTATTGAGTTTTATGAAGAGCATGGAATAAAGAGACATTATTCCGTATTTAGAACTCCATAGGAAAATGGACTAGTTGAGTGAAGAAATATAATAGTTCAGGAGATGGTGAGGATAATGCTAAATGAATCCAAGATACTAGATAAATATTGGAAAGAGGTAGTTGATATAGCAATGCATATTTAGAATAGAGCATTATTGAGAGTCAATAGTGACAAGACTCCTTATGAGCTATGGAAAGACAAACTAGCAACAATTGATTATTTTAGATTTTTTGGCAGTAGATGCTTCATAAAGAGAACCGATGAAAAACTTGGAAAGTTTGAATCTAGAGTAGATGAAGGTATATTTCTTGGTTATTATTGGAAAATTAAAGCTTATAAATGTTATAACAAAAGAACCAAGAAAATTGATGATAGTGCAAGTATTATGATAGAAGAAGATGGAACACAAAGAATCAGTGATCCAATAGACATTCCTAAAATCATTGAAGAGGAAGATTTTGAAGAATTAGATGAAGATGAGAAGAAGAAAAAAAAGGACACCAAAACTCCATCCAAATATGTTTAGATAAATCATAATGAAAGTGACATCATTGGGGACATAAATGAAGGAATTCGCACCAGAAGAATGATGGTAAGTGAATCTGAGCAAGTTAATTTCTCTTTGTTATCCAAAATTTAGCCTAGAACTTTTTTAGAAGCTAGACATGATAAAGATTGAGTTATGGCTATGGATGAAGAATTAAATCAGATAGAAAAGAATGATATTTGGGAATTAGTGCCTAGACCAAAAGATCACAATGCGATAAGAACAAAATGGGTTTATAGAAATAAGTTGAATGAAAAAGGAGAAGTGACTAGGAATAAAGCAATATTAGTATGTAAAAGATATGATCAAATTGAGGGAATAGTTTTTGAAGAAAATTTTGCACTAGTGGCAAGGTTAGAAGCTATTAGAATGTTTTTGCATATTCAGTGTTTAAAATTTTTAAAGTGTTTCAGATGGATGTCAATCTACCTTCCTAAATGGGAATCTAGAAGAAGAGGTCTACATTGAGCAGCCTAAGAGATTTATTCTCTCAAATACTAGTATCCATGTATGGAGATTGAAGAAAGTATTTGATGGATTGAAACAAGCTCTTAGAGCTTGGTATGTAAGACTTGATAAGTACCTACAAGATCAAGGTTTCAAGAGAGGGTTAGATGACAATAATTTTTACATCAAAATAGAAGGTGAGCATCAATTGATTATTGTGGTATATGTTGAAGATATAATTTTTAGAGGAAACATTGAAAAAATGACAAAAGAATTTTTTGATAATATGTAAAAAGAATTTGAGATGTTTATGCTTAGAGAATTGTCATTTTTCTTAGGATTGTAAATATTTCAGTCAAATAAAGGAATTTTTATATCTCAAAGTAAATATGCTAAGGAAATATTGAATAAATTTGGTTTTGAGGATTGTGTAATAGTTGGCACATCAATGTGTACAGGAAATAAAGTGAGCAAGGATGAAGATTCACCTATTGCTGATCAATCTTTGTATAGATCTATGATTGATATTTTTTTATATTTGATAGCATCAAGGCCAAACATCATGAATGTAGTAGGTATGGTTGCAAGATATCAGTCATCTCTAAAAGGTAGTCATGTTTATTTGAGAAAGAGAATATTTAGATATATCAAGGGGACATTGGATTATGGATTGTGATATCTCATAGGTAGAGATTTCACTTTGGTTGCTTATATAGATTCAAATTGGTTAGGGTTCTTGGATGAAAAAAAGAATACAAGTGGAGGAGCTTTCTTCCTTGGTGATAGCTTAGCATCATGGATAAGTAAGAACCAAAATTTAGTATAACTTTCTATAGTTGAAGCAAAATATATTGCAGTGGTATTATGTTGTACTCAAGTACTTTGGATGAAGCAAACTTTGAAAGATATCAAGGTAAAATATGATGAACCTCTATTTTTTGTGAAAACACAAGTGCTATTAATATTTCAAATAATTCAGTGATGCATTCAAGAATAAAAGATATTCCCATTAGAAATCACTTCTTGAGACAATAGGTTGCAGATCAATAGGTTAATATGGAGTATATCAAAACTACAGAGTAGATTACAAATATTTTCATAAAGGCACTAACAAAAGACACATTTGAGTATATGTGGGATAATTTGGGAATAATTTATTTTACTTCCTACCATTGAGGTTCAACATCAGTTGAGGGGGAGATAAGTGTTAGCTCCAGGTAGGCCCTTTGTCATTGATGTCAAATGGGGAGAATAATAGGTACAGGTGCAAAAATAGGTACAAAGAATAGGTACACGTTGCTACATTAAGGGGGAGTTACTATATGTTTTTTAGATGGTAGTATGTGCAGGTTTTAAGATGTGGCAATTTTAGTTTGAGGTTGCCATCAATGACAAAGGGGGAGATTGTTATAAATATTATCATTAATGTCAAATGTCTAGCATTATTTGTGATAAAGGCCCCATTACATTTAATGGTGTTTTTAATATTCATATATTAATTAATGTGTGTTAATATTTATTTAATATTAATGAATATATATTTGGCTACATATAAGTAAAAAGAGGGCCCATGGAGAAGTCAAAGAGTCATGGGGTAAAATATGAAAGAGGAATGGGACACATTTTCCCATAAAGAGTCATCTTGAAGAATTCCAAGAGTCACCATGTGAAGACAAAAGAGGGTATGGTGCATTTTTCCATGAAGGGACACTTTGAAGTATATGAAAAGTCACCAAGATAAAGACAAAAGAGGAAAGGATGCTTTTTCTTATGAAGGGTCACCATATGAATTTTCAAATGCAAGGATATAAAGGGTCATGCAAGTTTGGTGACATTTTATATGAGGATTGAAGGGTCACAAAGGGTGAATTCCAAAGGTCATTTGGAAAGCTATAAATAAAGGCTTGAGAATCCATTTGTAATATGCAAGAGAGTGCATGGTTTTTTTTTTTGAAGAGATAAAAGTAGGATATATTGTAAAGTTATATCATTTGTTGAGTAAGCAACATTGAGATATAGTTGTGTTTTATACACAAGAGGAGTTGGTGCTCCTATGGGTTAGTGCTCAAAAATATTTTCAAGGGGTTGGAGCTCACAAATAGTTGTTGTGTTGGTGCTCAGCAAAAGGGTTGGTGCTCTTACAAGTTGGTGCTTGCAAACTTTGTAATTTGATTTGGTGCTCATTCATATACTTGAGATTATTCTTTGTTGTTTTTCCCACTTTGGGTTTTCATGTAAAAATATTCTCTCTCTCTCTCTCTCTCTCTCTCTCTCTCTCTCTCTCTCTCTCTCTCTCTCTCTCTCTCTCTCTCTCTCTCTCTCTCTCTCTCTCTCTCTCTCTCTCGTGTGGTGCATATTATTATTGTAGTTTTATTGCATATCTTGAATGTGTGGTTAAGTGGTTAAAGAAAATGAATTTGACTGAGAAATAAGATATATAATATACCGATTCACCCCCCCTTCTCAATATATTTCATGCTTAACAGTTCTTTGAGTGTCGTATCTTGCTATTGTATTCCTTGTTTGAGCATTTGAATATACTACTTTGATTGTGGCCCCTGTGCCTATGTATGATTTAATTAACATTTTCATATGTAATTATTTGTTGTATGGACATTTTAATATGTTACTCTTGTTTCTATGGCCATTTGACTAAGTCATGTGCTTTTGATTATGTGGCATTCGAACATGCCTCTTATTTTTAGTCTACTTAAACCATTGCCTTTGTACTTGATTTTGAGTGTTCTTGTGTGTGTGCTTGATTTTATTATTGATCTTGTGTTGTTACTATCAATATGTTACCATGATATTTATAATGCATCTTAAGCCTACACATGATCACATTGTTTCTTTGTTCTTGAATGATACGTTTACCTGGACATGTTCCTTATATATGTTACATGGTTACATTCATAGATTATACATTTAAATTATCTTTTTTAGGTGAGTTAATGATGGAATAAGATTATGAAGGATATAATTATATTTCTCTTTTTAGTGGAATTATAAAACCCCAATATTAAATAACTCAATAAAATAAACAACTACTTTACGTAATTACTTGGGTGAGCAATAATGAAACTAAGCTTAAATATAACTGGAAGATGAATAAAATAACTACCATGTTAGGATCTTGCTCTACCAATTAGAGAACATATGATTACTTCTCGTATTAGCAACTAAACATGGAATTTAACCAGAATCAATAAGTAACTAGAAATATGAAACAACACAGGAATTGAGAGACAATACACAATTGTATTAATAATCACTCAGAAGAATATACAATAAAGAAGATGCCACTTCTTCTTCAACCTCAAAGGTTCACCACACCTCAAGACCTTCTTCCCTCTCTCTCTTGGTCACAACAATCAATTCCAATATAGAATTGATGTTCACCTCTCCAACCAGTCAGTAACACACTGCCAATTCACCAAGTACACAATCGTACTCCAAGTAGATCTCCTACTCTCTGCTGCTACCTACAAATCACTAGACCTTACTCACCATTGTAGATCTCCTATAGAAAGTCATGCCCACATGCTGACCAAGATCATACACACATGAAGAACCCTTCTGATTCTCCAATCTAGTACCCAACTTGGTACTGTGGCACTAAGAGGAACGCACCATTACTCTCTTCTCTCTGAAGGAGCTTATTGCTCTCTTACTCACTAGCTACAAGTTTTACAATACAGCCCATGAGTCCATATATAGATCTCATGCTTAAAATAATTAGACTAACCTAATTACAATAATTAGACACGCAACTCAAGACCAAAAATAGCCTTTACATGCAAACACTCAATTCAACGAACTAACTGTCCGTGGAACAAGCAGTTCTGGAACTGCCACAGGCGACTGACGTCGGTCCTTATCTGCCTAGAGGTGACCATCATCAGCTGACATCCTACCGATGTCAGTTTCCTTCCTGTCCACCCTGCCATCATCGGTTTCCCTGTGCACTGCACCCTGCTGACGCTGGTCTCCTTGGAACTCAGCAACCTCCTCCTTGTTTGCACCAGTTGAAGCTTTTATCTCCACATCCTAACAATCTCCCACTTGGAGATAAATAGTTGCAACTATACATGTACCTATACTTTGTCTAATTGTACCCTAGCTTGTATCCCTCTTCAAGATCAATCCTGAAGACTAACCACCACACCTTGTGATGCTCTAACCTTTGTGCCTTTGTCATCCAAGTAACCTGCTAAATCCGCATCTACAAACCTATGTAGAAAATAACTTGACCCTGCATAGCATGTCGACCTACTGCTAATCCCTGTAAGAATCTACTAAACTGCCCTTCAGTACCTCTTCCTTGAATTGGCTCCATACTTTCTGACAACTCCCACTTCTTGGGAAAACTTAGGTCTACACTAGACCTCATGTGATTTCAAACCCTATTTCAAGCTAAGCTTGAACTGTCCAGCCCTTGGTGTGCTTTCTGATTCTGCATCCTACATCATGAACCCTGTCAACACCGTCTTCACATCAGCTCCCACTGGAGATGAAATCTCCATGTCTCTTATGCCAAAGAATTTCACTGTTCCAAATTCTTCCTGACACACCTCTGAACTAACCTTACCCTTAGCTTAGCAAATCCCTGTATGTATAAAACTTGCTAGCAAATCACCCACATACAGTAACTGGATAATGTCACGACTCATCATCCACCTGGTAAGACAAAACCACAATAGTCACACTGACATTGATTGAAGCCATGCTTAGTCATCCACCTGTCAATACCTGTACCACTATCCTGCAGCTTCCTCAAGACCATATGCCTTGGCCTTCTGTCTCATGTATCCGTCCACTCTCTTCTTTAATTTGGAAATCCATTTCGTCTCTCAGTGCTTACTTCTAGCTAACAACTCTACCAACAAATACCTGTTTGGTTCTTCTCCAAGGACTCACACTCCTCATCCATGCCAAGCTCCCACTGTATCTGGACTCTACCTGCATTGCTTCTTCCATCTCCCTAGTTCTTGACCATCAATAAGCAATATAAAGAAGGTGAACAATGAATATGAGGTTCACTTACCATTTCTAACCTCGACATGAGCATTTGAGACTTGTTGTCTGCCCACTATCCATACCAGTGACCGATCTCAGTCATCTCCCAGTCTATTCTCGACTGATGTTGGCTCCCTGTACTGACCCTTACTACCGACATTGTTTCCCTGGCTGACGCCAATGTCCCTTCTGCTGACGTTAGTTCCTTCATGACCGACGTCGGTCTTCCTATTGCCGACATTAGTTATTGTCTGACCGATGTCGGTACCTGTGTTTGTCTGTGAGTGATAACTTTTTACCCGCGAGCTCTCTATGGATCAAAATCTTAATCAAATCAACCCTGCTCTGCTCAGAATAATTCAGCTTCCTCACCTAATCTCTGTCCGTCATCTCCTCCATGAACACCAAGGCTTTCTAGTTCTTTAGCTTGTCAAAAACATCTGACCTCCGCTTCAAATCCTGAATTCTCCTTCTACATATGTGACTAAGCCTATGAAGCCACATCTCTGCAAAGAAGGTGAATCAACAATATAAGTAGATAGATAAAGGATACCTACTTTCTTACCACCATCTAATTCAAATATATCCACTGTGAGAGTTACAGTGCATCTCTCATCACCCAAATTTCCTGAAGAAATTAGACTTATCTCCAAGACTGGTACCTGCATGACTTCTTTCAACCACTGTGTGTCATCCGTCTGCAATTTCAGCTTCACTTCCCCTTCGTCAATCATCTGACAAGGCTCTCCAACCCCTGAATAAATCTCTCCAAAGTCTCCAAAGACATACCCATGAAAAGATACTCTATTTCGGGCTGCATGGAAAGAGGCAAAAGAATTTGTAAACAAAGATTCCACTTTATCCAGAACATCCTGTGTAATATTACCTACAACATATGCTTCCACAAGCTAATCTGCTACCAACCAATGATCTCTTTTTACCTGCTCCTTCTTTCCATAAATCAGACCATTCGTGCTATTCAGTTTCTCCATTTGTAGCTTACTTTCTTCTGCCATTGCTATACTCCCACTCAATCTGAAACCCCTGTGAGTGACCTATAATCAACAAACACTAAAAGATCTGAAACCACCTGTTAGTCAACCCAACCAAAAGCTCTGATACCACTTGTTGGTATTAGCTCTTGAACCTACAACCAAGGCTCTGATACCACTTGTCAGGATCTTGCTCTACCAATTAGAGCACATATGATTACTTCTCGTATTAGCAACTAAACACAGAATTTAATCAGAATCAATAAGTAACTAGAAATATGAAATAACACAGGAATTGAGAGACAATACACAATTGTATTAATAATCACTCAAAAGAATATACAATAAAGAAGATGCCACTTCTTCTTCCACCTCAAAGGTTCGCAACACCTCAAGACCTTCTTCCCTCTCTCTCTTGGTCACAACAATCAATTCCAATATAGAATTGATGTTCACCTCTCCAACCAGTCAGTAACACACTACCAGTTCACCAAGTACACAATTGTACTCCAAGTAGATCTCTTGCTCTCTGCTGCTACCTGCAAATCACTAGACCTTACTCACCATTGTAGATCTCCTATAGAAAGTCATGCCCACATGCTGACCAAGATCATACACACACGAATAACCCTTCTGATTCTCCAATCCAGTACCCAACTTGGTACTGTGGCACTAGGAGGAACACACCATTACTCTCTTTTCTCTGAAGGAGCTTATTGCTCTCTTACTCACTAGCTACAAGTTTTACAATACAGCCCATGAGTCCATATATAGATCTCATGCTTACAATAATTAGACTAACCTAATTACAATAATTAGACACGCAACTCAAGACCAAAAATAGCCTTTGCATGCAAACACTCAGTTCAACGAACTAACTGTCCATGGAACAAGCAGTTTTGGAACTACCACAGGCAACTGAGATCGGTCCCTATCTGCCTGGAGGTGACCATCGTCGGCCGACATCCTGCCGATGTCGGTTTCCTTCCTGTCCACCCTACCGTCATCGATTTCCCTGTGCACTACACCCTGCTGATGCTGGTCTCCCTGGAACTCAGCAACCTCCTCCCTGTTTGCACCAGTTGAAGCTTTTAGCTCCACATCCTAACATACCATTACCTTCCATATCAAATGGAGCTTATTTCTTAGCATGTAAGTGTGTTCATTCTTGGATTTTTCATCCAATAGAGTCTTTTGCCAATATATTTACCTTGTGGGAAACACCTATCCTTGTCCACTTGTGTCTGGGCTTGTCTTAACTTGGCATGTGATAATAAAATGAAGCTTTCTATAATCAATTTAACATTATAACACTACACAAAGTAGCTTGTTAAATAATGGCCTTGGCATTTTTATTTATAGGTTCTCTAAGTAACCCTAACTCAAGTGTAGTTAGGTTAGATTTAAGTATGGTTAGGTTAGGGAGGGGACAAAAAATTAATATTTGGGATAGAAATCCCATTTATTAAGCATGGCTCTCCATTTATGAATTTAAGGCTTTTATGGAGATATTTCCAATTCCTTGACTTTGAGGATGATGACATCATCATGACCTTATTTTTATTGAAATTCCATTTTTAAAAAATAGATAGACACTAATTGCACATGGAATTTTCACTTAAGTAGTTAATTATATTTTATTAGTTAATTCATTTTACTTAGGGTTTTGGCATTTTAGGAATTGGTTAAGTGCCTCAATTAATGGGTCAAAAGGCCAATTTGTCAATTTTCCAAGTTGTACAAGATAACACCCCAAATAGGAATGGCTCAACATGATTCTGGGCACCAACATCTAATGTGTGGACAAAATTAGGACATTCAATGATTCTTAGGCTTAATTTTCATTATTTAGTAAGGATCAATATGAAGTTTGGCTATGGATAAAATGGGGTGTCTACAGTAACTACTAGTTCCTATCTTTCCCTCACCTCAAGGGGGGGCATATTATTGGAGACATGTTGTAGAGGCATGTTTTCCACACTTGGCACAATTTTAGATTCAATGGGGGTATGTCATATGGGCATGGATTTCACACATTCACAATTGTTAGATTTAATGGTGGCATGTTTTAGAAACATGTTCTCCATACTTATTTAGTATGTGGTACTTATATCATTTTTCATATCTAGTGGGGGCATGTCATATGGGCATGGATTTCACACATTCAAAATTCTCATATTTAGTGGGAGCATGATTTGGAAGCATGATCTCCACACCTAGAGGGCATTCAACATCTAAAATTTAAAATGAAGGCATGTTAAGGAAACATGTCCTCCACATTGATACTTATATCATTTTTTATATTTCTCCATACGTAGTGGGGGAAAGCTTTGGAAGAATGTTCTCCACACTTACACAGTTATCTGAATTGGCCAAAGAACATAGTTATATGATTCATATTCATAATTGATGTAGAATTATATACATTGGTACTATTGTTATACATAGTTTTAACATGAAACAAATCTAAAGTTCATATGTTATGCTATATGTGCCTAATATTTTAAAATCTAAATGAGGTTTAGGTTTCAAAAAACTTTTATTGATTATTACCATATCATATATTTTTTATACTGATACCCCACATACTTTTATGGAATTTTATTGAGTCAATGTACTGTAGTATTTGGTTAACCTTTTGGTATAGTTGAGGTGATCAAATCACTCAATATTACCAATTTTTTATGTTGTATTTGATCATACATCCTCTCTAGGTTATAAGTATCATTGGGTTACACGATTGAGCTAATCTCAACTACCAAGTTGCAACTCACTTTTTATCCAATGTTGGGGGCATGTGACTTAAAATCTCTCTCTATCTCCTTGAATATATGTACTTTAAATATTTATCTATATTTATACTAATATTAGTTTTAGATCCTTACAATGTTAGATATTTTACAGAACAACTTGCCAATAGACAAGGCGATTACATCAACACATATGTATACTCCTAAACCTTGATCTTTCAATTTAAATATATTTTAGTAATTTCAACCCAAATTATATGCATTTATTTTGTATTGTAACATGCTTTTTATTTTAGGTTAGTCACCAATAAAGCACTCAAATTGGGCACACACAAAGATAAGGTGTGCACACACACTTAGGTATGTATTCCTTTATTTTAAACGAGAAATTTCATTACTATATTAAATGGGGGAGGAAATTTAGATGATATTTTATGATTATATAGCACCTTAGTCTTTTACACATGGTAAACTCAAACCTTGGCTATTCCTCTCAATTCTATACTTTTCCCACTTCTACAAATATCACAATTGCTATATATTTGTTCCTCTTGGCCTATATTTCTTAGTCTGACTAGTCTTATGTTGATGACCTAGGTCTTTTATCTTATTCATAATACTTAAAATTTACTTAACTTCCATATCTATGATTTTAGAACTTGTACCTACTTTCCTACTCCATGGACACTAACATCCAAGACATATATTAGCATTGACATTATTGTCCTATCTTGACACAAGTGTCTAGTACCCTAATATCATCCTATTTTCAAATGAAACATGTCCTAATGGTCAACCTAAGTATTTAATGTGAGTTATTAATCTAAAGGGATTGATATAAATATAAGATAAACCCTCATTCATTCCTCACCTATGAAACTTAGAAATCAAACTAAAGAGCATTCAAAGAAAATTTAATTGAGTAAAGCTTACCTATTTATTCCTATTTCCATACTAGTCATAGGGGCTGCACATCTACAAGTCTGAAGTGCTAAAGTAGTAGCCCAAGATCTTGATTTTCCAATTTAAAATCCAGGTCACTATTGTATTTTATTTTACACATATTGCATGATTCACACACAATCTAAACCATAGGGGATAACTACATCAGTCTGAGGCCCTCTTAAGAGTATTGGCTATGTAAGTAGTGCCCTCTAATAGTGGGTTCATTGAGGTTAGATCAACATTGTATTCTCACTAACCCATTTTTTCTCAAGTTAAATTTGAATATGAAAATATAAGGTTTTGCCATTTCACAAGGAGTGATTGTCCATGACCTAGATCTAAATGCACCAGAGCGAAGGAGAAGTAAAACCTAAAAGTATCTAGGTGGTCACATCTTGTTCTAATAAATATTCCTTATAAGACACTAGATTTGAAACTAGATAGTGGGGTCAATGCAACTATCCCAAGTTGAAGTTAGTGTTTAGAGATCTAGAGGTGTCAGATCTAGAATTTTTATGACTGTTCTAGAATCTCCTTCCTACATACTTTCTACCTTTTCTAGATCTAGAATTGCATTAGCACTAGAACAAGATAAGTACATCACTTCTTTATCACTTCTATATCTATCATAGTTATACTTTCCATATTTAGAATATATAAACATAATATATTCAGTGTATACATATATCTAATTTTATCATTTAATTAGCTTGCTATATATTTGATTATCACCCTTGTGCCATTTTATTTATATATATGCATTTTTTGGTAATTTAAGTTTAACTCAAATAACTTTTGATCTTCTATTTTAGGGTTAAATAGATGGACATTAGGGAAAAAACTATATGTGTATTCTTTAATTATTATTTTATTTATTATTATTATAAAACACTTTTTAATTGGCTTTATTTTGGGTAATTCAATTTACATTAAAGCATGGCCATTATTGATAGACTCTTTTATCCCTAGTCATGATTAAAAATCTCAATAGTCCTTATGAGGGATTAAAACACAAAATTTATTATAATCATTGGGTTTGATTTATCTAAATTCAAAAATAAAATATCAATTAAATAATTTAATTAAACATTTTTGTTAAGGTAATTATAGTAGTTGTATTTTTGGAGAAAGTCAATTTTGACATTGGGGGAGATAACTAAGGTTTCCATGATTATGTTGGTCAAAGTTTAAAAAAAAAAAAAAAAAAACTTAAATTATTTTTATATAATTACTAGAGCATGAAAAGAAACATTTAATCCTCTTAGATTAATATTTGTAAAATAGATCTTGGGTATATGGTTGGAGGAGTGGAAAACATAGTCTAGTAAAGTTATGGAAGTAATATTAAGGCAAATCTGAGACTAAACTATAATTTTAATTTAAAACTATGTTGTGTAAATTATTAACCCCTTGTTTGAAGGTGACATTAGTACATATTAAAATCTTATTTAATTATATCCTAGGCTCTAAAAGGGGTAAGAAAAAACATGGCAGTCTACACATGAAGAAGAGCATTTAGGCAATTGAGGCAATAGAGATAAGAGGCACTATAGGCAACCTAGGGCACAAATTATAGGCAAGTCATTCTCCCTCCCCACTAAAGATTATTACATTATAATTTTATTAACATTATGGAAAACAATTTATGGATCCAATTTCATTATTATCCCATATATGCATGTGTGGATATTCATATACGAGCCTTTATCAATATAAGTTGAATATGGGTTTGTGGAGGCTTTTTTATTTGGTTTTAGTTGTTTATTATTCTATTTGGTGATGATGAATAGTGGAATATTTAAAATGGCATATTGTATTGTGTAATTTATTTAAATATAAACTAAACCCTAGTTTCTAGGGTAAACACAATAACTTATGCACCTTGGTTATGTATAGTTGTAGGGTTGTGTTGTATTAGAACAACCAATTTATTATGATTAAATTTGGACCCATTTCATTAAAATTGATGCTTATATAAGTTATGGTTATTTTTATCTTAATAGAGTAAATAGGTATTACTTAAGCCATTGATAGGTAATCTATCTATTTTAGTGAATTTTAGCTTATATTTTGAGAAAGGAAGTTGAAGAAACTAAATACGGATATGGTTGAAAAACCTATTTGATTGTTCATATGTTTGAATTATATGATTGTGAATAAATCCTCTTTTAATTGGGAGGATGACCTAAAAATAAGACAACACTAAAGCAAATGGTTGGTTATGTAGATAACTGGGTGGATTGCCTAGCAATAGCTAGATCCCAGAAGCAAGAACTTTCTCAAAGGTTGTCAATCCACACATTTTAAACAATTAATTTTATAAATATAATAGAAATTACTTGAATCAATAATAAAAAGGTACTATAATTGAATACAAGAGATGTTTGCTCAAAAAATAGACTAGAAATGACTAATACAAGAATAAATAAGTCAATACTAGTGATAAATGGGTCAAGTGTGTTTAAGAAAACCATGCAGGGATCTATGAATAGGCAGGGACACAAAAAAATAGATTTGGTTGAGGGTAAGGGGGTGAAAATAACTTGATATTATTTTTTTCCACAATGACTATCGATGGTTGATGTGATCATCAATGGTTAAGGTGATTTTCGGTGGTCAAGGTGACCATTGATAGTTGGACAAACCATCGATGATTACTATGTATAGGTCTAGATTGGTAAATAAATAGTTGATGAGATCACAAAGTTGGATTTTGAGATATGGGTTGGTGTTAGGCTAAGTGTGAAAGTCAAATAACATAATTAAATATTGTAAAATAAACACTTATCTTGTATAAGGTTGATCAAGTGGGTGCTTAAGGTGGTTGACTCATTGGTGGAGTATGATGTGATTCTGGAAGAGTAATAACGCTTAATGCTTTGATAGAGTGATGGAAAAAAATTGGCTCTCTGACGTGATGGTTAGATCACTAGATTACTAATGATGATTAAACTATAACAAAGAAACTCTAGATTCATAATCTCTTTATAATAATTGTAGATGGATTTCACCTCCCTACTCCTCTTTTATTATAGGTAAGAAAGGAGATGTGCAAAAAGATGTTAACTGGGTCTTCTAATTTTAACTCATGCATGTAATGGGTTACATATAGATTTAGATGATCTATTTTTATAAAATCAAGGTGGATGGTTTTCATGTTATTGGTTAAGGAAGTGCACCTTGATCGTTAATGGTTAGAGTGACCATCGATAGTCATCCTAACTGTCGATGGTTGAGGGCTAAGGCAAAGAGTGGGTAAAAAGGTAGGTTAAGTCATTTAGTCAAACTAACCATGGTTAGGCTCGGTTAAGGGTGGAAGGGTCAAATTGGTCCCAAAGGGGTCCTAAGGCAATCCAAGGGAATTTCGACATTTGAAAACATGGTGTATAGATTTTTCATGTCTACATTTTTCCCATTTTTACTATGTAACTTTGGATCAATAAGCTACAAAAGAAAAATAGATTATCATTCAAAGCATTGGTTTCCCCAAGTATGGAAGAGGTGTTTCCCCTAAAAATAGGAGTCAATGAGGTAAAATAGAATTGAGTGTAGGTTTGATAAGGTGGATGAAGGTGATGATGAAGTTGGACATCATGAAGGTGTGTGAGATGTTAGGCATTGAAGTGTAAACAAGCACACAAAGTCTGATAAAAAGTGCAATAGCCAATATCATGCATTAACAAGGTTGCTATAATTGGTAAAAATAAGGGTAAGTGCTAGAAGGACAAGTGACAAGTGGACCACATGACTACATATAGGTGGGTACACTCACAATTATCCTAAGTGGTGTTTATGTTTTGATGGGTATTTAAGGTAGGAAGTGTTCCTAGTGAAAACACAAACTAGTCAAGTGTCATAGGTATCTGAGGTAGGACGTCCTCCTGAGAATACATAAGTGGGTTTGGTAAGCATGAGGTGGTGTAGGTTTAAAAAGTGGTTAACATGGTAATATTGTCACTGTGGTCAAAGGACTAGGTAAAAGTCATCTCAAAATACATGTTTGTTGGGCCAAAATAGACCAATGGTAAGGTGACAAGTTGGTCAGGTTGGGTAGAGAAGGTAGTCTCCATGGGTTGGTTGTGGATGAGTTGTGCAACAAAAAATTTGATCAAATGGAAAACTTGGTAAAATGGAAAGACCCTAATCGTCGATGGTCTGGGGACCAAAGTGTAGCCATCGATGATCAGGGTAACAACCCTAAAAGTCTGGTAGTTAAAAGTAAAAAGTGAATGTCATTTCACTCATTTTCACTTGTGACTACAAAACTTTGGAATTTGACATTTATGGTGAAGTTTACTAATGGTGAGTGCTTGTCAAGAAGAATGGTTGATGAGAGAGCTAAGGTGGGCAAGGTATAACAAGAGTGAATGAGATAGTATACAAGGTGGTCATGATTATGGATGAGGATGAGCAGGTCTATGATTTACTCCTTAATGGTGGTCATAGAATGAGGTGGGGGTATCCTTAATTTGATAGTCTAGCTTGATTTTGAAATTACATTGAGTTATGAAGGTAGTGTGGTTGATTTTCTAGGTTTGAATGGGTATGCCTTAGTTAGGGTTTGGGGGTTTTAGGTGAATTTGGTGGGTTAAGGTATAAATTGGGATGGTAGGGAGGTGAGGGGTGGGGTAAAGATCAAGGTGAGGGTAGGGAATTGGTAGATTTGGGGTGCTAGGGTAGGTATCAATGTAGGGTTGAGGTTAGGGGTTTCCAACTGATGGTCACACATAGTGATCATCAATGGTCACCTTGGTCATCAATAGTTGAAGACCATTGATAGATTGCCACCTAACCATCAATAGTCATAGCGACCATCAATGATGAACTGAAGGTTTGTCTAAAATTTTGAGCATAGGTATATGTTTTATAGTTGTTAATGGATGTTTAAATTTTGGTAGTTAGGGTAAGGGTAGAATAAGTTGAACAAGGTAAGTTCATAGTCAAGCATAGTATGGGGAACTAAGTTATGTGTTAATGAATGTCCATACGCCCAGGAGTAGATACAAATGTGTGATTAAGTGTCATGAATCTTCATATAAATCTACCAAGGGATGACCCCAGTTTGATTGGGTGCATATGGGGGAGTTTGGGATAAGAGTGATGAATCATTATCAATATGTGCTTCAAGATGAATTCATGATCATATCTCTCATTAAGAGATGGGATCTAGCTACAAACACCTTCTTAGTGCCAACTAGTGAGATGATGATCTTTCCAAAGGATGTGCATAGGATCACATGGTTACCTATGTGAGGTGATCCAATCTACCATATAGGGAAGGAGGAGTGTGAGGATCACCTTGAGCTATTATATAGTGATGACCATAATTGAGTCAGATGGTATGTTGGTAGCTTTAGCTGTAACATGTTGTATGAGAGGGTGAGGGATGAGAAGAGACTAATGATGATGATGATGATGATGATGATGGTCATGTCATGCTTTTCCCTTCTTAACTCAAGTAGTGGGATATTTTCATACTTACTATTGGGGGTGTTGGTTGATATGTTACTTGGGAGGATAGTATTTGACTAGGTACCTATTATTTTGGTGTAGATATACATGGAGTTGTGGGATTTCAAGACCCACAAAAGATACGACATTAGTGTCAGTTTAGTTCTACATTATTGTGCCTATTAGCACATCTAGGTGCTAAGGCCGATGAGATTATTATGGATATGATATGCATAGATTGAGTTACTAGTTAGATTCATGTAGTGAAGAGGTGACTTTTCCACTTTAGGTATAGGAGAAGGATCCCATGATGTAGATTGGATTAGGGGTACACTGGAGGCATTAGTGATCAGTGGCATTGTCTAAAGAACCTATATACAGTTTCCAGTATGGCCTATTTATAGGAGGCAAACCTTATCGCTACAAAGTTATAGATGGATACTTAGCAAGTGGGATGGGGAGGTAGAGCTTATCCCCTTTGATAGGGTGCATAAATAGTTTGGCTTGGTTTAGGGTATTTAAGGCACGTTCCCTAGATATAGGTGTGAGGAATTAGAGATTATACTGCCTGAGCCACATTTAGTACCAACTTTGCTAGATCATAAGGAGCTTCCAACCAAGCCACAAATAGATGATGTCAGCTTTGCAGATGGGTACATGACATGGTACCAAGCTATATATGTGGCTAGATATTTTGGTGATGGTGATAGTGGTAGGAGATTGATGGATGTAGAACTAGTTGGTAGAGGAGACTAGAGGGTATAGGTATATGGGGATAGCCTTGATGGATAGGCATGAGTGACACTAGACACTACATAGGCACATGTCACAACATTACAGTAGAAAGTGGCTACATTGCAAGGTTAGGTTGCAATAGTATAGGGTCAACTAGCCACTGTGATATGTGAGAGGGACCAAGCTAGAGCTACACTAGCGTAGGTCACCCATGAGTGAGATACTCTGAGATAAGCTAGAGAAGGAACATTAGCACTAGTAGCTCCAAAAAAGACCATTTATATGCATAGGTATATAGCCATTGTATAATATTTATGGTATTATGAGGTAACATTTTTCACTCACTACCCAATGGAGCCTCAATAGGGTGAGTACAGAGCTAGCTTGGCAAGCAGTGCTAGTACGGCTACTCTAAGTCAGTGGACAATGTTTATAGGTAGATATATAGGTACAACTAAGGGATAGGTAGGTATTGTAGGGGGCAAGCACAAGGATATAGTAGTGTTCCAAGAGAACGTGGTGCCCCTGGGGCATAGACAAGACATATTTTAGATATATTTATATTATGTTGTATATCATTTTGATTTTGGCATATGATCTGATACGATGAGATGTACATTTTGAGAGGGAGAGACATGTATATATGTTTTATACATTATGATGCTATTTAACTCATGAGCTATATCTATGGTCATTGTTTATTACTCATGCTCATGGTATATGGTTTGCATTGATGTTAATGCTTATGATGTGATGTTTATATTACTTATAGATTATGTTTGTGGATGGATGCTAGACACTGATGTACACTCACCTAGCTAAGCATGAGATGGATTTTATTTATGGGTATGCTTTATGTTTAATTATGGCATGCTAAATTTTAATGAGTATATGATTCATTATATAGATTTAGACATGTGATGAAAAATGGTTGATTGCTTTATTGATCATGGGTGTTATGATTTTATTACGCTTGTTATGGTTATGATTATGGTTATGCATTTGCTTATGACACAGCTGCACATGCTTGTTTGTTAATTTGTTTTAAGGTAAAACACATGAGGTAATTCAATTAAAAACACTATATGGGAGAATAGAGAATATCATCAAGAGATAAATGTCATCATGAAAATACCAACTAGCCATGATAGGATAGGAAGAGGACACAATAATTCTTCTTTATTAAGGACTAATATAGAACCAAATTTGTATTGGCTTAATGAACATAAGCCCTTTGAATGCTTTGCATTTACCATTCATTAGTTGGTTAAAAAGGTGTCTTGACCACATAATGTTAAGTAAGCTCAAAATCCCTTACGTATATTGTATAAAGGGGAGATGGATGAAAATAGAAACTTTTTATGAGACTAGCATGCCTCTTCTATAGTTTTCAAAGAGCTAGTATAAACAAGTCTATGTCATACAAAGTGTAGCTAATCGATTCAAGAAGTCTAATTGTGAAAACTGATTATGGCTTCCACCTTATCTTGCTATGTGAGAGCCTATTTTATATTTCAAAATTAGTTTGCTTTTTTTGTGATTTTGATAATGAGTCTTTGTTTGGTTGTTGCATATGGGAAGCTGATCGATACAAGAAGCTTCCAAGAAATTACCATGCTTTTGACAAATGCTTACTCAACCATCCTTTGAGGGAGTGGTCTAAGTTTGTATGCTTTGTTTAATACTTTTGATAGCTATCCTTCAATGGAGTAGTCCACATTACTTTGAGCAATTTCAAATATTTTTTCAATACTTGTCCTTTAAGGGAGTAGTTTGCAAATGCTAGGAATGACCCATGATTTCTATTAGCAAGGATTTTACTTTTTCTTGTTTTTATTTTGCTTGTCATGGACATGCTTATATAGGCTTAAAGTTTCACCTTTATGAAGGCAAAACTAAAATAAAATAAAGGTTGATTAGGTGAAAATAGGTTGAGGTGACAATGATCATGGGAATCCATCTTGGTAGAGGGGTAGAACATACCATAGGAATCATGTCATGGGTTGAGTTGTGTTACCCATTATTCAAGATTAGGCTATGAGTGTGACAAATAATCACATGATTTAGTTTTAATCAATTTCCCTTAAAATAGGGAGATGAATGTGGTTAAAATCAAGGGATGAGCTTAAGTTAAAACAAAAGGTGAACTTGATCCTTCTTAACAAAATAACGAACATATATGTGAAGCATTGAGGGGTTCAAGTTATGGGTTTCCTTCAAGAGAGGATAATTAGTAAGCTCTTAATCCATACTTGTGGATTATGATATAGGGTCCAAGCTAATTGAAAGTAATCTTACCCTGCTTGCTTTTCTCCATATTAGTGACATGTTGATTTTCCTTTAGTACAAGGTCTTCGATGTTGAATTCTCATAGTCTAAGGTATTTTTTATAATAATGTTTGATGCGCTTTTGATATACATGAAGATGGGTAAGGGTTACTAAGTGATTCTCATCAAGTAGCTCAAGATGGGCTAAGCAATACTGATGATAAATATCCCCAAAAACAAGATCTTGTAAAGATATGTGAAGAGAGGGTATGTGAACTTCAAGAGGCAAGAAAACCTCCACTCTAAACATAAGAGAGAAAGGGGTAGCTCCCATAGGAGTTCATATGTTAGTATGATATGCCCATAAGGTGAATGGGATGTGAAAATGCTAATCTTGACCAGATGTATTGATCATTTTAGTTAGCATGTTATTAAGAGTTTTGTTAGAGGTCTCAACCTATCTATTTACTTGAGGGCGATAGAGTGAGGAAAATATTAACTTAAAGCTGAATGCATCACAAGGACCCTAGACTTGCTTGTTCCTAAAATACTTACCATTGTCGATGATAATATTGTGAGGAACACTAAAGAAAAAGATGATGTGATGGTTGATAAAGTCAACAATCCTCTCCACTTTTTTCAAGAATAGAGGAATAGCTTCTACCGATTTGGTAAAATATTTGATTATATTGATGATAGAATGGTGTCACTATAAAGAATGAGGATTAATTTCACTAATAAGGTCTAGACCCCATTGTGTTAAGAGCCATAAATTAGTGGAAACATGAAGACTATGGCTAGGTGCATGATACAAATTAGCATGTTGCTAATACTTAACACACTTTTTCACATAATTACAATAGTCTTGGTTAAGGGTAGGCTAGTAATAGCTAAGATGAAGGATGTGTTTAACTATAATGAGGCCACTAAAGTGTCTCCCATAGATCCCATCATGTGTTTCCTTGATAGCATGAGAGGCTTCATGACTGCATAAGCAACAGAAGAAGAGGCCATCAAAGCTATGTTTATAAAAAATTACTCCCATAATGGTGTAATGTGAGGTACTCTAGATAAATGCTCTTTAAGCATTCTTATAAATCCTAGAAGGAATGATGGAAAAGTTGAGATAGTCAAAGATCTATTGATACCAAAGGTTAGGTTGGGTCTCCTCCACATTGAAAATGATGGGAGAATCTAGTTTGACATGGGAAGGTTAGGTAAGTATATGGATAATGATAGATACATTAGAGTTAGAGGGTGAAAATAGAATCTAAGAGGTGAGGGAAGCCATGGTGTCAGTGAAATTATTGGTAGATCATGGGGTTGACTTGATGTAGTAGTGTTCAAATGATGCTAAGAGTTCATCAACTAGTTGTTTTTACTATTACAAAACATCATTATGACATTAGTAAGAGTTGTTGATTTGATTGACCACAAGTTGGGAGTTGCCAAAGATGTTGATTATTTTGATTCCTAGGGCCAATGTAATTTGAAGGCCTATGACTAGGGCTTCATACTCATCTATATTATTGGTACATTCAAAATCAATATTGAATGAAAAAGGAAGAGGTTTACCATCAAAGGGAATAATGATGATACCAGCTCCACCACCACACTGATACTTTTATTTGTCAAATAACATGGTGACTTGATAGGTGAAGTTTGCCTAAGAGAGGGTTGCGATGAACTCATCAGGGAAATCAAGAGGAGGAGGTTGGTTGTCTACTAATAGTGCTTCAACCAATTGGTTAGTAATGACTTGCCCCTTAATTAAATTTTGTTGAAGGAAATCAAGGTCAAAATCTACTAAAATCATGAGCCATTTGGCCATGTGCTAGTTTTGGTATGGTTTGTAGTTCATGTATTTGAGTGGGTCAGTATTGGTTATGACATAGGTTTGTGGTTAAGAAGGTAGTGGAAAATTTTGGTGGCCATGAAGATTAAAGCTAAGAAAAGCTTTTTAGTGTGGGTATACCAAGTCCCATACTCTAAAAGCATGAGGCTAATATAGTAGATGACTTATTCTTTGTGTTGTTCATCTTGATGAGGAAGTATTGCCCCTAGGGAGTGATCAGTGGTAGAGATATAAAGGTAGAAAGGTTGGTCATCTTTGGGAGGGGTGAGGATAGGTGGAGATAAAAGGTACTTTTTGAGTGAATCAAAGGCCTTTTGGTAGTCATTATTCCAATTGAAAGATACATCCTTCTTTAGAAGTTGGTGGAAGGGTTGGCATCAGTCCAAAAGTTAGGAGATGAAGTAGTGAATGGATTGAAGATTCCCCTACAAACTAAAGAGTTCCTTAAGGTTGACTAGAGGAAGCATGTCAAGGATAGATTTGATCTTGGAGAGATCAACTTTTATTCCCTTAAGGGAAATGATAAAGCCAATGAGCTTTCCTGATAAGACCCCAAAAATACATTTCTTGGGGTTTAGGTGGACATGGGAATATATAAGGTGCTCAAAGATAATATTGATAATGGCTAATGATCCTTTTAGAGTTTATATTTCCAAAAAAGGTCATCTACATAGTTCTCTAAAATATTGTGGATAAGATCATGGAAGATGTATGTCATGGTACGTTGGTAGGTTACACCAACATTCTTTAATATAAAAGGCATGACTTGATAGTAGAAGGTTCCCCATGGGATGGTAAAAGTGGTCTTGTGTTGATATTTAGGGGAACTTAGGATCTAATTGTAACCCAAAAATTTGTCCACAAGAGATAACATCTCATGGCCAGTTGTAAGATCAACTAGTTGGTCAATGCTCGATAGAGTAAAGTCATCTTTGGGGTAAGTGAGGTTGAGGTCATGAAAGTCCACACAAATGCACAATCCCCCTATGTCTTTGGTGATAGATACAACATTTGATACCCATTAGGGATAGTTAATGGGTTGAATGAAATTAATAGATAGAATATGTTGAAGCTCTTCTTTGATGAGAAGGGCCTAGTGAGGGTACATGCATCAAAGTTTCTAATTGATAGGCATGTAACTATAAGACCAAGTGAATGTTATGTTGTGATCTTAAAGGAAGATGGGAAGTCTCTAAGTTCCTTGACATTCAATGATTGACCAATTTTGATAATGAAAGATTTATCTAAAGTGCCCAAGTTGACATCCATGGTATATGTTTTCAACATGGTTGAAGTCTTGGGAGGAAGGTATTTTTAGATGGAAGAATTCAGGGCACTGAGGTACATGAGACTAGAATCATCATCTTGGCACTGAATAGTATTATTGGTAAGAGAGTCATCTCCTATCATCTTAGGATGGATCAAAAGGATGGTTACGATTTCCCCCTCTTTTTGATAATTTAGGGGCCCTAGGTTGATCATGTTGATAAAAATAAAAATTAGGTGGGATGATGTCATCATCTTCACATGTAGGTGGAGGAAAGGTTGGTGAGGAAGGGGTGTCTTCCTCGATAATCATGATGATAGGTAGTTTTGTTTGCTTTTTGGTAGGTATAATGAAATCAAGGCCATGATTTTTATCAGGATTTTTGGTCTTAATGGGAACCAACTCATGTGGGCCATGCTTATATCATCCAAGTCCAAATCCATTCTAAGCACACCTATGGAGTTATGTCTTGGCAAAACTCAACTTATCTAGATAGGAGAAGCCAGAGGTGAATGGTTGAGGCAAAGAAGAGGTGGTAGAAGTTCTAAGTGGTTTGTCAAGTCCCCCATAAATGAAATAGATTTGATAGTGTGAATATATAAAGGGAACAATTACCCCAACATTAAGGTCATACTCAGGTTGGTGGTCAAGTTTCCCATACTCTTGGGGATTAGGGAATGTGTCAAGGGCAAGGAGGCAATATTCCCCCAGTGAAAGATATTGGAAAGTGGACTCCAAGTGGTTTGATGTAGGGATTTGATTGGAATGGATGGATGAGCCAGTCAATTCCTCATTGGTAGAGGGAGGTAAGACTTCCTATTTAGTGGTGGAGGTTTTGTATTTGGGTAAAGAAGGTGTGTTAGATGGAGGTAGGAGGATGTCATGGGGTCAGTAGGTCATGTTGCATGTCTAGAAGGGACTGGGGTTAGCTTGGATGGTGTTGACCTAGCCTTCATGCTCAAACTTAATGTAATGGTTAAGTGTAGAGGGGACACAACCCATGGAGTAGATCCAAGGTCATCCCAACAAAACATTGTATTAGAATTTGCCTTCCACTACATAAAAGAGTTTGGGGAGTGTGTGAGGTCCTACATAGATATGAAGGACAACAATTCATAGGGTAGTGGTCATGGTGTCATTAAAATATCAGAGGATAGCCAAAGTTTCAAACATGATATTATCTAGAAGGTTAAGTTGGTTATAGGCATGGGAGGAGATGATATTAATACTAGTTACCCCATCAATCATAACCCATTTGATGTGATTTTGGTTAATGTAAGTACTAATAAATAGAGGGGGATCATGGTCATCAAGACTGATAGAAGGTATTTTTAAATCCTTGAAGGTGACAAGGTTGGAAATTTGAAGAGTGCTAACAAAGGATACCAGAGGTTGAGGGTCTTCAAGTTGAACCTCTATCAATTTCAATGCCTCAATCATTACTTGGAAATGATGAGGTGAGGTGGTAATCAACTCATATAATCTCATATTTGTTGAGGTTTGGTAGAATTGTTTACCACTCTCTTGATGGATTCAAAGGGAATGGATTGAGAGGCACCTAAGATATATACCTTACATTTGGGTGAAGGTGAAGATGTGTGGGTAGGGTTTGGTTGGGAGGTAGAAGATGGGTATGTCTATGGGATGGACACTTTGGCCTTCCCCTTATCCTTCTATTGTGATCTTGTGACCATGTGGATGGTATGTATAGAGGGAGGAATTAGGGTAGGATAATTGTTTGGTTCCTCATCACTCTGAGGTGAGGGTAGAGGAATAGGTAGGTTTTGGCTAGTGGTTGTTCGTTGCTACATTGGTAGAGGTCCCATGGGATTTTATTCTAGTAAGATATCATCCTCATCATAGAGCTGATGGATAATGGTTTGGAGAGATTTGTAGTTCTCCATGTTATGACCTAGTGTCTTATGATAGAAACACACTTGGTGGTCATTATACCAGATGGGTTTTGAACATAGAGGGTTGAATATCTTGATAGGGGCTAAAGTCAATCAAAAAGCTTAAAATCACATTTAGAAAATGGTAAAGTAGGATTCAACTAAAGGTGGAGAGGGTTTAGGGGTTTTGGTCTTGGTTGGTAAGGTGGAAACCCTTTTGGGAGTTGGTTTGGTGATGGAAGGTTTGGGTAAGGTGGTGTGTTTGGTTGGTGGTTTTGGTTTAGGTAAGGTATAGGTTGATAAATTAGAGATAAGAGGTTTCAAGGTAGGTAGCTTGGTCATTGCTAGTTTGGTGAAGATAGGTGTGTCAAAAAGTAAGTGTGTTAGTGTAACTAGTAGTGTTAGTTGGGTTTTGGTTAGGGTAACCAACTTCCTACTTAGAGTGGAGGGATGAGGTCCCAAGATAGAGGGAAAGGTTTAGGGAGGTATGATTTTGGCCCTCTGACCCTTTGGTGGCTTCACTTCTTTGGTCAGTTTGGTTTTATGGTTGGTTGTTGGGTTTGGTGAGGTAAGCTCTAATTTCATAGATGGGTGATTAAGAATCTATGTAGGGAAGGTGCCAAGGTTTGTGGTTGGTTTGGTCAATTTGGTTGGAGAGGTTGATTTGGTTGTTTGGGGTTTATATTCCTTGGATAGTTGAGGAATTGTTAGGTTGGTAGAGGTTTTTATCAATTTGGTTGGAAAGATAGGGTTTGGATAATAAGATTGATGGGTTGGTTTGATAAAGACATGGTTGGAGGTTCCTACTTGGTGATATAAGGGAGCCCCAATTACTTCCAAAAGGTGGCTCAATCCATGTCAGGGTTGGAGATAAATTACAATTTCTAAACTAACCTAGATAATGGTTTGTAGGTTGGTTTTATTCCTTAGATAGTGGACCTAAAATATAAGCCCATAGGTTGAGACAAAGGGATGGTATCCTCATATTTTTACATAATAAAAGGATGCAAGGTTTGAATAGGTGAATCCTCTATGGGAGGTGTAGACATGGGGGCTTCCTCTTTAAGAATGATCTCTAAAGGGGTAGTAAATTGCTCGATGTTTGAGGGAGAGGTAAAATGACATTTATTCTAGTATGTTCGTGGAATGGGGGTTAATCGCTCGACTATCTCAATAAGTGGAGGAAGAAAAAGGGTTGATTCCTTATTTTGGGTTTTTAAAGGAGGAGAAGGTAACTCCACTACCTCAACAAAGGGAGAGGGAAAAGGATAGATAGGTTGGGCAATAGGTTCTTCAGCAGTGAGCATGCCAAGAACCATGTTAATAGTATGGTCATCATGAGAATACTCAATCATGTTTCTCTCATTTTTGGTAGGCACATGATTATGGAAAGGTTGACTAAAAATTTCAAGGGCTTGGTTTTTAGGTGTGTTGGGGTTATCTAACACAAGCTCTCCCTTGTCAATGAGAGATTAGACCATGCTTTTGAAGGTATTACACCTACTAATGTCATGCCTAACTACTCAATAGAAAGTGCATAGATCTTTCTCATTGTACCAACTAGGTGTAGGATGAGAAGAATCAAATTGTTGAGGTGGTTTGATAGGAGTAAGTTGTATGGTGTTGGATTTAAATAATTTCTCCATGATTGAAGCATAAGATTCTCTTAGTGGAGTAAATTTCTTTTAGGTGTTCCAATTTTGGTTCCTCATGTTTTGATTTAAAGAACAAGAGGGATTTTGTTGGTTAATGGATGGTAGAGAATTGGATTTAAGGAAAATGACGTTTTTAGTTCCCTTGCTTCTAGTCCCAGTGTTGGTTTGGTTACTCAATTTAGAGGAGGAAGCCTCATTGGTTTTGTAGGTAGAGTTCTTGTTTTTTAATTTTAGCTTTCCTTCATTGGTGGCTCTATTATCTAACTTACACACCATTGTAAAATCCTCATCAAAGGTTTGGAAGCTCTAAAAATGCAATGTGGAAGAGATGTGCTTGGCACATGTCCAAGTAAAGAGTTTGATCAATTTGGGCTAGGGCAAGGAAAAGGAAAGTTGGTTGATTAAGCTCCTTCAATAAGCTAGAAAATCAACAATGGATTCATCACCAAATTACTGGATAGAGTATAGGTTAGTGATGGAAACCTTCGTAGAGATATTTATCAAGAATTTATCCAAGAAAATTTGAGCCAGCTAGGTGAAGGAGAAGAGGGAATGCTTGATTAAGGCACTATACTAATCTAATGCTAATCTTGATAAAGATAGGAAAAGTGAGAAGAAGGAGAACATCATCATAGGAAATCAAATAACATGAGTGCCTAAATGCTCTAAGGTGCTATTAGGGATCCTCCTTACTCTAAAACTTGGATAACTTGGGAAGTTCCCACTAGGGAGGATAGGGTTAGATAGGGATAGATGGGTAAATGGGTTCATTACAGATCTGATCATATAATAAGATGTTATGCACTCTAGAAATGGATGAATCTAAGGGATTCATATTATCCATGAGCATCTTCATGAGGTATACTTAGGGTTGTGCACTCAAAAAAATTTAAGGTGCATATTGTTGTGGTGGTTGGGTGACATATTGATAACTATTGGGAGGTTGAGGCACTGTCATATATTGGTATGTAGAGACCGGTGGTTGAGTGGAACATATGTAAGGGTAGGTGGATGTGGGTGGCTAGGTACTAGGTAGATGTACATGCCCTTGTGGGTTAGGGATATAACCTAGGTTTGGTGTAATTTGCACCTATTGGGTAGGAATAGTGGTTAGGTTGGTGATCAAAGGAAGGGTAGTGACCTTTGTGCTAACTAGGGGTAAGGTAAAAGGTATAGGTACCACAAGATTTTGAAGTAGGGTAGCGGTTAGTAGATTAGAGGTAGTCGATGGAATGTTGATAATGCTAGTGGTAGGTACTCCCGTGGTGAGGGGAGTATAGGTGGTTAATGGTTGGGTTTCTCCTAAGGTGGAGGAGTTATTGGTAGGGGTGGAAGTTATAAGGATGTTTGTAGGTTGAGTAGGTTAGTTTTCTATGGTAGTATCAAAGGAATTGTTGGTAGATGAAGAGGCTTGGGTAGCCAACAGTTGGGTGGTGACTATGGAAATGGAAGTGTTTCCCATGAGGTGGGAAGGAATGTCATAAGGTGGGTCCATAGGTAGAACTAAAGTAGGGGTATGGTGAGGCATAGTGTTAAGGTAATACTGAAGAGCCACAAGATTGTTATCTAAGAAGTTGGCAAAGTCTGCATCTCCTTAGGAAAATTCTTGAGGGAAGGGAAGACTTCCCAAAGGGTGAGGAGAGTCTATTGGTTTAGAGACATATTTCATGGATAAGGAGGTGCAAGAGGCCGATTGGTTTGGTGATGGGTTTTGTTTTTCTAGATTATTTCATTTATAGAGAGTTAGAACCATCCAAGGAAAGGGGGAGGGAATACATAAACAATCTCATCACTCAAATGAAGAGAAGACAAAAAATTATCAAAGAAAACAAATCACACTCTAAAAATTATGTTAAGTCCTAAAGTTCCTTTTAGTCTCTCTTTTGGCTTGTGTCTTAAGCTTTCAAGAAATTATGTGACTAAAATTTGGCTTGTAGAATAGGTACTAGAAAGGAAGTCTATGGTTGGTTTTAGGTTGTTTAGGCACTCAAAAAGAATATGTATTGGGAATCAATACATAGATTGGCATTGGGGCCTAACCCCTCACTTCACACACTAAAATGATAAGGGTGTTGGGTTCTTAACCAATATATACCAATTTCTAGAGCTTATACTCAACTAGAGAGTTGATTTGGTTTTCCCCTTGGCAATGACCTCCAAGTAGGATTATCAAGAAAGGGTAAGGTGACCACTAGGTGATGAAATCCTAGTTGGGCTTGTCTTAAGTTTTTTTGATGTTTAATTGACGAAATTGGTTTGGTTTAGTATGTACAATAAAAAGTGATGATATGATAGGATTAATTTACTTTAAGCTAAAGTATGTGAGCTAAACTTGTAAGCAATCAATGTATGCACTTAATTTTAAGCCTAAAAGAAACTTTGATGTCATTTATGAGCATAAAATAGAGAGAATAATATAGATGCAAATAAGATAAAATTTGAGTAAAGACTCAAGGTCCCACCAGGTGTGCCAAAATGTTTTAGTGAATTTTAGCTTATATTTCAAGAAAGGAAGAAGAAGAAACTAAATATGGGTATGGTTGAAAAACTTGTTTGATAATGCACATTTTGTAATCAGATGATTGTGAAGAACTCCTCTTTGGCTTGGCAGGATGAACTAAAAATAAGATAACACTAAATCAAATGGATGGTTAGACAAATAACTGGGTGGATTGCCTAGCACTAGCTAGATCCTAAAATCAAGAGTTTCCTTGAGGGCTATCAATCCACATGTTTTAAATAATTAAGTTTATAAATAAAATAGAAAGTACTTACATCAATAATCAAAAGGTACTAGAATTGAATACAAGAGATGCTTGCTAAAGAAATAGACTAGAAATTACTAATACAATAATAAGTACATCAATACTAGTGCTAACCGAGTCAAGTGTGTTTCAAAAAACTAGGTAGGGATCTAGGGACATAGAAAACTAAATTTGGTTAAGGGTAAGGGGGTAAAAATAACTTATTATTTTTTAACATAGTGATCATCAATAGTTGATGTGATCATCGGTGGTTAAGGTGACCGTCAAAGGTCAAGGTGACTATCAGCATTTTGATAGACTATCGATAGTTGAGACAACCATAGTGGTTACTATGTGTAAGTCTAGATTGGTAAATAGCTAGTTGATAAGATCAGAAAGTTGGATTCTAAGAGATGGGTTGGTGTTGGGATAAGTGGGAAAGACAAATAAAATAATTGAATATTTGAAAATAAATACTTATCTTGTAGAAGGCTAATCGAGGGGGTGTTTGAGGTGGTTGACTCATTGGTGGAGTCTGACATGATTCTAGTAGAGTAACAACACTTGACATTTTGATGGAGTGGCAACAAAAAATTATCTCTCTAACATGATTGTTGGATCATTGATGATGGTTTACCTGTAATAAATAAACTCTAGGCACAAGCTCTTGATAATAATCACAAATAGATTTCACCTCTCTACTCCTCTCTTCTTATAGGCAAAGAAGGAGAGGTGCATCAAGATGTTAATTGGGTCTTCTAATTTTAACTCGCACATGTAATGTCTCACACACATATTTAGATGAGCTATTTTTAGAAGATCAAGGTAGATGGTTTACATGTTGTTGGTTAAGGAGGTGCACCCTGACCATTGATGGTTAGGGTGATTGTTGATGGTCATCCTAATCATCGAGAGTCGAAGGCTAAGGCAAAGAGTAGGTAAAAGTGTAGGTTAATTCATTTGGTCAAATTGACCATGGTTAAATTTGATTAAAGGTGGAAAGGTAAAATTGGTCATAAGGGGGTCCTAAGGTAGTCTAGGGGAATTTTGACATTCATAATCATGGTGTGTGGATTTTTGGTGTCTACACTTTTGATTATTTCCATTTGCATAAAATTATTTGATTTTTTTTATATGCTAAATACTAGAGTGGCCATAAAAAATGTGGATGTTGGGTAGCTATTATTCTATTTTCTTTTTTAAATATTATATTAGATTGTAAATATGATGCCTTATGTTGTGAAACCTTTAGTTTAATACCTAATTAGGTTTAATGTCATTTATAATGTCTTTAGGTCACTCATTAGAAGGAGTAAGTTTTGGTTATTGAATAGATTTGATTAATTATATTTGTTGGAAAGAGAGGGAGAGAGAGAGAGAGTTTAGATGGTACTTTTTATGTCTTTATGAATTTCTTGGTTGTTCATTTGTCAACTTGGATCAATTCTACCCATGCATGTGAGAGATACTAGATAAAAATTTAGGTTATCCAACATAATGTATTAGCTGAGTGGTAATTAGTATTATGAGACATGTGTGTGTGTGTGTGTGTGTGTGTGTGTGGGTGTGTGGGGGGGGGGAGGGGGAGGGGGCGCACGCGCACATGTGTGTGTGCATGTTTGATTGATAACTACCATATTGTATAGAATTGTTGGGTTATAGTAGTGTGATTATTCTTATAACTTATTTGTAATTTAAATTCTTTAACATACAAATCAAGGTTTGTGATACTTTATAGAAATATCATTTGCTATTACTATTGTTAAATTACTTTTATAGAGAAGGAATCATTGTGCAATACTTGATATTTAGTGTGCATTTTGTGATCTTGATTGATTTCTAGAATTGGAGTGAGCTTGAATGTAAATAGAAATTTTCCTCTTACTTTGAGACTCTATTGCATGTTTCATTCTTAAGTGTGAGCTGAGTTTATATATTTACAAACAGGAGGTTACTTCTTAGTTTTACCAGGGGTTATTATTGTTGGGATTATTTTATTATCCTAGACTCAACATTTTGTTTACGTAATGATAAGTGCATGGTTTTATTTAAATAGTAATTTTCTATCCTAACAATGGTAGGGATGTTATTTCTAAATGGTCATGCTACATTAACAACTATAACTTCTCATATATATCCAACTAGTGTTACTCATAAATATATTGATATATGAGAGAAAGTTGTTCATAGATATATCCAACTAGTGTTACTCATATATCCATTATCTCTGAAGTAATCTGCATGATTGTACTCCTTATGTAATAAGGATATGAAAAATTTACTATTTATTCTTACATTGACATAAGGTTATATTTCTTTGTTATATGGCTAAGCTAATTGGTAAGTGGATTAGCAGTGATAGGTTTTCATATAGAACTTCTTGTAAATTGATTTATATATGAAACCAATATGCTATGAGTAATTTAATTTAGTGAGTTATTTAAGTATGAGTATAGATGATCAAAAATCCCTTTCATGATTTGGTGCTTTGTAAAAATTTGGTTGTATTGTTGTTTTAATTTTCATGTTATAATGTTTATTAGGAAATAAATAACTTTGTCAGCTATGTACTGACCTGTCTTTTGACATATTTTCAATGTAGGAACAAATTGTCTTGAATATATTCATTTTTGTGGTGATGTCTTTCCTGGATGTTAATTTCTTGATTAGATTTTTTAAATGTTGTCATCTTTAAATAAATTACTAGATGAAGTATTCTCATAAAAATAAGATTTGAACCCTATTGGGTGCTTATTATTTAATAAAATGTTGAACCTATACTTGATTTAGTGAATTAATAAAATTTCTTCTTGTTCTTCTACTATGGTAAAAGTTTTGTTATTTATTTAATTCCTAACTTATAGTTTTTACTTTATTGTTCTTTAGCCTCAAAGTAAGGCTTTGCAATCTCAATATTGACAAGGGGTAGGATTTCAAATCCATAATAGCCTCTTATCTACATTTCAATGAAATTATGGTGAGTGTATAATATGAAAAGTTTATTTCCTTTAAATATTATTCATTTAAGCTCATATTAAATTATGTTATATATCTTTATAGACGTTGCTTGGTTGTCACTCACTTTAAGGAAGAAGATTTGAATGTAAATTTACATTGACCCTTTTGCATTATTTGATATAGTGACTGAAAGCCTTTAAGAAAGTACTCTATTTGATGTAAACTCATATTTTTGGTCTACTGGTTACTTGCCCCTGCATTTTGTAGGAGGATCTCTTAGTGGAGAGGAACTTTAAGACTTAAATGATATTTATATTTCATAATTACTAAAGAGAGAGGTATATCTAGTATGTTTTATTATATTTACATAAGTTTTTGCTTGGTGGTTTGGCAAAATTGACTTTTATCATTGTTACCAAAATGTCTATGTTTAGAACATGCCTCTCAATGGAATTGTGAAGTACTTGTTTCAATTCTAATTGGAAGTTAACCTTTCTTTCCAGCTATGGAGTTTGGAATTATTCTGGTTAGATTTATTGAAATATCTATATTGTCATACCACTCTTAAAGTGGTAATATTATTTGAAGTTCTTGAGCTGACAATTTATTTAACCTTTATTTTGTAAGGTTATGTTGAGGAATATATATGCCTTTATGAATTCTTTAATACATTTGATTATGTTATTATCTTGTTTAACATATTTTATTTGGGAATACTTATTAAATGTTAAATGATTGTAGAAACTAATTCAGATTGAACTAAGAGTAGGATGCAGATTTTATTTTAAGCTATAATTATTTTAGATTTTGAACTTTGTTGGATTTTTCAATAGTGGCATAAGTAGCACAAAGTGGTAAAGGAGTGTTCTCAATACTGGTTGACACTAAATGGGACTTGTATGGTTAAGATGAATCCTAACCCACAAGTTAAGTACCAATTTAGGGCATTCTATAAAAAGTTATTATAAAAACCTACCTAGTGAAAACCATTAATTATGATCGATCTTTAGACTTGTAGACTTTGAAACATAAGGATATCTTCTAGTGGAGTACATTACCTAATGCCTCTACATTTAAAACTATGATATTGGAATTGATATTTGATTATGAGGTGAATTTTTATTTTTTCTAGACTTTATACCTAGTAAGGTGATGATCTATTAAGATCATTGGGATATAAAAGGGGTAATAAATTTGTGTGTACAAGCTTTATCATTTATATTTCAGTAATAAGACATTATGGAAGTAATTATAGAGTACTATGTGATTATCATGTTAACTCTCTATTTAAAAATGTGAATGAGGAATGAGAACACTGTAATTTATGTTTCCATTTAGAGTATAGTGTCAAGACGTCATCACACCCAATTTGGTGATAGGGTGATAGTATCTCAGTTGGCTTTAAAAAAAATTAAGAGTGGGATGTTAAACAAGGGATTCAATAATGTCCTTGAAAAATGAATAAATTTGTCCAATTAATCATAATATATGAGACTGCACACTAATAAAATATTACATCTTCTCAAACACAATAACAAGATGTACCCTTCAAAGTTGTAAAGCCTTCACTTTTAAGCATCCTAGGGACTACTATTACTTCTATTTCTATATTTGTGCCTACAGTTATATATGCACCAACATCCCTAGGTATGTGGCATAACATGGTTTCCAAAAAATTAATATGCTTATATCTACAAGGGCATCATATACACCTCCCTTGATCACTACACAAGGTCCATTACCAACTATGCCTAATTCATAATCTCTTGATAAAATTTATATAGCCTTACATGTTAAAGTGTTACTATTAGAGCAAGGTGTCTATAAATATATGCACTAAATAGATTCTTATTCTTTTCTTCATAATATTTTGGCACATGAGATAGATTCTTACCTGCTATTAGCAAGTTTTGTAGCCCCTATATCACTTTATAAATGTAAAGGTGATCTAGAATAACATATCTATTCATTCCATGCAACATTCCTAGATTATGCTTATAGTGAAAAAATTCTTACCAAGATCATTCCAAGAAACCTCAAGGACTATGCCCTACAATGGTTTTATGATCATCCACTTCAACCAATTAGAGCATTCAACCCTTTTATAGATCAATTTTTAGAACACTTTTGTATCAACATTTGTGAAAATATATCTTATGCATAAATTTCTAAACTCAAGAAGCTGTCAAATAAGCTAATTGGTGAATATATTTTACAACATAAACTGTGCTAGCTAAGTTGACAAACTCTATAGAAGACAATGAATTAAAACATATCTTCACTATTTTTGATACAAAAATAAAGATCATAGGCTCGTTTTCTTTCAAAAATATCAAAATATATAAAAAATTCAAAAAAAATAAAATATTTAAAAAATATAAAAACATTCAAAATATATATTTTTTAAATAAATATTATGACTTGAGCATGACATGAGTATCTAGTTTATTCCTTTAATACTTTATTTATCACATTTTTACGTAGATAACATATTATTTTTCAAACACACATGCATTTAACAAGGTATATGACTATGATGAAGGATATACATTATACATGGACTCTTAAATGTTGAATTCCATTCTACCCAGTGGTCATTCCTATGTTGGGGGTATCTAATTATACATGTTAAATTATAACATGTTATATCTTTATATGATATTTTTACCATATTAAGCTACAAATATTACTAATGTATTTCTAATTTCTCATATTTTGAATTTTTTTATATAAATATAATACTTTGATATGATATGATATTGGTATATATGGATGAAATAGACGAGTTTACATTTGTTTTATGCTCCTTTGATGTTGTTTAATTTTATTGCATGATAGGATAGACAGTGTTTGTTTATGTTGTGTGGCCCTTGACCATTGTATGCAATAAACTAATTGAACATATTTATTATATTTTTGCTTGTTGTGACATTTGAACATGTCCAATGTTTGTGGCCCAGTTCCCTTATGTGCAATAAAATAAATGAACATCTCTATGATATTTTTGCTTGGTGTGTCATTTTGACATGTCCAATGTTATGGTCCTTGGCCCTATGTTATTTTATGTAACAATTGAATATGTCTCTTATTTATGACATTCTTAATGTACTTTATGTGCATCCCTTGGCCTTTATTATTGTGATATTTTCATATCCATTATATGAAACCCTTGGTATTATCGTATGACATTGTGTGTTGTGCTTGTTGTGATTGCTCATTTTGATTAATGGTGCCATAATACATATCATGCACTTTTAATATATAGTCTACTTTAGAGATGGTTACCATACTACATGACTCTTTACTAAATCTATCTAGACATGGCACTTGTATGCCTCATATTAAAAATGTTACATACATGATTCAATGACAATTAATTTACTAGGATGACATAATGTTAAATATTTATATATTTATTGCATGATAAAATTAACTCTTCTTTTGAGATGAGTGACTTGCAAGCTACATCCCTCATCTCAAAATGGGGCATAATAATGAACTTTTCTTAGAGATCCAAGCCTCTATGAACTGAAAATAAATATATTTGGGACATAATATAGGATTCAAAAATATAGAGTATAGATTTTCAAAGGTTTAAAAGGCAATGTAAAATTAGATTCTATAATAGAGTATTGATCTTCAAAAATTTAAATTAAAAAATTAGACACATGACAAATTGATAAGTGTCATCAATGTTATTTATTTAATAATGTCAATCCAAGGGCGGTGTCTAAAGGCTATATGAATTAGGGCACATAATACATTTAGGTAATAGTTATTTTCTTAACAACACACTTTTATGAATTTAAATTGTAAAATTAAAACACACCTACATAGATTTAAATTACATAAATCAAACACAATTTGTAAAATGGAAAACACAACTAAATAATCAAAATTGTATAAATCAAAACACACATTACATGAAAGTAAAATAAATAAATGTTAGTCTATAAATCTAATTAAATTTTCATGTTATATGAAACTATTGATGTGGTGGATTGCACCCTATGAAGGGAGGCTCAGCTCTCTTCATCCATGCAACACAATGGAGACATCCCTCTTGTTGTGGGTGGAAAAGGTGAGGGATGAATCTCTAGATTAAGGGATAGCTCCCCTTGATGCACCTTGAGGCCCTATATTTCCTATTGATAATAATTCAGGGGATGAAAAAGGAGAGAAATACTAAAACCAAAACCTAAACTAAAGCAGTGATGCACCAAAATGGTTGGTCTACTTAGCTTTGACATACACTTTACACCAAGAACAAGCTAATATGCACTTCATTTAACATGAGAAACTCTTCTGCATTAGTGTTTCAATAGGGGGTCCTATGGAGATATAGGGAGGAATAACTACTAGAGGTTTTCTAAGACACATTATGGCAGCCTATTCACATGCACCTATACTCTGTTATGGACACTTCTTGTTGACCTGCAAAAGAAGAACTCACAATACACTAGACATGCTATAATAATTCTATGAAATCATGAAAGAAAATGACATAACACAAGACAAAACCATAGACATATGCAAAAGAACAAACTCAAATGGAGGTAAAAATGCTATGTCTTGATTCAAGGTAAATTTTTATAGGGATTCACTATACAAGCTAAGATATATATTCTCAAATGAGAATTTACAAATATATAGAGAGATAGAAACAAGATGACAAATCCTTAGGAATGGAGACCCATTCTAGAATTAAACACTTGGCCATGACAAATGACCATGCTACTACCATATTCTTCAAATTGCATATGGGAAAGCCATGTTGTAGATGTCCAAGCTATTAACAAAAGCATGGGATACTCCTTCTGGTAATTGACAAATCCATACCCAAGTTGTTGTGGCTGGATCATGCTCTCTTCAATACCCAGTGTAACTGGTTGTGCATTAATGGTGAAGCATGAAAACATGGGTTGCTCTCCTCTATCATTCAAAAACCAATCTATTTTTTGGTTTTTGGTAGATATTTTCCATGCAAATGTATTAACTCCTTTTACTAGGTTATTCATGCCACTTATCTTGTTCTAATTGGTCCTTAATTATACCCTTTGTCTTTGTCATTAGCTAGAATAGTTTGAGTTTTGTCTTTTGCATTTTGTCTTTTGCCTGGGCTAATTTTCCTTCAGGCTTGGATTTTATTTTCTCCCAAGTCCCTTTTCTTGCTTGGTCATTCATTTGTTCTCTAGGCTTTCAAGATTTTGTTTTTGAATTCATTCGCACAAAATGTCTAAATGAATTCCTTCAGACATTTTTTTTGAAGGAATTCATCATTGATCTCTCTTTTGTTTCACCCTTTTTTCTTGAACTTTCCTTCAGACAAAATGTCCAAAGGAATTATTTATTTTGGTGTTATCTTTTCCTGAAGGGCAAGTGCCCTTCAAGACTTTTTCTTCATCCCTTACTTTCTTAAAGTTGTGAGGAACTCCAAAGGAAGCACAATTGATTACCTTTCTTATAAGCAATTAAACACGAAATTATACTAGAATGATTAAGTAATTAGAAACTTGAAACAACAAAGAATATGAGAGACAATACACAATCTTGTATTAAATACTCTTCAGAAGGAAATACAATAAAGAAGTGCCACAATCTTCTTCCACCTCTAAGGCTTCCCACACCTCTAAGACTTTTAGTAATCTTCCCTCAAAGTTCTCTCTTTCTCTCTCAACCACAACTAACTCAACAACCTGAGTTGTTATCCCCTCCTTGATAGCTTCAGCTGATCTCCTTGACCTTGCACCTTACAGATCTCCTTTGACCTTGCTTTCTTACTTCAATGCTTTACTTACCTTAATTACAATACATGCCTCATGGGTCTTTAAATAGGATCCCATGCATACAATAATTAGACCTCTAATTACAATAATTAGAAACACAGACTCAAGACTTAAATTAGTCTTCAACATGCAAACACTCTTGGACCTCTTAAAATTAGATGAGTCTAATTCTAGGAACACATACAACTACATGCACACACATAGGTGATCGACGTCAATTGCTGTCAGTCTGCTCCTGACTGACGTTGGCCAATCCCTGTTCCCTGCCTGACTGACGTTGACAATACTGCCGATGTCGATTATTGGTTAAACTTAGTAACCTCCTGATTAGAATCTTGGTGAAGCTTTTAGCTCCACAACTTAACAATCTCCCACTTAGAGATAAATAGTTGTACTTGTACCTGTACAACAACCTCCACTAACCATTTCAGGCACCTCCATCTTCAAGCTCAATTTTGAAGACCAACCACCACACATCTTGTAATACTATACCAATCATCCAAGTCCCCTGCCATATCTAAACTTTCTAACAAATCTCACTACTTGGGAAAACTCAGGTCTACACCAGACCTTATGTGATTTTGAACACTATTCTAAGCTCAGCTTGAACTGTCCAGGCCTTGGTGTGCTTACCAGTTTTGCATCCTGCATATTAAACCCCACCTACACCTTCTTCACATCAGCTCCCACTGAAGACAAAATCAACCTGTGATCTTCCATGTCTCTCATGCCAAAGAATTTCACTACTCCTAAATTCTTCATGACATACCTCTGAACTATCTTTACCTTTAGCTCAGAAACTCCCTGCATGTGTAACCCTGCAACAAACACACAATATAGTAATAGGATAATGTAGCTAAAATTATCCAACTTGGTAAAAGAAAACACAATGGTTAAACCTCCATTGTCTTGCAGCCTACTTAAGACCATATAACCTAGCCTTCTGTCTCACGTGTCCATCCACTCTCTTCTCTAACCTGAGAATCCATTCCTCTATCAGTGCTTTTATCCTTGCTGATAACTCTACCAAATCTTCTACTTGGTTCTCTTCTAAAGAATTCATATCATACTCTCATTGTTTCCTAGATTCTACCCACATTGCCTCTTCACATCTTCCTGGTTCTTGACCATCAGTAAGCAACAAGTAATATAAAGAAGGTGAACAATGAATATGAGGTCCACTTACCCTTTCAATCCTCCATATGGGCATTTAAGACTCCTTGACAGCTTGCTGTCTGCCCAACATCCATTCTAATGACTGATCTCAGCCATCTCTCAGTCTACACCTTACCAACGTCGGTTCCATGTGACTGACCTGCTGCCGACGTCAATTCCACCTGCCTGACACTACTGACTCTACTGGTCTGCACATGACTGATGTCGATACCTTCATGATCAACATCATTTCCATGTGACCGATGTCAATAACTATGTTTTCCTGTAAGTGATGACTTTTTTACCCACGAGCTCATCTTGGATCAAAACCCTATCCATACTGCCCTGCTCAAAATTATTCAGCCCCTGTGATTGATCTTTGTCCATCATCTCCTCCATAAACACCAAGGCTTCCCTGTTTTTGTCAAAAACATCAAATTTCTTTTTCCTATAATGAAATCAATCTATGCCCTCTGAATTTGAACTCATACCCTTTGACTCAAGAACGTCCATTCCCTTCTTATTCATGTGACCAAGCCTACTAAGCCACATCTTTGAATCTACAGCTAAAGTAGAATCAGTAATATAAGTAGATAGATAAAGAGTACCTACTTTCTTACCTCTTGCTAAAACAAGTGCACCCTTGGTAACCTTCCAAGAATCCACTGTGAGGGTTACTGTGCATCCCTCATCACCCAACTTTCCTACAAAAACCAAACTCTGCTTCAAGACTAGGACATGCATAACCTCCTTCAACACCCATGTGTTGCCCATCTACAATTCTAGCTGCACTTTCCCTTTGCCAACCATTTGACAAGGCGTACCATCCCCTAAATAAAGATCTCCAAAGTCTCCCTGGACATACTCATGGAACAAATCTCTATTTGGGGTTGCATGAAAAGAAGCACCAGAATCTAAAACCCATGATTCTAACTGACTATCCAAAGAAAGTATGAGAGCATCTTGTGCAACAATACCTGCATCTTTTGATTCTTCATTACCTTCATGTTGATTTTATTTATCCTTCAACCAAAAATCTTTCTTTGTGTGTCCTCTCTTTCCATAAAACCAATAGGTGATACCTCCATTTCTGGATTTGGGTCTCCTTTCCATCTTTGACCTTGATTTCCCTTTCTTGACCTTCTCTCTTTGCCTTCCCCTGCTTTCAACACTTAGAGCATTCCCTGATGATTCACCTGTGCTTTTCCTACGTATTTCTTCATTTAAGATTACACTCACAACATCATCAACTTTTAATATTTTAGAAGCAAATGCAGAATTACTTACTGCCATTACCAAACTATCCCAACTTTTAGGTAAAGAGCATAAAATTAAGAGAGCCTTTACTTCATCATCAAAAACAATATTAACTGAAGCTAACTAGTTTACCAAACCATGGAAATCACTAAGATGAGTATATACCGATCCACCTTCCTACATTTTCAAAGTAAATAACTGCTTCATAAGAAATACCTTATTTGAAGCTGAGTGCTTTTCATATAAATTTGCCAAAGATTCTATCAACTCTTTCGTTGTCTTACACTGTGATAAGTTGGAAATCATAGACGATGCAAGGCTCAACCTTATGGATCCTAGAGCCTTTCGATCAAGAACACTCCATTCTTCATCCTTCATATCTGTGGGCTTGCATGCAACCCCACCCAATGGTAAGTACAAATCTTTTTGATACAGATAATCTTCTATCTGCATCCTCTAATGTTGATAATTCTTGCTGTTAAACTTCTCCATTCGTAGCTTACTTTCTTCTACCATTGTTGTACTCCCACTCAATCAGAAACCCCTGAGAATGACCTATAATCAAACAATAACGTACTCCCTGCAACCTTGCTCTGATACCACTTTGTCAGGAACTCCAAAGGAAGCACAATTGATTACCTTTCTTATAAGCAATTAAACATAGAATTATACCAGAATGATTAAGTAACTAGAAACTTGAAATAGCAAATAATATGAGAGACAATACACAATCTTGTATTAAATACTCTTTAGAAGGAAATACAATAAAGAAGTGCCACAGTCTTCTTCCACCTCTAAGGCTTCCCACACCTCTAAGACTTCAGTAATCTTCTCTCAAAGTTCTCTCTTTCTCTCTCAACCACAACTAACTCAACAACCTGAGTTGTTATCCCCTCCTTGATAGTTTCAGTTGATCTCCTTGACCTTAGACCTTACAGATCTCCTTTGACCTTATTTTCTTGCTTCAATGCTTTACTTTCCTTAATTACAATACATGCCTCATGGGTCTTTAAATAGGATCCCATGCATACAATAATTAGACCTCTAATTACAATAATTAGAAACACAGACTCAAGACTTAAATTAGTCTTCAACATGCAAACACTCTCAGACCTCTTAAAATTAGATGAGTCTAATTCTGGAAACACGTTCTGGAAACACATGAAACTGCATGCACACGCATAGGTGACTGATGTCGGTTGTTGTCGGTCTGCTCCTGACTGACGTCAGCTGATCCTTGGTCCCTGCTTGACTGACATTGGCAAGACTACCGATGCCGGTTACTGGTTGAACTCAACAACCTCCTGATTAGCATCCTGGTGAAGCTTTTAGCTCCATAACTTAACAAAAGTGCCCTCTACAAAAGTTTCTCCCATCTAGAAATACCCTTTGGGCTTATGAAAATGGTTCTTATCTTTCTCAAAGTGCCCTATGCAAGGGCCATTTAAGCTCAAAAGTACCCTTTAAAAAAATGGAAATGGTCCACTTTCTTGACCAAGTGCCCTCCATAAAGACACTTACCCTTCAAAACTTTTGTAATTTCCCTACACATAGTCGAAGTGCCCTCCAAGAAAATTCCTTGCCTTTGTGAGCCACTTAGACTAAATAAGATCCTCAGAAAGAACTTACTCATAAATTTCCTTAAGTAAAGCCTCTTGACAAACCCAAAATACACTTGGTTAAATAAAATGAGGTAAACACTTAGTTTTTTGCATGGAATAGGTTTAACAGGGAACCTTGATGAATGAATTTAGCCAAAACATGGATTGAAGACTTATGTACAAAAGAGGGGGTGCCCATTTTTTACTCTAAATGACCAAAAAATGGTGAACAGATACTCCAAACATATAATAAATATCCATAATCACATGATAAATCTAATATAGAAAATATAAATACAAATTAACCTTTTTCCTTAGGCTGAGTGGGACCTTACTCTTCCTTTACAAAAATGATTAAAAATAATTTGTTTTAGAAATGCTCAAATATTTTATTCATGTTGTCAATCTAAAGAGCACTCTGTTTGAAGAAATTCAAGCAAACCTTCTCTTCAGCTAAAATAATGGGATCTTCTTAGAGTGTGGGTGACTCTAAAGTGAGAAGAACCTCCAAAGAGGGTTGGTTCCCTTGGATCTATCACCTAAACTAATATCTTTCTTGGAAAGGGAGATAAATTGATAATAATTCATGAAAACATGTAAAAAGAGGTGATGCACCAATGTTTTGAACACTAATAAGTACACATGACATCCTAACAGACACCTTTAGACTTGAAAATATCACTTCACTTACTCTTTGATCAAATTTCACATAAGTATTTCATAAAAAGGCATGAGCTAGCTATCATTCTAGCATGGGAGGGAAGATCTCAAGTATTTCCACTTCCAAATCAATCATAAACTATCTATGGCACTTAAAATGACCTGTGAAAGATACAAAACACTTCATGAAGGTGAGAAAATTTAGTCAAAGGTAAAGGAAATTAGACATTCACTTAACCACATCAATGAATTCATAGAACACACTTCAATTCAGCGTACAAATGGAGGCATTTAGTCTTTTATTGCATCAAATAGGTGTTTGGGTACAAAATTGGCATAGTATAGGCATACCAAAAACATAAGAGACCTCTATTTATTTTTAACCCAAAGGTATCCCTGATCCCAATTGGGACACTATTATTCCATTTAGAAACCTTCATTGGGGTGAGTAGGGGCGAGACTAATCCTTTAGGGGCTATCAGTGATGCTCGCACACACCGAACATCATTAATAACACAGGCTACAAGAATTGACCTTGATAATTATATGGGAAGAACCCAAATCCCTTAGATAAATACACCACACAAAGCATACAAGTCCTCTATTATAATAAAAAATGAAGCTATATGTAGAGAATGAGGAAGGAGGAGGGGACTAACATGCAAACTAGTAATCAATGCCCTCATAAGTAGCTCTAACTACCTCAAAACTACTTCATTGAATATGCATGCATGCAAACTTAAAAATATCATGAGACTCCATATGAAGAAGGTCTTCAAAGAAAAATAAGAGCATGAGATCCTTTAAAAGAGATTGATTTACATGTTGATGGAGTCAATTATGCCTTTTTTGCTAAAAAAATACCATTCAGAACCCTCAAATTCCTCCTAGATTCTTTCTCTAAGGATGTAGGGTAGTTGTGAATAATTATTCTTGTAAATGCCTCTTGAATTAATTTATTGTATTTTAAATCAATGTTAGTCTCATTTCTCCTTGAAGTTGCATGCATGAAGACCTTGTTTGGCATTGGAATCCCCCTAGAATCTTCAAGTTAGTAAGAGATTGTATTTTCTTCATTTGAATGTCTTGGACATCACCATTGGAGACCTGAAAAACTCACAAAAGGATTAGAAACAAACATATACCTACCTTTTTCCACTCGGTGCCTTTGAATAAACCATGAACACTATATCTTTAAATATTCTACCCTCCATGCTATTTATTAAATTTTAAATGTGTATGTTGATGCTTCAAACACGTGTCCTCATCTCATTCCCCCTATAAACTTGATAGAATTCACTTTATCTATCTCCTCAAAAGACTCCTAGACTTGAATTTCAATGTTAGCCATTGATCTTTAATCTGTACTCAATATTGCGACACTTGGTAACCCCACATGCCTTTTATGGACCATGTTGTCAGCCTCTATCTAGTTAACATGCTTATGCCATGTGGATCCTCTGAAGAATTTTAAAATCCAAATGGCTATTTTCTATGGCTTTAATTTGACATCCTTGGGAACATCCCATGCTACTAGATAATCTTTGAAGGTTTATATTTTGAAATAGGAAACATACTGAAACACCAAACTTGCAAGGGATATTCAGAACATAAAATACACCATTTTCACATAATCTTTCAACTTTGGTTGGATTCCCAAATACACTTTTTAAATACATAATTTAACTTATCTATGCATTCCTATATGTGCTAAGATAGTCTAGTTCCCAATAATCACATTAAAGAATTTTCAAGAACAACTTATTGACTCACAAGACAAACTAGCATGATAAGCAAAGTTTCAAATGGTGGGGGTGACAATTTAACTTGTGAGGTAAAAATTGTCAACATTTTAGTGACTCAACCATGAATCATGCCTACTATGCTTGAGAACCAGACCATTTACATGACTTTTTGACTCATAAATAGTGACAAATTTGATCCATGAATAAAAGAAACCTTTTAACCTGAAATAAGACAACTATTCCTCCAAAATAAGGAGAAAACACACAAAATAGGGAAACTAACCTAAACAAAGCAAGTGTGTAGATAAATCACTTATCTATAACAAAACACAAATAAACTAATGTGTTAGGACAACACTTAGATAAAAAAAAATAAACTAATTATTTACAAGGAACTTAGCTCTTCAATAACATTGTTTTAGACGTATCCCATTAACTAAGAACAGAAGCTCCTCATCATCCATCTTTACAAGCTAGAAGGCATTATGGGATTTACAGTTGGAGATTGTGTATGGACCATTCTAAAGATATTCAAACTTTGTATGCCTTCTTAGTTTTGTCTATCCTCATCCCACTTGAGGACCAAATCTTCTTCTTTGAAACTTCATGAAGAAGATCTCTTGTCAAAGGCTCTCTTCATTTATGTTTGGTAGATTTACATGGCTAACATGGACTAATTTCAAACCTCCTATAGCTCCATAAGATCAACATATCTGATCTCCATTGGTTCATTATCCAATAACTTAATTTGATGCATTAGTTTTAAAGTAGGAAACTTGAGAGAAATAGGTAAGCTTACTTCCTTACCATATACCAGTTTGTATGGAGAGTTGGCTATTTATTAATCTTTTTAGGTGATCTTATCATCCCATAGAGATGAATTTAACTTGAGATTCCATGACCTCTAATTATCTTCAAGTGTTCTTCTTTTGATCTTTAATAGGTTCTTATTTGTGGACTCAGTAATGACATTGCCTTGTGGATAGTAATTTGATGAAATGCTAAGATAAACACCTTGTTCAACATCCCATTGGCTGATCCTAGTCCGTATAAAGGTGATAGAATTGCTAGAAATAATGGTTGAAGGAACTCCAAATATAGTAAGAAAACTTTCATATAAATCTAGAACACTAGATTCATTTAATTCTTTTAATGCTACTGCTTCCATCCATCTAGTTAAGTTATATATAGTAGTCAGTATCCATTTATATCCTCTTGAAGGAGGATTTGTGAGACCAATAAATTCCAATGCCCATTAGACAAAGGGATTATCCACCATAATTAGTTAAAGATGTAAGGCTTCAAGTTTCACTTTTCTTATAAATACAGTACATTGTTTGCACTCCTAACTCATGCATGATAATCAATAAATATGCTCAGACAATAATATCCACCTCTCATGATATTTATTGTTGTAGTCCTTATAGACAAATGTCCTCCACCATGTCCATCATGGAACTCTTCAAGTAATCTATGTGTTTGACTTGAATCTATACATCTTATCAACATGGAATTTATATCTTTATTAAACAAAACACCATCAACAAGAAGAAATGGAATTGATTACAACTTGACATATCTTCTTTTTGAATTACTGAGATGAGAAAGATAAATACCATCCTATAAATATTTTACCAAGTCATGAAACTAGATGTAAGGTGAGGTATAATCAGTTATAACCTCTTCATCATTTGACACCAAAACCATATCATTTGCCTCTTGCAAGTCTTGGGATAGATGCTCACAAAGTCCTTTGCCTCTAATCAACTTTGTGACCTTACTCCATCATACTCCATTACCTTAGTTATCTAACCATATCTCTTCTCATTTATATCTTTGTTCAAGAGAAACTCCTTAATACTTGGATGGGAAACCATTAGGTGTATCTTATTATTACACAAAAAGTATCTAAATTTTTTGAGAGATTTATAATTGAAATTACATGCTTTTCAGAAAAAGAGTAACTTGTTCCATACTCTTCTAAGCCTTGACTGAAGAAGGTTGTTTGATACTCCAAGCCCTCATGATTATATTGCATAAGAATGCCTGAAATGGTGTCCATGTTAGCATAGGTGTAAAATATGAAATATTTAGTGAAATATAGATTTATGAGTGTAGGAGCACTAGCTATGGATTTTTTAATCCCCTAAAAACTCTTTACTCCTTCCTTAGACCAGCTAAAATTTTGATTCTTCTTTAGCATGGCTATAAGTGGATTAACTAAAGTGGCAAAATATAAAATGTATCTTATTATAAAATTGATTTTACCTATAAATCTTTGCAAAGCATTTTTGTACTTTAGCAAGGAAATTTCAAGAATTGAATCTATCCTTTCAGGATCTATAATCAAACCACATTTTTGAAACCACATGCCCAAGGAGTTTACCTTCATGAACTAACAAATAACACTTTTTGGGATTTAGAGATACCCCAAATTGCTTACACTTTTCAAAAACTTGCTTGAGGTGAACCATGTGCTCACTTTCACTCTTTGAAAACATTGTTGTATCATCCAAATAGACAAGAACAAACTTGTTAAGAATGTCTTGGAATGCCATATCCATGGCTCTCTAAAAGGTTGCCCCAACATTGGATAAACCAAAGGGCATCTTCTATATGCAAATGTCCCCCACTTTTTAGTGAAGGCTATTTTGAATTTGTCCTCTTCATTGACCAAAATTTTATTGTAACCACTATATCCATCCATTAAAGAAAACCTTTCTAAACATGCAACTAGCTGTAAAATTTGTTCCATATATGGCAATAAATAGTGATTTCTAAGGGAATCCTTGTTCAAATTATAGAAGTCAACACATAATATAATCTCACCATTATTCTTCCATACTATAATAAGGTTTGCCACCCAAATTGAGTACTTGATTATAAATATAATGGTTGACTCTATGAGCTTATGAATCTCAGCTCTCATCAAAGGCTTAAGCTTGGGATTGATAGGCCTTTATATTTGTCTCACTGGTTTAATTTTGACATCTAACCCAATGGTGTGTTGAGATAGAATTGGATCAAATCCCTTGAGATCACTATAGTTCCATGTAAACACATGAAAAAAATTGTAAATAATTCAATCAAAGCATCTTTATATGAAGGAGTGCATACCTTACCTAATTTCAAGTTATTACTAGCTGTAATCTCGACATTGGCATTGTGTTCCTCCTTTATTGACAAAGATGGATTTTCATTTCTCAACTTATCATCACCATTGAATATGTTATCAAGTGTGACAAATATCTTAGGTAATTTATTTGTTTTTAGTTACACAATCTAATCACCATACTACTGCAATAACTTTGATTGATTTCTTGAGGAAAACTCATCATCTTCATGTAAGAACCTGATAATTTGATTCTTATATTCAAACACTTGAATATTATCATGGTTATTTGGAATAGAATGCCTTAAAACCACATTAATGTGTGAATAAATTTTTTCACTTCTTACATCATCTGGGATATTAAATTATTTCCCAATGGCAGCCAACCTATCGGCATGTTTGTTTTCATCTCTTGGTATTACCTGAATGTTAAAAACTTGAAAATCCTCAAGTAATTCTCATACTCTATAATTATAAGATATAAGAAATAATTTTTTACACACATTAAGACCTATTACTTGGTGAACTATAAGCTCACTATCACTAAAAACTTTCAAGGTGTTGGCTTTCATCTTCCTAGCCCATTGCATATCGTGAACTAGTGTCTCATGCTCTACAACATTATTTGAAAAACCAAAAAAAAACATAATATAAGATAAATAAATTTGATTTATTTTATAAATAAACATCATTATAGACCTATTATCTTACTTATTCCTTGAACCATCAAAGTATAATTACCATAGACCATCACTAGACTCATCATCCTTTATCATGGCTAGAATTGGTGCATCATTCTCATGGAGGCAATAAACACCAAGTCCCTCTTCTTCAATCATTATAAGGATCTTGGCAAGAATTTTTTTTTAATTCCATCTAAAGGTGATTCAATTTTCACTCCACTAGTATCTAGTTTCTCATCTGAGATGATACAATTAGTATTCACAACACTTGGCATATATGTCTCCAAATGGAAATGTGATATGGGTTAAGAAAGTATCATCACCCTAGTAACATACATAGTTATAAACATTAAATATGTCCAATCAGCTGCTAAGTATCCCCTAATCTTTGAGGTGAAATCCCTTGAAAGACATATGGCAAAGTAGGAAGGCAAGTCCACCATAACTACATCCTATTAAATGGTAACATTGGGAGAATCATGTAGTGTCAAATTTAGATATTTAATAATTATTACTATCTTTTTTGGTGACCCATCTATTTATAATACTCCCTTAGTATTAGGTTCATAAACAAGACCAAGCTTATCTACAATTTGCTTAGGCATAACATTGCTACTAGATCCACTATCCACCATGCAATTAGGAACTAAAGTATCACCAATCATCAAAGTGAGGTAGGAATGAGGAGTTTTATTTGATTTTACTTAATTTTTGTCTACCTTACCATATTATTTACTTGTTTTACTTGTTACTTAGTTGGCTGGTCTAAGTTAGATAGGACAACACTTTCTTTCTTAACTAGTTTTGGAGATAATTTAAGAGATGAAAACTCTTGAATGAGCATATATTTTTACCATGGATCATATATGTAACCCCACATGATAATGTTGATTTTATACTTATTAATTTGATCCACTATACTTAATTGAGCTCCAATAACCTTTGGCTACACTTTTTGAACCACTAGTGCTCACAAACTAGAGGAACTTGATGAACCTTTCCATCCTTCATATTCTAATTTTTATATGTTTTAGGGGAAACAAGTTGATATTTGGTATCATTATAAATAACATTAATATTATTTTAATCATTTATCACATCTTTAGCCTCATTAATGGATCTTCTTTTAGCTCTAGTTACAACTATGACTTGACCATTTAAAGTGATAGTCTCACCACCTTGATTAAAAGCAACATGATCATCCATTTTCCAATTCCCATTAATGACATTAGGATTCCCTTAGATTTGTTTAATCTCTCCTTGTGGTACCAAAATTATTTCTTGGTACTAAAGTCCTTGAAGATAAAACTCTTCTTATGTCATTTGTGGCATAGTGATGTTTTGTGACACCAAGGCTTGGTTCTGAGCATCATTGAGATTAGAGGGATGCCAACCTAAATCTTGCATCAAGTTATTTTGAGGTGGTGTGGGAAAAATATCTTTTGAATTGGAAGGTAAATTATAATCAAGAGATGCATATGGTTTAGCTTGAGTTATGGCTCCTTGTGCTTGGTAGAGTGTTATATTTTCTTTGAACCCTTGATACGGAGGCCTTTGATCTCTGAAGGGATGATAGGTGGTATTATTTTGTTATTGATAAGGATTATTATCCTAATACTACTACCTCTTGAGTTTTACTATTCCATTTTTAAAAGATTGTGACAAAGATTTCAACTCTCCAATCTCACTAGGTTGACTAGTAGGAGCTGTAATTTGGGCTTGAGGGGATGGTATAGACTTTAATTCTAATAATATAGGAATTGGAGGCCTTTAAGAGAGATTACCATCCTATATCAAATGGTTCTCTACCTTTATTACAACCTCATAATCATTTGGCAAATTAATACCACCCATTGACTATATCATCACACTAATATCAAAGTTGAGGGCTTTCAAATATTATAGAAAGGAATATTTTAGGGATGGTCTAATCAATACAGGTATCTTAGTCTATGTCTTTTGGAATTTGAAGTTAAAATCAAACATAAACTTATGAGGATATTTTTTAATGGTAGTCAAATATTCAACTAAGGATAGGTGATTAGATTTATCCTCAAATTATCTGACTAAGGATACACCCAATTCATTCTAGGTAGTAATGGAGTTTAGTGGGAGGTTTATATACCATTTTAGTGATTTTCCTCTAAAGAAATCAATAAGCAATCTAATGGCTACATTTTCCTAAACAACATTGTGAATTAAACAAAGGTTGGCCACATCTTAGATGTGCTCAATAGGATTTATTTGATCTTCTCCAGAGAATAAATGTATACTCTTAATATTAGACACATGAATGCCATCAAACTAGGCTAGATTCAGTGGAATACCTCTATTGAATAGAATAATCAGTTGATTTTTTATGACCATCTAGATAGTGGGGATTGCACTATCTAGGATAATATGATACCAAAAGATGAATATTGATTTTGAGGATATGGATTTGTCTTAATAAACCTTTCTATTTTATATGAATTAGAAGGCAACTCAATGAATTCAAGAGGAATACATTTACTCGCTGACCTTGTGGTAACTTTGGCATGAAAGTATTACCTAGATGATGCTAGGAAATCTACAACCTAAAAAATATTTATCTTCAAATGATGATGGATGCCTTCCTCTACTATAAATAATTTTCAACTCCAAGATTTAGTTATGCCAATGAGAATGTGTCCTTTTGGGTGTGCCAAAAATTGTTGTCAATTTGAAGAGCATCTTGTTTGAAGAAATGCAAGCAAACCTTCTCTTCAGCTAAAATAATGGGATCTTCTCAAAGTGCAGGTGACTCTAAATAGATAAGAACCTTCAGAGAGGGCTGGTTCCCTTGGATATATCACCTAAACTAGTCTCTTACTTGTAAAAGGGATAGAAATTGACAATAATTCATGAAAACTTGTAAAAGGAGGTGATGAACCAATGTTTTGAACACTTATAATTGCACATGACACACTATCAAATACCTTCAGACTTGAAAATTTCACTTCAATCACTCTTTAATCAACTTTCACATAAGTATTTCATAAAAAGGCATGAACTAGCTATCAATCTAACATGGAAGGGTAGATCTTAAGTCTTTTCCACTTCTAAACTAATCAATAAACTATTTATGGAACTTAGAATGACTTTTAAAAACTAAAAAACACTTAATTAATGTGAGAAAATTTAGATAGAGGCAAAGGAAATCAGACATTCACTTAACCACATCAATGAATTCATATAACACACTTCAATTCAACTTGTGAATGGAGGAATTCAATCTTTTATTGCATCAAATAGGTGTTGGGGTACAAAATTGGCATATCATGGGCATTCCAAAAGCATAAGATTCCTCTATCACCATAAAAAATGAATCTATATGTAGAGAATGAGGAAGGTACTAGCATGGAAATTAGTCATCAATGCCCTCATAAGTAGCTCTAACTACCTCAAAATTGATTCTTCATTGAAAATGCACACATTTAAACTTATAATTCTCACAAAACTCCACATGAATGAGGTCTTCAAAGCATAATAAGGGTGTACAAACCTTTGGAGGAAATTAATTTTCATGTTGATGGAGTCAATCAAGCCTTTTTTGGTGGAAAAGTCATCATTTAAAACCCTTAAATTCCTCCTAGATTATTTATAAAAGGATGCAGGGTAGTTACATGAATAAGTCTTCTCACAAATGCCTCTTGAATGAATTTATTAAAGTTTGATTCAACATTAGTCTCAATTCTCATTGAAGGTGAATGCATAAATATCTTGTTTAGTGTTAGAATCCTCCTGGAGTCTTCAAGTTAGCAAGAGATTGTCTTTTCTTGATTTGAACATCTTGGACATCACCACTAGAGACCTTTAAAACTCACACAAGGATAATAAATAAACATATACTTGTATTTTTCTACTTGGTGCCTTCGAAGAAACCATGAACACTATATCTTTAAATATTCTACCCTCCATGTTGTTTATTAGCTTTTAAAATCTGTATATTGATGCTTTGGACATGTTTCCTCATCTCATGCCCCTTGGAAACTTGAGTGAATTCATTCTATCAATCTCCTCATAAGTCTTTTGGTCTTGAATTTCAATCTTGATCATTGATATTTGATCTGCACTTGAGATTGTGACACTTGGTAGCCTTGAATGCCTTTTATGGACCATGTTGTAAGCCTCCATCTAGTTAATACAGTTACGCCATACAATGGCCTCACATGCAATTTGAGCTCATTGACTTATTTCTTAAGTGATTTCCCACATGTTATTTATCTTGATATGATCGAGTGAGGTCTCGACACTTGGAAGCCCTACGTTTAACCTCAAGATCCTCTGAAGATTTTTTGAATCCAAATGACTTTTTCATATAGCTTTAATTTGACATCCTTGAGATCATATTTGAAGGCTTATATCTATAAATAGGAAACACATCGAGACACAAAACTATTATGATCCTAACCTTATGTATCTTTACAAACTACTTAACTATTGATATATTAGATTTTTATCTTTTAATCATTAATATTGTCATGTGTATAGTTGTTACCACACTTCCTTATTTAGTTGGATTGTATTATCAGATCCTAATGCTATGATATATGATTTCAAGTTGATGAATTTATCATGTTTCTAATTTTATATTTGATGTATATTATACTTGGTTAAAATCCATTAATTTTTTATCATTTTTATTGATTATTGGATTAGATAATGCTAATGGATCCACTTGGTGGTTTTAGGTACTGACTATGGGATAGACTGGATGCTAGCGTCGACTCTTGGGGTAGAAAGAGTGGTTATGAGCTATTGGATGAGGTCCAATGGGTAACTTGGTATTCTTGATTTGTGTCACATTTTTAGTCTATTATGTCATGCATGAGTTTGGGATTTGAACTTGGTTTAGTTGTTGTGTTGGTTGCGTTAATTGGTAGTTCTTTGCTTGATTGCTTCTATTCCAGCTCATGTATCTTTATGTCTTATATGATTTACTAACTATCCTTGTCATCTCATTTTCCACTCTCATTAATCTCAAGACCCATGCCTTTAAGGTTATATTAAGTTAATTGAATGATAATCTAAGGTTACAAGTGTTTATGGCATTCATTGTGGTACACACATGCAATGTCTCACCATGATGTATTTATCTGATATTTATACATGTATTATTATATGTATATATATACATATAAATATACATACATACATACATATATATACACCTCTATAATTGTGTATATAGTTATGTATAAATATACATATAGATATATTTGTAAATACAAATATATATATATATATATATAGTTAAATATATAAATATAATTATATATATGTGTGTATATAGTATATATGAATATATATAATTATATATAGATATATTTATATATGTGTTTTATTATCCAATTGTTATTCTTCATGTTAATTATTATTGGCTTTTTGAATTAGATTCAAGCCATTAATAACTTTGACCAATGGATTTGGCGTGGGGGTCACCCAAATGGAGTATGTGGAAGTGACGTGGGAGATATGGTAAAGGTCAAGGGATGTGTATGGGAAAAATGGATGGAATTAGGGGTAGAGTAAGGGGATTAATAAAAAAGTAAGAGATAAGTAAATTCAGAGAAGGAGATAACGAGAGGAGGGAGAGGATAGGGAATTTTAACATTTAAGGAAAGAGTGAGAATGCATCTTAAAGGCGAGAAGGGATATTTACAAAGAGGAAAAAGGGTAAAAAAATAAAATAGAGGAAGGAATAGAAGGGGACATGCATGGAAGTGGATAGAGAGGAAGGGATAAAAGGAATGCATAAGGGATGACATATAGGGGAGGATAGGTAGAGGAGAACGCATGAGGGAAGAAAGAATAGAGGAATGTTGAAATAGTGACAAGGGAGATTTATGAGGAGGAAAAAAGGGAAAAAAGAAAATAGAGAAAGGAATATAAGGGGGCATGCATGGAAGTGGGTAGAGAGGAAGGGAGAAAAGGAATGCATAAGGGATGATGCATAGGGGAGGATAGGCAGAGGAGAATTCATGAGGAAAGAAAGAAGATAGGAATATAGTAAAAATGAGAAGGTGAAAATACAAAGAGGAAAAGGGGAGTTTGATGTCAATACTTGGGCGATTCACTTGGTCTTTGCATACTATGGAAAAGGTAATATTAAGGGCAGATTTGTTGCTTATATTTTTGAGCATTTTCCTCTCTTGCTTTTGCCTGGTAAGTGTCTTTGACTTTAGCCTTGTTAATTTCTATAATGAAAATGATAATTTTTAAAAACCATCATTTATATATATATTTCATCCTCCATTATTTATTTAGACACAAAAATTTTACAATATGGAAAGTGTAACATGTAACCTAGTTGATATAATACTAGATTTGGTTATATCCCTCAATCAGATGAATCCATAAATGGGTTGTATATCATGTCTATTATTCAACCTCAATACTTCATAATTTTTAGTGTTTTTCATGCTAATAAATGTATGAATCACTTTTTGTGTAATCTATGAGTGTCAGGTAGTGGCTGTGATAATCAACCTAGATAATTTTTAAATTTATAGCAAATGCCACTCTCTTACATTTATATTTCTAAAAATCATGTAATAACATCATTACTAATTTTTAACTCAACATGGAATGAATGTGTCCACATTACTCTATATAAAAACAACCTCTTTGTGTTATGGATAATTAACACCAATTCTACCCTCATCAACTACTTATTTTTCCTCTATACGAATAAATGGAAGATATATCATTACAAGGGTACTTAATTTTGTTTTTCCAAATGGTAATTGAAAATTTATTATCAAGCCCCCTTTCATTGTGTTAATATATGCTATCATTTCAGCTTAATCATTTATGCCTAGATTAATCATGGTATACATAGTACTACTAAATGTATTGAAACCATATGGAATTTCACATACAATATCTATACTTACACCTAATGGTTGAAGTAATGGATTCTAGGGTTGTGTTTTTTAAAGGATAGAGTATATGATTAATCAAGAGGATAATGTGATATACCTAGAGTCTAATTGTTTATTTTAAATTGAAAATAGAATATCAAAATAACACAATGACTTTAAAAGAGATATCATTGAAATGGAATGGAAGTTTTCACATTATTGGTGAATATTTGATTTAATTTGAATCCATGGTGTTGTGGACAATTTAAATTTTCTTTTTCCTTTTAATGACATATTATTATAGTTCCTTACAAGGGCTTACTTGGACAAATTTACCTATCATTGGTTTTGGGTGGAACCTTCGATGTGTTGTTGAATGGATTTAATCCCTTTGTATCTTGAATTGAGTTTGTATGCCTAAGTATTATTGATTCATGGAATTTGGACCAAGCCTAGTTGGGATCATCCTTGTATATGAGGGTTTATAGTTTTTATTTTTTAAACTAGGTAAATGGATTGTAATCCCCGTTACTCATTCTAACTTGATTTTAATACTCAGGGATCATATGAGGTTGTGAGACCTCATAATGATACCCTAAGCCACCTATATTGATCAATTAGTTTAAAAAAATATATTGTGAAATGCCTATTATAGTAATAGAGGTTTTATCAAAAAATTGTGGGTATTATTAGAATTCAAACTGAATGTGTGAACCAAGTGTCATTTTGCTTGTTTGGGTTTTTAATCAGTTGTGGTTTAAATTGATTATGGTTTTAATCAATTATTGGGTTTTTTAATTATTTTCATATTATCATTTTTGGATGAGTTGCCTAATTCCCATGCCTGGTTACATATAACTATAAAGTTATATATGGTGCCTTATAGGCCAATTATGACTATGTGGAGTGTACCCTTGATGGGAATTGTGCCTTGTGTTGGTATTATATTATTATGATGGGATGTCCATTGGTTCAGTGTCTAACTTGCTCAAAACTTCCTCCTTGACCCTTGTTTCTAAAACCAACATCTAACTTATGGTTGGGGTGGTGAGGGCCACTAATGGTTGGGGTCATGGTCTGGTTAGGAGGGCTTGTCTTGATTGTTCTCTGCTACTCCATTCTCGGATGCCTTCAGGGATAGGTATGATGTATTTGGAAATGTTATTCACTTATCATTTATCTCTTTACTAGTTCAATGTATGTTATTTTGATCTAGCATGACTAGTGGTTATAGTTATCATTACCTTGTTTAGTTTTTAGATTAGTTGTAGTTGGCTCTTGGCATGTTAATCTTGCATATGGTTAGGGATCTAGTAGAATTAATAATTTCAAGCTCATGTTACTGATTATGATGTAATTTTTTAGAGCTTATATATAGATTTGAATTCACTCTTATATGTACTTGAATTTTATCTTGGGTTGTTAATCAGATATTCTTGATTAATGTTATAGTGTTACACCATACTATTGTATTACTAACTCTTTAGTATGTTATTACATATCCATTCATTCTTGTAACTATAACCTATAATTGGTTTGACTTACTTAGCATAGTAATATTTCATGGTGCCATTTTATGGAATTTCATTTTGCTCACGTAATATAACTATTATGGTAACCTGAGTAATGAAATACTTAGGCAAAGAGTTTAACTATCTTATGGCTATTCATACTTGAATCCATACTTGGGTTACCCTTGAAAGGATAGTTGATTTTCAATACTATTGTTACATTGATAAATTACCTTGTTATCTTCATCATGGAACATGTATAATAATGATGTAAGTATGCTTAATGTGGCATTTCTTAATTATGCAGCCATATTGAGTTTTTATGTGTATTCTCTTGAAATGTATAATCATTGGACTTGAGTCAAGAAATATATAGGCATAGTTGAGTTATATATTTGGATTAATAGTTATTTATCCATTGTTAATTTCATGTTAGTGTATTGTCTTACATATTCACCTTGAATCATATGGTATTGATGGTGTACCACCTCCTAGAGCAGTATTTACTACTTCTGTAACCTTATAAAATTGTTATATATATATTATCTTTAATTGAACCATTTTGGTAATCATTGGTGTATAAATTGTGTATGAAGATTTAATTCTATGTAATTGGGTGTCTTGACATGCTTGAGTGTTTTGGCTAGAATCACTAGTAAGTTAGAAGCTTAAATTGAATGGTAACTAATGTGAGCTATCTAATTATTTTTTTGTTATACCTATGCTTACACTCACTCCCTTTCCTACTTTTTGGAATTACTCTTGACATATCATGTGAATATAAACAACTTGAAGTTGGTTTCCAGTTGCAAATAGAGTTAGAGACTCCTAGGGTGTTCTACCCTGTATGTGGTATTATGTAAGTATGTATATTTTAATATTAGAACAAGTTACTCAATTATGGATGGAGAAGGTAATATTAAATATCTTAATAAAGTAATTGGAATGTTAATTGATACCTTCTATTCTATATGTGTTTATATTAATGAAGTGACTGAAATTGTATAAGTAATTATCATTTCATGTGTTGGATAAGGAATATTAACGTCCCCTCATATTGGAAAGATTTTCTCATTGATAGGAAATGCAATGGAGATGAGATTGGTATGTGTGAGTAAACTTTGGCACTGATATGCCTCGACAAACTGGTTCATTTAGAACCATTGCATACTCAAACAAGATATATTGGGCATAGAAAAAGCATATCACTCCTCGTTGACATAACCTAGTAAGGTGTTGAATGAAGTGAGTTTATTCACTTAATAATTCCTTTTTTTAGGTAGAATATGAGACTAATGTCATAAAAAGTTAATCATGCACAACTAAATTCTTAATTGTAGAATTGGCTAAATTACCAATGTGCATATGTAAATTATTGGGCTAGTACACCATTTTATACCTTAAACATTACTTGATAAGATAATAAATGTTAGGGATTATGTGTGTGTGTGTGTGTGTGTGTGTGGGTTGGCATATATTTTAGGTATATTAATTCCTCTTCCCATCTTTGTTAGTCTATCATATTAGCTATTTGCCAAATTTAGAATCGATTGTAATGATTTAAGGATTTGTCATCATTATATCATTACCTATTGGAGGATGTAGTAAGCCATGATTAGAAATTTTTCCATGTACTTATACCATGGCAAGCATGCTTACGATTTGATTGAAATCATTCTATGAGATATGTTGTTCTTGTTGTATGTTCATGATCCTTAGCTTAACCTCTATGGACTCTTATAATAGTGGGTTGAATTATGTGTTTGAATGCTAGATATTATGCCTAATTTCCATTGGGAATAATGTTTCCATGGTTTCCATGTCATGCCTTGTTATGATCATTAATAACTCACAAGGTTAAGATTAACCTTTATGATTGGGTATACATGGGTATGCTAAGTGTGTATCACTTACTTTAGCAAATGAGGTTTGGGTCCATTGTGTACTTGTTGTAGCATTAATTTTCACCCTTGGAGAGGGTTATTCATGCCCTTTCCAATTGAGCTACATTATGGGAACTGTGAACTAGGAATTTGACTAAGAAGAGGAGATTAGTATGGTGTTAGTGAATGAAACCAAATCAAAAACAAACTAAGATAACATCTTCATGCCTAGTTACTAGGGTGAGATTAGTAACGAAAAAAATGAAAAACATAACTAAAAATTAAGGAAAAATAACAAGAATTCCTTCACCTTCCTTAGATGCTCCAAATGCCTTTGTAGTAGTGGCTTGCTCAGCTTTGTACTCATGAAGTCCTTGGCAATGGAAGCTTTGCTACCTCCATCTCTCTTTGGCACCTTTAGCTTGTTGCTTGGCTTGGCTTGGAATAAATTTGACATGGTAACACTAGTTTCATGAAGATTTTTAATCAATTCTACATTATAACTTTGCATAAATTAAGATTAGAATTTATGTTCATGGCCTCTCTATTTATAAATTTTTGCCAATGACAAGAATCAACTTCAACTGTCCATCTCAAGACATTTTGATAGAGGATTAATCCAATTATGCAATTAAAATTGATAAATAGGCTCATAAATATTTGGGATAGAGGAGCAATTAAGAGGCATGGAGGGCTTTGATGAGGCATGGGAGGCATGAATCCTGATATTTATGTCATTTATGGCCTAGGGATGTCTTCCCAAGAAATGAGGTCACTTGATTATTAAAATATTCAATATTCATTTCTAAAAACAAGTATTCAACAAGTTTCTATGGAATTCTTAATTAGGCCTTGATTTGCATTAATTGTCTCTTAAGAATGTTTAAGCACTTTGTGCACAAATTACTCAAATCGATCAAAATGTCTTGTTATTGGTCCAAAATTCAACTGGATTTGAATTGGAAGGTGATGTCAGATGCATTGGATCCATTATCCCATTTAGGATTTTACCAACACCAAATAACAAAGGCATGTGTCTCATGCAAGAGATTTCATTGGAAAGAGCAATCTAGAGTACCTAGGTGCAAAATTGGCATTTTGACTTGAAATGAACTGATCATAGTTAGCTGGCTCATAAATTGCACTACCCCATTTAAGGATACTCGAGCCAAAATCATCACTTAACTATATCAAGTTCAAATCTTTTTATGTGTTTTAGTGATTTTAGGCCAAATTGTGTATTTTAGTAATAATTGGTCAAAATCCTGGTTGGAGGTCATTGGTGGCCAGATTTAGGTGTCTACAGTTTGCCCCTATTTGGGAAGGCATTAAAAACCATAGGAAAAGCAATGTATTCTCAAATAATGACAAAAGGCATGTATGCTAAAAAGAAGATGATGTTTGAAGGACAAAGCTCCAAATGGTTTTGGGAAGCCTATGATGATGCCCCCTTGAGGGAGTGGCTATTACATTTTTTGATGGATGGTCCCTTGAAAAGAAACAAGAAGAAATGTGGAATTAACCCATGGTTGAGATTAATCCAAATGAGAAAATGCTTGCATGGATTGATTTGAAAAAGGATGTTAATTTTCCTAAAGGCAGTTATAATCAAAAATAAAAGTCAAAATAATGATTTTCCCATAGGCAGTTATAATCATTAAGATGACCTAGATTGGCTAAAGATGATTGTGCCCCAGTTAGGGATGATTAGCAAGCATAACTCAAGGATATAACCTAGAATATATATGAATAGAAGAATAAGATTGATCAAATAGAAAAAAATTAGTTGGACTTGCCAATGAGTAGATGCTCATCCTTATTAGAAATAATACAACTAGAATGGTCAATGGGTTAATTTGATCAAGGATGAGATGGAAGGATTTGCCAAGGTGCCAAGGAAAAACTTCTATGGCTCCATTGATTGTAGACCTTATTGAAGTTGATTTTTACTATAGCATATGATTGTAGGCATCATGATAGAACACAATGAAGACTTGGATAAAATATGCATAAGTAATGACTCTTGATCCAATAAACACTTGAAAATAATGCACAAATGATAAAAGCCATGATTAAAATGTTGACATATGAATATGAATGGACTTAAGAATAATGTGCTTGTGGAATCACCCAACGAACACATATAGATTGAGTCAAGGCAACAATGCTAAAAGCAAACAAATAGGCAAGCAAGCAAACAAGTAAATAATATAAAAACAAACAAACAAATAAACAACCTAAAATAAAAAAACAAACAAAAAGCCTAAAAACAAAAGCAAATAAAGCATCCTAACAATGACAATGCCCCAGTAAGGTAGATCGAGGATAACTAACTAGACTTAGATAGGACAAATAGTTTTGGATTTCTGAAATGTTTATGAATGTTTTTGGCATTTTGAGGTATCTTAACTCGTTAGAGAATGACAAGATACCTTCTTGCAAAATGATGAGAGCATTTAGCTTAAGTTGCTCATAAAATGGTGAGAGCATATGGAAAGGGGAACTGAGGTGACCTCAAAATGAATTGAGCATGAAATTTATAGTCCTAAAATGACCTCAAGTCATGGTAATTCCATCCACACAAAAGGCAGGGGAAAAACCAACTAGGTCCCAACAAGTTCTCATATCTAGCAAATGGCTAGTCAAATGAAAATAGTGATGGCAAGGTGATGCGGCAATGCATGATAAACAAATATTTCCCCTAGTTTGCCCATAGGTGGTCATAACTAGGATACAAAGACATAGGTCAATGATACTAATTTTTAAATAGGTGGTTATAATTAATAGAAAAACTTTGAAACACTAATTTGCCCATAGGTGGTTATAATCAGGCTCACATAAACAAACCTGATATAGGATGGAAAATGAAAGATATCTTGTTAGATCAACTATCACAGTACTTTTATAGACTATCATTGTAAACATGAATTAGATTTATTTTTGAAAATTGATTAGAATCATCTCACAAAAAGTGTAGGAAGAACCAAAGTAACCAAGATCAAAATAGGATTGGATAGGATCACTAAAAACAAGCTTTGGTCTAGATAGGAATGGAATGATAGGATGACATGGTATTTCTCTAGGATAATGATGGTTTGATAAAATGGTAAAATGGTATAAGGATTTACCCCCAAGTGATAGGGTGATTAGCTAGGCTATGTGATAATAGAAAAAAGATATGTAATAATGGCTATGGCATGGAAATGAAATGGTATGGTACATGTTTTTGGCATGGGTGTGATTTTTGATTCTATTATTCTTGTTGATAGGGAGATGCATGTCTTAATCAATAAATGATATAAATAGAATACTTGATCATGTTAATTTATATCCCACACCTCATCTACATAGTTTTTCTATCAAGAATTGGTTATAGATTTGGTTGTCAAGAATGCCTTTCTGATCTTCATTGGTCATTGATTCTGATTCCTTTAAACATCGAGACAAGGTATCTTTGTAGTCTCTACAAAGGAAAGTGTGATCATGAATGGTAAATAATGATAAAATAATGGATGGTAGGTTTGATTTTGAAATGGAATGGTTGATGATAATGGAATGTATAATGGTGGGAAAACAAATAAAGATCAGGACTTTTAGTCACATGTAATGTTGTTGATGCTAGATTTGACATAAAAAAATTTATGGTGGGGCTGAAGACTTGTTCTCTCAATAGGACCACTAGATTTTTTTTTTGAACTTGAGAGTAGCTACCATCTAATTAGGCTATATATTGGAAGCTATTTTTATTTGATCTTTGATTTTATCTTCATTAAGTAGTGAAGAACTTTTATGCTCAGTGATTGGTGCCTCAAAGAGGTTTTCACCAATGAAATTTTCTTGATTGTCCCATAGTGCCTTTGAGAAGTTTTAACTAAGGAATGTTGACCTTTGACTTTGATTGTCTTCTAGTGCTTCCAAAAAAGTTTCACTAGAAGATGATGAGTTGTAACTTTTCTTGTCCCCTAGTGCCTCCAAAAAGGTTTCACTAGGAGAGTACTCTTCTGCTACATGAATGTGGTCTTGGCCTCCTTTCTCTTCTTTAAATTCTATGTCACCATGGATGCAGTTTAATAAAGTGTGATCCTATCAAACCCAATTGACATTTTTGGGAGATGGAGTGTCAATAATATGGATATTTTGGTTGATGGTAATGGCCTATGGAATGGTAATGGAATGGGGAGAGCCTGCACAATCTTCATAGAAGATACTAGGATAACTTGTGTCAAAGCTAAAGTACTCATCCTTAAAAACTATAGAAATATCATAAATCTATTCAAATTGATTTGCAAGGCATGCTTAAGCAATGTTGTAACAGCCATGAACATATTCTTCTTTTGAATATGATTTTAACTCAAGGGACTCTAAATATAATGTTGAGACTAATGTTGATTCAGATTTTGATGGTAAATATAATGTCGGTTCAAGAATACAACTTGAATCTAACTCTGATTCTTTATCTGATGGGTACTCTATTACAATGATGTCTTGTTGAATGTTTGGTATTGGACAGGTAATAGCCTGTAATGGCATGATGGGCTCCACTAAGACTAGTTTATCAAAGTTAGACTTCTCTAGGATGGGAAAAAGGTCAAGAGACAACTCCTCAAAGACTAGTTTGTCAATAGGTGGCTCTTGAAAAATAGGCATATGATCAAGGTAATGATTTTCCCAAAGGTGGTTATAATCTTTAAGAAGTGACTCAGCATAGACTAGCTTGTCAGAGTGAGACTCTTCAACAACTGGTATAGGATCAATAGGTGATTCATCATAGCTTGACTTATCACCAATGGTTGGTTCAACAAAAACATCTTGGATTGGTTGGTTATTTTGGCCTTGCTTTCTAATGAGTTAGAAGATACTAGTTTTGAATACATCTTGGTATTTGAATTATTAGATCGATTGAGGTTTGGATGGGATTGGTACTAGATGAGGAATGGCTTTTGGTTGGATAATTATAGGGCCTTGGGGATCATGATTGCCCACATAAGCCAAAGGTCTAGGTCTTGGTATGATGAAGGGGCATTGTGGAGCTTGATTTCTTGCACAAGGAAAAGGAATATGTCTTAGAAAGATGAAGGGGCATTGTGGAGTGTGATTTCTCACACAAGCCAAAGGATGAGGTCCTGGTATAGAAATGGTTTGGCATCATGGAGTCTAATTGCTCGTACAAACCAAAGGATGAGGTCTTGGTATGGAAATAGTGTGACATTGTTGTCTTGGAATATAAATGGTATGATTTGGTGGAGCTTGAGTACTCACATAATCCAAAGCATCTAAGTCTTCCTCATAAACCATATCATCCCATTTGTGAGTTGGCTCAAAAGCTACTTTTTGACTATGTTCCACATACTAAATATTTTAAAGAGGGTATGGATTTGTATCCCAAATAACATTATCTATAGTTGGGTCTTCAAAGTCCTCCTCACAAGCTTCTTCATACCAATCTAGGTCACGAGTCAGATCATGTGGATTTTGACTACATTCCCCATATGGAGTATTATAGGGAGAATAATAAAACTCCTTAGAAAATATTTCTCTATAGGGGTTCGTAGTGGGATTTTGTGTGGCCACTCTATCATAAGTTATAGTTTACATGACTCCACCATAATTTTAGCTATACATATCCATGTAAATGATGAAAGCTCTAAACTAAAAAGGCTTAGAGTTATACAAACTCTAAAAAATTGTATAAAGGACAAATGGTTCAAACTTGGTCTAACTTGGTCGAAGGGGTGGTTTTGAATCTCTAATGTGGTCTGAAACTAGAGCTATATCTCCAAAATGATTTGTGCTAATAATTGGCATAAAACAACCTAACATCAAATGTCTAATGTCAAATGTCATATGCATAAAAGGTCAAGAATCTAAACAAAAACCAACATGTCAAAGGTCGAGGTCAGAGTGTTCTAAATAAGGTCTAAACTAGGAAAGGGAAAAGTTGAGTTGCTAGGTCTTTTATCCAAACATGGAGTCAAAATCTAGGCTCAAACAAATGGGCATATGCTAGGACTTTTGGCCAAATGACATCAAAATCTAGACTTGAAACAAAGGTTGATGTGATTTAATTTAATCTAACAAGTTTGGAAACAAATTTGACATAAACCTGACACATGAAATCAAACATAAACATGATCAGTGGGCATAAGGCATGAGGAAAAAGGCTTTTTGAAAAAGTTTGTGTTATCCCAAATAATGATGAGGATGGGAATTAAACAAACAAACAAACCATCAATAGTTTTTAAATTTGTGTAATCGATTAACCAAATTTGTGCAACCCAAAAGAGAAATATCTATGTATCAACCCCACAAATTAAGGCCTAAATAGAAATCAATCAATGTTTAAATCTAAAATTGACAAGGCTAATTGAAAACTCAATGTTGAAAACTAGGATTTTACCAAATAAGCTAGACAAAATTGGATAGTATGACGACACAAGACAAAGGTCTAAATGGTATACACAACATGGTTTGAAACAAATAATTTTTTATATAATGGTAAATAAGTCTTGAAATAAATTAAGAAACTTAATGGTGTAAGCATGCTCGAATGATGTGATCTATGTTATTCTTCAAAAGACCTAAAGGCAAAATGGTTTTAACATGTTTTGGGAATTATAACACTACCCTCCTCAACTCAAATGACACACACACAAACAATTTTAGCAAAAATTTCAAGGCACAAGTGTGGTGTTAAATGGCCAGCATAACGCCTCTTTAGACAAAAGATTGACATATAGACAAATTTATTTTGACATGGCTTATGAACAAATAAACAAGTTTTAGTCTCAAAACATACCAATAAAAATGGCCAAAATACACTAAGCATAATCATCCAAATCCTAGCAAGGGTATAAAAATGTGGGTTTGACTAACTATCAAGTTTTGAACATCTTTAGGGGGATCAATTGCACAATGACTTTCATGTCAAACAATGCAAAAGATAAGCATGAAAATTGGGTGACTGTGACATTGGCTAGTTGTAAAAAAGTCTAGCCATTTTGACAACCACTACATCTTGATGTTCATTCAGTGTAGTGCGATGTCCAAATATAGATACATCTTGTATGCAACTCAAAAAGAGTAAGTGAAGTCAATATTGAGAGATGAAACCCTGGGTCAAAGCTTCCTTAAAGAAATCATGGGAGGTGATTAATTCTCCCTCACAAGCCAATTTTGCATAAAATAGAAATACTTTAGGATTGTTTTCAAGGTCACCCAAAATTTGATGATTTTTTGGGGAGTGCTTTAGATGACTTTCTTTTTAAGCCTTGGACTAGGCTATTTGCAATAGGAATGGTTCTTTTGATTCCAAGGGTTCCCTAAAGGTGATAAATGGAAGAGCATACACACAACACCCCTCTCTTTGTTAAAAAAAATTTGATCAAACAACTATTGAAGACAAAAATGACAAGTGTGTTCAATTTTAAGCCCAAATTAAAGATTTGGTGGTGTTCATTTGACCCCTTGGTCTTAAGATTATGAAATTTGAAAGCCTAAATTATAAAAACATTCACTTAATCAGCTAAATGTTTCATTAAGCACCAAAAACAAGATTCCTAATTCATTTTAAAATAATGCCAAAGATGTCTTAATAACATGTTCTAACAAGTTCCAAGTCTGCAGGTTACTTGTCTACCCTTAAGGCATCACCCCAAAAGTAAATATGTTAGATTAAAAACATTTTAAATAGATTTTTAAAATTTTGTGAAAAATATATGAAAATTGAAGATAAATTAGTGTCAAATTATGAAAATTTATGAGAAAACATGTGGTTTAAAAAAAAATAATCCAAAATAGAGTTCATATGACCCCAAACCAAGCATTTTAAAATGGCTTATTATCTCTCAAGTTTGTGTTTTTAAGAAAAACACAATGACCAACATTGGTTATATAACTGATGATGGTTACACTTACTAATCTATCATTTTTATCTAACCAACAATGGTTATACTAACAGTGATTGATGATGGCTATGCCAATCAATGATGGTTTTACTAACTGATGATGGTTACTGTGTAAACCCGTGATAGAGAAAAATGGAAAAATAAAGTTAGAAAATCAAATTTCAAGAGTTTTAATGATCCAAATGAATATTTTAAAGTTGAAAAATGATCTTCTTCATGTATGGGATGTGTTTGGTCCCACCAGACATTCCATTATGTGAACTAGGAATTTGATTAAAAAGAGGAGATTAATATGGTGTTAGTGAATAAAACCAAATCAAAAACACACTAAGCTAACATCTTCATGTCTAGTTACTAGGGTGAGATTAGTAAAAAAAAATGACAAACATAACTAAAAATTAAGAAAAAACAACAAGAATTCCTTCACCTTCTTTGGATGCTCCAAATGGCTTTATAGTAGTGGCTTGCTCAACTTTGTGCTCATGAAGTCCTTGGTAATGGAAGTTTGGCTACCTTCATCTCTCCTTGGCACCTTTGGCTTGTGGCTTGGATTGGAATTAATTTTGCATGGTAACACTACTTTTATGAATCTTTGTAATCAATTTTTCATTATAACTTTGAATAAATTAAGCTTAGAAATGATGTTCATGGCCTCTCTATTTATAAATTTTTGCAAATGACGAGATTCAACTTAAATCATCCATATCAAGATTGAGATGTGTGGATAAGTATTAATCCAATTATTAAATTAAAATTGATAAATAGGCTCATTAATATTTTGGATAAAAGAGAAATTAAGAGGCATGGAGGGCTTTGATGAGGCATGGGAGGCATGAATCCTAATATTTGTGGCATTTATGGCCTAGGGATGTCTTCCCAAGAAATGAGGTCACTTGATGATGTAAATACTCAATATTAATTTCTAAAAATAGGTATTCAACAAGTTTATATGGATTCTTAATTAGGCCTTGATTTTGATTAATTATCTCTTAAGAATGTTTAAGCACTTTGTGCACAAATTACTCAAATCGAACAGAATGTCTTGTTATTCATCCAAAATTCAACTGGATTTAAATTGGAAGGTGATGTTAGATGCATTGGATCCATTATCCCATTTAGGATGTTACCAACACCAAATAAAAAATGCATGTGTCTCATGCAAGAGATTTCATTATAAAGATCAATCCAGAGCACCCAGGTGTAAAATTGGTATTTTGACTTGAAATGAACTGATCAAAGTTAGTTGGCCCATAAATTTCACTACCCAATTTAAGGATACTCTAGCCAAAATCATAACTCAATTATATTAGGTTAAAATCTTTTAATGTGATTTAGTGTTTTTAGGCCAAATTGTGTAATTTAGTAAGAATTGGTCAAAATCATAGTTGGAGGTCATTGGTGGCCAGAATTAGGTGTCTATAGGAAAACCCATAGGTTTTGGGTCACCTATGGTGGGTTTGAACCTCTAGAGAAGGTCAAATTCCTATTGACGGATCACCTATACTAATGTTTGCATTGGGAAAAGGGTTAGAGAAGGGTTAAAGGGATCCTAAGAAAGTTAACTAGGTGATGCACCAAATGAAAATAAAAACTCACACAAGCATGAAAAATAAATTGAAGAAAAATAAGACAACACTAGCTCACACAATCTCAAACTCTAGCTAACTGCATAAGTATTTCATTCATTAGGTTCAGGGGTAATGAATGAATCCAAGAGGAATTATAAGACTCACACCAAACTTGCATTAATGGTAGAAAGAACATAAAGGTAGAACTATAATCAACTAGTAAATACCATAAAATAGTCAAGAAAGGAAGACAATAGGCATGGAAGATTCTCTTTAACAATTCCACCATGCATAAGCTTACTAAATAGTTCCAAATCAAATATAGGTAAAGAAAGTCTTTACTAACTTCAAGAGGTCTTTCATATAAGCTTTGATAGGGTCTATCCTTATCAAAATGAAAGTCTCCACTCTTATCGAATTGAGAGAACTTGTTATCAAAAGTAAGATTGTCCTAAAATTTGAGATAAAGCTTGCCAATGGGAAAGAATGGGAGATATATGGGAAAAAGGAGAGAGAGAGCAAGAGAAGAAAAAGGAGCATGAGTATTTAAAAAAATTAATAGGCTACCATCACCTTTCTTGAATTTTTAACCCTCTTTATCCAATCAAGACTAATCCTTCATCTGTCCCAAAATCATTAAGTCCTTCTCATTGACTAGGAAATACACTAGAAGATAAGGGTCTATTTTGTAGCTGATGAGTCATGATCCTTACTAAAAGGGAAGATCCTCAAAGCTTCTAAACAAAATTAAATTCTCCACTATGATACTCCAATCCCTATATCTATTTGATATGATCTTCCATGCCATCTCCACTTACTTCATTATGAGGGAAAGGTCCTTATATCTATGTACTTGATAGAGCCAGGCCCAAGTTTGCTCTTTGTGACTATTTGTCAGAGCTAGAACCATATTAAAACATGAGACACCTTTACATCAACCACTCATAGTCACCTATCTACTTTATTTCAATATCTAAACATAGGTCCTTTTTTATAGTTTGAAAACCAATCTCTTTTATTGGTTTTCCTATAGTCTTTTAATATCAACAAATGAAGCTCGTCATATGGTCTTGTCTCATTTTTATAATAGGTTGTTGACATTTTATTTTTATTAAGTCTAAATACCTATTTTATCTCCATAAATATCTAATGGTGACCCTCAATCTTGAAATATTTTGTTTTAGTTCAAACTAGGTCATGATCAAACTCGGCTCCTTCGTATCTACCTTGCCCAGGTCAAAAAATGCTTCATAAACCTTCATCAAAAAGTTCCTAATCTCACCTTCACTCATTGTTTATTGATTATAGACTCAATTTATTGACCTTTTAACTCATCTCATACTTTTTTCCCCTTTAATACAATCAAATGTGTGCTATTGGATCTACTTTAGGCACCCTTTTGACTCGTTGACCTTCTCACATCTCATAGATCTTCGACGCATGATTTAATGAAATCCATTGATCTTGTTGGGACCCACCTTTTAAACTCAAACATATAATTAATGAGGCTTAAATTTGATGTCTTCATGCATGTATTTGACATCTACATGCTCGTATTTGATGTCCATATGAACATCGTAGGATTTTTGAACCACAATGGTTATTTGTCATGGCTTAAATTTGACATCTATGAACTTATCATTTGATGTTCATAATAACACTTTTTACATCTACACAAATGTATTAGAATTTTTGAACCCTAACAGTTATTTTTTGAGGCTTAAAGTTGATGTTTATTTGCCCGTTATTTGATTTGTATGTCTAACTTTCAAGCTTTATATCTTGAGATAACAAGCTCATCAAGATGTGAATTTTATAGAGGATGATCTTGGAACTAAGGATGTTGATTCCATGTGATAATTTGGCTCCAAAATAATTCCTAATTAAACTTATAAAATATTCAAGTGAACCAACTTGTTCATTTTTGTGTGATGTCCTAGTAACGGTCTGGTTCATTTAGAATTGTGTTATGAGCTTTTGCTTGAGATTTGAAAGCTTGAATGAACTTCTGAAGCTTGTGAAAACCTATTCCATGATTTTGACTACTTGAACACCATGAAACCTGCTTAGATACTTCTCTTTAAAATTTTAGACCCATTTCTCAAGGATCAATTAGATTACATTTTTTACTTTCTTAAAGTGTTTCAAAAGCATTTGCAAGTAATTTGGTCTTCTTCTCCATCATGGATCCTTCATTCTACAGGAACTCTGCTCAACTAGGAATTTGCTCAGATCTTCATACCATGAACCCCTCCAGGAAATTTTTTATATGTAGGCTAAAAATTAGCCAACATTTCTTGTGACATCTTGGGATTGCATGCCTACTATGCAAAATACTGGTTGCCTTGATCTGGTCCGTTGGGCATACATAATCAATTATTTCTCCTAGCCAATATAAAATGATACAAGATTATTTCGATCTAGAAGCTCTCTTGAAGCAACAAGGACCAAAAAACAAAAATAAACACTATGCCCAAGGCACTTATTTAAGGGAAACACACAATAGAGAATAAATGTGCATAAGGCACTTAGATCCAATATATTACAAAGGATGCAAATTCTTATAATAACAGGGATTTAAATGAATGCCATTAACTGGGATGGGTAATACCTCTCCATCTAGTTGAGCAAGCTAAAAAGCATTATGTCCCTTACATCCATGGATCAAATAAGCACCACTCTATAAGCTATCAAACTTGGTATGGTTTCGTAGCTTGGCCTTATTTGATTCCCATTTAAGGACTAAGTCCCCTTCTTTGAAGTCCCTTCCTATATCTCTCTTATCAAAGGTTTTCTTGACCTGAGCTTGATGTGACCCTAATGTCTTCATTACAAGGTCCCTAGTTTTTTCAAGGTCCATGAGCTCTGCCATCCTCACTTCTATAGGTCCACTATACATTAACTCCATCTGATGTGCTAAATCCAAAGCAAGAAATTCAAGAGAGATGGGAAATTTGGCCTCCCTTCCATATACTAAGATATATGGAGAATTGCCAATGGCAACTTTGGGAGTCACCTTATCAACCCATAAGGTTGTTCTTAGCTTTATGTGTCACACTCTCTAATTATCTTACATAGTCCTCTTGATGATCCTGATCAAGTTCTTATTTGTGGACTCTGCCAATCCATTACCTTGGGGATAGTAATTGGAGGATGTGCTAAGGTAGATTCCTAGCTTGAATGTCCATTCACTTATATTCATACCAACAAATCCTAATGCATTATCTAAAATTATAGTATCTGGCACACCAAACCTAGTTACTATGATATCATATAATTTTAGTACTACTATTTCATTGGCCTCTCTCAAAGCAATTGCCTCCAGCCACATGGTGAAGTAGTCTATAGTAGTGAGCACCCATTTATGCCCTATACTTGAAGGTGGATTGATCATCCCTATGAAGTTTAACCCCCATTGCATGAAGGGTTGCTCCACCTAGATTGGGTTGAGTATAAGAGCTACCAATCTTTGTTTACATATAAATAGAGTGCATTTTTGGCATTTCTTGACCCATGAATAAGCATAATTGAAGAAGTTGTGAAAAAAATAACTAGCTATCATTAACTTTGTTGTTGTTTTTCTTGGATCAAAATGACCTCCTACAAGGCCATCATGAAACTACTCTAAGATCTTTGTCACTTGATTATTATCAATACACCTAAGCAGTACCCCATTGAGGTCCCTCCTAAAAAGGACACCATAAACTAATGTATAAGGTGTGGATTGAAGCTTGAAATACTTTCTTTTTGCTCTATCCAAACCTTGAGGGCATTCTCCTATCATTAAAAAATGTGCCATGTCTTGGATCCAACTATTTTGAGGTGGAGGTGAATCTATCTGTGATTTATCTTATGTCACCAAAATAAATTCTTTGCCTTCTTAAAGGTCATATACCATATTATCACACAAGCATTTTCCTCTTACTAGTTTGGTGACTTTGATCTCCACATCATACTCCATGACCTTGGCAATCCATCCTGCTCTTTTCTCATTCAAGTCTTTGTTAAGGAGGAATTCCCTAACTCTAGGATGAGACACCATAAGATGGATATTTCTATTGGAAAGCATTTTCCTTAACTTTTTATGGATCCTCAAGGGTGTAAGAACTTGCTTTTCTATGAAAGTGTACCTTACCTCATACCCCTCCATCCCCTAACTAAAAAAGGCAATTGGTTGTTTAAGTCCTTCGCCATTATTTTGCATCAACATAGCTGATATATTATCAACATTGGCAAAGGTGTATAACATAAAATCCATTGAAAAGTTAAGATTCATGAGTGAGGGTGGTTGGATAATGGCCTCTTTGATGGCCTCAAATGTTAATTTTCCTCCATTTAACCAAGCAAACACTTGGCTCTTCTTTAGCATGGTGGTGATGGGTTTGATCAGGTTTGCAAAAATAGGTATAGACCTTCTCAAAAAGTTTATCTTCCCAAGGAAGCTCTGGATTCCTTTCTTGTGTTTAGGTAAAGAGAGTGATAAGATAACATGTAGTCTATCAGGGTCAATGGATAATTCTTCCTTTGAAACAATGTGACCCAAAAAATTTCCTTCATGGATAACAAACACACATTTATTGGGATTTAAAGAGATCCTATACTCTCTAAATATTTGGAAGATCAACCTTAGATGGTCCATGTGCTCACAAGCCTCCTTGGAGAAAACTATGTTGTAATCCAAGTAAACTAGTACCATCTGATTTAGCAACCCTTGGAAAGCCATGTCTATGGATCTTTGTAAAATTTTTCCTACATTTGAAAATCTAAAAGGAATATTTTGGTAAACATATGTGCCCAACTTTGTAGTGAAGGTAGTCTTATAATGATACTCTTCTCTCACCAACACTTGGTTGTACCCTGAATACCCATCCAAAAGGGAAAATATTTCTAAACCTACAACTACCTAAATAAGTTGTTCCATAGATGGTAAGGGGTAGTGATCCTTCAAGGAGACCCTATTCAGATCCCTAAATTCAACACACAATCTAATCTCTCCACTCTTCTTCCTGATAGGCACCAATTAGATACCCATGAGGAGTGCCTAATAGGAAATATGATCTTGGATTCAATCAGTTTGGTCAGCTCTTTCTTCATAAGCTCTTCTATTTGGGGTTTATAGGCCTCTACTTCTATCTGATAGGCTTGCCATTAACCTCTAGTTCTATAGTATGTTGGGTTAACTTGGGATAAAAACTTCTTAGGTCACTATAATTCCAAACAAATATTTTGGAATATTATTTACAAATCTCTATGAAATAATGTCTTTTAGCTTAAGTTCTTACCTTCCCAAGCTTGAGGAGCCTATCCTTAAAGATAAGGACTCTTTCATAGTTATCTTCACTTATTGACAACACTTCTATGTCCTTTCTAATATGAAATCCCTCACAAAAAATACCTTAAAGGGTAGCAAGCCCTTTAGGAAGCTTGTTAGATCTTACTTGAGTAATTTTATCCTCATATTGATGTTGAAACTTTTCTTGGTTCACTAAACAGAACTATGCTACTTGCTGCAAGAAATAAGTAATTTGTTTGTCATTCTCAAATACCTACCAATGACCTTAATTATCTGGCACTAATGTCTTACTACTAGTTTGATATGTGGCTACACCTTGGTCTTTTTTAACTCATTAAAGATATCAAATTGAGCTCCCATACCTACCAACCTATCAGCATGTTTATTTTGCTTCCTTGGCACTACTTGGATGTTAAAATCTATAATAGACTCAATTAGGTCCCACACTCTATGTTTATAAGACTTCATTAAAGGGTTCTTGGTGATATTTTGGCCTCTCACCTAGTGCACTATTAGCTCACTATATCCATAAACCTATAATTACTTGATCCCTCTCTTACTATCCCACTAAAGGCCATGCGTAAGACCCTCATATTCTACTACATTACAAGAGCAACAACACTAAAACCTTTAAGAAGATAAATAATTGCCATTATAGGGGGATATTATCATTACACCTACACCCACTCCATGTTTGTTCCTTGAACCATCAAAGAATAATTTTCATAAGCCATTAAAATCTTCTTGAGGTCTAATGAGGGATAGCATGGACGGGTTCTCATCATGTAAGTAGTAGACACTCATGTCCCTCTCCTCAACTCCTTCCAATGGATCAACCAAATTATTGTCATTCCATAGTTCATCCAAGAACATGCCTGCTATCTCCTTAGGGTAGGTGTTTAATTCTTGACCAGCCATATATTCATCCTCATCAAGAATAGTGCAATTGAGGTTTAGGCTATCTGGCCCATAAGGATCTATGTGGAATTGTGCAATGGGCTCAGCCTTAATGGATATCTTGATTTCATATCTTATTATGAATGCCATGTATGATCAATCTACTACAAGATAACATCTAATATTAGTAGTGAATTCCCTAGATAGGCATAGGGAAAAATGGGGAGGTACATCTAAGATCAATACATCTTGAAGCACCTAGACACTAAGACTAACATATAAGGTCAAGTTGAGGTCTCTGATGATACTAGATGGCTTGGTGGAAAAACCATCAAGTTTTACAACTCCTTTAGATTGGGGCTCATATTTTAAACCAAGTTAGTCAGCTATGGACTTTGCCATTATTGAGGTGCTAGCCCCACTATCTACCAAATAATTGTGCACTAAAGAATCACTAATGATTACTAAAATATAGAAGGGAGGAGGTTTAACCGCCTTACCTAACTACCCTTCACTAGGTCCTTTTGTTGCATTGGTGAGAAATATATTCTCCTTGACTAGTGGCTTCTTAGAAACATTGATCCTTGACAACCCTTCTTGGAGGATGTCTACCTGACTAGGCATGGAGAGCATGTCCCAAATTGCCACACTCATATTGGATTTCTTCATTTGTTCCATAATATTGATGGGTGAACCACCAACATTTGGTTTGTGATTTTAGAGCCACAATTACACCTTGAGTTTGTGAGTTTAGAGGGATAAAGATATTTCCATGATTCTAATTCATTGAATCTACTTGAACCTTTGGTGCAACAATAGATTATTTTGGCTTTGATAGTGAAGGAGTAATGGTAGGGGGCTCTTTTACTACTTCTTGATTACCATCCATGTTCTTTCTTTTGGACCTTGTATTTGTTGCCACTAGGATGTATACCTGGCTAAAACTAGCTTGTTGATTAAATGCATAACACTCTTCTTGCTCATAGTTCACCATTGTAACACCCAACTAGCTTTATCCTTGATCAAGACCTTGACTTTGTTGAGGCTCTTTAGGTTTTGTCATCATGGGTACCTCTATGTTCTAAGCCATGAGAGCTTGATTGTACCCATAGTTGGTAGTCTGATATCATTGATCATTTAAAACTTGAGTGAAATTAGTGGTTAGAATGATGGATTGCCCAAAAGACTGATTACAAGGTATGGTACCCTCAGTTTCTTGAGTAACATTATTTTAGATGGGGACCAAAGTATTGGAAGTAATTTCAACATTTGGATTATAGTTGCTTTTCCTATTATAATTAGGCTTCCCTTATCCTTGGTTTTGACCTTGGCCTTGGCCTTGGAAATTTCCTTTATAAGGTGGCCTATTTTCTTCATAAGATTGTTTTTCAGGTTGATATGAGGCTTGATAAGGCTTATTGAAAGCTTGTTGCCTCTTAATATTAACTAGCTTATTTCCCAAGGATTGAAACATGGTCTTAAGCTCTTAACAATTCTTATGTTCTTGGGAATCACTAGATCCACTAGTGGAGGCCTTTTCCTGCTTGGATGAGGGTATACCAATAATTTTAGGCATGGGAGGAATGACATCAAGGGGAGGAATAGAAATAAGGGATGGTCTGATCTCAAGGAATAGAGGCATTGGTGGTCTAGGTGTTAGATTACCAACTTGGACTAGATAATTTTATACTCTGATTGCCACCTCATATACATTTGGCAATGTGTTCCCCTTGTACACTAGATCATTACTGTCATGTCACTATTCATGGATCTCAAATAATATAGGAAGGTAAAGTTAGGGGTAGGCCTAAAAAAGACATGGATTTTATCCCAAGTTTTTTATAACCCTGTATTGAATGACTTCATGGGGGGATCTTTTTATTGTGGTCAATTATTTTGCAAGTGAAAAATGGTCACTTTTATCTTTAAATATTTTTCACAAAGCCTCTCCTAATTGGTCCCATGTGATAATGGAATTAATAGCAAGGCTTATATACTAGTATAAGGCCTTACCTTTGAAAGAGATGGCTAGTAACCTAATTGTTACATTTTCCTCACTGATATCATGAATGTTGAAAAAGTTGGCTATATCTATGAGGTACTTAGAGGGGGTCATAACTTGGTCTCCAATAAAATAGGGGACACTCTTAAGAGCCACTAATGGAATGGGATCATAATGAGGGAGGGCCAGAGGACTTTGGCCATTAAAAGTGATAGAATCTCTAGGGATTGTCATGGCTATGAAAGGTTTTAATAAAGGTCTTGTTGCAGGGGTAGGCCTTGAAAGTGATTTAGGAACAAAGATGCCTTTATATGGGTGTGTATTAGTAAACATTAATATTTTGACTAAATTTAAAGGCAATTCAACAAATTCAAAGGGAATACCTCTAAAATTTGACCTTGTAGTCACTTTTGGCATGAGATGTAGTCATTTCTCTGCTACCATAATGTTGGATCTTCTTTTAGAGTTTCATTGTTTGGAGTCACCAGATACTATTGCATGAAGATTATCACCTCTATAAATTGATCAAACTAGTATCAAACTTGATCAAACTTAATCAAACTTCTTAAATGTGTTATGGTCCCACTAGGCATGCTAGAAATTATTGTAGCATCAATTTTCACCCTTGGAGAGGGTTCTTTAGGCCCTTTCCAACTGATCTACACTATGGGAACAACCCCATGCTGTGGGTCACCTATGGTGGCATTGAACCTTTGAAGAAGGTCGCCTTCCTATTGATGGATCACCTATGCTAATGTTTGCATTGAGAAAAGGGTTAGATAAGGGGTAAATAGATCCTAATAAATTTAACTAGGTGATGCACCAAATGAAAATGATAACTCACACAAGCATGAAACATACACTAAAGAAGCATAAGATAGTATTGTTGACCAAGTTTGACTTTCCAGTCAAACTAGGGCACATATAGGTAAAAACTTGGTTTTTTGGGTCTATATGGGTTTAAATGGATGTTATAAGGTGTTTCAAGGGTCAATTAATGTCATTTCATGGTATGCTACCTTTGGTTATTAGTCCGCTATGTCTATTTATCATTTTTGGGTCATTTAGAGGTCATTTTAAGTGCATTTAATTCTTTGTACAGGTTTTTTGAGATTTGTGCAATTTAAAAATGATAATTTAATCCCTCATGTGTCCTAAAAATTCTTTAATAATATAAAATAACTAAATAAATGGTAGTTTGTTCAGAAAAAGGTAATTTTCTTGACCAAAGAGTGAGAAAAAGACACTTATATGGCTCCTTGGGAAGTGTGCCACTTGGAAAACATGGTGGTGTGACTCTTAACCTAACTATATGCCATATATATGTTTTTTTTCATTTTTTCCACAAAAAAATTCATCTAAAACTCATTTTTCTTCTTTCTCCATTGGCAAGCCAAGGAAGGGCAAGTTCAAACACTCACCATGAGAGCTACAGGTGGAGATAAGGAAAATGATTCTACAGGTGGATATTAATTGGAAGCCTCTTCACATACATAATATTAAATTTATATTTTATTCTTCTTACTTCATGAAAATCAATTTGATCCTAGGCAGCTTCTTATGCATGTTCAACCATGAGGGGGTCTCCTTTTGAGATTATTTCTAATTTTATTCATTTGGATTGATGGTTTTATCTATTTAAGGTGTTTATACATTATTTTGAATTTTTTCCCATGCTTATTATTATCTTTGAGAGTTCAACTATGTGATAAAACCTCTTCTAGGCTTATAAAATGCCTAGTTTGTAATCATAGTTAGCTCAGTTGCTTTGTTAATGATCCCTTCACATTGGATATGGTGTTTTGATATTGTTTTGGTGGGGTTATTTATGTATGTTTGGTATTAAATAATTTACATTTGTCTTGTGGTGCTTGGAAGGCCTTTTTCTTGCATTTTCTTGCTCCCTTATTTTCTCCCTACATAGCACAGTGACAAAACTCCATCTACAGGAACATGTTAATGTCATCAATGCAAGTTTGAAGGTTTGAAATGGTAAATAACATTTTGGGACTAATAATGTGCATTGAAGTGTTGGGAAAAGGCATATATGTGCTAAAAACTAGAAAATCTGGCAAAAAGTCTTAGTTATGCTTGTGAAAGGAGAATGTCATTTATAATTGATGCCATAGATAGCTCTTCTAGAGGTGTTCCAATGGTATGATCAATCCATTTTTAGGTTATTTTCCATAGATAATTCCTATACAAACTTGTTGATGATCCTAGTTGACAAGAAAGGTCACTCAAATTGGAAGTTGGATTGTGTTTTAGGCCTTGCTCTAAAATGATCAAATAGAGGCCTGAGGGGTTTTTTTAGGCCTCTCAAAGTGAACCTATAAGAGGATTTTGGTCTTAAAATTGGTTTGAGATATAATCCCTATACTAAATAAATAACTCCCAAAGTTTAAAGCCAAAATGTTGAGAGGAAGATGGTCATTACGACCCTTGAAGATGTCTAGAAACACACTAAAACTAGTTAGTGTTGTTTATAGGATAGTGACCAAAAAGTTGCCTTGCTCTCCATTATGGTGTTCTATGTTATGTCACCAAATTTTAATGATTAAAATGAGTTAAAGAAGTGTCTATAATCCAAGAGGGTATGAGAGGGAGATAAATTCAATGTCTTAGCCCCAATGAATGCTCTTTGTCCGTACACAAGACTGTGATGAGCATCTACAGGCAAAAAGAGCAAAGTATGTGAAACAGTCATGACCTTGAGCAAGATTTGGGAAATTTTATGGTTTTAATGAAGAAAAATACACTCATATATCACCAATAACCATGAACAATTCTATATTCACCTTGAAACAACCTATAGGTCTAAATGGATGAAGAAACATAGTCACCTACAGCTAAAGGTAACAATGGAATGAGGTGATGACCTTGGAGGAGTGTTGAGAGAAATTTTGGATTAAGGGAGATATAAATGGAAAACATAATGAATTTATTATCTAAATTATTTTCTATAACATTAATCAAAGACTATTTTCATGCCCATTAACACCCTAAAGCAACCTACAGGCAGACTGTCTCAGTCTAAAAGACAATGAGCAAATTAGCAAGAAAATAAGTGTCAAGATGATAGGTTTGTGGAATGTTTAAAATTATAATTTGAATGTTTGTAAATTAAATTATATAATGTATTTTCATCTTTTTAATGTCCTTAAAGAGGCATCTAAAAAATAATACCCTTATTCACTATTGTAAACAGGTAGGGCCCTAATGTGAGAGGTATGTGTTGAGGATTGAAGTACCTAAGAAAGGAAAGGGTAAGTTTAAAACAATGTGATATCATCCTAATTATAAAATTAATTAAATTAAATTCCCAAATCATCTTAAATAACTCTAATACCTTTCCCTTGTATCAAAGTGGACTCAGACCGTAGAGTCAGGCTAAGAGAGGTTTTGGTTCAAGAGGTGAGTATAGGATTTCACTTAAAAGAGAGATTTTTAGTGGATACATAAGTTATATTATAATTAAACTAATGTGAGGATAATTTATAAGTAACTATGAGGCATCAATTAATGAAGGAGCATTCACAAGGAGGTTGGGGTGAAAACATGCAGGAAACAAGGTTTTGACCCCTTTTTGGCAAAGTTGAGTTAGTTTGACCACTTAGACTTGGAATATGATGAAACCATTTGGTAAAAGTGATAATAATAAAATAATTTATCTTTAAAAATACTCACATTTCCTAGATAAGTAGGCTTAATACCCTCTATTTTATCTCAGAGGTAGGTTAGTCCTCTCATGCAAGAAAATGGCAGTTTTTGGAAAAGGAGTTAGATAGTGAACGAGAGGTTAATATACTAAATTATTGAAGTTTTTAAAGTTTTGGGACATATATAGGTACATGAGGAACCAAAATATAATGTTTTTATGTCAAGGATATGGTCTGGACAAGGAGGTTTGTAGGCAAACCTAGTAGGAAAGCATGAAAACCCAACCCCTAATGAGATGTCACTTCAAGTTATAGCTTCTCTAGATAATATAATGTTTTTTGTGATGACTAAAGGGGTAAATATTATGTTTTAATTATATTTTAATTAATTTATGGTGATAATTATCATCTTATGGTTCACAAAGTACAAATAGGCCTGTTGGCAAGGCATAACTCTTATTCCAAAATAGGGGTAACTTCCATTTTTGGCTCTTGTTGAGCTCTAAAAATGATTTAATAATGATATCAGGTCATTATAAAAGGTTATGAATCTTTTGGTTGTCTAAAAAACTCCACTGGAATCCATCTCCAACTCTAAACATACTCAGACCCTCATGAGAGGCATGAAAGCCATTCAAAGGTCAACTTTGGACACTCATACCTCCCACCATATTTTTCATGGGACCTTGAGCCATTTATATATGTTATGGAGGGTCCTTGAGGATACCTCAATGGTATTTTGAGTGAGGTTAAATTTATAACCTTTATGAACAAAGGTTAAGATTCCAAGTCACTCAAAACCCTTATAAAACCCTCATAGTGACCCAATTGGAGAGATAGACCATTTTAAGATTCCAAATGAAAGGAGATGGACATGAAACCACTATAATGTTGTATATAACTCTTATAATATCCCATATATAGTTTTTTATTGTATGAAATTGTATGGATCAGGGGAAAATAGGGCTTGTTTTAGCCATTTTGAGTGGTATGCAAGCTAAAAAGGGAGTTAAAATATGAAAAAAAAATATAAGGAAGATTTACACTTCAAATAAATCATAAAATTAATTTCATATCATTAATAAAACTATAAGTGTCCCAACTAGATTCTCACTTTCAGCTAGTCTAGTGAGCCAGACTAGTGAACACTTGGGAAAGTGGTGAACAACAATTATGAGGATATTTTAAAGGTTTTTTCTTGAAATTGATAGTATGTGTGCATTTTAAAAGTGTCATGTAATATTTTTCATTGATAATTTATAAAAATTAAGGAGTTTTGAATGCCAAGTGGAGAAGTTGCATTGAAAATAACCCTTTTAAAACTACTAGTGATGAATTTGCATGTCCACAAGAATAGGGATGGTCAAGGATAAATCCAATGAATGTGGGGACTTATTTTTAACCCCTATTTCTTATACCAATCATCAAACCTAACCATATGTAGGGATAAGGGTATTTTTGGAAGGCAAATCATATAGGAAGTTTCTTATGCCAAACTTATTGGGTTTATGCAACTTTTCACTATCTTTATGACTTGTTTTGGATAAGTATAAACCTATGACATGGCATATATCAACCCACCTCTCTTCCACATGCAATTATAATTGATATTCACTTGGTGACATGTGTCCCTTATGCCTTTTCAACTTTTATTTTCTGTCTCTTCCTCTAAGTTCTATAAATGTAAGCCATTTTGGCTATTGAAAGGATTCCAACTCTTGGTATGGTGAACCCATACCACAATTTTACCTTGAAGTGATCCATCTTGAAATTCAAGTATAGATTGAGTTCATCTTATTTTCATGCAATCCTTGAATGTATTGTTGCAAAGTGACTTCTCTCCTAATAGGTTTCATGAAGTTTATAATGATACAATAGAATCTTGAAGTGTGTATGAGTTTGGTAGAGTCATATCTGACCTTCCCTTCACTTTCCTTCATTTTTTGAATTGTTATTTACCTTCATGAGAAATACTAATGCTAGGGAGCTCCATTAATGGTGTGAGTCTAGTTTGGTTGTCTTACTTCATTATGCAAGTTCCAAGTGTATGAATGGAAGAAATTCTTGGTGTATCACCTCCTAGTTTAGGTTTTCTTTATGTATCTTTCTCTCCCTTTTCACCCATAATAGGTAGTTTTAGTGGCATAAGCACATCAAGTCATATCTAAGGAGCTAGCCCTTTTCAATCCTAGAGACTCATCTCTCTTAAAAGTTCCCAAAAACTTTAGGGATAATTCAATGTTGTATAAAATTGAAGGAGCTTCATATAATGTCCTAGGGTGCACAATTTGATGACAAGTACTAGCTCACACAATCTCAAACTCTATCTAATTCCATAATTATTTAATGCATTAGGTTCAAGGGGAAATTAATGAAGCTAGGAGGAATTTTAAGACTCACACTAAACTTGCAATAATTATAAAATAACATAAATGAAAATTTTCAATCAACTAAGAAACACCAAAAATCAATCAAGAAAGGAGGAAAATGGTCATGGAAGATTCTCTTTCACAATGCCATCATGTACAAGCTTACTAAACATTTTTAAAGCAAAGATAGGTAAAGAAAGTCTTTATTAACTTCAAGAGGTCTTTCATACAAGCTTTGACAAGGTCTAGCCTTATCAAAATGAGAATCTCCACTCTTACATAATTGAGATAACTTGTTATCAAAAGTGAGAGTGTCCTGAAATTTGAGAGAGAGCTTGCCAATGGGAAAAAATGGGACATATATGAGAAAAAGGAGACAGAGAAGAAAAAGAGAATGAGTTCATAAAACAATAAATGGAATACCACCACCTTTCTTGAATTATGAACTATTTTTATCTAATCAAGACTAATCCTTAATTTGTCCCAAAACATTTTAATTCCTTCTCATTGGTTGAGAAATGCACTAGAAGACAAGAGTCTATATTTTAGCTGATGAGTCATGATCCTTTCTAGGAGGGAAGATCCTTAAATATTATGAACAACATTAAATGCTCCAATATGCTAATATAATCCCCATATCTCTTTTCTATGATCTTCCATGCCATCTCCACTTACTTCATTATGAGGAAAAGGTCCTTATATCTATGTACTTAACAAAACTATGCCCAAGTTTGCTCTTAGTAGCTATTTGTCGAAGTTGGGACCATATTAAAAGATGAGACACCTTTACATCAACCATTGATAATCACATATCTACTCAATTTAAATATCTAAACATAGGTCCTTTTCTATATTTTGAAAACTAATCTCCTTTATTAGTTTTCCTATAGTCTTTTAAAATCGACAAATGAAACTCATCATGTGATCTAGTCTCATTTTGATAAAAAAGTTGTCAAATTTTGATATGTATTAGATATAAAGGACCATTTTATCTCCACAAATATATAATTGTAACCCTTGATCCTAAAATATCTAATTTTGGTTTAAGGGTTGTGATTGAACTTGATTCCTTCATATCTACCTTACCTAGGTCAAAAACTACTTCATCAACATTCATCAAAAAGCTCTTGATCTCACCTTCACTCATTGGTTTTTAATTATCAACTTAGTTTATTGAACTTTTGACTCATATTTCACTATTTATCCCCTTTTATATGATCAAATGTGTTTTATTTTATATGCTTTAGGGACCTTTTTGACTCATTAACTTGCTCGCATGTTATAGATCTTTAATGCACGATTGACCACAAACCCTTGATCTTGTTGGGACCCACCTTTTAAACTCAAATAACTAAATCAAGAGGCCAAAATTTGACATATTCATTATCATATTTGATGTTTGTGTGCCTATATTTTATGTTCACATAAATGTCTTAGGATTTTTAAACCCTAATGGTTATTTGTCATGGTTTAAAGTTGACATCTGCATGCCCATAATTTGATTTTTACATGAACATTTTTTAAAATTGTGCAAACATATTAGGATTTTTGAACCTCAAAGGTTATTTTTTGGGGCTTAAATTTGACACTTTCATGCCCATCATTTGATCTTCAAGTCTAACTTTAAAGCTTTATATCTTGAGATAACAAGCTGATCAAGATGTGAATTTTGTAGAGAATGATCTTGTCACTAAGGATGTTGATTACATGTGATATTTTGGCTCCATGATTATTCCTAAGTGAACTTATAGAATATACAATTAAACCAACCTATTTATTTCTACGTGACATCCTGGTGATGGTCTTGTTCATTTAGACTTGTGTTATGAGCTTTTGCTTTTGTCTTTGAAAGCTCGAATAAACTTTTGAAGCTTGTAAAAACCTGTTCCATGATTCTAACTGATCAAACACCATGAAACCTACTTGGATCCTAATTTTTAAAATTGTATAACCATTTCTTAAGGATTAATTATATTACACTTTAAGCTTGCTTAAAGTGTTTCAAAATCTTTTGTAAGTGATGTGGTCTTCTTCTCCATCATTTATCATTCATTGTATAGGAACTCTGCTCGATCAGGACTTTGCTCAACTCTTCATACCATGGACCCCTCCAAGAAAGTTCTATATGTAGGCCAAAAATTGGCCAATATTACTCTGATATATAACTTCAAAAAAAATTAGGGTTGTTTCACAAACTTGTAGGGGATATTCATAGCACAAAATACATCATTTTCACATAATCCTTCAACTTTAGTTGGCTTCCCAAATACATTTTTAAATGAAAAACCAAATTAACCTATTTATTCCTTCATGACATGCTAAGATAGCTTGGTTCCCAATAATCTCATTAAGGAATTTTCAAGACCAACTCATTGACTCACAAGACAAACTGGCATGATAAGTAAAGTTTTTAATGGTAGGGGTGACAATTTAACATGTGAGGTCAAAATTGTCAACAATTCAATTTGGTCTTCTTCCAACTTTATAATTATTCCTATTCACCATTCTATGAATGATAATTTTTTATTTATAACACTTTTTGTTTAAGAATAACAGCTTAATGAATCAATTTTAGAACTAATTTCTTAATTTTAACAATCTAACAAATCAATTTACAACTAATTCTTATTCTAGGCTAACAAACTAATAAATTAATTTACATATAATTTGTTATTTTAGGCTAATAAATTTGATTCATACATTATATTGATAAGAGAGGTAATCCTCAATGTACAAGGAAAAAATAGTAGGAAATGCTAGATTCACAAAACCACCATATTCTAATTTGTTGCAGAGATATATTACTTTGTTTTCTTTCCAAAAACTTCTGATTTTGTTAGAGAAAATCAAACATAATCTTGATCAATATCATTTTATTACAAAAATTTGATGTTGATATATTCATAATAGTGAAATACTATAAACATCTTGCCTTCTTTATAAATACCTATTTATATAAATACTATAAATAAATTTAATATAAATACTTTCAAAAAATAGGTACACTTATCATTAGATCTCTTTTATTTTATGTTTCTAAACCTACAAATTTATGGAGTTGATTTCTGTTGATGTCTATTTTTGAAATATTCTATTTATAGATTTTTTATATATAGAAATACTATAAAACTTTTCTTGAAACATTCATTCATTTTTTATTTAGTATTCAAAACCCTAAATTTAATTATGTGTATTTTTAGAGCCAATTTTGTACATCTTCAGAGCTAGACTGTGCATCTCCAAAATTAGATTGTGCATCTCTACTGCCAGACTATGCATTTCTAGAGCCAAATTTAAATACTCATAACTTTTGCATATAGATTCAGATCAAGATCATTATTTTTTTGAACTTATATAATTTTTAAGAGGAATACAAATATGCAATAATATTCAATTTTAGGGATGTTCTTGATGACTTTTTTTCATTTTTATCACAACATGCCTATTTTAGTCTTACATCTTCACATAATAAAACAAAAAATAAACCAACACAAAAACATAACCTATTTTTGGTTGATATAAGTTTTTTTATATGCCTTTGATAATCTTACATCATTTTTCCATACGTTGCAATATCTATTGAATAGATTCAAAGATGATTTATATAGGTCTCTGAAACTATTGTTGATCTTTAGAGTTACTTCAAGGTTATCCCTAATTTGGTATTTTAACAGTTCAAACTTTTTTATCTGTATTGATGACTCTTTTAACCTATATAAATAATATTTGGCATCTTTTCTCCAAAAACTTGTTAGAAAAATAGTAACAATGTAGACTAAATCACTTACAGAATAAACTAGATATATATCCCATATTTCATTCTAAACAAGCATAAATTCTTAAAAATACATATAAGTCCACTTTTTTTTTTAATTGAACAGTGCATCTATATATTAATCAAACAAGGATTTTGTACAATGCTAATCATACAAAAGCATATTATGGTCTCACCATACTTCCCACACTTAAACTTATGCATGTTCTCATGTATGCTATTATTTTAACTATAGATTTTTCTTTTTCAATCATTTATTTTGGCCATGTTCCTTGTATAAATTAGTACACTTATTCTATCCAAAAAAAATATTTTATATATTTAAAAATATTCACATGCTTGTATTATTATGCTAATCTATAATGTAATTTGGAGTAGTTGAGAATTCTACCTTCTTCTGATCCAATTTTTTTATGTTTTATGATTATTTTAACAATGATCTCTTACTTTTTTGAAATATATTTTTTTGTTGGGAAGATTGACTCTCTTTTTTTAATGAATTATATATTTCATCCCATATCTTGTTGTAGACCATATAAGTTAAACTAAAATATCTCATTGAATATTCTTTTGAAATTAGTCATGCATTTATTAAGTGTTGAAAAGAGCCACCATTTACTAGTTTCAACTCTTTCTTTCTCTTCTCTTCCACACTTAGACTAATACTCCTCACGCATGGGGAGATTGTTCTTTCTTTTTCAAATTTTTTCTTTTTTTTTCTTTTTTTTTAAAAATCTTCTTAAAAAATTGCTAAGTGGACCTATTTGTAATTAAAAAACTTATAACTATATTTAGAAATAAAAAATAGAATAAATACCTCAGTCATACTTTCAGTTATTTTTTACTTTCTTCATATTGACATGGTCAAAGTTATTTGATGCTAAAAGAGAGTAGAAAGTAAAGATTAATCATGTACAACTTTATTTATATTGAGAAAAAGAACCATTTACTAGTTTTCAACTCTTCCTTTCTTTTTTTCCCTTCATCAATCACTTATTGGTTTTCTAATTAAAACTTACTACCAAACTAGTTTTTTTACCATGGTCATAAACAACGTATGAGGGTTTTCATTATTTTTTGTTATATTTTTTAATAAATGAAAATATAATGATAAATTAGGAAGTGTTTTTTTTTATCTCCTCTACAACATTAAAATCAACTGACAAGTTGATTTTACTCATAATTTTTGTCTTCAGTGAGCTAGCTTTACCAAAATTTAATTTTTGTAAAAGTATGAAGAAAAGTATTCTACTATACTTTATAATCTTTAGATTTTAAGTGATATTTGAGATATGAGAACTGAACTAGATTTTTTTTAAATCATTTTACATGTCTAATGTGTATCCCAAACTTCAACTTATAATGAGATTTGAACATTTTTTTGGACAACCAATTTCAATTATGCTTAAGGTGTCTTCACTTTTAACAACTCTTAAAAACCTCCTTTGTGAACATGGGAGAAGAACCCATTCTCAAGAGTGACCTTAAGGCAATATGAAGTTTTTCTTTAACAAATCAAACTATTGGGAAGAATATGCTATAACCAAATTTGTTTATCACACCAAAGAGTACAATGATATACTCATCAATACCTGTAGACTAAAATCAATAATTATATGTTAGTTTGAATATATAAATATAATATTATGAAAAAAAATGTTAACAAGTTATCTAAGAACATGGGTTATTTAAAAACCATCCATTTGATATATTGTTTGTATAATTACACATGTTTACTATGGTTATTTAAATTAAACATGCATAAAAATAAAAATTGAGAAACAATAAAATATCATCTATTATGAATAGATATGGCTTAGTGATTAGTTTATTTATGAATAATAAAATATTTACTATGGCTTGAAGAGCTATCTCAGATGGGTTCTATTATTATGGTTGATTTAGAGTGTGGTCCTAATACAATCATTGATTATGGATGGAATTTATCAGGTGAAAAAGTTATCATTTCATTATTATACATTAGTTAATCCAACATATTGCTAAATTTATGTGTAATAAGAAATTTAACTAATAAATGCTATGGAAGAAAATTGTGTTGGTTTATTTTTGAGATGCGAATAACCAACATATTATTAATGTTTGGGTGGAGGCTGTCATGAATGGGCTTGCTATTGTATCAATTAAATGATTATATGTGGTAAATAATTTAAACTTGTAAGATTTCTCCCTCTAAGAATTTTATAATTATACTCTCTTACTTAGTTTCTAATAAAAAAATATCAACTTCATCAACAAGGTCATAAAGTGTTATTGTAGGTTAAACATTAAAAATAAATATATATGTAGGTGTGAGTCCTTTTTTTTAATCCTTTCTCCCACACTTAATATCATGCATGCCATTCATGTTGCTAATTATATCTACATCAATTTATATTGTTCTGGTAGGAGGAGTAAAGGTGTTGTTTTTTTCTTTTTTATCTTTATTACAAAATTTGTTTCAAGAATCATTTTTCCTTGTTGTAACTCTTGTATTATAGATTTTAGGGTTGAAACATCTTAATATAAAATAATAAAATCTACATTTTTCATCCACCCTACATTAATATTCTTGATTGGATTTCCTTCAAAAAAGATTTTTATCCATTGCTTCTTTTACACAGAGTTAGTATTATATATATATATATATATATATATATATATATATATATATATATATATATATATATATATATATATATATATATATATATATATATATATATATATATATATATATATATATATATAAATAAATAATTGGGGGTAAGTCTTCATTTATAATCTATTTATATTTAGAAAAAAAAATATTTTATAGAATAATCTCTATCACATTTCACTAACTCCAAATTATGAAGAAAGTAAATTCCTTTAAAAAATTTATTAGAGATTTTACTACAAAATAGGAAAAGAGAAAGAAAAAAAAGATGAAGACGAGGATAAATAATCCAAAAATAACTATTTAATAAATATATTATTTAAGAAAAAAATGATCTCTAAATCCATTTCTATCAAATCTCTTCTTCTCTAAATGCTCGCAAGAGTAAAACAATTTTGATAAATTTAAATCTTAATCTAATTACTAAAAATTTATATTACACATTAGTAGAAATTAAAAAGCACATTTTAAATATAATTTCTGAAATTTTGAAGTCCTTAATCTAATTGTTAGAAATCAAAAGGTTTATTTAATTACTGAAAATAAAAACACACCTTACTAAAAATTAAAATCACACAGTTGTTAGAAAATAAATTTGATCAAACAAATTCATTTTTTGATGTGATCAGAGGAAAGGTAATGAAATATGACTATGAATCTATAATAAAAATGAATTTTGACACTTCTTAAATAACATCAATGTCCTTTAAAATGGTGCCAAAAATGATACGTTTTGTCAATCCTCTTCATTTTAGCAATATTTTTTTTCTTAACAACACACTCGCATGAATTAAAATTGTAGAAATAAAAAATGTTTAAAAAATATAAATTGAATAAATCAAACACACTTTGTAGAATGGAAAACATATTTACACAATTGAAATTGTAAAAACTGAAACACACATTGCATGAAAGTAAATTGAATATTTGTTGGTCTATAAATCCAATTAGTTTTCATGTTATATGATACTCCAAACATAAAACAAATCTTTAGAAAAAAAACATAGATAAATACAATCTAGAAAACATAAATACAAACTAACTTTTTTCCTTAAGTTGAGTGAGCCCTTGTTCTTCCTTTACAAAAATGATTAAAAATAGAAAAAAAAATAAAAATTCTTAAATGTTTAATTCAATATAGTTTTTCTCCAACTTTACAATTATTCATATTCACCATTGTATAAATGATAATATTTTATTTATAATACAACTTGTTTAAGAATAAAAACTTAACAAATTAGTTTTAAAATTGGTTTCTTAATCTTAACAACCTAAAAAATTAGTTTATAACTAATTCTTATTCTAAACTAACAACCTACCAAATTAGTTTACAACCAATTTATTATTCTAGGCTAACAAATTCGGTTCATACTTTATTTGAATGATAGTAGTAATACCTAATTTTCAAGGAGAAATAGTGAGAAATGTTAGATTCACAAATCCACCATCTTCTAATTTGTTGTAGAGAATCTAATGCTATGTTTTCTTTCCAAGAAATTCTAAGTTTGTTGAAAAAAATCAATCATAATCTCAACAAATTTAATTTTCTTCCAACAACTTGATTTTGATATATTCATAGTAGTTGAAATACTATGAACATCTTGTCGTATATATATATATATATATATATATATATATATATATATATAAGCAACAATCATCTCTGAAGCTCTTTGTTTTCATGTTTCTAAACCTATAGATTTCTAGAGCCAATTTTTGTTGATGTCTATTTTTTGAAATTTTTATTTATAGATTTGTTATATATAGAATAACTATAAAACTTATACTAAAATATTATTTCATTATATATATATATATATATATATATATATATATATATATATTTATATATATATATATATATAATTATATGTAATAGCTATAAAACTTGTACTAAAACATTCTTTCATTATTTATTTGGTATATGGACCCTATAATTAATTATTTACATTTTTAGAGCTAATTTTGAGCATCTTTAGAGCTAGACTGTGCATCTCCAAAGCCAGACTATGCATCTCCATAGCTAGACTATGAATCTCAAAAGCCATCTTCAAATGCTCATAAATTTCTCAAATCAAAATGATTAATTTTTTTAACTTGCCTAATTTTTTGAGAGGAATCCAAATGTGAAATTAGATTTAGGTCTAGAGATGTTCTTGATGACTCTTTTTTCTTTTTTTTCACAACCTGTCTATTTTAGTCTTACATATTCACATCCCAAAACAACAAACAAACCAACACATAAACACATAACTTGTTTTTGGTTGATGCAAGGTTGATTGTTGCCTTGGATGATCTTATATAATTGGTTCATATATCTCAAGAGCTACTAAATAATTTTGAATATGATTTATACATATCTCTAAAACTATTGTTGATCTCCAAATCTACTTCAAAGTTGTCCCTAATTTGATATTTTAGCAATTCAAACTTTGATATCTGCATTGATGACTTGTTTCAGCCTATATAGATAACATTTAACATCTATTATCCAAAAAAATGTTATAAAATATCAATAATGTAGATTGCAATAACACTCATATATATATATATATATATATATATATATGTATATATATATATATATATATATATATATATGTATATATGTATATATATATATATATATGTATATATATATATATATGTATATATATATATATATATATATGTATGTATATATATATATATATATATATATATATATATATATATATATATATGTATATATATATATATATATATATTTCTAAACGAGTATAAGTTCTTAAAATTACATATAGATCTATTTTAAAACATGATCTATGAAAGGTAAAATGGTATTATTTATGTTATAAATGAGACAAATTATGGTCTCATCACAAATATTGTTACATCAACACAAATTCTAAGTGCATATGCACTCATTTTTTGAAAAAATCAATGTACACTTTTGAATACATATGCATGGACATATGCAAAACAATTAGATGATCAAAGATACATGTTACAAATACTATTACAATTGAGCATATAGGTGCATGGAATTATATATCACTTAGCATAAGATTTAGGGCACATGAAACTTATTCATGTTCATGCTTTTTAAAGATAAAAAGTTACAATTTCAAAGTTCAAAAAAACATTATACTTTTTCATGAATATGTTACAAAGTTCAAAAGATCTAATTTTAAAGGAAAAATATTCACTTAAATTCAGATCTATGAGTAATGTGTTCATGTTGGGGGCATGAATATTATTTATTCTCTTTTGATCATGCAAACTATAATTTAAATTTATCTACAACAATGTGATTCTATCTATTGTGGGTAATGTAGATATAGGTTCAGTGATTCTCAATAACCATGACATTATTTCTAGTGAACCCATTGTGTAGTTCCATATTTTATTTTAGGTGATGTATGTTCAAGTATAGTGACTCTCGATGGCCTTGACATCACATGTAGAAAATGTATCATGGTTATACCTTTTCATGGGATTTAAATTAATGTATAAAAATTGGGACATTCACAATTGATTTGAATTATCTAAGTGATTTAACATGGGGGTACAATTCTCCATAATCAATTACAAATCACAGGGCAATTTGGTTCCACTTATATATAGGTGTATTCCTTGCTCTCTTTTCAAAATTTTATTTTTATTTTTTTCAAATTTCAAAATTAATAAATGACTAATTCATTAGCTATTTTAGTGTTCTATAAATTTGAGTGCCTTGCATAATTAAAGTATTCACTCAAATACAAAGTGTGTTACACACTTAGGTTCATTTTTTTCTCTTTTACTCTATTAATTTCATTACTATAATAAAGGTAGAAAAAATGTAAACAAAAAGATATGGTTGCGGGTACTTGACAATACTAATTCTTAACACATACTAAACCACATAACTTGAGCCCAAATACATGATTCTTATTTTCCATTCCTCTAAACCATTTGTCCATATACAAATGTGAACCTTTGTCTTCCCTAACTACTACACAAAATTGCTAGTTTTAAATGCTCAAGCTACTTATATTCCCCCATAAACTATCTCCATCTTAGGATAAGTGTCCCTGATATTTTGGAACAATTCTAGCCTACGCAAATAGGACCACTATCATGATTCTTTCCACTTACACCAGCCACATCTTACACTAAATAATGGTTAATTTCCTAAATTTAAATAATTATTTTAGATATTACCAAAAATTTATTAAGGCCAACTAAAGGAAATTATCAAAAGGTTTGCCTATAAATACATGTCAAAAATCGTTCACTATCCCAAACTTGATACCACTTGGTATTCACTTGTATCAAGGTTGCACATTATTTTAAATCTAATTTATTCTTTATAAATTCAAGATCACTCATAAGGAACAACCAAAAACCAAGTCAAGATCAATCCAAAATAAATCAAGAGCTATCATTTTCAAATATAAAGTCATTTTATTGTTACATATACATAATCAAATAGAATAATTGCATAATCACTCTATGTTGGATAATTATGTGGGATTAATTCACCTATTTTATTATTGGATATGTAAGTAATGATCAATCATCAAGGAGGTGATTCAGGTTAGCTCAGTTCATTACACTCCCCTTTTTTGTAGGCTTTCAATCTATCAAATTGTCCTTAGGGGTTTAAATAAAAAATAATAATAACAACAAATTATGAGTAGATTATATTTGAGTGTCACTTATGTGTTATATGTTTGATCTAATGTCTTTTGAATCACCTTCCTTGATTCATCTCTAGGAAATATAAATAGTGAAACCATCATTTTTATAGAAGTTTAAATGATCAATTTTTTGTCACAATCAACCAGGATAAGTCCATGGTCAATAGACTCAAGCGACCTCCATTCATATCCACATAGAGTGGTCCTATCTAGGAGTATTCTCTAATTCTACCTTTGATCTGTCACTGTCAAAATCCTTCTTTCTTTGTCTTCCTCTGTTATTCATTAATTATAATCAACTAAAATAATTCATGATCAATGGAATTAAAATTATTGCTCTCATGTCCACTTATATCAGACCAATCTAGAAGTAGTTTTAGATTCTATTCCTTATTTTGAGCCTCCACAATCACCTCTTTTACTTATTTCCACTTTTTTACATTGAGAACAGTTAACTAAAATCCCATTTTGATCTATGTTATTTTTCCCTCGTGTTTTGCAAAAATAGTGATTTTATATATTTAGCAATAATCAAAATTATAAACTAGTTGGCATAAAAGAGGACACATCCCTGAAATCATCTAATCGAATATATGAAATGAAAGTATAGTGGAATAGGTTGGCAATCAAGATGACACATGTATGAACATCTCTCATCAATAGATGGGTTTCAAAAATCATGAATTGTCATTATGAAAATGTGAGGTGGATTTATTGCTTAAGGAGTGAGGTAATGAGCTTTCCAAGTATATTTTGAGCTATTTAAACCAAGCTCTTCTATAACCTCTTAAACTTTTCTCTTGGGTCTACTAGCACATAGAAAATGGGAGGTGATAGGGACTATTTAGAACCAACCTCCTATTCTAAAGTGTAGGGATTAAAGAAAGTCTAGAAGAAGTTATGATAGGGGGAATCAAAAAATTGATGCTAAGGATTACAGAGCATGAGGCTAATGTTTCAAGGGATTTTATTTTAGGTTGGAATAAGCATGTGGTAGAGATGAGAGGAATTAAAATTGAAGTCATGGAGGAGTTTATAGGTGAATCCATAAGCATGACATTCAATGGGGTGAAGGCCTACAAGGATCAGTATAAAAAGAAAGAATTCCTCCAAAAATTCTTCTACACAAACAAGTTTTTCAAAATTAATAAGAAGGGGTTCCCCCGTACTAATCTCCCATAGTAGTGGATTGAGGTGTGCCTTCAAGTGATGAAATATCTGACACTCTAAGTTAAGCATACTCTAATTTTCTCCCACCACTTTTTATTATTAAACCATTTCCATGGATATAAGATTAGTCTCTCATTCTATCTCTTAAAGTCTTTTAAGATCACCGCTATCACCCATCAGGTTAATGAATCAAACCCTATACTGCACCAAGGTCTCATCTTACTATTGGTAAAACATGGCCAAACCTTGTGGGGTAGGGATATTCCTCTAGGGGGATCCTCAGATAAAGAAGACTCCCTAGAGGAAGACCCTACCTTAAAATCCTACCACTTTGGTCAATATCCCCAAGCTAGGCTATCCAAAACCTCTATTGATGACCTCCCATTAAAATAATTTATTCTTAAGCCCAAACTGATTATACTAGATGAGGGAACCTTCAAGGAGGTTGTTTGAAAAGGTAAACTCATCTTATTTGAAGAAATGGAAAATAACAAAGATCAGTTAGATATTTTCAATAGAAAGTTACATGAGGTAGGGATGAACCTTGTGAGTCTCATTCAAGAATGAAACACCTTTAATAGGAAAGCAAACATGAATATCCAATCTTTCATCCATTATAACAAGGTGAAAATAAATCCCATTAAACAAATATTGAAAGTGATGAAGACCCCACCCATCGAAGATCCCCAAATGACTCCCATAAATAAAACCCCTCTGTAGGAATAGGGATAAAAAAGGCTATGGATGATCCTCCCCCGTGATGACATTGGAAGACCCGATAATAGGACGAGGGCCAAAGTTTCAAAGAACAAGTGGGGTGCACCTGAGAAGATTATTGAAGAAGAGAAGGAACCATCAAAGGGTTCCCCTTCCTAATCAATTTATTTTCTTGTGGTTTTTATCTCATGTAATTTTATTATCTAGTTTTTTGTTGTTTCTTTTTTATGTTTTGGCCTATGGGGCCTGATACTATTTTGTATATCACTTTTTATGGTTCTTGGTCCTTTTAAAACCAAGTTGTTTAACTAATAAAATAAAAAAATACCAAAATTAGAGTTATTAATTATTTTAAATATTTAAAATTATGATATATTCTAGTTTTACACCTATAATCACATAAAAAAAATTATTATTTTATCCAAATTAGGATAAAACAAGGACATTTGAATTATAGATTTAAAATATATCTAGGTCATTTTGGTTTAGTGATCAATGAACAACATGAAGTACTTATAACCAAAAGCATAAATAATTGGTAGAGTACAAAAATTAGAATGAATTAACTACAATTTCATTTTATCTTTCTAGTCTAAATTTCTAAATGGTTCTCTTTCATGGTTAATCAAATGCATGCTTCACATTTTTCAATATTTTTTAGCAGTGTTAGAAAACATAAAACACCACTCTTTTGAATTGTTTTAATTTTTTCATTGTTGGTATGCTCAAATATATCATGGCATAGTAGTCTTGATGGCATTCCTTAATTGAGATGAGAAAAAATTCGTAAAATTAAAGGCTTGTCTCTAAGTTTCAAAAACTTTCCTTCCTCAAACCGAGTCAAGGCAAACTCATTATAAAATTTTATTTTCTCTTTGCCTATTTTCCTCCATCTTGGCCAAATCCATCAATCTGTCTTTTAGTGAGACTTGATCGCCTAGCCTCATAATCATTATAATTAGTAGACTAGGAATAATGTATTATAAAGGCATACCTACCTCAAGACCATAAACCAACTAAAATGGAGTGAATCATGTTTCATATTTATAATTTTTCATGTATTCCCATAGAATTGTGGGAATGTGATCCTCCCAATAATCCCTTTGAAAATTTCATATATTTGTTATCTCTTACCCGATACTTTGTTCAAAGCCTCAGAGTGCCCATTTGCTTGTAGATGATAGGCCATGCTTTTATGGTGTGATATCATGAATTGAGTATTTATTTTATTTTTGAGGAATTGAATACCTTTATTACTAACCAATTGAATCAAAAATATAATCCTTATTATGATATTCTCATATAAAATTTTAGCGACATCTTTCACACTGTAGTTTGGTGTTGTAATAACTTCCACCCATTTCGTGAAATAGTCTATCATAGTAATGATATATCTCACATTATTGAATTTACTTGGAGGATTTATAGGACCTAAACAATCAATGCCCCATTATTCAAAATGTTTCTCTACTAGCATTAGAACCAATGACATCTCATCTTAGTGTTCCACTTTTCCCTTTCTTTGTCAAACATCATAGTGTTTTTCCACCTTGTGAGCATTTCGAAACAAATTCATCCACCAAAATTGATCTATAATATCTTCTTCACAGTGGTTTGTCCTAAAAAATGGCCTCTTTTAACTCTTTGATTTACTTGTTTAAGGAGTTTTGGTTCCTTATGGTCTAAGGCTACTCTATGCAACACATCATCTTTCTCAATATTATACAAAAATCTATGTATGAGGCTATAAGGAATTGTATTTGTAACCATTTGTTTATTATCCCTTTCAAGATAATGCACAAGAAAATTTCCTTACTTCAAGAATTTTTTAATTTACTCCATACTATCAAGGACTACATAGGCTCTAAATAAGTGCATATCTAGGGATTCATTTGACATTTATTCTAGTTCTTCTCCATTTCTAAGCTTGCTCAAATGATCATGTCCCACATTATCTCTTCCCAAATTCACATTAACTCTAAATTAGAATTATTGAAACCCCATCAACCACCTAAATATCCTTCCACCAATCATAGGCTTGTTAACTAGGTATCAAAAGACCTTGTGATCTATAAAACTCTCAAATGGTGTGGCCAAAAGATAATGCATAAATTTTTTTAAAGCAAACACCATTGTCAGGGCTTCTCACTATGGTCATATAATTTTTATCTACAACCAATATTTTCCTTATTTAAAAGTGTATAGGATGATCTAACCCACCATCCCTTGGTTATGCTAAGACAACTCCTATTATGATACTAGAAGCATCCACATGTACATGGAATGGATTCTTCCATTTAGGGCAAACTAAGATAAGAGATGTTACTAGCCTTTAAATATTATTTGATATTCTAGTGTCCACTCAAACTTTTTCTCTTTTCACAACAAATTTTTCAATAGTGCAAAGATGGTTGTGTATCCCTTGATGAGTTTTATATAATATTTAGTGTGACACAAAAAGGTTCACACCTCTATGGAACTAGTTGGAGGTGGCATCCCCACTATTACTAAAATTTTAGCCTAGTCAACAATGATTCCTTAACTACATAAGATGTGACCTAGTAGAACATTGAAAGGTGTGAAAAATAAGTATTTATTTAGATTTAACATAATGCATAGGGATCAACAACAGTCTAACATTAAACACGACTTAGAAAAATTATATTTGAATAAAGAGAAGACATCCCAATTGTCCAAATAGACTTTCATAAAATCATGGATAAAATATTTAAATGAAGTTACCATAACCCTAGAGAAACCTACTAGATTTTTTGAAAGACAAAATGGCATTACCTTATATAAAAATGAACCCCATTCCATTATAAAATTTGTTTTAGCCTGGTCTTCCTCTATGATATGAATTTTATGGTATCCAGTGAATCCATCCATGAACAAGTATACCTCACCGCTTGCATCTAATTCAAGAACCTCATCTATGAATGTTATATTAAATATATCATTAATGCAAGCATCATTCAATGTGTGGTAATCCCCACATACCTAAATTTCATCAATATTCTTTGACTGTACTATCATGGGACTCACCCAATCTACCTTTTCTACTAGATAGATGATGCATGCTTCCTACATGTGATCCAACACAGCGTTCACTTTCATATTCATGTTGGGATTCATTATATATGGGCACTTTTTAATGGGTTTATTTTACTCTTTTAATTTAATTTGCATATCCACCAATGATGGATCTACACCTTTAACTTTATGAACTTTTTTAGAAAGAGATATTCATAATATCTTAATAGCTACAATGCCTATGAAATCTCATTTTATGCCTAATAGTATCCTAAAGTCATATGTTTAGGTATAGACTTTGTTTCAATATTTCATCCATCTTCTTCAGTGGTTCTTGATCTAATTTATTAGATATATTGGGTAATAATTCTCTCAAAGTTTGTTCTCCTTCTCATTCTAGAATGTTTACATTGTTTAGTCTTTCTTATTCATCTTATTTTGTGATTTAGATATTTGTTAGCTCTGTTTCTCAATCTAGTTTGAAAAAACCTTCTAAATTCAAATCCCTGTCACTATCACTAGATTATGTAAGCTCATGTGTAATTTTATTATAAGGTTTAAGAAGGGATTGATTTTATTTACTAAATTTGTAATTATGAATCACTAAATTCAAATTTAGAGTTGCTTCTTAGTGTAATGATGAGACCATTGTAGTTCCCAAATATTCTTCATGATCGTAACATATAAAAATTTTCAACTTTTACAATACATTATACACTATTGAATTTTCATCTTCAAAAACAAAGGTTTTAATAAGATCTCATTATATGTGTGCCCAATTTTAAGTTTCCATCTTGCACTCTTGATGCAGGTACCATGTAGCTAGAAGTGGTGCTAGCATGTGGCTAAAAATATGCACATAATATATTGGCTCAAAACCTTGCACAAACCATATATATACATATTTATGAATATTTAGATATGGACATTGAATTTCTTGAAAGAATGGCCACTTTGTACTAATAGTCAGTGGTAACTAAAGTTATGATCATATAAATTCAGACACTTCATCCCATTGTAATTATTATTTTGTATGCACTACTCACCATGTCATAGTAGTTCCCTTCAAGGCATAGTTGAGTGTGTTTATTATTTGATCTATATCTAGTACATGGTTCTCTAACCTCAAGATAAATTGATTGAGATATTTTTTCACAAAATATTATGGTAATTAGCATTATGTGGTGAACACCCTGCATAGAGGTCATACCTTATGATCTCCTCTAGCCCAATTCAATCTATGTGTGTCTAATTAACCACTTATCAAATATTTTTCTTCCCAGGGTAAGACACATTTTGGATTAGGATCTTTATAACCCATTATTGTTTCACTTATATTATATAGAAAAATCTATCTTTGACTTGGTTTTAGATTGCATAGATGGAGAGGTACATTCTTGAATTTGAAACAAAAGAGTTGGAGACTTTATTAGAATTGGTTGGTAAATAATCTACGTTATTGTATGTATCTATATGTTTTGATCAAGTTATGGTTTAAAGAACTAACTTTCACATGTTGCAAAGCACTTTTATGTGTATCTATGATGATTTTAAACCAATTTTTATCACTTTATGGCATAAGGTGACTCTAGTGATTTTAGAATAAAATAGGGATTCTGCTATGATTTATTCAATGCTATAACAACTATCTTATCCCCTTATTATTATTTTAATTGATTTTTCACTATATTATAGTCATTTGGCCATCATAAGTGTATTTCTTACCAATTAAGGTAGGATAATGAGTCTCATCAATTTCATGTCAATGACCTCAAAATATCCTCACAGACTCAGCTTAGAAACTTTAATCTCCACATATTATAGGTGACCAAATGGCTCTACTCTCCCATAGTTTATAACACTGAGAGTGGTAATACTGTATCTCAAGGTTGGCCTACTAATAGCCTCCAAAGTAGATCTAGGAATCATGTTGATACTACTCCTAAAATTAAATATTGTATTAGAAATTTCATATCCTACAAGTTCAAATTCCATTCATGAGTTAACATCCCAAGATTTCTTAGTTTTAACATACTAGGCCACTTTGTCAATATGTTAGTGTCCTCATTACGTACACTCTAGAATATTATGCAAGAGAATTATAATGTTTTATGAGATGTATTCATTATGTAGAGTATTGAGTAATTTTAAAAAAATTATCAGATTAGTAATAACACTTTCTTGTCTCATAATTCACACAATCTACCCATACATCTATGTGTTAATAGTCATGGCATCTCCTTCTAAAGCATTTTGTTATTATATGTCTTGAAGAACCTGTGTATCTTGACATATCAAGATCTTTTTGTAGTAGTATTGGGATATTTATCCCATTTTACTTTACTAGTTATATGATCTTTCAACATTTCTAATGAAGGCAACCCTTGCTCTGCATACTATTTTATAGTGACTACTTATATGAATGTATTTTCCCTATGTTGAACACTTATGATATTCACATTGTGTATAAGATTTTATTTCCTCTAATTATATAATATTGGGCAATATTCAGTCTAATGTTGTCCTTCAACTCTAAAATAAACATATTATGTCTATCTTTGAGGATTAGTAGGATAATTTCATGTGAAATTATTAAACTGACCACATAAATAACATTGAATGGGTTGACGAGCTTGTTGGTTATCATTTTTGTAACCTCCCTAATATCAACCTCAATACCCTCCTCTATATCCTCTTTATTCTTTTGAAGCCCAAACCATGTGTATATTGCCTATAAAATTCTCCTTGTTGTGTTTTATATGAATTATATCCATTATATTGTTACTAAGGTGATGTTGGAGCAAAATTTAATTGTTGATGTTGAATACTTGCATTATTCCATGAGGACTGATACTAATATTATGATGATGATAATGTCCATCTAGCCAGAACCTAGGGTTGATATTGATATTTAGTTAAAGAAGACATCCACTTGAGACCACTTTGTGTTGCATTAGTCATTTCCACCTTTAGACCTAGAATTCCCTGCTTTATAATAGGTAACTACTGCACTACAACTGTGAAGACATTTTTTGTGATATATTCCTTTAGTTATTATAAATATCAAAAACTCTTCTCATCATGGTTGGTTGATTTACAAAAATTATAGTACAAACTCTATGATTTTTTAATGTACTATTATAATAGATGAGACTTTGAGGTTGTGTTCCCTACTACTCTACATAGTTCACATAACTCTATTTTGAGTTTAGGATAATCATTCCTCTAATTCCCTTCTCAACCAAAATTTAAAAACCATAATCCAAATTTAGGTATGTCAATTTCATGAATATTCTCTATTATCATAATAAAATCATCAATTTTTGCCCCAAATTTGGAACCAACTACTAGAGCATGTCCATAGTCTTCAATTTGTTAAACTCTCAAAGCAGTTGCTTGAACATCTTCCTTAGTAAAGAATTAGGACTTCATAATTATAAATATAATTATATATCATATTCCTTATAAAAACCAAGTAGCCTTGTCCTTATCTTCCATGATAAAATCAAAAATTTTCATTTCATCTCAAAAATTGTGATCATAGTCCCATATAGATTCTCTACCCTATTGTTGAATCTCTTTCAAATTTTGAATAGTCTAAATAAATCACTTCTTCATCTTAAATTATGAAATTAGTTTCTCCTTAAATTTTTTAGTATCTATTGAATTAACATTCCTTTTAAAAATGAACTCAAAAGCTAGGCCTACTAAAGCTTCTATGAAGTTGCACTTCTTTACATCTTCAGAGGTTAGTCCCTTAACCTACCATTTCATGTTTTAGGTGAAAAAAATATTTTTTAGGGTCCATATAAATATTATATTGCATCAAATAAATAAATATTAATTCATTAAATTCCATAGTTTTTATACTTGTAATTACTACTATCCTCTTTTACGTACTTGTAACTATGACTATAGGTTTGTGTGCACTAGTGACTGTGATTATAGCGTTTTATGCATTGATTTTTACAAGTGTCTTAAACTAATCTCAAAAGTGAATTCAATCTCTTCTAGTCTCTTCCTATCTATTTATTTCTTAGTAACTACACTATGTTTACCAAATTTATTCAAAAATGATTCAAACAAGATTCCACCCTTCCTTTCCTCTACACTCTATGTTTTTCTAACTAATGACAAATTGGGTTGGGGGATGCATAATTAAGAAAATGAATGATCTAGATCTTTAAATTTATCTATCTATGATCTTTAACTATGATAATTTTTTGATTAATCATAATATCCTCCCATTATTATTCATTCCTTGGTATAAATAATATTTTTCCTCTTAAATGTGATGTACTCTTATCCTTTAACTGCTCTACTATTATCCTACTTTCCTCTTCCTCTTCACTCTAATCCATATCCTCACTATCCTCATTTATTTTGTATTCCTTATCAGGACCTTCTCTTCCCTACTTTACATACTTTCTACCTTCTCCACTTCCCTAATCTTGTGTAGCCTCTCTCTGAGGTCCCCTCTCTTCAACATCCTCTACTTTATTCCTACTTTTAATTGTAATAAAATCTAGACTATTCATTTTTCAATCTTATTTTTCACTTTTTTATTTCCAATCCTTAAATTTTATTCTCAATCTAGATCTTTCCATCCTCCATATTCTATGTTTAGGTTTAATTTACTCTACTCATCATGTGCATCCCCTTAATAGTGAATACTCCATGTTGGTAGGAGTAGGCACCATGTCCTTTTCTACAACCAACATATTAATCAGAGTACGTATTTTCTAAGGAACTTTCCATTAATTCCTTTGACAAATAGGTCTTGCACAACTTTAAAATCTAAATAGCCTTGTACATCAAATTATGTGATATAACCATTAATGGTAGTTTTTATCCAATATTCTACTACATAGGTCTAATTAATATCTATATTTTATAGTCTTTATATATTTTATTTTGACCAAGATATGAATTTCATCATTCTTGTCTGAAAATAATAATAATCCAATCTAGATAACTACGTAACTAATAACCCAAGTAATTCACACTAGAAAATTTCATAAATTTATCTATAGATATGTTACTAAATAATTTATTTCAAAATCTTCCCTATTATTTTTGCTTCATCTTCTTCAAAAATTTGGATTCTTTCATCAATCCATATTTATATATCTATTTTCCTTAGTATCCATCTCAATGCGTTTCATCAAAAAGTTCCATGCTCACCACACCATTGTTAGCAGAGGTTCCTGGAAAACACTTTAGAACATGCTACTACAAAGATATCCTATACATAAATTGACAAAAGTAAATAGTAGATGGTAATTAAAACTAAATATAATCATTAAATGGGAAATTATAATGTGTTATGCATAGGAAAAAATAGAATCTAAACAATTGGCATAAACTCAATGATTTACACATTAAAGTAAATAGAGTATTTACTTACATATAAAAATGATAACATATACGTAAGAAAACCATTTAAAAATGATAGGTATTAATCTCTATCACATCATAACCATATATAAATACAATTGATCACTATATATAGATTTTTACAAAGTGTTGTCACTTCATATTTTATCCTTTTTCTATGTCTAAAAGAAGAACTCTTTGTATTTTGATGTCTATTTCTATGCTCACAAAGGCTAAATACATATAAAAAGATGTGTAAAATAAAATATAAAATAAGTCACACACATATCCATCAATTATACTTTTTGATTTTAGTATCTCTATTTTACTCCTAGAAAATAACAAGTTTTATTTTAGTTGAGGATGATATAAGACATTATGGAGAGTTAAATCTAGAATCCCTAGCAACTAGACTCAAACTATCCCTTTTCCTTCAAGTTAAAAACTTGTTCTATCTATAAAATATAATGGATAACATATTTATAGATGAAACTACACAAATAATTCCCTTCATAAATTAATGTCTTGTGTGGCACTAGTATCTAGGACCCAAGCAGCATTCAAAGTTAAATTTACTGAGGCATTATTGACTTCATCTAAAATGGAAAGCACACATTCACTTGTAAACTGAGTTAAAACCTAGTTTAAGACTTTATTATTTTCTTATTATCTCTTTTTTGTTTTTCTAGGACTCAATATTGCCCCATGATGTTTTGCATTCATGAGCCTCATGATTCCCCTTGCTATAATATTTTTTGTAAAACATGTTTTGTCTGACTATTATTTCTACCAATTTTTTTCCTCTTCCTTTATTTATTCATTGGCCTCTATCATTTCATTCATTCTTAGAAGAGGAAGCCTTATTGTAATAATTTATCTTTTTATGAGCATAATAAATAATTTCCTGTGTGCTTTTAGTCTTTATTCCAAATGCCTTTTCCTTTTTAGCCATTATTTCAAACAATTGATCAAAAATGAGTGTTTTCAATTGATTTATTTCTTGCAAAGATTCTAAATTGGTTGAATATGTGAGAAGAAGATATTTTATGAAAATACACTTATAAAATCAAAATTTTCACCAGTATCTTTAACATCATGCTTGATAGTGTAGATTTACAAATCCAAACTTATTATATCATCATTTTCAATTCAAAGCTAAACAATTTCAATTACAAATTTATGTATTCTAATTTTGATTAGGAATCATAAAAATAGTTTAACTTGTTTAATGTTTCCCATGGTGTATTTCTCTCTTTTACGTGATGAAAAACTTCTTCGTCAATCGAGGCCCTTATCAAGGCCAATGCCTTAGAATTTTAATACTTCCAAATTTGTAGTTTTTTTGTTGGTTTGCCTAGTTATTTGTCTTTATCACAAATATAAAATTATAAATCATTGAAGATGAGAGTATTCTCAACTTTTCTAGACCATTTTAGATATGTTTCCTTCCTAGTTAGTGTTATGCCAACTATTGTTTTGATTAAATGCATTCTTCTATCAATGGAAGATTGATTGGTTCCTTATCACTCTAATAGGTTTCACTTTTTATATACCAAACCTCTCAATATTCTTGTCTCTCTTATATACACATTAGTACATGGACTATGATCATCATTCTGATATACTTGATGGTATGTGAAAGATATTTTAAAGTATGTGGCAAAAGAGTGATACGTGACACTTAGACAGTACGTGAAAAGGATTCATCTTATCAATGAAACCTACTTCGAGATAAAATCCTTGTATGTGGGTATAACTTCCATATATTCTTGGAATCTATTATTTGCATCTAACGATAGAGATGAATAAGTGGAGGGAAATGGAAAATAAAATTTTATTTTTATTTCTTCCCAAAAATTTATAGGGTCAAAGTCTCAAACATTTTTATTGCATCTATGTTAGGCATTGGATGCAATAGTTCAAACACAATGAATTTGAATCATAAACATGAACCAAAGGCATTATATATACATAACATTATGATTTTTAGGTTTTCAAATTTTGGTTTTTTTTCAAAAAATATTGCACCAAAATGATTTATCTTTAAAATATTTGAAATAAGTTATTTACCTTCAAATTGAATAAATAGCCTTTTTTAAATAAATATTAAAATTTTATAAACTTCTAAAATTTTAAAAAAAATTGAATGGCATGATTTTTGAGAGAAAGAATAATCAAGTCACATCATATACCATTTTGAGTTCTAATTGGCCTTTATAATCCTCGATCAAACAACCAAAAAAATATTCACTTTCATGGGTTCAACTATGACAATGTCATCAAAACAATGGCATCTCAGATGCTCTCTGAGCCATCAAAACGTTAACACATAATAAACACACTTATTCCTCTCAAACTATTAGCATAAAATAATCTCTTTTATAAAGAGAACAAATAACCAATGAAATTATAGATTATATTAACTCACCTTCAATAGACATAACCCTATATCAAGATATTTCTTCATATATCTGACAAATTTTTGATGGAGGAATTATAAATTGGTAAAAAAAATTAAGAAATGAGGTGGGAGGGCTGGTAGGTGTTTTTATTTCTATCAAAGACAATTTTTGTATAAAAGATAATAAAAAATATTTTTTTCAACTATATGACCTGTATAGAGATTGATATAGTTTAGGATAAGAGATTGTAGTGCAAGAAGTAAATTGAAGGATGAGAAACATAAATGAGCCTATGTTATGATACCAATGTCATCCTATGAATGAATATGAAAAATATAAAATGAAATCAATGCAATCCCAAATTATATTCATTCATTGAAATGAGATGGAATAATACATCTAAATATCAAACTATATGACTGTTTAATTCATATTTAAGATGACAATTTAGATTGTATAAAAAAACTAAGATATTACTCCTAAGATTATATACATAGTATTAAAACTCATTTAGCTAGGGGATAATATAAGGTGAAAAAAATGTATTATTCCCTTTGAACTATTCATATTCATGTCCATGATAATGATTTCCTTGGTTATCAACATGTTCTACTTATTGGTATGTCATCAAAACTTCATTAGGTCTACAAACCATTTTATGGGTGTTGAAATGATAATGGAAGGAAAATCTTATATGTTTTTCATCCTATTCGATTACCTTTCCATTTTTTGGGTGTTAGGTACTTATCTTATGGCATGACATAAATTCCCTAAAATTCATTAGGACTATAGGTACATTAACTATATTAAACTTATTATATGTACAAGCATTTAATGTCAACATTGACAAAAAGACATGAAAACATGCCAATACATGTATGCTTACTATATAAAAGAGGAAGATACTCACATGATGTATTTGAAAGTACTATTGATTCTTGTTTGCTTGCTAAGAATAGGTATTTATTTTTTACACAAATAAACACATGAATTTTTATTGGATAAAAATTATTATTTTATTCTTCTTTGATGAATTTGAAATCTCTCACCCTCAACCCAAGAAACCCAAAAGTCTTTCCAAATATAGTCTATAAAAAAATCCCACTTTAAATTGTTGCATCTAAACAAACCCTTGTTTGGGTTCTAAACTGGAAGGTGTATAATTTGATCCCATCATCCTACCATCCAATCCTATATATAAGTAAAATGTTCATATATATATATATATATATATATATATATATATATATATATATATATATATATATATATATATATATATATATATATATTCTGAATTCGACAATAGTGAAATATATGCATAATGGGTATGTAATAAAACATACAAAATTTCTTAACAATTTATAATCCTAAATTAATTTATTTCTTATGTATGTATGTCACTCACTCACACACACACATTAAAAATTTTGAATTTGGAAATAATACAATATATGAAAAATGAGTATGTAATAAAACACACAAAAATTATTAATAATTTATACTCCTAAATTAATTTATTTTAGTGTATTAATTGGAAGACATAAAAACATTAATACTGAAAAATATGCACAACAAGTATTAACATGTAATACTCATAAATCATATCCATTAGGAATAATAAATAAATTTGGCATCTATGAATAATGTATAAACATGAAATAGCTAGAAATTTACATCTTGATATTGGTCTCAACATGACAAGGTTATTTACTAATAATGGAAAACATGAATGCACTATAGGTATTTGGCCAAAATCAATGAGATTGATTAATGTAAGTTTAGTGCTAATTCTAAGTCACTTCAAGGGAATATTCCAATATAATGATAAATTTAATTGCTCTAAGTGGTTTGTAGATGAAATTGGGTTAAAAAAAGTGCATAATTTTAAGCACATTATTCACAAACATCAAAAAATAATATTAGGTTGTTGACATTAGTCACATTGTTACATTGTGTCAAGTTTTTCAAATCAATAATCATCAAACTTTTATCACATTCTTATAAATTTTAAGATTATGAAAAAATTTATTTAATATTATGCATTGAAGATTACTAGAGTGGGTATTATTTTTCAAATGGCTACTGGGAATGTTAAGCTCTAATACCCACACAATGTCTATAAGACCCCATTTACTACAAAAGTTTTATACACAAAAATGTTATTTCTTACCTATGTAAAATATGAATGCAATGTTTATAAAACTCGTACCACTCTAAAAATTACTCTACACAACAAGCTTCTTTATGTCCCATGTAAACATGAATGTAATGTACATATTTAGTCACAATCAAACATCTTGATTAATATAAGTTTGGTATTAGTTAGAAGTTAATTCAAGGGAATATGTCAGTCCAATGATAAGTTTAGTACCTCCAACTATAACAGGAAAAAGTATAAATAATATTGAAGCCAAATGATATTAATTGATTTTAATTATAGGGTTTCACTAAATCCACAATTGAATTTATAACAAATTTTAGAATATATATAAACTCACTAAAAAGGTGAAAAAATAAATGCAAGGAAATAATTTGTTCAGATTTCTATTCCAAAGAAGAAATTTAGCATATATTAACAATAAATTAATGTGAAATAAGTCACAATTATCACTTCAAACATTACTTTGCATAGCAAGTTTATTTATTACCCATGAAAAACATGAATGTAATGTAGGTATTTGGCTAGAAATAAAGAGCTTGAATAATGTAAGTTTGGTACTAGTTCCAAGTCACTTCAAGGAAATATGTCAATCTAGTTATAATTTTAATGCCTCCAAATTTTAGAGATCAAAGTATAAATAATATTTAATTAAAAATATATTTATTGAATTGAATTTTAAGGTTTCAATAAATCCACAAGAAGATTTATAACATAATATATGATATGTTTGAATTGACTGAAAAGTGAAAAATGAAATGCAAGGAAATAATATGTTTGATTTTATATTCCAATGAATAAATTTGGCATATATGAACAATGAATAAATTTTAAATAGGTCACAATTATTAACTTAAAAATTACCATGCATTACAAGTTCTTTCTTACCCATGGAAAACATGAATGCAATGTATGTATTTGATTATAATCAAAGAGCTTGAATAATGTAAGTTTGGTACTAGTTCCAAGTCACTTCAAAAGAATTTTATAGTAAGTGACAAGTATAATTCAACCAAATTTCAAAGGTAAAACTATAAATAATATGGAAGGAAAAAAATATTTACTAAATTATATTATATTAATTTAATAAAGCCACTAGTAAATTTGAAACATATTATAGGATATATATGAATTGATTGAAAAATGAAAAATGAAATGTAAGGAAATAATTTATTTGGTTTTCTATTCTAATGAATAAATGAAAAATAATACAGATTAACAAGATTATATCTCCATAGTTATGACTCACTCTAGAGAAACTAAAAGTTGTTACAAGTAATAAATGGTAATAAAATAAGATATTGTAAATAAACCAACCAAATAAATTTATTAACTATCTTGCACTTTACAAATAGAAGTCATCTATATATAGCACAAGTAAGATTTGTAGTCCAAATTTTATTTTGACTATGTAATATACATGTGTGAAACAACCTCCACATGAATAGGTACATGAGAGATGAAGTGGTCAAACTATGAGTGCCACTTATCCTAATCTAAGACTAGGAGGTGTGTTAAGTCAATAGAGATAAATAAAGCTAAATTAATTACATAAAACTTAAATAAAAGGTACATATATATAAATATTACACCAACACCCTCCCTTAATTCATATTTAGGGAATTTAAATAAAAATAGGTTCAAAATCCTCTGAAAATGGGTCTTGGTAACTAGGCTTGATAAGGTACCCATGTACAAAACATTTCCTCATAAGCTAACAAAATGAGAAAAAATGTAACAAAAATTTTCCCCCTAAAAGATATATGAGAGAATGTACTCATGTACAATAAGGTACAACTTGAAAAAAATGGGATACATAACAAATGTCTCTCAAAATACTAGACTAAGTAATGTGAAGATTGTACTAGACAAGATAAAATCCATCACTGAAGAAGGTGCAATAAGTACAAGAAGAATTTATAGATGTCAAAGAAATCAAAATTGCATGACTGGTCCCAATCTATTACTCAATCATTGAATATATATGATGAGGATGTTGGATTAAAATACTACCAAGTGAAGTGTCAAAATTATAAAAGAGTACATTAAGAATGCCATCAACTACCTGAAGTAGATGTAAGAGTCACTAAATTCCCAAATAATAAATATATTTACACACCTCCCCCCTAAAAATGATGAATGGGTGGAGTGGATGAAAATTTCTATATGAGTGGTTTGAATCCACAAGTCTAACACCGAAGCTAGGTATACAAGAAAATGCATAATAAAAGGAGATAACCTCACTATCAAGGTGTCAAAGAATATAAAAATTACCTCTCAAAGAATGATGGACCTAATGGTCATGGGATAAACTATCAATTGAAATATAAAAAGGATGCACAAAATAAGGCACACATGGATGAATGTAGACTATGCTATTAAAAAAAATCTCCATGACACTTTTTAAATTAGTGCAAGTAAAATATATCCAAAAAAACACCAAATGAAGACAAGGAAGACATTGTATACACCAGCATATCTCCAAATAAGAAAATTGTATAAATTTCATATTAATATGAGCGTATCTCCAAAACAAGGCCACACTACTAAGAAATTAAGAAGAGTACCAAGGAGAAAATAATTCCTAATATGCAATATTTAGTAATTGAAACTAAGAAAAGGGTGTGTGAATCAAGGCACACACACACACACATTAAGGTAGACAAAGTTGTGAAAAAATAAACAAAAAACTCCCATGGCACTTATAAAATATTGTAAGTAAAATGATAATATGGACTTAATAAATAAGTGAGTGCATTTTAAATTTCTTGATGTCGTTTAATAAAACTTTATATATTTTTACAGGTTATAAATTATAAACTAAATATATATACTTAATACATAAATGAACCAATTTGAATTCATTATTGTGAAGAACATGAAAAATCATGAATTTTTAAGAAACATCAAATGGATCCAATGTATGGATCGATAAATTTTGTAGCACACTATAATTTATAGAAAAATGGGTGACAAAAAATAAGAATTAGACCCCACCATTAAAAATATCTTGAAAAAATAATAATATTGATAAAATAAATCACCCTCTGAAGCCTCCCAGATCAAAATAGATTATTCCAATTGGGTAGTTTATCATGTTACCAAAATTTTATGAAGATGGTCCAACCCTAAGGATAGATGTTGATTTTTAAAATTAGTAAATGTTGGGAAAGATTCAATACCATCGGGTCTAGGTCAATATCGACTGGTGATATTGACCCAATATGAAATTATTAACCTATGCATATGAGGACTAAATTGAAGGACTAGAGATGTTTATGGAAGTAGTAATTAGGCTTTAAATATATAATGAGGTTCTTATATGTGTGTAATAGCATAACATAAGCGTCAAACTAATAAGGTAGCATGTAAGTTTGATATAATGGTGGATTAGAACCATATTTGTGTTTGAAAATCATGAGTGGTAAATGTATGTCAAATTTATAAATTTAAATTACTTTTAATACCATATTTTAGCATCTAAAAATAACCCCATTTTATTATAGTAAGAAAATTATTAGGGTGAAAGGAAAATATATACCTATGTGTATACAACACACTTATTCTTTAGTATAAATCTCCAATTGTGAAGGTCACTTAATAGTAAAACCTAAAAAAATATGTAGTAATCAATGTCCATGGATTGATATTTGATATCTAATTTGAATTTTAAAAATTAAATATAAAGGAAGGATTACACTTGTGTGTTGCTAAAAATCATGTTTCCCTTGAATTTTTTTGGAGATAAAACTTCCTTGTTGAAGCATTTGAGAAAGGAAATTTTTGTTAAAGTACTTAGAGATTGGTTCCTCTTGTTGAACCTTGGAGAAATTAAAGGTGATCAAACCCAAATTTTACTATGAAATCCCTTGGGTTGGGAAGATAAAATTACCTAACCCTCATAAATGTGGAGAGAAGTACATGATATACTAAAAAAAATCTGCTAATAAAAGAAAGGGAAACCACATGATAGGTTCACTATTAGCAAAAACTGAATCAACCACTACATATGGATTATAAATTCAATTGTATATATTTTATTGAGTTTCATCAAGTTTACTCCTTTTAAAATAAATCAAAAGAGAATGAACAATCTTCATGTCATGATCATGACCATAATTTGATTGTCTAATTTCACTCAAGTTCACTCAATATAGAATAAATGCATGATCAGAAGAGAATGAGCAATGTTCATGCCCCCATCATGATGTCATTGCCAACAAGTTTGAACTTGAATCACAACCATTTGTCATTAAAATTATAAAATATATTATTGTGTATGTGTATGAACCAATATCATGCCTCATGAATCTAAAAGTGTGTATATGTGCATGAACCAGTATCATGCCCCCTAAATATGTACCAACTGATATATAATTTTACGCATCTAAATAATCGATCTCAAAACATTTATCTCAAATGTATGTATATGTATAAAGTTTTAATTCATTTTCTTATAAATTATTTACATATGCCCATGGATATACACCATAGTGTGTATGAATATATTATCAATTATCTATAAAATGATTGCATATGCATGGCCTTTGCCCCCATAATATGTACTAAAATGTCAATGTTTATCATATAACCAAACCATCTGATATCTAAACCATTCTGAATCTATGAAATATGTACTCTAGTATAATTTTATATTCTTGGAGGCTTATGTCTCTATGAAAATCTTATTGTAATTCCCTCATTTTGAGATGAGGTATGTGTCTTGTAATTTATTCATCTTTAAAATAGAGTTAATTATATCATATCATTTATAAAGATAACATTATATAATATCATGTGAACATGTGGAGATTATGTCATCATAATAATGTGTGTGGAAATCAATGTATGTATCTATAATATGTAATGAATATAATATAAGTGTCATGTATAGATAGATGTATCAATGAATCATGAATTAGTAACCATCATTGATAGTAACTACATAAGACTATGCATTAAAAATTCATGATATGTATAATGGTACCACTTAATGTCAACAAGATCAACTAGCACAATAATCTCGAGAGCTATTTTCAAACTTAATACCAAGGGTTACACATCAAAGATATGAATATGTCATAACAAACAAGTCCAAGGGACATGTGCAAGGGAGATAAATATGTCACAAATAAGGGACATTAATATATCGCATCAAACAAGGCCAAAGGTCACACACAATGGGCATAAATATGTCACAAAAAATGAAATTAAATATGTTTCATAAAACAAGGATAAGGGCCACACATAATAGACAAGCATAACATAGCCTTTCATGCAATAGAGTAACACTATCAATGAAGCATAAAACAAGTTAAGACTAGTTTACATGATCAATAAATCAATGTCACATCATATTATAATTGCATATCTATGTATTGTTGTGTAAGATATGAGTAACTAACATGACATGTGAAATCAATATATGTAACTCAACATTTTATAAGGCTATATAAAGATATAATGATGCAGAGCAAATCACAATGTCTATCAAACTCTGTGTCTTCTATGGTCCTTCTCTTACATTTACTAACTCTTGATATTAATCTTATCCTTTTATGTAAATTTAAATACCACTCTCTCCTTACCTAAGACTCTAATCAACTTTGACATCTGTTATTCTTGTCTTTAGGCCTACACACAAGACATTCTCATTCTTGCAAACTCATATTTTTCATTATGTGTTCCTTTACAAGCATACCCATAGATTAGTTCCTTCTATACTTAAGGCTCTATTAGATTAAAAACACTTAATTATTCCTCTAGGACTTCAGTGAAGTTTCCAAACATCAATTTCATTTGCATTCCTCTCTTTTTAGACTCATTATTCATCTCTAATAATCATTCATTGCAATATCTACCTTACAACATTTACTATATGGGTTTCTAGTAGCCCTATTTTTAGGGTTTTATCTATTGTACAAATGTGTATGATAGGTTAATAGAAAACCAACCATCAATTTGAATATGATTAATCCTCTTTTAGTTTTCTATAAAGTTTCAAGACAAGCCTCCCTCATTAGATCACTTTACTAGACCCTTTTCACTCTTTGATTAGGTCTTTTAGGCTTTTTAGAACACTATTTAGCTACAAACCTCCAAAAGTGTACACTCTTATATAAAAACAAACTAAAACCTCCAAGAAATGTTAGTTCACATTGTCAATAAACAAATATCAAAAACTAATTTTTTTTACTAGTGGATTCTCTAAAAATCATCAAAACCCTAGTTCTAGGGTTTATAGTCCTTTATCAGTCGAGAGTAGTATAAATTCAACTAGGAATGACTTGAAGGGTTTCATGGAGAAAAATTAGGTTCATAAGGTCTATATGATATCCCTACACTTGGACAAATCCTTAGGTCTCAAATTCTTATACCTCTATACCTCCCTTTCACATCAACCTTGCACTCACAGTTCACTAACGCATAGTCTATGAGGTCTTTAATCATTGTCTTGAGGTCTAAACCTCTCCATAAGGACTTATACCTCTTGTGAGTCCTATTTTAGGTAAAAGGCTTATGAGATACCTATTTATTCTTGGATTTTCACCCTTCAAGAGATGCTCAACTCTCCTCATCCAAGTGGCAAAATTGAATCATCTCTCTTGCTATGGGTGACAATTCTATTGAGATGAATCTCTAGATTAGGGGATAGCTCCCCTTGATGCACCTTTGAAGATATTATAAACTATACATTGTGTATAAAAATGGAGAATGAAAACAACTAATAAAATAAGTGGTGATGCACTAATATTTAATATCCTCATAAATGATTGAAACCACTACTTAAAGATAAATAAGGATGTTTTACACAAAATCACAACAAAAGACATTATTGCATCAGTATTTCATGACTTAGATTTAGGAAGGTACTTAACATTCATGAGAGTGATTAATGATTCTACAAAGAGAATACACATATACCACTTCTAAGACATTTATATACTTAGTAAAGAATACTAATAGAGACCTGCAACATCATCCCTTCTGTAAATTGGTAAGTGACCATAAATTTACATGCTAGAAAATAACCTTTTCACTAGTCATTATCAACAAGATTAGAACTTATACTCAATAGTGCAATGTGTGAATGGTGAAATCACTTGTATTTTTTTCAAGAGTTACTAGTACAAATCTAACTAAAATTTCACTATAACCAGTGGAGGCTCCCAAAATGAGCCAAGAGAATGCATATATATAGCCTTTGAGAGAGAGGTCGAGCTAAGGGAGTTCAAAGGTCACTTGGACATGTGTCATTCTAAGAAAATAAATAGATACATTACATTATGTAAGAAGCTCCCTTTATAGTTACACCAATGGAATCAAGATATTCTAAATTACATTTTGCTATAGATGGGTTCATCTGTTAGAATGTCATTTCAATGCAAGTTGTTCTTTACTAGCTCATCGAGTTGTATAATGGTGTAACAATCTTGAACCATCAACCTACCTATTTTTCTTGTTATGCATCAAAGCTTAGGATTCATGCCATTCACCATTTCCATATTTTTCCTTAGGTTCCCATCAAGTCTTTTGAATAACAAGGGCTATTCTTTATAGTTTAAAATTGACTTCTTGAAGACCATCATCTTTTATTTGAATCTCAAAGGCTAATTTCCATTGTCTAATTTTATGGGCCATCACCTTTAGATATGTCTTTCAAAAAAATTGTCCTTGGCACTTGTTTTTGGACATTTTGTCTCTTACTTGCTTTCAAATAATTTGTCTCTTACTATTGGTCTTCGGGTTTTCTATCAGGTGATTTCTCCAAAAGAATTCCTCAAACAATATTTTCAAAAAAATCTTTCAATTTTTCTGTAAATGACCCTTTGGCTTTCTATTTGGCCCTTTTGAAAGGAACATACCCTTTTAAACAAATGTAAATGACCCCTTTGACTTGAACTTGGCCTTCAAAAAAATGTAAGTGTCCCTCACAATTTTGAAATGGTCCTTTTTTGAACAAAACATACCCTTCAAAAAAAATGAAAGGGTCCTTTAGCTTGAAAAATTATTTCAAGAAATTTAAAGTGACTTTCAAAAAAGTTGGTTTGGACAAAATGTTTGAAATAATTCCTTCAAAAAAATGCAAGTGACCCTTCAGACTTTTTGAAAACATCCCTCAGACACTCTAAAATTCCCTTCAAAAGATTTGAAAATGTCTACTTTCAGCTTGAAAGAGTCCTTCAGGAAAGTTACTATGAATAAAAAGTCCAAAAGAATTCGACAAAGGCTTTAGACAAAAAACCCACAGACAAAAAACCCCAAAGAATGAGCACTTATAAAAAGACCATAACAAACCCTCTGAAATAAATCATTTCAAAGGACTTAGCCAAAATACTAAAGAATAAATCTTTCAAAAGGAAAAAACTTGGGTTTTATACATTTAAAATACTTCAGCTTTGTATAATAACACTTCTTATGAATGAAGCATGCATACTAGACTTGGACAAAGGTATTAACTCAAACATTTTTTCAAATAGGGGTGCCCAATTTTGGCCTTAAGGGACAAAATTTAGTCAAAAAATTGGTGACTCACAGGGGTAGTATGCTTATTATACTAAACAAACCAGTAGCCTAAATAGTCCATTGGGCATCGAGTCAATTAAGGAAATAAATAAACCAAAAACCTTGACCATGATTCAGAACTTGATCAACAAGACAACCATTGACTACCTCCAACACATAAAGGAAAGAGACACACAAAAAGACCAAAGCAAACACACATGTGCTACTTAGCACTTAGGAAAATACAAGACACAATAGAAATAAAACTAATTATGTACAACTAACTAGATATGATCTTTCCCCTCCTAGGTCAAAGGGAAAACTTCTTAAGTCTCTTCCATGGAAAGAAACCTCATGATACTAGATAAGTGGTTGGTTAGAGTAGGAGCTTGGTGACTCATCCTTATTTCTTGACACCTTGATTAGCATGTATCCAAGTATATTAAGCTCAAACATGCTTCCAAGATACATGTATTCATCTTTCTCTTTGAAACATGTCTCATGTTGGTCCTTCATGCTAGTGTAGTCCATCAATGGATCAATGGATGCTATCTCATCATCATAAGATTAATTTGGCTCATGTCTCTCTTGGTATGTATCATGGACCAAATCATGATTTTATATCTCTTTTATAGGCTTTTTAAACTGATATCTTGCTTCATCATGGCACTCTTGAAGAAGGGTGGCTAGTGTGATGTTTGAGCTGAGACAAAAAAGTTCTAGCTCATTCTAGAAATCATCATTCTCTCGCTTAAGAAATCCTTCAAATCCCCTATTAAAAAAATTAGACCTCTCTCCTTATTTCTTAAAAATAGAATTCTCTAGCTAATAGAATTCTCTAGCTACTCAAGAACATGTTCTTGAACCTCATTCAACTCATGTCCCATGGCTTGGTCATTATCTTCATCAAAGTAACAAGAAGGTTCATCAAACAAAGGAAAAGGGAGCTCACCATGCTTACATTCTCCATCCAATTTTGGCAAGTGAAGTGTGTTAATATCATCTTCATATTGCTGGAACATTTTCATGTATGTATGACCTATGTCTTCTCCTTGAATCATTACACCTTCAAGAGTCACCCCTTCAACCTTATTTTCATGAAAACCTCCTAGAATAGCCACCTCTTGAGATATGATTTGACTACATTATTCATCTTTAATAGTTCGTTCCACCTCATGTTCATGATAATTATCACCATGATGATATTCATATGGAGTACTTATGATTATCTCATCTTAATTCTCACTCATGATAGTCTCTTGATCAGCCAAGAATTGCATTTTCTCTTGGTCACTTGCCTCCCTTAAAACAAGTTCCTCTTTAGGATGGAATGAAATAAAGGGTGAATGGATAAGTTCATGAGTCTAAAATGCAGGATTTCGAGTATGGAAAGTAATGGAAGGTGAAGGGAGTGAAGATGGAGTATGAGATGAAGGAGAGAACTCAGGAATGGACCTTGAAAAGAGGCAAGCACTAGTGAAATCAAAATCAGATTGAGAGTGAGAAGTGGGGTTTTCTTTGAGAATCTCATGAGGAAGATGAGGTAAAACTTAGACTAAAATAAATTGATTCTCTTCCTTTCACTTCATCATTACTTCATCCACATCAGATATAGCTAGATAACTCTCTTGAAGGGGTGTAGATGGGGTGTGTTTAGACATGGGATCTTCTATTGGGTCTAAACTGTCTATTACACCTTGACTAAGCAACCTCATTCTTGACTCTAATTCCTCAATCCATTTAGCTAGACTCTCTTAGAAGAGTCTTACTTGGAGATCATGTGCATCATCATGATGAGGATTAGCTTCATTTTTTGCTTCATACTCTTGAAAAATACTCTTCTCTTCTTTATTACCCCATGATTCCACTATTTCATTCCAAATCATGATCTTAGGATTGGAACTCTCTTCTTGAGGATAGGTAGCAACTTCATCTTTCTCAAGGTCTTGAGCTAGTTTATGATATACATTTCTCCAACTTGGAATCTTGACATCATGTTGAGGGACTTGAGAAGATTGAGGGAGACTTGGAAGAGTTTGTACATGCATAAGAAGATTTTATTGAGGATGGATGTGTTACTTTCCAAAGGAAATAGAATGAATTCTTTCAAAGAAGGGCTCACCATCTAAGGAATTGAAAAAATTAGTTTCCATATAAGGTTTTTCTAATGTCCTTTGGTGTTGGATTGCTAGGTGCGAAAGATTAATAACAAGAGTAGTTAATGCATTAGATGGGCTAGAAGGTTATCTCATTTTAATTTGGTGAGAAAGTGTTGTTTGATAAAAAGGATTTGGTGTATAGGGGGAGGGTTTATTTTGTATAGGATAAGACTATTTTGGGATGAAAGAAAGGTTACAAGGCTAACTACCTTGTGTGTATTGACTTCTCCACCTTACTAGTTTCTCCTCCATGGATTACATAACTTGAGCTTGCTTAAATAGGCATTCCTCCTTGTACATAAGATCTTTTTGATATCTATTTCATTCATTCAACCTATCTATTTCCAACATTTGCTTTTCAAAATCCAACATTATCTCCCTAGCACTCTTGTATTCACTAGGTGAAGGATAGTTAGGAGGGCTACGTGAGGTGATTCCATGAACAACATGAGCTTAATCAAAACGATATGAAAGAACACAAGATCCATACTACTCAAAAATGGGATTATAATACCAAATATGATTCTTTGATGCACTAGGGCTACTTGACCAGCTGATTCAACTTGAAGTCACCTTTGGTATTGATTGAAATTCCTCCAAAAGGTTGATTGGTTGAATAACACACCAAGAATTTTTAACCTCCTTGGACAAATGGTCCCACCAAGTATGCCAAAAATTGTTGACACTTGGATTTGCACCCCTAAGGATATGCTCATATCTCCTCATCCAAGTGGCAAAATGGAATCATCTCTCTTGTTGTGGGTGATAATTCTATCAAGATGAATCTCTAGATTAGGGGCTAGCTCCCCTTGATGCACCTTTGAAGCTCTTCTAAACTATAAACTATGTATGAAAAGGGAGAACTAAAATAATTAAGAAAACAAGTGATGATACACCAAAATTTAATATCCTCCTAAATGATTGAAACCACTACTTAAAGGTAAACAAGGATGTTTCACATAAAATCACAACAAAAGACATTGTTGTATTAGTATTTCATAAGTTATATTTAGGAAGGTACTTAACATTCAAGAGAGTGATGAATGATTCTACAAAGAGAATACACATATATCACTTCTAATATGTTTATACACTTCATAAAGCATCCTAACAGAGACATGTAACATCATCCTTTCTACACATTGGTAAGTGACCATAAATTTACATGCTAGAAAATAACCTTTTCACTAGTCATTATCAACAAGATTCAAACTTATACTCAATAGTACAATGTGTGAATAGTGAAATCACTTGTATTTTCTTTAAGAGTTACTAGTACAAATCTAACCAAAGTTTCGCTATAACTAGCGGAGGCTCCCAAAATGATCCAAGAGAATGTATATATATAGCCTTTGATAGAGAGGTCAAGCCAGGGGAGGTCAAGGGTCACTTGGACATGTGTCACTCTGAGAAAAGAAACAATTACACTAAATTTTTTAAGAAGCTTCCTTTACAATTAAACCAGTAAAATCAAGGTATTCCAAATTGTATTTTGTTATATATGGGTTCATTTATTGGAATGTAATTTTGATGCAAGTTTTTCTTTACTAGCTCATTAAGCTATATAATGGTGAAATAATATTGAACTATCAACCTACCTATTATGCTTGTTATACATCAGAGCTCAGGATGCATGCCATTTATCATTGCCATATTTAACCTTAAGTTCCCATCAAGTCTTTTGAATAACAATAGATATTCTTTGTAGTTTAAAATTGACTTCCTACAAGCCATCATCTTTTGTTTGAATCCCAACAAATAATTTCCATAGTCTGAACTTTGATGTTTTATGGGTCATCACCTTTAGGTATTTCCTTCAAAAAATTTGTCTATGATACTTATTTTTGGAATTTTTGTCTCTAACTTGCTTTTGGACAATTTGTCTCTTACTATTGGTCTTCGAGCTTTTCTATCAGGTGATTTATCCAAAACAATTCCTTGGGAAATCTTTCCAAAAAATTCTTTTAGGTTTTTTTTAAATGACTCTTCAACTTTCTATTTGGCCCTTTTGAAAGGAACATACCCTTCAAAAGAAATTTAAATGACCCCTTTGACTTGAAATTGGCCTTCAAAAAAATGTAGGTGTCCTTCAAGATTTTAAAATGGTCCTTTTTTGAAAAAAATGAAAGGGTCCTTTAGCTTGAAAAAGTCCTTTAGAAAAGTTAAAGTGCCTTTCGTAAAAGTTATAAGCACCCTTTGGAAAAATTAAATTACTAAAACAATTCCTTAAAAAAAATGCAAGTAACCCTTCAGAATTTTTGAAATTATCCTTTCACACTCTCTAAAATGCCCTTTGAAAGATTTGAAAATGTCCATTTTCAGCTTGAAATAGTCCTTCGAGAAAGTTACTTCAGATAAAAAGTCTGAAATAATTCGGCAAAGGCTTTAGACCAAAAACTCATAGACAAAAAACCTAAAATAATGAACACTTAGAAAAAGACCATAACAAACCCTCCAAAAGAATTAATTTTAAATTACTTAGCCAAATGACTAGAGAAAAAATATTTCAAAAGGAAAAAACTTGGGTTTTTTACATGTAAAAAACTTTAGCTTTGTATAAGAACACTTCTTCTGAATGAAACCTGCATACTAAACTTGGACAAAGGTATAGACTCAAATATTTTTTTGCAAATAGGGGTGCCCCATTTTGGCTTGAAGGGAAAAGATTTGGTAAACAAGACCCTATTCCAACATTCATTGGTTTACAACATTCTTCCCTACTATGTTTGATCAAGCTCTTGATTTTTTATATACCTCTACTTGTTCTGTCACTAAATTTTGTAATTCTATAATAAGTAATTGATGGTAGATATGATTAGAATGATACCTAAGATTTTTTAAATATCTCAATCAAGGCATAATAACCTCAACCTCGTTTTTCATACTTCCACATAATCTTACAACACACAAACATTCATTGTTATGTTCAACACAAAAGTTTTGGGTACATAAACCTTGTAACATTCACTCTTGGACTAAAAAAGTATGGAAAGTTTCAAAATAGATTCAATAACATCAATAACAACATGATTAAACTCACCAAATTCCTTGTCAATCCTTATATAAATTGCTTACTGAATCTCCTCCTTTGGTCAGCTTAATCATAGTTGTTTACCCAAACACACAAATTGCAGTCTTGAAATAGGGTTTATAATCATCAAATCCATTCTTTTCAAAACTTCTTGCATAAATTCCATCTGTATACCTTGAATATAATATATAAAATACATATGGTTCTTCAAAAAAATTCTTATACAAATCCTTCACATTAACTAATGCCTCCTCACAGCTCATAAACATAGAAATATACAAAAAATGTAGGGTAAGCAGATTCATTAATGAATATTCTTGTTCTCATTTTTTAGAGTAAAATATTATCATGAAAAGATATTAAAATACTTAAATTACTCAATTCATCCATTACTATTGCATTCAAATGAAGCTTAAGTTAATTACCAAAATGATTCATAGTCATGCATAGGTTTTGGCAGACCTTCTTTCATTCACAATCATGTTTGCCATGTTTCTTCACATGTCTTCCTTCCTAAGGACTACAAAGACACTATATATTACCTACATATCATATAAACTCTTCAAAACAAATCTATAATTATTTCTTGATCAAGATCTTCTATCAACCTCCTAGTCTAATGTAGGGTGGTGGACTGCCACCTCACACCTTATTTGCCAAATATATTAAAATCTAATTTTATGACCTTTCAAGAGACCATAAAGGTCATTTAAAATTTTATTTATTAATTATACATCTCACGCTTCTCACCTAGACCACTATTACATCATGAAAATTTGAAATTCCCTTTTGGTAGGAAAACTAATCAAATTCAAATTTAAATTTGCATACACTTGAAACACATTATATATCATCTATGAACATTCCAAGATTCCCCTACATCATACTCCCAAGGGGAGAAAGTATTGACACCCATGTTCTTCTTCCTTCAAACACTCATATAGGTGTGTGTGCTCTTGACTGCCACATTTGTACTTTGTCTTGCCTCCTTCCATCTTCCTCCATGTTATACCTATAAAATACAACTCATTAAATAAAGAATACTCTTCCTCATGCCCTTGAGGCATTATACATATTATCTCTTTTCTTGCTTATTTATCTTGATCCCAAGCATCTTCGTGTGTTTTTTATGCTTCCCTCTCTCTTTTTGCATCAGTCATCAATGCATCTTGTTTTTCTCCTTAAATGACTTCTGCTTCATCTACAACCATACTTCAACCTCAACATATACAAATTCATCTTGTGGATGACCTTCATATTCTTAACTCCTCCTTACCTTAATTAATGCTCTTATCTTGGATAATACTACTAGATTTCATAATTCTATGCTTTCCTTGGTAACCTCTTTAACCATTTCTCTATACATTTGATGAGAATCAAATCCATATTTTTTATTCAAAGACTCATAAAAACTTTAATATGTGTCATACCTTTCATTATGTTATTGTCCTATTACTCCTTTAGTTTCACTTGCATCCTCTTATGTGAGGATATATTCCTTCTTCATGTTATCTTTCTTCCACAATGGTTGACCTTTTTGTTCTTGTTCCATCAACATGACTTTATCTTGAGTCTCTTCTTCATCTTTACTTCTTTTGATCACCACTTGGGCATATGCTTCTTACTCTTATCTCTTGAGCATATGAATGGGATCAACTATCTCATCCAAACCTACATTCAAACATACCAATACATCATTAGATTATGAGGCTTGATTGCCTCATTGTCCTTCATCTTTTGCCTTCTTCTCTTTTCCATTAATTCCTTAATTAGCCATTTTATTGGCTTCCTTCTCATGACCCATCCAAGATGTGGGTGCACAAACTCTTTCATATTCTCTATCTTGATCAACATATCCTCCATCTACTGCCTCATCTCTGACACCTCTTTCTCCATTTCAATTTTATTCTTGGTGTCTTCATCCACCTTCTTCTCCTTGTGGCTTTCATGCTTAACCATGTCTTTCACTTTCCTCTCTACCTCTTCTTTCATGTTCATTTTGAGTAACTCACTTTGGTACATTATTCTCCTTTTTTTGGTCTCACTTGGACCATATCCTTTGGTTCACACTTGGAACCTTCTATTTCATACCTCACTTAGGCCTTTCAACTTTTTTTCCTGCACTTTAGGGCTACCTTCTCAATTCTGTCTCTCAATCTACCTTATTTCTTACTTACCTAAAACTTATTGGTTAATCATGCAACATGCAATATAATAACCATGGTAATACCTATATATACCTTCCAAGATCATATATATGTCTCTAATACCAAATGATGTGGAGCAAATCACAATGTCTATCAGACTCTGCCTCTTTTATGGTCCTTCTCTTACATTTACTAACTCTTGCTATTAATCTTATCCTTATATGTAAAATTCAATATCAGTCTCTTCTTACCTCAGACTCTAAGAAACTCTGACATCTCTTATTCTTTTCTTTAGGCTTGCACACAAGACATTCTCATTCTTTCAAACTCATACTTTTCATTTTGTGTTCCTTTTCAATCATACCCACATATTAGTTCCTTCTATACTTAAGGCATCGTTAGATCAAAAATCACTTAATTATTCCTTTATGACTTCAGTGAATTTTCCAAACATCAATGTCATTTTCATTCCTCTTTTTTTAGACTCATTATTCATCTCTGATAACCATTCATTGCAATATCTACCTTACTCACAACATTTTCTAGATGGACAAGGTTTCTAATAGCCTTATTTTTACTATTTTATCTATTATATATATATATATATATATATATACTTAAGGCATCGTTAGATCAAAAATCACTTAATTCTTCCTTTATGACTTCAGTGAATTTTCCAAACATCAATGTCATTTTCATTCCTCTCTTTTTAGACTCATTATTCATCTCTGATAACCATTCATTGCAATATTGACCTTACTCACAACATTTACTAGATGGACAAGGTTTCTAATAGCCTTATTTTTACTATTTTATCTATTATATATATATATATATACTTAAGGCATCATTAGATCAAAAATCACTTAATTCTCCCTTTATGACTTCAGTGAATTTTCCAAACATCAATGTCATTTTCATTCCTCTCTTTTTAGACTCATTATTCATCTCTGATAACCATTCATTGCAATATCTACCTTACTCACAACATTTACTAGATGGACAAGGTTTCTAATAACCTTATTTTTACTATTTTATCTATATATATATATATATATATATATATATATATATATATATAATGTTAATGAAAAACCAACCATAAATCTGAATACTCTTTATCCTCATTTAGTTTTTTATAAAGTTTCAAGACAAGTCTCCTTCATTAGGTCACTTTACCAGACCCTTTTCACTCTTTGATTAGGTTTTTTAGGATTTTTAGAACCATATTTAGCTACAGACCTCCAAAAGTGTATCCTCATGTATGGAAATAAAATGAAACTTCCAAAATATGTTATTTCAAATTTTCAATCAACAAATTTCAAGAAAAAAATTACCCATGGATTCTCTATAAATCATCAAAACCCTAGTTCTAGGGTTTACAGTCCTTTATCTCAGTTGAGAGTAGTATAAATTCAACTAAGAATGAATTAAAGGGTTTCAAGGAGCCAAATTAGTTTCATAATATTTTTATGATATCCCCACACTTGTATAAATCATTAGGTCTCAAATTCTTATGCCTATATACCTCCCTTTCACATCAATCTTGTATTCATGGTTTACTAACACATAGTTTGTGAGGTCTTTGATCATAGACTTGAGGTCTAAACCTATCAATAAAGACTTATAACTCTTGTGTGTCCTATTTTAGGTCAAATTTTTAAGATATACCCTATTCCAACATTCATTGGTTAACAACATTATTCCTTTTTATGTTTGATCAAGCTCTTGATTTTTTGTATGCCTCTTTGTCTTGTTATTGAATTTTATGATTCTATAACAATTAATTGATGATAGATATTATTAGAATGATATCTAATACTATTCAAACATCTCAATCAAGGTATAATAACCTCAACCTCTTTTTTTAGACATTCACACAAGCTCACAACACATAAACATTCATTGTTATGTTCAACACAAAATTTCTAGGTATACAGACCCTGTAACATTCACTCTTGGACTACAATGGTATTGAAAGTTTCAAACTAGATTAAATAACATCAAGAACAACATGAATAAATTCACAGAATTCCTTGTTAGTCCTTAGAAACAATGCTTACTGAATCTCCTCCTTTGGTCAACTTAATCATAGTTATTTACCCAAACACACAAATTGCAATCTTGAAATAGGGTTTATAATCATCAAATCCATTCTTTTCAAAACTTATTTCATACCATCTATCTATCTACCTTGATAATAATATATAAAATACATAGTTTTATTCACAAACTTTCTTATATAAATACTTCACATTAACTAATGCCTCCTCAAGTTTATAAACATAGAAATATACAAAAAAATGTAGGGTAAGTAGATTCATTAATCAGTATTCTTATTCTCAGTTATGAGAGTAAAATATTTCCATGTAAAGATATTGAAATACTCAAAGGACTCAATTTATCCATTACTATTACATTCAAATGAATCTTAAGTTCATTACCAAAATGATTCACAGTCATGCATATGTTTTAGTAGACCTTCTTTCATTCACAATCATGTCTTCCCTATTTCTTCACATGTCCTCCATCTTACAGACTATAAAAACACTATATACTACCTACCTATCATCTAAACTCTTCAAAACAAAACTATAACTATTTTTTGATCAAGATATTCTATTAACCTCCTAGTCCAATGTAGGGTGGTAGACTACCACCTCACACGTTATTTGTAAAATATATTTAAATATACTTTTAGGACCTTTCAAGAGACCATCAAGGTCATTTACAACTTTAGTTATCAATTAGACTTCTCACATAGACCACTATTACGTCATGAAAATTTGAAATTCACTTTTGGTGGGAAACTAATTCAAATTCAAATTTACACACTTGAAACACATTCTAGACCATTTGTGAGCATTCCAAGATGCCCCTACATCATATAACCTACAATAGTGAAACCTATGGAATAAGATGTCCCTAGTATCAACATGGCCACTAGGTAGATGAATTTCCAACATCTATATTTCCATGTGTAACATGTATGTCTTGCATCACACTCATATACCATGAAATGCATGTGTGTATGAAAATAATAAGTCATGTACCAAACTTGTGATAAATATTTAAAAGTTTTAAAAGTATAAACCAATGAACCCATCAATGGGATGACCATGTGCATGCCCATATCTAATAGTGTAAGGGTCCTTTATCATGAGTAATAGGTAAAATATATAGGTGTATGAGAATATGATAAGAAGTCACATGCTATAAAATAATTATCAAGATCATTACTCATAGAATCTCATGAGTGATGCATAAATCTATAAGGTTGAGGACTCTATGGAATATTTTACATAGTAGGAGAATATCTCACTACATATTCTCATTTTTGGAACACATTGATTTATATATGGGACTAAATGAGTATATGCTATAATAGATTATGACCTCAATGAACCCTGAATAACTATCTAATGTGATATGTTTTGAATATCTAGATGTCTTATATACCCATCTAATTTTGTTTGAACTCATTATATATAATTATCTTTCATATGTGTAACCAATAGTTATATATATTATTTTTCTATGGGTGTATCACCCAACTACAGTGATGGTCAGGGTGGAAGAGGAGTTGGCACTTATTATAGAGGGTACTCATATTGTACACTTGTAACTATGACTAACTTATTTTGGTATGTGTAATTAAGACATTGATACGCTTTAAATGGTACTACATGAATATTTCACATCCAAAGGCATCCTAACAAGATTTTTAAAAACCTATTACTATGTATAAATATGAGTGGAGTGGGTAAGATGGAAGATCTTAAATGAATAGGTATGTGTCCAAGGGTATTATGTTTATGTCCATATAATCCCCTTAATTTTATTCATGTATCTTATATATCATGTTGGGTATCTAAGGAATTAAATAAGTTTCATTATGTGCACACTCTAACTTGACCCATTGTTAATCATGCCACTATGCATAGTTTGTTCATCGATATAAGATCATATGAATATTACATGAAAATTATAATTTATTGACCATTTTTTGCCCAACAGGCCAAAAATCAATCCCCTTTTATCCCTGCTATTCTAGGCCATTTCATTTTTAGATTTTGTATGAATCTATTCATTTATATGGACTCTGCAGAATTTCTACAGACTCTGTAAGTCTAAATCTATGAACTCTACAGGTCTAAATCTACAAACTCTATAGGTTAGTCCTTTGGCACATGAAGGATTAGTTTAGAGAGTTCTGGGTTTTACAAGGCTTCATCGGGTTCTTGTCTAAAGAAAATCAAGAAAATTTGGCATCTTTCAACCATTGAACCAGTTCAAGGCCTTAGTTCAAGCCTTGGTTTAATCGGCAGTTTAATCGGCCTCAATTTAAGCCTTAGTTCATCACTTCAAGTTCATCACTTCAATTTCAAGCCTTGGTTCAATCTTCAAGTTCATCACTTTGGTTCAACAAAAAGTTCAACGACCTTGGCTCAACAGTCGCTTGAACCATTGAACCAATCTAACGGGTTGGTTCAACATTTTGGTTCAAAGGCTTTAGTTTAACGAATTGGTTCAATTTCTTGGTTCATCGGCAAGTTCAAAGGCTTAGTTCACTTGGCATCAGCATGTAGGGTTGAACCATTGAATTGGCTCAATCACTTGGTTCAACACATCAGTTCAATTGCTTGGTTCAATGTCATCAGGGCATCAACTTAATTCAAGTAACTCAGTGCGCAGTCTTGAACCATTAAACCATTGAACCAATTTTTGCTTTAATGGGTTGGTTCAATTGCTTGGTTCAAGGGTGTGTCCCAAAGTCGAAGGGTGCAGTCGAAGGTCTAGAAGCCCTTGTAGAGGGCAGTTTAAAGGTGAGAAGCCCTTACAGAGGGTAGGGAGCATTTCAAAGAGGGCTGAAGGATTTAAAAGATGCAGAAGACTCAAGGCTCTGAATTTCTTTAGACTTTTTATTTGAAGGAATCCAAAAGAAGGCCGCCACCTGAGAGAAAGTCAAAGGACCTGAAGAAAAGGACAAAAAGTGGCCAATTCCTATGGACTTTTGTTCATGGGGAAAAAGCCCAAAACAAAAGCCCATGAAGCAGAAAAGCCACAGAAAAGACCCGATGACTTTTTGCCAAGGACGGTGACGTCTTGAAAGCTATCATTTTCAAGTAGACAGACTAGCCATTAGGTGATGACCGTGTGAATGTCAAATTTAACACAGTGAAGTAGCCATTTTTTTTTGAACTGGCTTTAGCGCTAATCATGAAAAAAATCCCAAGGAATGCAGTGACTCACCAAAATATCACCCCCAAGGGCTGAAAGAGTAGGAAGAAGACAAGGAACAGAAAAGACAAAGCGTCCAAGTGGCAAAGGGAAGGCGAGTTATTGCCAGATAAGTGGCACAGCCTATTTTCTCTAGTTGGCATTGATGAGGGGACAAACTGTAGTCTATTTATAGAAAAGAGGCATGGCCATGTTCTTACATTAATGCTTGAATGCCAAAGTCAATTTCAGTGATTGTACAGCATGGTCCTAGCAGGCCTCTTCTAGAAGAATGACATCAGTAGCAGTGGTTTTCCTCTGCCCAAGGTTCAGAACGCACATGGGCCACTTGCAGAAAAGGGTGTCAAAATATTTCCCAGGAAGGCCAAGTTCTCTTCCTCTTTCTATATATTGTAAAAATTATCTTTGGAGAAGGATTGACTCTTAGCCTTAAGGCAAAACTCTACCCAAAAATCTCTTAGGCTTGTAAGACAGAGCTGCCAGATTTTACCTTGAATCAAAACACAGCATTTTTACCTCCATTATGAGTTTTGCATCTTTAGTATGTGTCTATGCCTTGATTTTGTGTTAAGTCATTTTCTTAATGCTTTTGCAAAATGATTTCAGCATGTCTGGTGCATTTTTGAGTTTCCTTTTATAGGTCTATCAGAAGTGTCCCTAGAGGAGTATAGGTGAAGTGGATAGGCTGTTGCAGTGTGTCTCAGAATGCCTCTAGTAGTTATTTCATCTCTATATCTCCACGGACCCCTAACCCATTGATGTAGAAGGTTCTCTCATGTTAGATGAAGTGTATGGGAGCTATTTCTTAGTGGAAAGTGTATGTTCAAGTAGGGTAGATCACACATTTTCTAGTGTATCACCTTTTCCCTTTTTAGGCTATGGTTCTATTTTCAGCATCTCTCTCTCCCGTTTCATCCCCCCTTTTCATTTTAGTTATTAGCAGTAGGAAAAACTAGGGCCTAAATGATACATCAGAGGGAGCTAGCCCTCATCTAGAGACTTTCCCCTCTAGCTTCGCCAATCCCACAAGTGAGAGGGGAGTTTCCATTGTTGCATGAAGAAGGCAGGAGCTTGGCCTCCTACCAAGGGTGAAATCTTCTATGTCAACAATTTTTGGCATGCCTGGTGGGACCAACTAGCACAAATTGTGTCCAAAGATTTGAAGAATTTTTGGTGTGTTCTTCAACCAACCAGCCTTTGGAGGCTTTTGTATCAACACCAATGGTGACTCTGAGTTGAATCTGCTGGTTAAGCAACCTGGTGCCATCAAAAATCATTTTTTGTATGTATAATTCCTTTGCACAGAATCATGGGCCTCATATTACCATGATCAAGCTCAAAACATTCATGCAATCCCCTCAAGCAGCCCTCCTAGTTGCCCATCAACCAAAAGGGAAAATTCCAATTATGAGATCTTTCACCCTGATGGAAACCTCCTAACCTGGGGGGAAATAGTGGAATCATGGGGCAAGAAAGAGGAGAAAGGTTTTGCTCAAAACCTTAAAAAATATAAAACTACTCCTACCCATGATTCTTATGATCTCTAAGAAGATCTAGCCAAGAGAATTGCAGAGTTAGAATCTAAAGAGAGATTCCTCAGCTAGTGTGTGATGGACAGTTTAGACCTAATGGCACATTCTATGTCTGAACACACCCCACCTACACATTTCCAAGGGAGATATCAGGCCACTCCTGATATTGATGAAGTGTTGGCCAAGTGGAAGGAGGAGAATCATTTGATTCTAGCTCAAGGACTGCCTCCTCTTCCACATGGTTTTCCCACTTCACCCTTTCTCAAGGAGGAACCTATTCTGTAGGAGGTGATTGAGAAGTAGAAGATCCAATCTACAGTTTTCCAAGAGGTTATCATGAGTGACAATGAAGAAGAAATCATCATTGATGCTTCTTGTGAAGACACCATCGTCAATGGAGAAGATGTAGGTCTTGCATATATGCAGATGTTCTAGCAATATGAGGAGGAACATAAGCATGGTGAGCTCTCTCCCCCTTTGTTTGATGAACTTCTTTGTTGCTTCGATGAGGAGGAAGACTACACTGAGGAGCCTGAGTTGGAGGAGGATTAGGAGGATACCTTTGAACATCTAGAGATCATGATCTTTGAGGAGGAAAAGGAGAGGTCTGTCTTCCTGGAGGAAGGCCTTGAAGAAGAAAGCTTCAAGCAAAGAGGCGATGTTCTGTGGGATGAGCAATCATTTTTTGAGTCCATTTTAGACATCACCACAGTCACCCTTCTTCAAGAAGGCCAAAAGGAAGCAGAGGATGAATCTAATAGAGTCTACAATGAAGTAGAAGGAAACAAGTTAGACCATGATGCATTACAAAGGGACTATACATGTAAAAGGGCTAACAGTGATAAGCTAGTAGCCACTGATTTCTTGGTGAAATGCACCAGCATTCAACAAGCCTCTAGGGACAAGAAGAATACATGTATGTTGGAGGCATGTTCAAATTTGATCCACTCGGATACTAGCCAACTCAGGTGATAGGCAAGAGGAGCAAGTCACCAAATCTCCTTTTCATTCAGCCACTTATCTGGCACCATAAGTCTTCTCACCAAGAAGGGGACTTAAGAAATTTTCCCTTTGATCCAAGAGGGAGGCAAACATTCCTGGTTAGTTGTATATAGTAGTTTTCTTTCAATTGTCTTTCCTATTTTCCCTAAGTACAGTTTTCACAGGTAGTGTTTTTTAGCCTTGTGTGTTTCCCGTTGCGTGTGGGGTAAGAAGCTTCATGTTTGATTCTTGGATCTTTTGGGTTGTTTCTAACCTTTCTTCATAGTTTCATCTGACTCCATGCCCAATGGACTACAAGGCAACTAGTCTTTAAGCATAGAAGGCATGCTTTCCCTGGGAGTCACCAATTTATTGACCATTTTTTGCCCAATAGGCAAAAAATCAGTCCCCTTTTATCCTGAATGTTCTAAGCCATTTCATTTTCTAATTTTACATGAATCTATTCATTTTTATGGACTCTATAGGTCTAAATCTATGGACTCTGTAGGTCTAAATCTACATACTCTACAGGTTAGTCCTTTGGCGCATGAAGGATCAGTTCAGAGAGTCTAGGTTTTACAAGGCTTCTTCAGGCTTTTGTTTAAAGACAATCAAGAAAAGTTGGTGTCTTTGAACCATTGAACCAGTTCAAGCCTTGGTTCAATCGGCAGTTCAATCGACCTTAGTTCAAGCCTTAGTTTATCACTTCAAGTTCATCACTTCAATTTCAAGCCTCGGTTTAATCTTCAAGTTCATCGCTTTGGTTTAACAAAGAGTTCAATGAAATTAGCTCAACAGTTGCTTAAACTGTTGAACCATTGAACTAGTTCAATGGGTTGGTTCAAAGGCTTCAATTCAATAAATTGGTTCAATTGCTTGGTTCATCGACAAGTTCAAAGGCTTGGTTCACTTGGCATCAGTGCACAACGTTGAACCATTGAACTAGTTCAATCGCTTGGTTTAATGCATTGGTTCAACGTGTCGGTTTAATTGCTTGGTTCAACGTCATTGAGGCATCGACTTAATTCAAGCAGCTCAGCATGCAATCTTGAACCATTAAACCATTGAACCAATTTTTGGTTCAATGGGTTGGTTTAACGGCTTGGTTCAAGGGTGTGTCCCAAAGTCGAAGGACACAGTCGAAGGTTCAAAAGCCCTTGTGAAGGGCAGTTCAAAGGTGAGAAGCCCTTGCAGAGGGCAGGGAGTGTTTCAAAAAGGGCCAAAGGATTTAAAAGATGCAGAAGACTCAAGGCTCCTAATTTCTTTGGACTTTTTGTCTGAAGGAATCCAGAAGAAGGCTGCCACCCGAGAGAAAGTCAAAAAACCCAAAGAAAAGGACAAAAAGTGGATAATTCCTATAGACTTTTATCTGTGGGAAAAAAGCCCGCAAAGCAAAAAAGCCATAGAAAAGACTCGATGACTTTTTTTCGAGGATGGTGACCTCATAAAAGCCATCATTTTCAAGTAGATGGACTAGCCGTTGTGTGACGGCCGTGTGAATGTCAAATTTAACACAGTGAAGTAGTCATTTATTTTTAAACTAGCTTGAGCGCTAATCATGAAAAAAACCCAAGGAATACATTGGCATGCCAGAAGATCACCCCCAAGGGTTGAAAGAGTAGGAAGAAGACAAGGAGCAAAAAATACAAAGTGTCCAAGTGGAAAAGGGAAGGTGAGTTATTGCTAGATGAGCGGTGTAGCCTATTTTCTCTAGTTGGCATTGATGAGGAGATAAACTGCAGTCTGTTTGTAGAAAAGAGGCACAGCCATGTTCTTACATTAATGCTTGAATGCCAAGGTCAATTTTGGTGATTGTACAACATGGTTCCAGTAGGCCTCTTCTAGAAGAATGACATCAGTAGCAGTGGTTTTCCTCTTCTCAAGGTTCAGAATGCACATGGGCCACTTGCAGAAAAGGGTGCCAAAATATTTCCCAAGAAGGCCAAGTTCTCTTCCTCTTTCTATATATTGTAAAAATTTTATTTGGAGAAGGATCGACTCTTAGCCTTAAGGCAAAACTCTACCCAAAAATCTCTTGGGCTTGTAAGGCAGAGCTACCAAATTTTACCTTGAATTGAAACACAACATTTTTACCTTCATTCTGAGTTTTGCATCTTTAGTATGTGTTTATGCCTTGATTCTGTGTTAAGTCATTTTCTTAATGCTTTTGCAGAATGATTTTAGCACGTCTGGTGCATTTTTGAGTTTCCTTTTACAGGTCTGTCAGAAGTGTCCTTCGAGGAGTATAGGTGAAGTGGATAGGCTGTTGTAGTGTGTCTCAAAATGCCTCTAGTAGTTATTTCCTCCCTGTATCTCCATGGACCCCTGACCCACTGATGCAGAAGGTTCTCTCATGTCAGATGAAGTGTATGGGAACTATTTCTCAGTGGAAAGTGTATGTTCAGGTGGAGTAGATCACACATTTTTTGGTGTATCACCTTTTCCCTTTTTAGGCTTAGGTTCTATTTTTAGCATCTCTCTCTTTTCCTTTTCATCCCCCCCTTTTCATTTTAGTTATTAGCAATAGGATAAAGTAGGGCCTAAATGATACATCAAAGGGAGCTAGCCCTCATCTAGAGACTCTCCCCTCCAGCTTCATCAGTCCCACAGGTGAGAGGGGAGTTTCCATTTTTGCGTGAAGAAGGTAGGAGCTCAGCCTCCTGCCAAGGGTGCAATCTTCTGTGTCAGAAGAATCATCATCAAAAATATCACTATCATCATATGTGATCATAAGACACGGTGAGGTGTTGATAAGGGTACCAATAATTATGTCTGATACGTGATCATATGTCATAGTTGGAGGATGCATATTATATGTATAGTGTGATTTTGAAGTATTCTTAATCATTATCATTGCATGCTTTAGAAATGGATCATTAAATATTTTAACTTATTATTTCCATTATTCTATGGTTTGGATTTCTCTATAGGTGGACTCAAATTGAAAGTGTTTTCATAAATAAGATTTTTTATCTTATGTCTTAATTTGAAGCATTTATTTATAGAATGTCCCAAATTTTGACGATAGTCAGAGTATACATTACTATCACAATTATTTGGTTTAGGCATGTTTATATCAAACTCTTGTGGAGGAATAAGAGTGATAAGGTTACACTTAAGTACATTTTGTAAATTATATGAGGAGGTGATGGTAATATTGAAAATTTACTCTTTGGTGGAGCTTTCAATTGTATTCAATTTGTAGGTTATTATACTACATCAACTATCAAAATTTCCTCATTCTTATTGTTAGTCAGTTTGACCTTTTAATTTGTTTGCTTTTAAATTTCATTATTAAAGTATTTGTAGGATAAGTTGTGTTGAGTGAATATTTTTTAACCAATATAATGGTAATAAAATGGTACTTTCAGCCACAGTGTGATGAGATAAATCTCTCCTCAATAAAAGGGGAGGCTCCTTTCTTATTGCTAACTAACACAACAAGTAAGTATTTACACTAATTTTATCAAAATGGGTGTTGTCATATCATCCAATCCTCTTTCTTAAGAATTGATGTTTACTTAAAAACTTCCTTCCATTCCATAAAATGTATTATGAAAATGTAAAACTACTTGATGGATCAATGATAACCGATATTCAGATTAGTTAGTCAAAAGAGTAACTAGAATGATACCAGCAAAGTAACATGAATAGATGGAACAAAGTACAGCCCAAAGTCTTCACCTTATTTCCAAAAAAATTTAAAATCACCAAAGAAGAATAAATTTGGTCCCAAAGTCTCCATGGTAAGTCACTTTTAATGATGGACACAAACCCAGTAACTAAAATATAGCTCAAAGACTCCAAAATCAGCTTCTTGGCACCTTCTATTTTATAGAAATTTCATATCACAATTCAATCAAAGCACAAGAAAATGTAATGGAAAAGACATAATTACATTCCCAATTCACCACAAGTATATTCCAAATAAAATATTGAAAGATCATTTGATTTTCTTATATGTATGGAATTCAAGATTTACAATATGAACACAAAGTTTTAAAAATTGTTTCTTGATTCAACAGCTTTTCACTTCTATAGCCATGATGATACCTTTACAAAAGATCATCCTCCTATTTATAGAGAGGAGCTATGAAAAAAATAGGAAAAACATAAATACATTGACTTATTCATTGATAGAGTCCAATTTGACTTAGGATTATGTACTTTTCCTATGTGTAAATTACACCAAACAAAATTACATATGAAAAGTTACAAAAATAAACTAAGTGTTTGTAGACACAAGAATTTATTCATTCTTGTTTTTATCTAGATGTATTTCATATCTCTTTAGGGTGGCCTAAAAATCATTGTTATCTAGCCTTGATATACTTTTGGAGATGGCAAAGACCCTTGTGACAAAGTCCACTAGATCAACTAGCAATTCTTTGCTTTTATCTAAGATTATTTGCAATTTATCCATTATGACTTGGAACTCAACCAATTTGTTAATGGAGTCCAGTGTAAATGTTCCTATCTGCATCGCTATTTGAATCAAGGATGTGAAATCTTAAACTACTATTTTTGTAGGAAGAATTTCTTGAGAGTCATCTTTAACTAGGCAAAGAAATTATCCAATCTTATATGTAAGATATAACCCATTTATAGAGCACATATCTTCTACTTCTTCAAGATCTTTAATTAAATTCTTAATAAATTCCTTCTTATTCTTCATTACCTCTCTATATTATATGAACACTTTCTTGCTTGCAATAACCTTTTATTCAACCAAGAGTTCCAACTTGAATTAGCATAGCTGAGTCCATGTATGAATATATTTTTAGTCAAATACAAGTATTGAGTGAGTGTATTAAGTGTTTTTTGAATTTCCATTTTCACTTTACTCAATTTTAAAAAAAATTCAATGCAGAACGTAACCTTGAGTACCTTGTGTGAACAATCTTTCAATCCAGGCACTAACTGCCTGGCCTTAAGATCCAATCTTTTTTTCCTATTGAATTACTTTTTCTATGGTTTCATTCTCAATAGGTTCAACTAACTTCGATGAATGTGTGATCTTTAGTAGAAGTGAAGTCAATTATTCTACTTGTGCCTTGAGTTAATCTTTAATTTTCTTATTGTATCTCTCGATCAAGGATGCCATTACTACTTGAAAATCTTTCTTTACACTTTTATGAGTTTGCTTCCTAAGATCAATCCATAAAAATGCATATTCAGATGCTTGGATATCCTCAATATTTATATCTTTGGGAGGTACTTTAACTTTAGCATACTTGTCTCCAAAATCAAAAATTACTCTTGATATAGTTTTATCCTTCTTTGTTATTTTTGGCTTTATCAACACAAGTTAACCAAAATCAAAATCATCAAGGGACACAACTTGCTTCTTCCTCTTGGGTGTTTGAGTCATGAGAAAAGGAGGAAAGGTTAATAGAAATTTTAGTGTAGAGGATACCAAGGATTTTTATGTTTGGGGAAGATTAACAGTTTGTGAATTGGGTAGAATGAAAGGTGGATGGTGGCATCTGATGATGAAATGGACATATATAGAATAATGGTTATGATGGGAGGAGTTTGTGTTAGTATAGCAAGCACTTTGGTTCTAATTAGCACATTTGATATTGGAGTGGATGATATCTATGTTACCAATTTGGATGATGGGGTGGATATGAACTTATCTATGTCTTGTTGGTTAAAATATAAATTAGTGGGAGATCCCAATGGCTTAGATGGACTAGGTAAATTTAAAAGGGAATCAAAAACTTGATCTAAAGTACCTTGTGAAGTAACTAGGAAAAGGGTGGCACTAGTAGGTGACAGAGGGGGGGAAATAACAGTCTGGAGAGGAATGGTAAAAACAATTAGAGTAATAGGGGAAGAATGGAAGAAGCTACCTATGAAGCTATCATTTGTGAAGTTTCAATTAGAGAAGTTTCTATTTGTGTGGCCACTGGATGTGAAGGATGTTGAGTCACTAGTTGAGGTGGTTGTGAAGTCACTGGTTGAGGTGATTGTGAAGTAATTAGTTGAAGTGATTGTGAAGTCACTGGTTGAGGATATTCTTCACTTGTGACTAGATTTGCCTCCTCTACTTGAATAATTTTTTCTACATTAACTTCTTTGCCTTTTCTTTTGTCTTTACTCACAAACACAAACCTTTGTTTATGTGTAGAAGTGGAGGCATCTTCCTTATTTTTTATTTTGATTTCCTCATTTTTCTTAGTAGTGTCTTCATTGTATTCTTCTTTAGACGCAGTTTTGAATTATTTCAACTTAATGCCTTTTGATTCCAACCAACCATTAGTCTTTGTAAGAATAAGTTGAAATCTATCTCTAATAGATGTGGATTCTTTAACAAACCATTGGATTGGAAGAAGATGAGTTGAAGCAACTTGATTACCCTCATATGATGGGTCCAACACATTCTCATCATCTGATAAATATTTTGAAATATCAACCAACTTTAGATTGATAATTTAATCAGTAATAAGATAGTTGTAATCCAGCTTTCTCACATCTTCATCAGTCCTGCACTCTACCCAAATGTCTTTAATCCTATGCACATGAGTGTAGATCCATTTCAAATTTTTATTCATCATTCTGTAATCAAAAACTCTCCTCCTCCTGAAATTTTTAAGAGTGATCCATTGTATTTTAATTTCCATTGTCTTAGCTTTAAGAGTGGTGGAAATTGTATATCGGCCAATGCTAATTGGAAACATAAATCCTCACTTTTGGGCATCTAACTATTTTTTATGTGCACTCATCATTTTTTGGCACATATCCATTAAAACCAACTTGTCATTCAGGTACTTGGACAACATATAAGGTTGTTCATCAAACCCCCCTACCTTGATGTAGGTGAACGTTGGGAATTATAAAAAAATTCAACCAACCTTATTCATTGTTGCCGATGCTGCATCTAAAATTTAATTTTTCTTAAGGTCTTGATTGAAGATACAAATGAACTTGTAAAAGAAGGCATCATTAACTCTCATATAATGTTTAATGCTTTCTTTGAGAGTCAATTATGGTTAATATTCATGTACAAGAACCTTTTTTCTCTCACCAACATCGGTTAACCATGGGAAAGATTTAATGTTGGCTGCAACATATACCAAAAAGGAATTCATATAGAATTTTAGATAAGAGGTCACCTCAGAGAGCTGGTGACATATGGAATCACTATTTTTTTTTGCCTATTAGATTCTTTATTTGCCTTTCTTGATGATGAAAATGTAGTGATACATCCATTCTTGGAAGATATTTGATGTTGGTATCCCTTTGACTCTAGTTAGGAGGGTGATTAAATCCACTACTTCCTCTAGAAAATCACTATGATACAAGTACTAGGGCCATCTCGTAATGGAATGTTCAGGAGTTCTGAGCCAATGAGAATTGATGTGTCTTTTTCACTTATCAAGATTCTTACCATAATATTTTTTGGTTAAGTTCATAGTTATATCAGAGTATTCCTCAATATTAGAAAGATGAAATATTGTATCTAGATATTCCCCATCAAGCTGAATGATTAATTTTCCATCTGCATCCTTGATTGATCTAGTTTGATTTTCAAAGTGTGGAACAACTATCAAAACAAACTCTAGATCTTGTACTGACATGGGGAATGTGACTTCCAAATGAATCTAGCTATTTAGGATAGCCTACATGTGTGGTGTAATGGGGTCTCTACCTAGCCTCTATACGAATTTAGCCATATCAACATGGCCAATCTCTGTATCTCTGATATGGTCTACATTTGATTTGATTACAAATGCTAGAAACACACCTTGGAACTTGTACTTCATCATTTTCTTGGTAAGAGAATCCTTCAACATTGATCAAGTGACTACAAGGGATAGTTTTATTTCCCCAGAGTTAGAATTTTTTCATCTATATTGGAAAATTGTAAGAGCAGTAAAAATCTTCACTCCTACATATGATTCAGATTAAAATTATGTAGTTTAGAAAAAAATTATGAACTACACAATTTTTTAAATCTATGGGTGTAGTTCAAAGAAAGTTCTCTGAGCTACACCATGGGTAGGTCTTCTTGTGAAATCTAGATAAAATTTTTCAATTTTCGTGAGAGTTGTGTAAAAACTTATTTGGGTGTAAATAAAATAATTTTCTTTGGTTTGTACCATGCATGGGTAAGTCTAGGTGTGAGTCAAAAAAAATTATTTGACCTGCACCATGTTTGGGATTGTGCAAGTTTTGGTGTAAGTAAGAGAATTTTCTCTAATTTTCACCTTAGGTTATGAGTTTATGGTGCACCTCAAAATAAATTCTTCAAAATGCACCAAAGGATCAGTTACATGCATTTTGAAGAATTTTCTTTGAGGTGCATGAGGTGAGGAAAATGAGAAAGTTCAAGGGTGCACCTTGGAGAAAATTCTTCAAGGTGCACAAGGGTAATATTATTATGGTGCACTTTAGAGAAAATTTTCTAAGGTGTAACCTTAGGATTGGTTAAGTTCTCCTTAGAGAATTTTCTCCAAGGTGCATGAAATTAAAGTGAACACAAGGTCATGGAGGTTTTCACCAAGGTCAAGGTGCCTACATTACTTATTAAATGAAGAAATAAATGAATAAAAACCCTAGAGAATGCAAAATAAAAGAAAAATTATTAGAAGAAACAACACAAAACCTACTTGTAATATAGAGGTGTAAAAATATGAGTGAGTTGAGGTAAAAATGAATTAAAATGTTGAGGGGAAAGGAAACTGAGCTTGAAAATGGTGAGAAGGAAGCACATAGGTGAGGAAATAGCAGAGAAAACAAAAACAAATGGTAAAAAATGAAAATTACCATGGGTTAATATAATAAGGTGGTAATTAATGATATGAATTACCACCTGATGGTAGGCCCCCTATAGGAGTGGAGAAATTATCAGACCCTACATGTGCAATAGTCGATAATTTATCTGCTCTTGCACCTTGGGGTGTAGTCCAAAAAAAAATTTGGATTGCACAAGCAAGACTTGGTGTAGTTCAAAGAAATTTCTCTAAACTGCATGAGGTGATAAACTCCCTCAAAGACTAACTTTTTGAGGAAATACTAATGTAAGGAGGCAATGATTGGCCTCATTTCATGAGTTTAGAGTTAATGGGCTATGAAAAAAACAAGTTTTGTAGGGGTTATCCCATGAATTAAGCATGCTAAATTCAAGGATAACATGTTGTATACTTATATTTTTTCAAATCTATGAGCTTAACTTCTTTATCTCATATTATGTGACATAACTCATTAAATGATTTGAATCTCTTGAATATGATTGACTCATGGAGTGGTGAAAAAAATCTTGCTTGAATATGTCTTGTAACTCATTTTTGGCCATAAAATTAGTCATATTAGCTAGCATGATCTTGTATCAAATTACATAAACACTGATTGGTAAGATGGACCCTTGCTTTAGTTTATAAATTTACTCATAAGATATTTTATCATCAATTTTGATAGTGAAATGTGTTATAAATTTATTTACCAAAGCATTGAATTCTCTTACTAATTGCTGGAGAATGTCATAGAACCATCACAAATAATTTTCATTTATATTATGGGAATATCTAGGTTATTAATTTGTCATTATATGTGTAATCCAAGCATGTTGTATGAAATGAACATACATGTTTTTATGTATCACATTTACCTTCAAATAGTGGAATATTAGGAACTACAAATCCTACAGGTAAATGATAAGCTTCTATCTTAAGGGATAATGAATTATGAATCAAGGAATGTGAATCCATTGAATGAATGACTCTAGATGCACCTTGATCTAACTAAAATAAATTATCATGTAGAGTTGTAACACTATACTCAAGAGAACTTAAAGTAAGTGGTGTTTGTGATGTAATATGCATAGTCATCATAAGAGGGTTAAAATTTACCTATTTATTAATAATGGGGAAATATGTTGGAAGTCTCATGTTTCCCCCGTACCTTGGGTGGATGTCATATACATTATCAAAGGTGTAAATTTAGGGATAGTACCAATAGTAGAGGTCTAAAAACATAATGTCGTATTTTGGGACATTTTTGTGTTCATCTATTACAATATATAATGTTGCATCAATCTAATGTGGACTCATGTTAAGATAGTTAATGAATTCTTGGTTATACATGGCATAAATTTGGTTTGTAGTATTTATTTCATGAGTATTATAATTCTCAGCATTCATTTTTAGAGAGAGGAACAAAGGAGGTCATACATTTCATTATTAATCTGATGGTAATAAGAGCTATATATGATTTCATATTGCAACAATATGATTTGAGAAAGGCTTGGGATTGTTCATTGTTAGTTTTAGCCTTATCATTTTTCTTATATTTGATCCATTTGACCCATTTTTTAACATTATTCATCCAAGTGAGATACATTATCCAAGTATAACAAGATGAAACTAGTAACTTCATGACTTTAATTAACCAATTATTATGTTCATTCATTATGGCCATGGGTAATGTGTATTACTAGGGAATAATCAAAAATTATATTTGAAAACAAAACCCTAAGGTTGAAATATAAAACCCTATAAGGATGAAACCCTAATGGAGACCTAGGGTTTTACATGATTCAATCAATGTACATGTACACCCTAATTTGTCTTTATAAACCCTAATAAGATAGAAACTATATCATTAGAATCTATATCTTACTAGTTCTACTTTTTCAATAATTACAAAATATCAAATTAATTATTAAGTAATAATGATCTACACCTAAGATATCATGAGCATACAAAGATTAAGATAATAATGTTAATATTAAGCCAATACAATAAAAACCTTCACTGGAAACCTCATATTTGTGTATCATTTGGCTTGGATGTATCTTTAAGCAATATTTATCAATGTCAATGTCTCAAAATGGACCATATCTCCTTGAATATTTTGAGAATTTGAGTTGATAAGCATGACCTTTGATGAAAAATTTAGCATGATAAAATGATAGGGCTTCATTATATATCTTAAGCATGGAAATAACAAAGAGAAGAGGTCTATTTATAACAAAATAGGATCAATGATGACCCTTCATCTTGACTCCAAGATGGATAACTACAAATTCATCCTCACCAAGGCACATGGATTGATCACATGATCCCTGCATATTGTCAAAGATGAAGGGTGGATGATAGCTCTTGAAAATATTAGAGAATTAATATGATCCCTCCATCTTGCATACAAGATGGAGGGTGGATAATTCTACTCAAATTATTATTGTGAGAGTCAATGTGGACCCTTCATCTTGTTTCCAAGATGAAGGTTTGATAATGCTCCTAAAATATCTCACAAGATTCATTGTGGACCCTTCATCTTGTCTTCGAGATTAAGGGTGGAGAGTAATATAGCATATTAATTCTTTTAGTAATTACTTGGATCACAAAAAAATATTTCATAGGATCTAAAGATTCTTTCTTGAAGGAAAATGACTTTTAAAAGGAAAAGGAGGAATTAGCAATTGAATTTTAATTATAATTCCATTGACATAGAATTATAATTAGAAAAATGATTTGGAGAAGGGGAAATGACTGTAATAATTGATCAGTGAAGAGGAATTAGTGAATTAATCTTATTAGAAGAATTGACCAAATAAAATGACCAAATTGATAATTAAACATATATAATACAATGAAAAATCCTACCTAGAGATTCCCCAAAATGAATTCAAATTCATATGTTAGATGAATAGATGAATTCAAACCAGTTTGTGTGTAATTGTGGGAAGTCATTCTATTTTGTAATTTTGACATGTAAGTGATAAAAATGGAGTTTCTACATTTACCCCTATTTGATAAGGCATTGTGAGATGTAGAAAAAATAATGGATTTTCAAATAATGATAAAGTCACGAAAAATTATCATAGAATAAAATTAATGGATGTTAGTTTTGATGAATTTACTAAATGTAATAGCAAACAGGTTTAAATATGTCTCAAAATAACACTTGATAAGCCTTAGATGCCCCTTTGAGGGAAGATTCAAGAAAAAATTTAGATGAGTGGACCTATGAAAGGATGAAATAATAGAGTATAAATAATAGGAAAAATTGGTTCATTTTCACTCTAGTTTTTCAAAATTTACCTATGTGATTTCATGCAAAAGTAACTTGGAGAAAATGACTCATGGACCAAATTTGAGAGCACTTCCATACCATGTTCAAGATTCCAGATGAGCATGGGGAGTAGGTGCACTTTTCACTTTGTGATTTTGTCATTTAATTGCATTTATTACTCATATAAGTATGAAAATAATGAATTCACCATTTATTAAATGGTGAATTTGACCATGCAAGTGATGAATTCATTCATGAAAATGGTGAATTAGCCAAGAAACTAATAAATTTAACCATGTAAATGGTGAATTCATGCCTAAAAAATAGTGAGGTCATAAAAATTTGAAATGACATATTGCAAATTTATGGAAAATATTGAATTTGACCCTTTAAAATAGTGAAAATGTGAAAAGATACTTAATTTTTCAAAAGACAAATAAATTTGAAAAAGTATGAATTGGTCAGGAATTTGGTGAAATATTCAAATAAATAGTGAAATTGATCATGGAAAAGTCAAATTCACCAATCAGTGAAAATGAAACTAAGAACAATGAAATGGTCAAGAAAATAACAAAATGGTTAGGTATAATTTTGAATTCACCATGAAATTGATGAAAATGCTTGGATCCTATCTAGCAATGAAGTCACCATAAAAATGAATAAATGGTCATATTAAATAGTGAATTCACCTAAAAATGGTGAAAATGTAGTAATTGCATAGAAGAATAGAAATTGAACAAGGAGGAAAGGAGAAAGTGGTTACTGAAGCTAAATAGGACCTAATGAAATGATTGCACTCAAAAATATATGTGATTAACAACTATAAATGTGATTTTAATAGATATAAATGACTGATTATAGTGAACTTGATTAGATTTTAGGAGTGGTTGATGTGATTATAGCACATGAGAGATGATCCCACATTTTGTGACAACCAATAGTGTGGATAGATGAGATGTGTAATCTTTTTGAGGTGATTGGCTTCTTGTACGTGGTTAGGATGTCAGTGATTTGAGTAGATTGAGTATTGATCAGTGCCTTAATAGAGTGATGATAATTAGACACATCTACATTTTGGTTACCTAAGGTGAGGTGACCATCACTTTAGAGGATGTTTGGAATATTTTACATGTATCAATCAAAGGATGACCCCTATACTAGTTATCCCTTAGTCATATATAAAATGTTAGAGGACTTGATAGGACACACTAATAATGATATGGTTCAATGTGGGTATATGGGAATCAATGATACTAAGTTAGTTATGGATATACCCTGAGATAGAGCCATGGAGGTTGATCTTCCTATACTAGTTATATTACACAAGGAAATTATTGTCCTAATGGTTGTTGTCAACAACCTTCTGCTACCTGATAAGAGTGAATAGTTTCTCCATATTGGATTAGGAGTAGTTAGAAACATGCTAATGGAGATAATGATTTTTTCATGGGGCCCAGTATCTTGTCATAATTGTATCATGATATTCACTATGATGTATACTAAGTAATATTTAGTATTTGGCCATCTACACTACTCCATGTCTAGGCATGTGAGCATATTTTGATTGAGAGAACTATTGACCAAATTTGACTTTTAGGTCAAATTAGGGTACCCCTAGGTAAAAAAAATGAATTTTTAGTGTTTTAGGGGTCCAAGATAGATGTCACAAGGTGTTTTATAGGTTAATTAATTTCATTTATTGTTATACTAGCTTTAGTCCTTAGTCATTTTAGTCTTTTTAGTCATTTTGGGTTATCTTGAGGTCAAAAAGGTGCATTTAATGACTTGTAAAAAAATTTTGGGAAGTTTGAAGGTTTAAAAAGGTTATTTAACATTAAATTTGTCCTAGGAAGTCTTAATCAATTGTTGGTAACTAAAAGTGCTAGGTTCATTAGAAGAAAAGGTAGTTTTTTTGGGAAAAGAGAAGAAAATAGCACTTGTATGACCCATGGAGAAGTTTTCCATGTGGGATATGATCTTGGAATGTCTATTTAGCTTCAAAAAGATTATTTACATGCTTTTTTCTCTAAAAGTTCCATTTTTGTCCCAAAACCATTTTACTACTTTTTCAGTCCTCTTGGCAAGCAAAAGTGACCTTCAGGTTTGTGACTAGTAGAGACAACTTAGAAGGTTTTAGATCAAAAACCTTGGGGAGGTTAAATTTCACTCATATACCTTAATTTAAATATAAATATTTTGAATAATGGTGTAATGTGCTTGATGAACCATCCTCATGAGGTTGATTGTACTTTTTTACATGTTGTTTCATGTACCCTATGGGTTTAGCTCCATTTTTGGAAAGTCCATACGAACTAGTTACCAAGGTTGATTCCATATGATTTTTTATCCCTCATATCATTATTTCCATGTTTATTTTCATGCTTGGTAAATATATCATGGGATAATTAGTTTAGTTTTCAAGTTGATGTTCTAAGAGAGATGATGGTCAAATTCACTACTTGCAGAAGGTTTTATTCTCTACAATGGATTCACATGAGTGTGATATGGTGTTTTAAATGTTTCAATTCTATATATACCACCTAATTTCATGTTTGGTCTTATGACTCCATGTTTTGATCAAACACACAGTCTTGTCACACTCACTATCAACTCTTTGCTTGTTCTCAGTTATAGCCATGTTTTTGAAAAGTCATTTTTTTATACCTCAAGTATCACAAAATACCTTGATATCTATTAGATACAGTATATACAATTAGGCAAGCATTGAAATACACACCTACAGGAGCCTAAGATGACATCATATAAAGGTAGAAAGTTTGATAGTTTTAACAATATCTCTGAGTGAAAATAAGTGAATTTGAACACTTGTGAGGACATAAAAAGTGTTTATGAACATAAATATCTTGCATATTACTCCTTTTTATTCCTTTGCTTGTATATGACAACCACCACTATAGGTGGCTTTGGTAGAGGTAAATAGGTCCTTGAATATGAGGTTAGAACATGACAAAAAAGATTTTCCTTGATATCTTGGTGAATGGAACTGACCATAGAAGATAATTTGAATGTGTCAAGTTGGAAATTTTAAATAAAGATACCTTCAAGCATGATAAATTAGTGTTCAGGCCCTTTGTCTCTAAAATGTGAAAACAGAGGCTCAGGGGTGTTTTGGGATATCCATATGATGTAGTTGACAAGGGTTTTAAGGAATCTAGACAAGAAAATTTTGTATCTATATCATATAACAAGAACCTTTCATATTTTGAGGAGAAAATAATGAGTGGAAGATAGTCATTGAAAGGCCTAAAAAACCACTTTTATACACTAAAAATAGTCAATGTTATCTACAATTTGGAGTCAAAAGAAACCTCTTACTCCCCTAAGTTGCAAACTAGGACATGTTTTCATGTTTAAATGGTTTTTATGGCATAGATTAAATTAATGATCTAAATTACCATACAAAGAAGATGATAGGTGGTATCATGTTCCTCAAACACACCCTGTCTATATATAGGCCTTGAAACATCCACCTACAACTAGTTATAGGAGCACACTATCCAATAGTTAGGTTTGTGATAGAACCACCAAGAATGGTATATGAAAGAGGTTTTCAAATGGTTAATGGGATTGGATAAAAATGTGTAACTTTTCAAGAGAATAATCTCCCACATCAATACTTCACCTTTCCCAACATAGTTGATTGTATTGACTATAGCAGACAATGGCTAAAGCATAATGGTTATCTTATGCTTTAGACCTTTTATAGTGAATACAAGTATGAATAAGTGATAAGTGAAGGTCAAGTTTAAAGGAGAGTCTTCAAGATAATGTTCCAAGGATTGAATCTACCTATAGGTAGGGGCTAAAGGGTAGAACACAGTTAGTTGGGTATGCATGCAATAAGTCAAAATAGGGTGTCTAAGTGGGAATTTGGGCCAGTCAGGGTAAGAAAATGTGTCCAAACCTAGATAAAGTGACTTAAAATACATAATTTAAGTTAAATAAAATGATTTTAAAAACCCAAATATGCATGATGACCTACAGGTCATTGTTAGAATGCAAGGAAATCAAACAAGAAGGTCTCAAACACTAAAAGTTTGAGACAGACTACAAGACCAACATTAGGCCCAATGTCCAAATGAAGGGTATTTCACACTTATAGCATGAGAAAATATTTATAACCTATTGTAACATTGTTTTGTGTTTGATAAAAAGTTCATAAATCTTTTGGGAGGCAAAGAAACCCCTAAGAAAACCATTTTTGGACCTTAAAACAACTCAAGCATGCAAGAAAGGAGAAAAAGAGCTCGATAAGTCAAGTTGTAATACTCATATCTTTAATGAGGCCTTGTATGGAATAAAAATGAGTTAGGGGGTGTTATCATGGATTTTGAATGACATGTTTATGTAATTTATTTTTAAGTTGGATGTCAAAGCTTTATGAACAAAGCTTAAGAGTCAAAACAGGCCTAAAACCTTGCAAATCCTCAGTCAAGACCCGATTGGATAAATGAGGCTGGAGATGCATTAAAATGTAATATTTTTCTCATAAAATTTATTTTACCTTATATATTACTCACTCAATATCCCTCCCATTCTTTTTAGCTATACAAAAATTATATAGACATGGTAGAAATAGGGTATTTTGACCATTTTTTATGTTTTGTAGGTTCTATAAGGAGTCTAAGGATGAAAAAAATTGGTGGAAATATCATGAATTATAATAACTCCTTTTTTTATTTAATTATATATAAAAACTCCTAAGTGCCTCAATAGGAGCTCTCATCTCAACTAGTCAAAACTAGCATATTGGACAAGCTAGTGATAATGGTGGAAAACTTCAAATGGGGTGATTTTAAGGTGTTCCTAATGATTATAAGGATATTTAGGGTATTTAAAATTGTCATAAACTAACTCCCATTAATTTTTATTATCAATTTATTCCAATTTTGAGGTGAAGTGTGCAAGGTGCATGAAAGAGGAGTTTTCTAGACTGCAGATGATGATAGCTCCTTTCCAAATGATTCTAGAGGATCAAGCCTACAAAAATATGCATGGAGAGGAATGTATTATAGCATTCCCATTAATTCTAATCATTTTACCTATTCCTAATTATTTATGAGGTGTTCAAATAGGTTAATCATGAAGGCAATTTTTTTGAGCTAGAATAAGGAAATTTATGCTACTTTGCAAGAGTTTCATGACTTGTATGGACATTTAAACTTCATAAAATTATATGGTTCATACCATATCCTATTATAATACACAATTAACTAATTATATCAGCTTGAAAAGTGTCCTTATGACCCTTATACTTCTTTCTTCTTTTTTCTCTCTTAAGTTCTATAAGAACTAGTCATTTTGGCCATTATAAATGATGCTCCTCCTGAGTATGGTGAATCCCTACTCATTTTCATACCATTTTATCAATAAGACTACAAATTTTTACCTCTTCATGATTTTTCTTATTGTGTTTTACTTGGATGATGAATCTTACTCAGTGAAGACTATGGATTCCTTAGCATGTTGTCTCATTCTTTCACTCTATTTTTAGTTAGAAAGCTTCTTCTTGCAAGGCATATAAAGTGTTCTAGGAAATTTCAAAGATTGAGTGAGTTATTATTTTCATTAGTGTCATTAAATTCCTCTTGTATAGTCTTCCTAGTTTTGCAGATTTATCCATAACCTCATAAGGTAACATTGATGTGAGAAGATGCAGATTAAAGGAGTGTATGTTTTGTTTGTCCCTTTATTTCATGTGTAACATGTACCTAGTTGGAGGTCATCAATATATTTTTTGTATCACCTCCCTTATAATAGTTTTATTTTATTTTTATCTCTCCCTTTTCACCCCTAAATTTTAGGTGTAGTTTCAATCCAATGTGGTACATCAAGGGAACCAGCCCTATCTAGAGATTCACCTCATCCTTAGGTTGCCCACAAGCCTAGAGGTGTTTCCATTATGCCACTTCGATGAGGAGAGCTTTTCCATCTCCTTAAAGGGTAAAAATCCAAGTGACAACAATACCTATAAAGGATATGATAGCATATGATACCAGAGGAGTTGATGTCTTATGGATGGTACCAAGTGGATACTTAACACAATATACATAGAGTAGAGCTATGATATTACAAGTGGGCTATAGATTATATGACAGATGTACATCTGACTTGGAGGCCTTATTTAGATATTCAATTTTAGTGGCCTAAGGATGTATATTACATGTTACATATGACTATATTGTGATATATCTTTAGATGACATGATTAAAATATATAATGATATAGGATCAACATGATGTAACAACAAATTGGTTAATAGTAGGATGTACCTATGGGTCTACATCAGTTTGCACATGTGACTAGAGAAACATGGTGGTGGGGACTGACAGTTGACCAAACTGAGGTAGGGAATAGCTTTATGTTGGTTCCATAGGTGGCCTAGGTTTATGTGAGGGGGGAAATAGATGTAGGTATTACTAATGCATATGTGACATGGTGGGCTTAGTAGTGATCATTAATATCAACTAATCCACTAGTTGGAGATCAAGGATAAGTATGGGAGCTCATAGAACTAAAACACATATTCCATTATAGTTTTAGTGACCTAGACCCCTAGTAATGAAAATAGACTCTGGATTAGAGGAGGAGGGTGGAGATGAGGACTTAGAGTATGGGGTAGAGGGAGAGAAGGGATAAGAGGGAAAAGAGGTAGAGGTAGAGTACACAGAGGAGGAGGTAGAGATAGGCTTAGATGAGGATATGGCAGAGGTATATGTATGGGGTGTAGATTATGGCATGTAAATGATATCAAAGTCTTAGCATGCTATCCCATATAGATCGATAATTTATTCTAATTCTCAGGATATGATTGATAGAATGAGTTAGGAGATTATTTCTAAAGATACAAAGATAACTAGGTTACATACATGATTAGATCATTGGTCATAGTAGTTGATTACAACTCATAGTCAGATTAATATTGATCAAGTAAATATTATTAGGTTGAGAGTAGAGGTGTGTAAGATGGTATAGATATAGTTATAATTAACCATAAAGACAGATTATAATTGAGTAGAGTGAGATTTTTCATATAAATTTAGGCTCAGATGATTACATAGAGAGACTCTACTCTAGAATAGTAGGATGCAGCTCAACTAAAGAGAGACAAAGCTCAGGCAACTCTATGAGATGTATAAATAGAGGTAATAAGGAAAGGATTACTAAATAATTTTGAGAAGAGACTTAAAGCTAAGGGTGAGGCTAGTTATTACAAGATCCTATGTGAGGTTGTAGTTCTAGTGACGACCAGGGATCTTACCTTGTTCAAGTATAGTGCACAAAGATTAGCTTCAAAATTAGGTAGTCTCAAAAGACTTTGACATCAGTGATATCTATAACCCATCCACCTTTGTGATCATCATTCATAGGTCATCAAACACAACTGACCCTATCAAATAATATGATAGGTGAGATCTTGCCCAATGATGACCCATAAGATAAATCCACTAGAGATGGGCATAGCCAAAGTTGATTGTTTGAGATAGACCTTCACATTTTTCACTTATGAGATGTATAGATTTTACATGATGTACTTAAATGATTCAAGATGTACATGTACTCTCATTGATGTATTATGACCCGCTTTTATGTATATATGGACATTTAACATTTGATGTACTTATTGGACCCATTTTGATGTATATGTTGAGAGATTCATGATATTTATTGTTGGTATCTCATGTGATGTCTATTTCATTTTCTTATGTCTCTTATACTTAAATTAGACATGATTGATATGACTTAAATTTATAAATTTTCTTATTATTAATACTTGATGAGATTGATGTTATGCTTAGTTGATTTGATGACCTTGATGCAAATGATCATGATGTTTGTTAGTCTTATGAGTGGATAAAGAGATTTTTGAGTTGAACATTGCTACTAGACTACTTAAGACTTGATTTTTAATATTGCAGATGATAATATGCATCATAATCTTGAAAGAATCGTGATAAATTTTGTTTGTCAATGTGTAAATTTGAATTCAAAATTCAAATGTATACAACTTAACACAAGATATGGAAAATTAATCTTCAAATGTAAAACATAATGTAATTAAATCAATTCTAATTTAGATACGCATTATTTAGAACTTAAAATCATGATATGAATAATCAATACTTAAGTGAGAAAATGAATGTACTAAATTAAATCAACTGAATAACAAAACAACATACCAATAAGCAAACAAACAAGTAACACACAAACACACAAGCGAAATTAAATAAACAATAAATTCAGAAAGGAGTGTGTGTGAAAATAAGGCATTACTCTTTGAGACCAAGGGTATGACAAAAAAATCATGACCAAGGAAGGGGGAATAAAATAATGAGGGGTGGCCGAGCTAACTCCAAATTCCCCATGCAAGTAGATATTGTTTACATAGTCCTAGGGACTTTAGGCCAAATGTAGTTCTCCTAGGGATTGGAAAAGAAGAAAATTGATGATAAGTTAATAAGATTAATTTGTGGAATAAAAAATGAAAGGGATCACAAAATGGCAAGAGCATATAAGTAATAAGATTGCAAAAATAATAAGATATATGTTTGTAAAATATTGAGAGCATGGGATAAGGGATGTTCGAGATGACCTCAGAAGATTGATCATTGCCTACATAATCTAATTGGACCTCAAACCATTGTAGTTCAAATATAAATTTGGTACAAAAAATGATAAGTATAAACAAGGACAAGAAATAAATGATTATTATTAGATGGTTAAACCTCCAAAATGATGAGAGCGTGAAATATGAACTCATAAAATGGTGAGAGCATAGGAATTACCTTGTAAAATGGTGAGAGCATATAATTTTAACTCATAAAATGGTGAGAGCATAGGAATTTGGTCCCACTTTTGAGATGTCATACTCATGAGGAGATGAAAATCACATATGAGGTACTTCAATATGTGCCACCTAACTACAAGATAATGGAAATCCAAGTTGAGTAACATGATGACAACTAGTCAATGACATCATATTAGAGATCGACATAGCTAGGGAAACTTTTAGGATATCGAGTCATGTAAATGTTTAGGGTTTTCTACATAAGGGAATATTTAAATTTTTAAGGGTTTTTGGAACATTTAAACTATTTATGTATTTTTGGAAAATTTGAACTATTTTTTTTATTTTTGGAATAGGATATAAATAAGAGTATTTTGACCAAAGAATATACAAGAAATGGGAATAGACAGTGCTAGAAACACCCATCAAAGGAAAGGAAGATCAAGGGTGTGAAAAGTCAATAGTGAATAATAAATATGAAAGGGATATCCAAACATGAGCAATTCAAGGAGTGACATTCAATATCCTATGGGAATAAGATAAAACTTTTATTATAATAACAAATAGGGATGTGATAGGCATGAATGAGGGAATGGAAATAGGAATGGCTAGGGAACTCAAGGGAATGATAAAAGTCATACAAGTTAGATTTAGACAAACAAATCTATAATTTTTCTCTACTCCAATGGATTTTTTCTCTAATTTACTTTTCATATATGTGTAATCATAATATGATCAGGGTGGTAATAAGAAAGGGAGATAAGGAACAGTGACAATATGCTCTCATGTAAGGGTCAAAAGGACAAGGAAGACATAATATAATAAATATGTCCCCAAATAGAAGCACTTATAAACAAGAGCAGATAATTTAAAAATAAAAGTGTTTAAGATGCATAATGTTCATTGGTTTATCTAATTCATAACCCATTGGAGTAGACAACCTATATGCGTCAGACCCATAGTTAGTTGTAACAATGAAAGGGCCCAACTAATTAGGTTTAAACTTACCATTCTTCTCCCATTAAAATTAGTATTCTTTTGATTTTATTTTAACATCAGATCACCAATTTCAAACTCTTAATAGATAATACACTTGTTATAATCCTGACATAGTCGGATTTGAGGTGATTAAGGGTGGTTATCCATTTCTTGTCCATGATCTCTAGTTTTGCTAATCTAGACACTTGATAGTCATATTCATCAATAATGTCCTACAATGAAATGTACAAGGAGGGAAGCTCAATATCAATTGGAAGAATTAATTTAGAACCATAGTCTAGGGAATAGGGAGTTACACTAGTAAGGGTGTTGACATTGGTACGATATGCCCATAAGACTAGGAGTATTTTTAAATGCCAATTATTTCCAAATTCATTAATAGTATTTTTGAGGATTTTGATAAGTTTTATTGGATGCTTCCACTTGGCCATTACCTTGGGGTTAATAAGGAGTGGAAAAATTTTGCTTGATATAGAACTTAAAATAGAGGGTTGTGACATCCTTATTTTTAAAAGATGCACCATTATCTAAGATGATAGTGGAAGGAATACCATCATAATAAATGATATGATTCAGGATTAATTTTTAAATTTACTTACTAGTTATATAATTGGGAGTGATTGCCTCTACCCATTTAGTGAAATATTTGGTAGCAATGAGGATATACTTATGGCCATCTGAATAAGTAGGATTAATCTTTCCTATCAGATCAATACCTCAAATAGAAAATGGTCAAGTTGTAACTAGTTAAACCACCTGTGTTGGAGCATGAATAATGTTTCCATGGTTTTTACATGTTAGACATTTATTAAACTAAGCACATGCATCTACTTCCATAGTAGGCTAATAGTAACTAGTATGATGAAGTTTTTTGTCTAGGAATTTATCATTAGTGTGGAGCCCAAAAATCCCTTTGTGAACTTCATTTAAAACTAAGTCAGATTCTCCCAAATTCAAACAACAAAGCTGAGTTCCATTATAGCCTCTACAATAGAGCATGATTCCAATGGTTATGGGATAGATTAGTGTAAAGGATTTGATCATAGAGATAGGAATAAATGTTTGTGTACTAAGAGGAATTGGGAGTAACAACAATACATATCATCTCAGAATATAAATAGTCATAAGCTAGAACAAGAAGGTTTTCAATTATAAATTGATACTCTTTGATAGATGGATAAATTACAATCATGGAACCAATGGTATCCATGACATCAAAAAACATGTTATTAGCTCTACGAACTTGTTTATGTTGAATGACTTCAAATTTGAGCATGAGCGCATATACCATGCCTTTGGAAGGCACAATTTTTTCATTGGATATTGATAATTAGCTATGAATTTCCATATAATTTTAAATTTTGAATATTCCACTAAATTTTAAGATGAATCCCAACAAACAAAGTAACATATTTAGTTATGTTATTCATGCATGGAAATCCAATATCAAAAGCCTTAGGAATAATATCACCTTGTCATGTGATGAATAGTATTCCTGTTCCTAAACCATGATATTTGAAAGATCCATTAAAATAAAGCTTCCATTCTATGGATTCATTAATAATCATAATGGACTCATCAATAAAGTGAATTTTAATAGGATTAAAATCATGAAGAGGTGTTTCTTCCAATTCATCAACTAATACTTGACCTTTGATAACCTTATGATGTGTATATTCAATATTAAAATCACTAAGAAACATTACCAATTTATTCATTCAACCATTTAAAATTGCTTTTACTATTAAATATTTCAAAAGATCTACTTTTTTAATCAACATGGTCTTATTTTTCAACATATAATGTCTAAGCTTTTGGGAAGTGAAAACTAATGCAAGATAAGATTTTTCTATTTGAGTATAGTTTTGATTGTAAAATACTAGTGTATAGCTTAGATAATAAGCATATCTTTATTTTCCTTGATCACCGTATTGATCAAGGAGTGCCCCCAAGGCACTAGAAGTTATAGCGAGGTACAATAACAATGTTTTCCCAAGCATTGGTGGAATAAGTATTAGAGGATTTGTTAAGTATTTCTTAAGTTTATCAAAAGATTCTTGGCATTAAAAATTCCATTAAAATGTAGTTCTCTTTTTAAAAATATGTGTAAATTGATGACAACAAACATCAAGTTAGGAGATAAAGCATATAATCGCATGGATCTTACCTTATAATCTATGAAGTTATTTCAAATTAGTAGGAGACATCTCCATAATAGCTTTAAATTTGGTTGGATCAACTTTAATACCCCTATGAGAGACAATAAATCCTAATAATTTTCCATAAGTAACTATAAAAACACACTTCATCGAGTTCAAACACACTTTATATTCATCAATTCTTTCAAATATTCTTTACAGGACTTAAGGATGCTTTACCTGAGTTTTAGATTTGTCCAGAATATCATTAACATAGTCTTCAACAATGTCATGCATAAGATCATGAAATATAATAGTCATTACACATTGATATGTAGTTCCAACATTTTTTAACCCAAATGACATGACTTGATAACAAAATTTTCCCCCAAAAAAGGTTAATGTTTTTTTGGCTAGATATTTTGGAGTGATCTTGATCTGATTATAGCCAAATAAACCATCCATAAGAGATAGCGTCTTGTAACTTGTTGTAGAGTCCATAATCATATCTATATTAGGAAATATAAAATCATATTTTGGATAAGATTTGTTTAGATCTTTGAAATATGTGTAGATGTGGATGTCAAATGGATTCTTATTGACTGAAACATGTTCTAAATCCAATTTTCATAAGGAATAGGTTTGATAAAATTGGTTGCATGTAACATGTATATCTCTAATTTGATAAGGAAGGAAATTTATGGATGCATCTTCCTCAACGTCTACTTAATAGGTTTAGCATTTGGGTGCATAATGTATACACATAATATTTTCAAAATTTATCAATTATTGATGGTTTCTCTCTTGAAAAAACCTGAAAAGTCCAAATCTTTCTGAGTGTACATCTTAAAGGGTGCACTCAAAAAGGGGTGGGTATACCATTGGTGCTTCATAAGATTATTTTACCATATACCACCACTTTTTATCAACACAAGCATCTCCTATATAGTTACCTAATCTTTGCCTCCTGTCTTACACAATCCTTAAAGTAATTCACTACCTTAGCCCCTATCTAAGCCTAAAATCCTTTTTGACATTTACTAAATAATGTCAACCTAGGCTGACCCTATATTCTAATTGATATTTGTATGTTATGGGTCTAGGTTGGCCTTAGCTAACATAGACTAATACCTAACTTATTTTTATCAATTAATGATATAGATTCAAATTGGATTGACCCTATTAGCTAAACTTTTAGAAAGGTTCATGGTTATAGTTAACTATATATCCACATTCATTTATCCATTTCTTAGAGAGAGGAGTTAATTATTCATTTGTGCTTCTTTACAATATGTTCTTTGACCATTCTATTTGAGGATTTATTTCTTAAGGTTTATAATTGAATAAGAATATTGTCTTGTGGAAAATTCTTAGATGCTTTGGCCTATCTTAGTGATCCTTACAAACCATAAAAACCTATTGTGAATCATCTTTGGCCAAGGGAGAGATTGAGTCTCAATGGGTTCATCTTCAAGGTAAATATCTCTAACTTTACTCCTCTATTTTAGTAGATAGAAGTAGCATAAGTAATGGATTTTAAATATATTTCTCTCTCCATGCATTACAGTTATATCTATACATAACATAATTATAATTATTTTATACATGTTTATTTTTATGTTTATCACCCCCATTTTGTGCCACAAGTTTTGGTGAGCACTAGATTAGATTTTACTTAACTTTGCATATACTTTGTGAATATAAAAACATAGGATCTAGCTAAGGTTATTTCATGGTGTTGCTTCACTAGAGGATTTGGAACCATCTCTAGTGATGTTATTGTGATAAAGTAACCCTTGGTTAGGTCTATTAGATCCATCTTGGTCATGACCCCAAATGTATAAATGTATCAACAAATAGAAGTGTAAGTAGGATTTATCTTCTTTGAGCTAGGATTGATGAATAGTCAACTACATTTTCCTTTGTATATATTCTACTGAAACTAATGTGAATCAAACCCTTATAGGTTTTATTTCACACATTCATTTTATTATCTCATATATATATATATATATATATATATATATAATAGTATTGTATCAAACCTATCAATACTATTCTAACATTTTGTGTGTAGGTTTAAGACACAGTCACTCTAAAATGACTTTATTCTATATGTGTATCTTTATCTAAATATAGGTGACTATATTGATTAGCTCGACACATTTTTATTCTTCAATTATAGAGTTACATACATAATCGAGTCAGTCGACTGTTCATAATTTTCTTTTTAAACATACAAGTTTGTAGACATAGTCAAGATTGTTGAATCTATGCACAAATTCTTTTTTATGACATAGATTTTGTAGACTATGTCAACCCAATCAAATCTATTCACAGAACATTAAAATCATCACTTGAATAAACAACATGAAATTTGTAAGCTAAGTATCTTCAAAACTACCAAGGTACATTCTTACCTTCTCTATCATTTCTATTTTTCATCTACAATATTGTTTTTCATAAGTTTGTAGTCTATAAAATTACAACCCTACAATAACTTAGGTCAACTAGTTTGACACAGTTTTATATCCTATATTATCTCTAGAAGACATAGTCGACCTGTTCAACTATTTTCTTCTAGATATTGATTCCTCATAACAATAGTGACCATGTCAACTCTGTTATATATTTGTTGCATACAGTGTTGTCTAGACTAACTTTATATGCTTCATAGTCAAAGGAATTTTTCTATTTTTTCTAGTAATTGATTCACTTTTCATGTCAGTTGCTTTCATTCTTAGAGTAAAAATCATAGACTAATTAGGTAGTTTTTCAATGTATAAAAATGAAAATGTAGCTAACCTATTAATTAATCCTAGCTCATAGAAGATAGATCATACTTAAACTTCCATTTGTTAATACATTTAGACATTCAAGGTCATGACCAAGATGGATTTAATAGACCCAACCAAGGGGTCTCTTACCTCAATGATATCACTAGAGAGGGTTCCAATTCCTCTAGTCAAGCAACACCATGCAATAACCCTAGTTAGGTCTTATGTTTTCATATTCACTAAGTACATGCAAAGTAAAGTAAAATATAATCTAATTCTCCTAAAGATTGTGGATCAAAATGGGGGTAATAATCATAAAAATTAAACATACATAAAATAATTTTTATTAATATATGTATTGAGATAACCCTAATGTATGGAGAGAGAAATATATTCAAAAGCCATTATTTATGTTAATTTTGTCTACTAAAATAGAGGAGTAAAGTTAGAGATACTTACCTTGGAGATGAACCCATCAATACTCAATCTCTCCCTTGGACAAAAGTGCTTCACAAGATGTTTTTATGATTTTTAAGGATCACTAAGATAGGCCAAAGCATCTAATACTTTTCTACAAGATAAGAGTATTCTCCTCCAAGTGTGATACCCTAATCAAATAACTCCTCGAGTAGAATGGTCAAAGAGCAGATTGTAAAGAAGAAAAAATGAATAATTAGTTCCATCTCTCTCTAATAAATGGAAAAATGAATGTGTATATATAGATGAAACTATCCCTAAACATTTCAAAAAGTTTAGCCAACGGGGTCATCCCAATTTGACTCTGTATCATTAATTGATAAAAATAAGTAAGGTCCCAATCTACATCATCCAAGGTTGACCTAGACTTGTAACATGATAATATCAATTAGAATAAAAGGTCAGCCTAAGATTACATTATTTGGTAAATGTAAAAAAGGTTATAGGCTTAGGTAAGGGCTAAGTAAGGTAGTGAATTGCTTGGAGGAATGTGTAAGAGAGGAATAAAACCTTAGGGAACTGTATAGGAAATGATTGTGTTGATAGAAAGTGATGGTATAGGGGATAACAATATTGCAAAATTCCAATGGTTTTCCAACTCCTTTCCCAATACACCCTTTAAGGTGGGCACTCAGAGAGATTGAGACTTGATGATTTGCTATAAGAGAGTGAGCATCAATGTTAAGAATAGGCTTATACTAAGAGTGGGGTGAATCAGTTTAAGATAATCTTTTAATATTTTAAATTTAACCAACCATAAAAACCATAAATATTCAGGATCTAGAAATTAATAACATAAAAAAACATAGGATTTATGTGGAAACCCTTTCAAGATAAATCCATAGAAAAATTATATATATATATATATATATATATATATATATATATATATATTACAATGTTTTTAGGCACTAACCTACTAGAGACACTAATACCTAAACCAAGCACCAACTCAGTCAATTTGTGAGCACCTACCCACTAGAGACACTAATCCCCTTTTCCAATCATCAACTAGCCAATTCGTGAGCACCAACCCATATGAGAACCAACACCTAGACTATGAAGCACCAACCCTAATCCAAATCTATTCCACCATCTATGATTGCTTCTTCAATTAAATGATGGATTTGTTATTCTTACACTTTCTCTCTTATCAAATTTATTATATACTTTTTTCTCTCCTCTCTTTCACAATTCTTAAATGATATTCTTCATTAAAATAAATCTACCCTTCACACTTCTTTTATTGAGAGATATTTTATTTTATTTTCTTATCTTCTTCGCTCAAATGATATACATAAACAAAATTTTGATCTTCATCTCTTCCTTCTCTCTCACACTTATATGATCTAAAATCAAATTGAATGCTTCTAATAATTCCTCATATCTTCTCCCTTATATATATATATTTTAAAGGATGTATCCCATCCAAGAGGAAAATATACACCAAAAGATGTGACCATTGACATTTTTATCAATAATTCTATTAACATTTTTGTTCACTTCTAGAAACAATTCCATTTACTTCCAGCAACAATTCCATTTGACACTTTTGTTCACCTCCAACAACAATTTTGTTTGATATTTCCATTCATATCTATTACAATTCCTTTGACATAAATGAAAATTATTCCAACAATCTCCCCATTTGTCATTGATATAAATCCCCATGAATTAGTATATGAACTCACCCTTATTGTGGTTCTCCTCCTTTGTTCCCCCTATCTTCAATTCTCCCCTTTGACATCAACGGTAAAGGGTTATCCATGGTTATCCTCTTGATGTAGTGATCCCATTTTCTTTTTTCTCTCCCCCTTTGACATCAATGATAAAGGGTTATACACCCTGTTCCCCCTGAGCTGATGGTTCCTCTCATAGTCACTAGGAAAAAAATATTATCTTCTTTTGTTGTCTTCATTATAATCTCAAATTTCTTTTATACCACTTATTATAATTTTTTATTTTATTATTCCTCTTCATAGAATATTTCCATTGTGCATATCATATCTCTCTTGATTTAACATGGTATTTACTTCCATTTCTCCTTGTGCTTTATGTTCCATCATGTCCTCCCTATCATTGCTCCTTGTGCCTTTTACAAAAGCACAGATTACTTCTTTTAATTTTCTAGTTGTTGCATTTGTTTCTAAACTTACATGAATCCTATTTTGAGTTTGGTTTGGGCATCCCCTTTCTTTCTCTAGTCTATAGGATTAATTTCACATTATCTCACTATATATCCATACCTTTTACAATTATAACATGCAATGTCTTTTGACAATGGAGTAAATGAATTTCTACCTGAGAAACCATATGAATCTTTATTTCTATTCCAACCATGCCCATTCCTCTCACATCTTCCACTTGCGCCATAGTTCCATGCATGCCCATTCCTATTATCTACATTTTTTCCACCTTTCCATGCACATCCATTCCTCGTATGTCTCTTACACTCCTTTTTTTTATGACCAAAAATGTTGAAATTAAAGCAATAACCATAAAATGATCCTTGGTACCTATCATACTATTTTGGAAATAATAATATTCTATCATTCCAATGGTTCTTTCCTTTATCTTCTACTTATAGAACTTCATTCTTTGCATAAGTCTTCTCTTCTATCTTGACAAGTTTAGAAAATTTAACATCCTCCTTGGTAACCTTTTGTTCATCTCCATAGCTAAGACCCGACTTGTCGAATAGTGACTCTGACGATCTAGAATATCATCTAGAACCTTAGTGCTCTTCTCAAATCTTAAGATGATTTTCAAATTAACATTAGACTTATCCAATTCCTTTCTTATATCAAAAATATTAGATTCAATCTTAGCAAGATTTTCCTCTTTTGATTTCAGTTGATCTCTTATTACCTCCTTAATTCTTTCCATCACTTCTAATTAAGTTCTTAGATTGGTAATGATCTTTTCAGACTCTTCAAATCTTTGAGATATGTTCATTTTAAAATTTACACATTCTTCATCATATTTTTGAATCTATAATTTTTTCTTCAAATTCTTTTTCTTAATCCTCTTTATTTCATTCAAGGCATAGACAAGTTCTTCTTCCATATCCACTTCTCCTTCATCCTCAATATTTTCTTCCTCTTTCATAAATATTTGGTCTTCATCATTATTTATTTATATTACAATGAAAAGAGTTTATTCTTTATCACTCTCTAATGTACTCTCATTAGTCTCTTCTTCTAAGCTACTCTCCTTGGTGTAAAGGCTTTTCTTACATTTGTCAGAGTTTTTCTTTTTTTCACATTTACTTGGCTTATAGTTATTTTTGTATGAATGTTTGCTCTTTCCTACCTTAGCATGTTCATCTTCATCACTATTATCATCTTTTGAGTGAGGACACTTAGTATTGAAATGCCCTATCTCACCATAATTTAAACATTTGAAAGGAAGCTTACCTTTATACTTTCTGGATCCCTTTTTAAGATTTCTCACAAAAAGAGCTTCTTCTTCTTTTGATACATCACTTGACTCAGGTTCTGAATTTTTTACTTTCTTTAAATATTTGAAATCTTCTTCATGATTTTATAGTTTTTCTATTTCTATCCTCATTTCATATGCTATGAGTATTCCATGTAATTCATCCATCTTTAATGTGTCCAAGTCCTTTATTTCTTCAATAGCTGAAACTTTTGCATCATACCTCATAATAAGTGACCTTAGTAATTTCTATACTATCATTAATTCTTCTATTTCCTCACCTAGCCCTTTGATGGTGTTGACTATCTCATCCACATGGAGAAGATAGGATATAACATTTTCTTCATCTTTCATCTTAAGACTTTCAAACTGTCTTCTATACATTTGAAACTTCACCTTCTTGACCATGTCATCACCTTCATAGATATTCTAAATTTTGTCCCATATATATATATATATATATATATATATATATATATATATATATATATATATATATATATATATTGCTAACACATAATCCATTACTTTTACAAACTCTGATTATGATAATCCACATCAAATAGCATTCATCACTTTCACATTATTCTCATATGCCTTCTTTCTAGCCTAATCCAATGGGTAATTTGTTGATGTTATGTACCCCATCGCTACTAATAACCAAATATAAAACCCTAAAGCCATAAGATATATTTTCATCTTTATAATCCAAAAATCATAATTCATTCCACTAAACAATGGTTCTTTTTTTCGGAGAAACCATCTTGACCTTGATGACTATCCATGTGTGTTCCTGGGATCTACCTTCTAATGGTTAGATTAATTCTAAAGGAACTGCTTTTATACCAATTATTAAGCATAATATTATACTGAGAGGGGGTGGTGAATTAGTATAAGATAATATTCTAATATTTTAAATTTAATTAACCACATCAACCATAAACATTCAAGATATGGCAATTAATAACATAAGAGAATGCATAATTTATGTGGAAACCCTTTTGAGAGAAAACCATGGAAAATTAATTCTTATATATATATATATATATATATATATATATATATATATATATATATATATATATATATATATATATATATATATATATATATATATATATATATATAAACTCTTTTACAATATTTTCAAACACCAACTTAATGGAGACACCAATCCCTAAACCAAGCACCAACTCAGTCAATTTGTGAGTATCCACCCACTGGAGACACTAATCCCCTTTGCCACGCACCAACCCGACCAATTCATGATCACAAACCCACAAGAAAACTAACCCATAAAATATGAGGCATCGACCCCAAACCAAATCGATTCCACAATCTGTGATTGCTTTTTCAATTGAATGATGGCTTTGCTTATCTTACACTTTCTCTATCACCAATTTTCTCATATACTTTCTGATCTCCTCTCTTTCATAATTCTCAAATGATATTTTAAATATATCCTTCACAATTCTTTTCTTAAGATATATTTTATTTCATTTTTTGCTCTTCTCTTCTTTGCTCAAATGATATGCATAAACAAAATTCTACTCTTCCTCTCTGCCTTCTCTCTCACACTTATATGATCTTCAATCAAATTGAATGATTGTAATACTTCTACATCTCTTCTCCCTTATATATATTTTAAAGGATGCAACCCATATAAGAGGCACCTCTTCACCAAAATATGTGATTATTGACATTTCCATCAATAATTCCATTAACATTTTCGTTCACTTATAGCAACAATTATGTTCACTTCTGGAAATAATTTTGTTTGGTACTTCCATTCACTTCCAAAAATAATTCCATTTGACATTTCCATTCATATTTGTTTCAATTCCTTTGACATCAATGATAATTATTCCAATAATCAGTAATTGATAAAGTTTGAAAATAATATGTTTATACACATAACCAAATGATGGACTATCAAAGAAGGATCTAGACTAGGCATATTAGAATAAGCCCAAGCAAATATATCAATTGTTAGATATTTGATCCAAGTGTGTTTGTTTATTATGTTGCTTAGATTAATTATTTTTTGTCATTTGGGTTAGTTGAAACTCGTAAGTTAGTTGTAATTTATTTTGAAAGTATTATATGCTTTCACCATCTTTAAAAATTCATCTTAGAATAATATTATTTTATTTTATTATAAAAAATGCTATTCACAATGTAAATTATGGTTTATCATTCCTCCTATTTCTTAATCCATCAATGGTATAATAGCCATGGCAAGGAGGAAGGAGAGAGATTTTTCTAAATAAATTTATCATAACTTGGAATTTTTGAAGAGGAGAGAGAGAGAGAGAGAGAGAGAGAGAGAGAGAGAGAGAGAGAGAGAGAGAGAGAGAGAGAGAGAGAGAGAGAGAGAGAGAGAGAGAGAAGAGAGAGAGAGAGAGAGAGAGAGAGAGAGAGAGATTTTTCTCTATTAGTTCAAGAACATCTGTAATAAAACCCTATTTTTTTTTTTTTTATTTGTTGAGAATAAAAGAAGAGAAGAAATATGTATGACACAATTGAACTAATTTTCATCTTGTTTTGGCTAGGCAAAGAAGGATCGAGAATCAAACATCAATACTGAGTGGGCATGTTGGTCTAATTGTTTGTTGTTATTCAAGTCATTTAAATCAAAATTTGACTATTTCAAACTACATAGCATCTGTGTTCTACTTATTTTGAGATGTTTTAGTTTTATTTGTTTTTATAACTATCTTTTTAGCATTCTAGAAGGCATTTTAAACTGCTTGTATGGTGGTTGAGTATTTTGTGAATCCACAGAGGAATGAAAGTCAATGCTACAGCACAAAAGTGCAATTTTTCCTGCATATATACCCCTGAGAGAGAATGGCTTCCAAAATAAAGGGTGCATCAAGTAGTGCAATGCAAAATTGTATGAAGCATTGAATTATATAGCAAGACTCATTTGTCTTCAACCCTAAAATCATGTGGGCTCCACCAGGAAGATAATGGAATATTTTTTTAACATGCAAAGTAAAAACATTTCATAAACGTTTTATTGTGCAAATATTTTATTTGGAAAGCTCCATAACTTAATTTTACATGCACGAGTAAATAATTTCTACAAGTATATGATTTATTTATCAAAAATTAGAAAAATCAAGGTTTAAATAGAAAGTTTGTATTTAACATTTTAATAATGCTTTTAGAGGATTTGGTTGTCAAGATTTTATGAGTCACTTGTAAACAAAGAGGTTGTAAGTTTAAAACCCTCCTAAATAATGTATTGGTCAAAATTCATCTAAGTTAAAGATGCATTTTTGAAGAGTATATTTCTTTTTCAAAGGCTTTATAAAATTACTTTGGTGATATAAGGGTGTAAATATGACATTTTTAAGACTCTTGTAGTCAAAAGGTGGTCATGTGACTAAGTGATCTTCATGGTGTTTAACATTATAGACATATTAGAATGGTAAAATTTATATTTTGGAACCTCTTTATGTGATTTTTATACCAAATATATAGAACATAATATTGTATAGGTGCATTATCAATGGAATCTAACACCCTATCTTTACAAAATTTCTCCAACTGCATTGTATAAACTAAACTAAGATTGTACCAAAGTGTCCCACCACCTGTATTGTTGATGATGATGGTGTTACATTTTAGCATTTACAAGTCCTTGAGGATCTCATAGGTTAAATAGAGCCAACTGGAGGTTGAAGGATCTATGAAGGCTAGAGGACTATTCCCTTCTCCAATTTACTATTCACTTGGAGTATGGGTTCACTGATGGGATAACAATTTTTGGCTTGTGTACTTTGTTTTCAATTTTGATTTTATTTCAGTGCATTGATATAATTATTGAGGATCAAATAGTAGTTTGAATTTTCTTATGTTTCACAGCTTCTCACCTCTCACTTGATAGGGGGGAAGATATTTCATAGTGGCCTTTGATCAGTGGTTGTATAAGTCAACATTAGATTTGCTAAAATTTTGAGTGTTAATCAAAGGCATGTGTGTGATGTTGGTGATTGTTAGGCATCTGAGAGATGTGCCATACAGAGTACTAGAGGATCACTTGGGTGAATTCCTATGTGGGACCTTATGTGGATCGATGTATTTGGATAGGCTTTGATTAAGTTCTACTACAATACAGTATGATGATCATAGGGGATGTGCAAGCCATGATCGGGTTTATTATCCATATTTTGATTAGTACTATAATGTATAATATGCTAGATTATAGATGTAGCAAAAATTCATTAATGAATTTGTATTCATAGATCCAAATATTCATCATCTATACCCCTTTGGATCAAGGGAAGTTTGTTGAATATTTGATCTAAGTGTGTTTGTTTATTATATTGCTTAGATTAATTGTTTTTAGTTATTTGGGTTACTTGAAACTCGTAAGTTAGTTGTAAATTCTCATGAAAGTATTATATGCTTTCACCATATTTTGGTATGATGATCATAGGAGATGAGTAGGCCATGATCATGTTCATCAACCATAGATTGATCAGTACCATGATGTATAATGTGCTAGCTTTCAGATGTAGCAGAGATTCATTGATGACTTCATAGTCATATCTCTAGATCTTCATCATCTATACCCCTTTAGATCACGGGGGGTTTGTTGGATATTCGATCCAAGTGTGTTAATTTATTATGTTGCTTAGATTAATTGCTTTTAATTATTCAAGTTATTTGAAACCTATAAGTTAGTTGTAACTTCTCATGAAAGTATTATATGCTTTCACCATCTTTGAAAATTCAACTTGAAATAATAAAATGTAATTTTATTGTCAAAAATTTTATTTGTAATGTAAATTATAGTTTATCATTACTCCTATTTCTTGATCCATCATCAACAAACTCTGTTAGAAAGGCAATAATCAATTCACATTCTTCTGGAGTGAGACATGCACCAAGATCTATTATATTTGGATTATCATATGTATCAATATTCACTTTTGTAGTGTATTCCACAAGAAGAGTGAACCATCATCCAAAATTGTAGGCAAATAAGGCAACTAATCATCTAGATATAAATATGGACTCTCAAACCTACCCATGTGTGAATAATCAAAATCATTCATAGGAGGTAACAACCAATGAGATACTAAATGTGGATTCTCTAGGACCATATGCTCAAATTATTCATTATTTTTAGGATTTATTTCATCTCCAAATGAAAAATATGGACTTGTGGAGACTTGGGATTCCTATGAAGGAGAGCAAACTTCCCCGTCCAATGGTGCCTAGAAAAATTTCACTAATGGATTTGTCTTTTAATTTACTTTTTTCCCTGATATAAAAGTGACTCAGAAATATTTTCACTTATAGATCTCAATTTTTAATTTTTATTTTGACTAAAAAAGTTTGTTTGCTCCCCAAAGTAGGCCTCAGGGCTCAAAGTGTATACAAATCCCTGATTTTGGTCACCTATCACTAAATTGTCTCTTATTCCCATGAACTCTAAAGTAGATTTTTCATTTGAGAACTCATCAAGGTTGATATCATAGTCTTTGTGGTCCCAATCAATGAGGTCAGGATAATAGAGGGTAAGGGGAAAGTTTATAATAATAAAAATAGTGAGAATAGAATGGGAATCATATATATTGGTGTTGTCAAGCTCATCATAGATGCTATAATATGACTTTGTATCATTTCTTAGAGCATCATCATTTAATGTAAAGGTTGGATCACTTTCAAGATGTGTTGGGACAAACCTAGGTGATTAATATTTGAGACCTTATTTCTTTGCATTTTTAGCATGAATAATAGGGTCTAGTCTACCTTGATATTTTAATCCCATACCCTTTCATTTATAAGTGTGATGAGCCATAATTCTATTTTGGATAGGTTAATTTTTTCTCTAAAAATAAGGAGCAAAATCCTCACTATACACCATGACTCATCTTCTTGTTTCAAATCTTCTTAACTATATTTTTTTATTAGTATGAATGGAAGAGACTCATTAGGATAAGATTCCATCTTCTTCTTGCACCATTCCATCTTGGTCTTTCCACAGTATTTGGGTGATCTGGGTAGTTTGGTAATATGAAAGGCATTTTTAATACTATAAGTATCAAGGCCTTTATCATGAATATTAAAGTGAGATGAATTTAGTGAGGGAAAGGGTGATTCTGAATAAGAAGTAAGGGTACTGAAATATAGATACATGGAATTTGGTGGATTAGATATCACTTGATTATATATTTTTATGGCATGGTCAACACTAGGAAAATAAATAAATTGGTGTCCCTCTTCTTCTATATGTTTACAATATTGATATAGTTGAAAATCCCTCGGAATAGTGACCTCCATTCTAGAATGATGAAACTTGATACATTGATGGAGTGTAGAGGAAACCATATGCATTTCATGCATCTATGCATGGACAAGAAGAATATTATACATCAAATAAAAATCAATTGCATGTCACAAGGTATTATGGATAACAGGCCCAACCTATATGGGCAAGGAAATTATACCTACTAACTATCACTTAATATTATCATACCCCTTAATAGTGATGGTATCATTATTGAGATCTATCACAGTATATCCCAAACATTAGACTAGATTTATTGGAACAATATTAAGGCCAAAACCATTATCTATAAGTACCCAAGGGATGATATATCACTTTGATCAAATATCAGTTGTGGGCAAGGAGACAAGTGCCCGACCAATGCTTGAAATTTATCTAGTGTAATATTTCTAGGCATTTAAGACTAGCTCAAGAGTTCAAATAGGATATCCTTTTGAATTTAATAAGTACACAAAAATTCTAATATGGAAATTTGTGTTGACATATTATTTGATTGATCCACAAGATCATAATACTTCTTAAGAGGAGGGGTATACTTGGGTTTGGACTGATCTAGAATAGGATTAAAATAAAAAGGTGGATTAGGATAAGTAGAGGAAGATATAAGAATTTGAAGGGGGATTTTATGATGTTGAGTTATAATAGCAAAATCTTGAGTGGGAATATAAAAATAATAATTTAAATCTAAATGAATAGGTCATGGAATTGTAACTCAAGGATTAGGATTATACGAAGGAGGAACTCCTAGAATAGATAGACCTGATCCTAGAATAAAGAGATTTGATTTTTTTGAATATATAATATGGATGGGGATTTATTTTAATCATGGATATGTTATGTTCCATGATACACTCCACTACATTTTAATCATAGGGGGTAGTATGGTAATCAACATTGTTAGCCTCAGAACCCTACTTTTGCTTGTGATTATTATTTTATTGATGTTGTTGTTGTTCATTTTGATTGGTATAGATCCCCATGTTTTGATTAGAATTAGAGGATGATGCATTTTTTAACTCAATTTCCCCTCTTTATAACATGTCTTGGATGAGATGTCAAACTTTCACACATCTATGAATTGCATGAACTTTGACCAATGATTATCACAATGTTAATTATCCCTAAACCGCTCAAGCTAAGGTTCATTATCATCAAAGGGTTTGTTATTTGTACAAACAAAAATATTCACAATAAGTAGCATGTGAAATGCATTCTCATTAAACCTCCAAAATTAGTAAATGTTCTTGTATTGAACTAATTCCTTGAAGGAGATTATCTCTTCAAAATAAGTGGTTGTGGCTGAGGAGCCTTCTGTACTAGTGGTGATTACACCATGTGGACATGTCTTGCTTTTGTAAATCTATTACCAACCATATTTTTATTTTGGTTAAAAGGCTTTGGATTTTGTGTCACACTTGTTGGATTTGGAGTTGAATTCTGGTTTTGATTATGATTCTGATTTTGATGTTGGGATTGATTTGGTGAATAAATTTTGATCAATCCTTTATCAATGAGATCCTTCTCTATTTGGACACCTTTAGGAATAACATCATCAAAATTATTTGGACATTGTAATTTAAGGTTAATAACTATTTCTAAATTAAAATTTATCATGAATATATTTGCTAACTCAATATCAGGAAGTGTATATGGAAATATACTAGTTGTAGTCATATAAAATGTGAAAATTGGTAATGTGAGGTGGATAATGACACCTAACCCATAGGTCCCTCCTAATTGCATTCATGACCCTCATAGGAATCTTTTTATTTATTCCAAATCATCTATAGCCTTCCAAACTTGATCTTATTTTAGCTAGACTACTCTTTCCATAACAAATCCCCCCAAAGTCCCATTAGTTAAGGACAATAATGCCCAACTTAGACAATAATGCCAATGTTACTACTATTCACTTTTGATGCTCCTATCTAAATGCATTTTTGGCCCTAATAGTTAGTTCCTTCTAGTTCTCCATCCTTCTCATTGTTAACCTAATGCGAGTACATCCAACCCATGACCAATAGATCCCTATAAAATCCCATTAAAAATTCATTTAGAGGGGGTTGGTAAATATCATAAAGCAATCAAGAATACAATAAAAATTACTCAAGCATATTTCCCTATTATCTGCATACAGCCATCCAATACCATTTCTAGCTTATTCAAATCCTTATACTAGCCCTTAGTCACCTCAAACACTAGTCTAGCATTTTGAATCTTCATACACATTATTGCATAAAGAATTTTAAGTGGGAGAAATACATATGGTTTGATCCCTCTTTAGAGTATTGGTATGTAGGTAGTGTGCCCACACAAGGGATGTGGATACATGTTTAATGAAACTTACACACACTAACCCCCCACTCTTTCTCAAAATTGGTCAAAGCACAATGGAGTCTAGGGCTTGAAGACTAAATTAAAACTACAGGGAGTTATACAGACATTCAGTAGTCAAAATTTCATAGGTAGGGTCTAACAAACATAAAGAATAAAACCCAAAAAACTCAGGTCTCTTGGATAATAGTGGTAGAAGTGGACTATAACACCAAAGCCTAAGGTGTCCTATTTTTGGCACTCCTATCCAATCATAAAATGAAAACCAAATCCTAATTTATGATAGTGTCTCAGTCTTGGATAGTGAATTATAGCCTTTTTCTTAGTCATATTAGTTAGTTTCTAGCTAAGTCTTTTTTTCTTTCCCTTATTACTATTTTTAGAAAGATCAAAATTATAGTCAAATTACACAAATAAATAGCTTGATTATTGCATATTTATTTATTTTACTACTCAGACCCTTTAACTAAATTAGGAATAATACACTAATATTCTCAAAAATAGTTAAATCATTTGGTGAACTTGACTTACTTCGTTTACGCATAAAAACTCTAGAACCCCTAGGGTAAATTTCCTACTAATTTTTCCTATATTTATTTTATTTTTCACCTACATAATAATATCAAAAATTAGAATTAAATTTTAAAATTTTGTAGTAATGTTAAAATTTTGTAGTAATTTTAAAATAAATTTCTTTCAAACCCTAGTTTCCCATACTAGGTCCTAGTATTTTCCCAGTAATTTTCCAATAATTTTTTGATTTTTTACTAGTATATTAAAATTAGAAATTCAACTCAAATTTCAAAATTCAATAGTAATTTTTAGAAATATTTATTTTCAAAACCCTAGTTGCCCATACTAGGTCCCAATAATTTTCCAATAAATTTTTGATTTTTTACTTGTATATCTAACTCAAAAATTCATTTTAAATTTCAAATTTTCATAGAAATTTTCAAAATTATCACATTTTAAACCCTAGTTGCATATATTAGGTCCCACTGCTTCTTGAGGTATCACCTTACAAATTTAGGAGCTTCGTATCCTTTTTACGTAATTTTTAGTTCATTATTTTTAGGACTTTACATTTCCTATATTCAATACTTCATTTTCTAGCACTTTGATTATTACAAATTATTACAAAAAATTCAATCAATTTTCAACTTTTTTTCCTACTTTAACAATGGCCTAATACACTAGTTTTGATGAAACTGATAAAAGGGAACTTTAAGAACTTTTAACTAAATACTCTGACATGCAAGATGACATGCTTAAAATACTTCAAGAGGAATAACAAAAAGTGAACAATGGTCAATCTTATCAAACCATAGAGCAACCAATTACAAATGACATTATGGGGGCAATTGTGTCTCAACAACCCCCTATAAAAACCCAACCTTCCTCTATGCCACCAACTACAGCTAGTACATATTTGTATCCTAATGTGGTAACCCTTGTGTAAGAGATAAGATGTCTTCAATCCAAGGTGCTACATCTTGAGCAAGGTGCCTCTAGACCTACGCAGGCTTTGGATTCTTTTACTCTATTGCATATATCATTGGCTTGTCACATTATTTCTACATCCTTGCCATAAGGTTTTGTTCAACCCAAGATTACTCTATATGATGGCAAGGGTGATGTAGAGACACATTTGAGAGATATTCACGTAGCATGCTTGGAATATGTACCAAATGACTGGCTACTTACCAATCTATTTCCATGGAGCCTAAAGTATTATGCTTTATAATGGTTCTATAGTCTACCATATCAGTCAATCAAAGCATTCAATCCTTTAACTGACATTGTCCTAGCTCATTTTAGCATCAACATTGGTGATAAGGTTTCATATGCCCAAGTTCCACAATAGAAACAAAAGTCAAATAAGCATCTCACAGATTATGTTCTTCAATATAAAACTATTTTTGTTAAGATGACTATCCCCATGGCTGATCAAGAGTTACCAAATCTCTTCAAATAGAGTCTTCAACCAACTTTACATGAATCAATTATGTTCAAAAGATTCTCTTCATTCACTGAATTGTGTCACACACTAAAGGAAAGAGAAGTCAAGTTAATTTCAATAGGCAAACTCAAGTACACGAGAACATCAAAAAAAAAAGAATAACAGCAAAGTCTCATACAAATTTAAGGTCAATGATAACAAGAGTCAGAATCAACCTATGATTAATGTAGCTTTAGAGCCCCCTCAGCATACAGTTTTATCAATGCCTCCTTGATAAACCTTTACCAATCTACCAATTTCTCCAACCAAAGTTTTACAGTAGCTATTAGAATGTAACATCATATCTCTCCCTCCTATTCAAGAAGTTAACCCAAAAAAGCCTCTTCCATGAGGATATGATCAACATGCATTTTGTGAGTTTCATAAGGCACCGTTCCATACAACAAATAGATGCATCATTTTGAGACAAAAGATACTAGATTTAATAGATGGAAATCATATTGATCTTTGCACTTTAGTTTAGCCTCCTCAAAAAAATCAAACTGATCCAAAATTTGAAAGCTTTGGTTGAAAGATAATTCAAGAAACAAGAACAATTCAAATAATGCTATCTTTGACAAGAGATGTTTTATTGATCAAATTTGTAGATCCAAACATATGCTTATCTCTGAGAAGAGATGTCTAATTTCCTTTTTGGGTTATATCTTAATTTATACATGTTTTTAAGGTGTGGTGAGTATTTGGAAGGTCACCAATCTTGAGGGAGATGAATTGGTTTGACTTCCATGATTTACAACAATACAAAATTTGAGGAATTACTATTTTTAGAAACTTACTATTTTTAGACTGCACTACTAAAATTGAAATTTAGGACACTTACATTGGTTTTTAGGGAGTCAAATTTCATTAAGAAAATATCCATTCCATCTCATGATTTTCCCCTCATTATTATCTTTCCAACGGTTCAAACGGTGAGTCAATTGGAGCTACGCTGCAAAAGTTATGGCTCCCAGAAGTTTCGCCATCAATTGAGGTGGACTCATCACCCGAATTGTCATTTGAATTGTTGCCCGGATCATTCCTCCCTCCTTGAGAAGCAATGGTACCCATTGCATCAAGATTTTTCATCAAGTGTGGTATTTGTACTTTCATTTTATTCTTGATGCATACTTGAAAGGGACTGTGATTTATGGAACTGTGCAGGGCCTGATTGTTCACCATTTCTGTCTGACCATCAGTCTTTGGATGGAAGGCCATGAACTTCTTTAGATTGGTATCTATTTGCTTCTATTATTGAGTTTTTTGTGTAGTCAAGGCTGTAACATCAACCCTTTTATATTCTTGTGGCTTGACCACCATGAGAATAAATTTCTTGGCACTAATCAGAGAGATAGATGTAGAAGGTGGTACCTCTAGTACCCTATAGCACTGTGTTCCAAGAGTGAGAGTAATCCTTTGAGTTCTTGATTCATATATCCCATGTCGATCATACATGAATGGCTAACCAAAGAGTACATCACAAACATCTAGATTGACCATATCACATAAGACGTCATCTTGGAAGGGTTTTATTGCATACGAGAGAAGACATTGGTGGGTGACATGGAGGTTTCTCCCTGGACTTAACCATCCAATACTATATGGCTTTGGGTGAGGCTTCATGGACAAATTTAGGATTTTCATGATATTAGCAGAGATTAAATTTTTTTGACTTCCACTATCATAATGAAATGCATAGGCTTACCTTTCACCCATAACTAAGAGTGAAACAACCTTTCCTTGTCATCTAGCCTCTCCTCATGGGTCTATGATGAAGTAGCAATGGCTTCAAGCTCATCATCTATAATCTCTTCTTCAACCTCTTCAACTATAGGGTCTGTATGAGGTAGAGCAGTAGATGTTGAGGATTATGACTCAAAAAGTAAGGACTTGATGGCTCGACATTCTTATTTGGAGTGAGTTCTAGATTTGTGATAATCACACCATTTCCCAGCCTTTCCTTCTTTTTACTTCTAATTTTGGCCTCGTGTTTGACCTTTGTCACTTCTCCATTTTGAAGGTTGATTTTTCATATTCATTCTTCCATACTTCTACTCAATCTTCACTTTGAACTTGTACACCTCACCAAGGGTTTATAAATTGAAGAGTTCCATTTCTCCCCATATGTACCATTGTAGTCTGCCACAATATTTTAGAACCTTATGTTTCTCACTTTCTTAGATGCCCAATCTTCCAGATAGAGAATGAAAAATATCAGTGTAATATTGAACAGATTATTCCTTACCTTGGTGAACTTGTTGCTACTCTATATACAAATCATCATATGCTCTAATGGGGTAGTATTCTTCCTTCACCGCTTCTATAAAATCATCCCAAGTAGGTTTTATCTCAAGGCCAATATCATCTGCACTTAATTTTTTTTTGTACACTTCCCACCAATTTTTGACAGGCAATGATGCTTTTAAAAGAGAAAAAGTGATCTTCTCTTTATTAATGAATTTATTTACAGAAAAATAAGAAGATAATTGATCCAACCAATTTTCTACTACATCATCATTGATTTTTCCTTCAAATGTAGGGATATCAAAATTCACCTGAACCTTGAAGGGTGTTGGGGCACTGAAAAGATGTGTGGCTGCAGATGAGGAGCCAAAATTTCCCATCAAGATTTGTTGTATAATTTGAGTGAATTGTTGTAGCATCTAAGCTTGTTTTTTTTGGAGGGATTCATTCACCATATCCTTGAAAATATCGGATGTCTCGGTGTTGTCTACCATTTGAAGTCATTTAGAGCAAATAAGTGGATAGTCTATTGATTCTATTTTCCACCCAAGCTTCTTGTAATCTGACCTCATTCTTAAGATCATAAACTCTAAAGACAAACCACTCTGATACCACTGATCCAAAACTTGAAATATTTGGTTGAAATATAATTTAAGAAATAAGAACAAAACAATTCAAATAATGATATCTCTAAAAATAGATGTTTTATTGATCAAATTTGCAAATCCAAACATATGCTTATCTCTGAGAAGATATGTTTGATTTTCTTTTTATGTTACATCTTCCTTTATACATGTTTTGAAGGTGTGGGGAGGATGTGGAAGGTCACCAATCTTGAGGGAGATGAATTGGTTTGACTTCCACGATTTACAACAATACAGAATTTAAGGAATTACTATTTTTAAAAACTTACTATTTTTAGAATGCACTACTAAAATTGAAATTTGGGCCACTTCTAGTGAGTTTTATGGGGTCAAACTTCATTGATCAAATCTCCATGTCATCTCACAATGTTCACCTCATTATTATCTTTCTAACGGTTCAAACGGTGAGTCAATTGGAGCTATGGTGCAAAAGTTATGGCTCCCAAAAGTTCCACCATCAATTGAGGTGGACCCATCACCCAAATTTTCATCTGAATTATTGCCTAGATCATTCCTCCCTCCTTTAGAAGTAATGGTCCCCATTGTATCAATATTTTTCATCAAGTGTGGTAGTTTTACTTTGATTTGATTCCTAATGCATACTTGAAAGGGACTGTGATTTATGGAACTGTGCAGGGCCTGATTGTTCACCATTTCTTTCTGACCATTAGTCTATGGATGGAAGGCCATGAACTTCTTTAGCTTGGTATCTATTTGCTTTTGTTGTTGTGTTTTTTTGTACTCAGGGCTGTAACATCAACCCTTTTAGATTCTTGTGGCTTGACCACCATGAGAACAAATTTCTTGGCACTAATCAGAGAGACAGATCTAGAAGGTGGTACCTCTGGTACCCTATAACATCGTGTTCCAAGAGTGAGATTAATCCTTCAAGTTCTCAATTCATATATTCCATGTCGATCATACATGAATGGGTAACCAAAGAGTACATCACAAACATCTAGATTGCCCACATCACATAAGACCTCATCTTGGAAGGGTTTTATTGCATATGAGAGAAGAAATTGGTGGGTGACACAGAGGTTTCTACCTTAACTCAACCATCCAATACTGTATGGCTTTGGGTGAGGCTTCATAAAAATATTTAGGATTTTCACAACATTAGTAGAGATTAAATTCTTTTGACTTCCACTATCAAGAATGAAATGCAGAGGCTTACCTTTCACCCATAACTTAGAATGAAACAAACATTCCTTGTCATCTAGCCTCTCCTCATGGGTCTATGATGAAGTAACAATGGCTTCAGGCTCATCATCTATAATCTCTTCTTCAACCTCTTCAACTGCAGGGTCTATATGAGGCAGAGTAGTAGATGTTGAGGATTGTGACTTAGAAAGTAGGGATTTGATGGCTTGATAATTTTCTTTGGAGTGAGTTCTATATTTGTGATAATCACACCATTTCCCAGCCTTTCCTTCTTTTTTCTTCCAATTTTGTCCTCGTGTTTGACCTTCTTTGTCACTTCTCCATTTTTAAGGTTGATTATTCATATTCATTCTTCCATGCTTCTACTCAATCTTCACTATGAACTTGTACACCTCACCAAGGGTTTCCAAAATGAAGAGTTCCATTTTTCCCCATATGTACCATTGTAGTCTGCCATAATATTTGAGAACCTTATGTTTCTCACTTTCTTGGATGCCCAATCTTGCAGATAAAGAATAAAAAATATCAGTGTAATCTTGAAAAAATTATTCCTTACCTTGGCAAAGTTTTTGCCACTTTATATACAGATCATCATATGCTCCAATGGGGTAGTATTCTTCCTTCATAGCTTCTATGAAATCATCCCAAGTAGGTTCTGTCTCAAGGCCAATATCATCTATATTGAATTTATTTTTGTACACTTTCCACTAATTTTTGATAGGTAATGATGCTTTCAAAAGAGCAAAAGTGATCTTCTCTTTATCAGTGAATTTGTTTACATAAAAATAAGAAGATAATTGATCCAACCAATTTTCTACTACATCAGCATTGATTTTGCCTTCAAATGTAGGGATATCAAAATTCACCTGAACCTTGAAGGGTGTTAGGGCACTGAAAGGATGTGCGGGTACAGATGAGGAGCCAAAAAATTTCATCAAGATTTATTGTATAATTTGAATGAATTGTTGTAACATCTACACTTGCTAGTATTGGAGGGCTTCATTCACCATTTCCTTGAAAGGATCAGATGTCTCAGTGTTGTCCACCATTTGAAGTCATTTGGAGTGAATCGGCGGATAGTCTGTTGATTCTATTTTCCACCCAAGCTTCATATAATCTGACCTCATTATTGGGATCATACACTCTAAAGATAAACCACTCTGATACCACTGATCCAAAACTCAAAAGATTTATTTGAAAGATAATTCAAGAAACAAGAACAAAATAATTCAAATAATGTTATCTCTGAGAAGAGATGTTTTATTGATCAAATTTGTAGATCCAAACATATGCTTATCTCTGAGAAGAGATGTTTGATTTCTTTTTTGGGTTACATCTTAATGTATACATGTTTTGAAGGTGTGTGGAGGATGTGGAAGGTCACCAATCTTGAGGGAGATGAATTGGTTTGACTTCCATGATTTACAACAGTACAGAATTCAAGGAACTACTATTTTTAGAAACTTACTATTTTTAGATTGCACTACTAAAATTGAAATTTGGGACACTTCCATTGGGTTTTAGGGGGTCAAATTTCATCAATAAAATCTCCATGCCATCTCACAAGATTTCCCTCATTATTATCTTTCCAACGGTTCAAACAGTGAGTCAATTAGAGCTACGGTGCAAAAGTTATGGCTCCTGAAAGTTCTGCCATCAATTGAGGTGGACCCATCACCTGAATTATCATCTGAATTATTTCCCAGATCATTCCTCCCTCCTTGAGAAGTAATGGTCCCCATTGCATCAATACTTGTCATCAAGTGTGGTAGTTGTACTTTGATTTAATTTCTGATGCATACTTGAAAGGGACTATGATTTATGGAACTATGCAGGACCTGATTGTTCACCATTTCTATCTGACCATCAGTCTATGGATGGAAGGTCGTGAACTTCTTTAGCTTGGTATCTATTTGCTTCTGTTGTTGTGTTGTTTGTGTAGTTAGGGCTATAACATCAACCTTTTAGATTCTTGTGGCTTGACCACCATGAGAACAAATTTCTTGGCACTAATCAGAGAGACAAATGTAGAAGGTGGTACCTCTAGTACCCTGTAGCATCATGTTCTAAGAGTGAGAGTAATCCTTCAAGTTTTTGATTCATATATGCCATGTTGATCATACATGAATGGCTAACTAAAGAGTACATCACAAACATCTAGATTGACCACATAACATTAGACCTCATCTTGGAAAGGTTTTATTGCATATGAGAGAAGACATTGGTGGGTGACACAGAGGTTTCTCCCTGGACTCAACCATCCAATACTGTATGGCTTTGGGTGAGGCTTCATGGACAGATTTATGCTTTTCACAACATTAGTAGAGATTAAATTGTTTTCACTTCCACTATCAAGAATGAAATGCAGAGGCTTACCTTTCACCCATAACTTAGAGTGAAACAACCTTTCCTTGTCATCTAGCCTCTCCTCATGGGTCTATGATGAAGCAACAATGGCTTTAGGCTCAGCATCTATAATCTCTTCTTCAACCTCTTCAACTGTAGGGTCTGTATGAGGTAGAGTAGTAGATGTTGAGGATTGTGACTCAGAAAGCAAGGACTTTATGGCTCGACATTCTTCTTTGGAGTGAGTTTCAAATTTTTTATAATCACACCATTTCCCAGCCTTTCCTTCCTTTTGCTTCCAATTTTGTCCTCGTGTTTGACCTTCTTTGTCACTTTTCCATTTTGAAGGCTGATTCTTCATATTCATTCTTCCATGCTTCTACTCAATCTTCACTATGAACTTGTACACCTCACCAAGGGTTTCCAAATTGAATAGTTCTATTTCTCCCCATATGTATCATTGTAGTCCATCATGATAGTTTAGAACCTTATGTTTCTCACTTTCTTGGATGCCCAATCTTGTAGATAGAGAATGAAAAATATCAGTGTCATCTTGAATAGATTGTTCCTTACCTTGGTGAAGTTGTTGCCACTCTATATACAGATCATCATATGCTCCAATGGGGTAGTATTCTTCCTTCACAGCTTCTATGAAATCATCCCAAGCAGGTTCTGTCTCAAGGCCAATATCATCTGCACTAAATTTCTTTTTGTATACTTCCTACCAATTTTTGATAGGCAATGATGCTTTCAAAAGAGCAAAAGTGATCTTCTCTTTATCAGTGAATTTATTTACATAAAAATAAGAAGATAATTGATCCAACCAATTTTCTACTACATCGGCATTGATTTTGCCTTCAAATGTAGGGATATCAAAATTCACCTGAACCTTGAAGGGTGTTGGGGCACTAAAAGGATGTGCGGGTGCAAATGAGGAGCCAAAATTTCCCATCAAGATTTATTATAGAATTTGAATGAATTTGTTGTAACATGTACACTTGCTAGTATTGGAGGGCTTCATTCACCATTTCCTTGAAAGGATCAGATGTCTCGGTGTTGTCTGCCATTTGAAGTTGTTTGGAGTGAATAGGTGGATAGTCTGTTGATTATATTTTCCACCCAAGCTTCCTATAATCTAACCTCATTTTTGGGATCATACACTCTAAAGACAAACCACTCTGATACCACTGATCCAAAACTCAAAAGCTTTGGTTGAAAGATAATTCAAGAAATAAGAATAAAACAATTCAAATAATGCTATCTCTAAGAAGAGATGTTTTATTGATCAAATTTGTAGATCCAAACATATGCTTATCTCTGAGAAGAGATGTCTAATTTCCTTTTTAGGTTACATCTTCATTTATACATGTTTTGAAGGTGTGGAGAGGATTTTTAAGGTCACCAATCTTGAGGGAGATGAATTGGTTTGACTTCCACGATTTACAACAATACAGAATTCGAGGAATTACTATTTTAGACTACACTACTAAAATTGAAATTTGAGACACTTCTATTGGGTTTTAGGGGGTAAAACTTCATTGATCAAATATCCATGCCATCTCATGATGGTCCCCTCATTATTAGCTTTCCAATAGTTCAAACGGTGAGTCAATTAGAGCTATGGTGCAAAAGTTATGGCTCTCGAAAGTTCTGCCATCAATTGAGGTGAACCCATCACCCGAATTGTCATCTGAATTGTTGCCCAGATCACAAACATAGGATAAAGATTTAAAAATCTTATCATATCCCTTTCTATATAATTATAAATAAGATATAAGGGACACATCATGGGTTCACCATGCATATCATGCATATCTACCACTAGATACATATAGGCACCTTCAGTTGAGACACATCCTTTCAGCAACATGATTGGTGTATACAATTTCAAAGTTCCAACTAGACCTACCATCTCCTTCTCAGAGTAGGATATCATTGAATATAATTTATATTATCATGAACTCTTTATCATAGCTTACATTCATAATCATCCTATTTAAAGTATTATCATAAATAATAGATCCAGTGTGCACATGTGCACTATGACAATATTGTAGTATTTTGGATATTCAAAGCAGGATATTTCCCTAATAGACCTAGTTATCAGTGGATTCAATGGGCACATATAGATTTCATTGGGTAAGATTTTACTTCCTCTACAAGTTGGTCCAATACATGTGGCCATACCATTTATAATAGGTCTTAGTGCAAGACTTTTTGATATGTTACTTGGTCGACCATGGATTCAAAAACCTTGAGTAGTACCTTCTATAGTTCATAGATACATGAAATTCATTCATGTTAATTAGGTTGTTATATTTGGTTGATTTCTATATGAGTTACCACTTCCCACTTTAGAGCCATCTACTATTTCATAGCCACCGGTTTTAGTTTTTCCACCAATTTCAATTCTTCCTCTAATTTAGTTCAAACACTGTTGAGGCCTCCATCACCAACATAAAAAGTTCATACACTTCCATATAGGTCTCTTTTAGAGTATCCATGGTTTTATGATTCTAGATAGCTTCCAGCTACAATATTCAAACCTAAGGTAGTATCATTTAGGTCTCATACCTCTACTTATAGAGCACATATTTAGAGAGTTTCTCATACTACCAGATGGGTCCCTAAGAGCCCTATAGTTGTATCCGCTTCACAAAGTTATAGGGGGACCCCATAGTTGGCTTCTACTTTAGATATTTTAGATAATTTATATCATACACAGCTTTTAGATCCACCATCTCAGCCCTTCCATCATGTTTCACAATAATGCATGATTCCTCTCCTTAATATAAGACACCATGATAGGTAGTCTCCCATGAGACTCATCAGTTAGTATCATCTCTTCTCATTTTTACGTATATATAGTTTCTTATGCTTAATTTTACATATATTATATCAAAAATATAAAAAAATTCAAATAATTCAAAAACACGACAACATTTTTATGTTATGCATTATCTATGCTTTACATGTATACTACTATGTTAGACTTACATTTATTATTATATGTTATTATTTGTTGATTTATCTATATTACCATGCTTCACTTGATATTCTTTGAGTGTGTGGAGTGACATCTAGCTCTTTTATTGCGTCATTCTACCCATTGAGGGAGCATCCTACTTATACATTTGAGACATGCATCAATACATATACCCATTGGGGGAATCTTCTACATAACTACACCATCTAGGTTATGTCATTCCTACACCACACACTCTAATTATCATGTTGAAATATATTATTTAATAGCTTACACAAATTACTCTATCAATATTTCATTAGTATATAGCACTTATGTATTTCTTATCATATACCTAGTCTTGTATTACCATGTCTTGTATACTTTCACATTCTTTCTTTGATTAGTTGGATGAAATTGTATTTCCATTTTTTACATGCTTTCCTTTCTTGCTTTGTGTATCTAGACTGATTGAATTCTTTAATTCATGTTTTGTCTCTTGTATGTACCTTAGGACATTTTCCAATGTTGTTTTCTTCTATTCATGTGTATGCCTTAGGACATTTGCCAATGTCCTTTTCCTATAATATTCTATGTGATTATGGCTTTCATGCCAACCTTGCTTGTTTTCAAATGTATATATATGTGGAATTTGAAAATGCCTTGTATGCTTATTTTATAGTTTGAGTGACATGTACGCAAGTTCTTTCTTTGCTTGACCACTTAGTCACTCTCGTATGCTTATTTCTTCTTGCCTTGTGTGCTTGTTGCTTATTTGCTTCTCATTGTTTGCAATTCTATGATCCACATCATGTAATATATAGCTATCTTGAATGCCATGATGGACATCATGCTCTATCCCTCCTTTCTAACTAAAAACTAACTAAACTTCTAGTTCTAGTTTCAATTTAGTACATTCCACATACTATTACATTGTTATATCTATCTAGGCATACCCTTATTGATCTAACAATCTCCTTTACAAACAATGTTATATCTTGAGATATCTTATTGATTATCATTGCTATATCATGTATCTTTATAGCATAATAATTTGTAGGATTCTTTCTTTTGAGGGCATTCATTGTAAGGTTTTCATTCCTACCCTCAAAAGAGGAGGTAACAAACAAGGGTTTTATCACAGAGATCAGAGCTCCTACCAATTGAAAAACCAATTTTAGAACACTCAAAATAGTAATCAGAGGTAAAACCAGCTAGAACAAACCAAAAAAATAGTGATGATTCTAGAACAATTTTCATTTTTAGCAAAGGACAACTATACTAGATATGGACAATAGCACCGGACACTAGGGTGTCTTCTTTTTGGTGTTCTTGTCTAAATACAAAAAAAACTAGATTTTTTAGAAGCAGTCACAAAATCAAGTTTAGATACAATTTTTCACATTCAAACTAGTTTAAAATTAGTAGTTTTCAATACACTTGTGCTTAGATAATCTAGATATAGGGGGCATAATGTGAAGTATGATGTCTCTCACTTTCAGTTTTAGATACATTAGTCGGTATAACTTTTAGATCATAATCCATGTTATAAACACTAATGATTGTGGGAAATGTGCACAACACATTTCTTTTCTTTTCAATCTAATTTTATAATATTACTTAGGTATTTTTAGTAGTTGCATGCCTTACTCCATTTATAGGTGGTTGGCATCACTTTGGAGTGGCTTTCATACTAGCCTAACTTCCACCTTTTGGACTGGCTTTCATATAAGCCTAGTACACCATTTTTGGAGTGGATTTCATACAAGCCCAATCTCTATCTTTTGAAGAGGCCAAGAGTGGCCTAGTTTCTATCATATATTCAGCTATCCATGCCAACACTATCAGATCACAATACATTCATGGGCTTCAAGAGATATTCCATATAACACACATCCATACCAGTATTAATTCATAGCTTCACTTCATGGGGTGACAATGGAGCCAAAGGGCCAACCTTTGCATTATTTAGCCATATACTTAGAGGGATTGGAAACATAGTCCAAACATCAATTAACACATGCATGACCACCTAGCTTTACTTAGTGGGTGATGATGGAGCCAAAGGACCAGACTTTTCATTCTAGAGCTACCTACTTAGAAGGATTAGACACATTGTATAAACATCAATTATCACATGCATGACCACCTAGATTTACTTAGTGGGTGATGATGGAGCTAAAGGTCCAGCCTTTACATTCTTGAGCCACCTATTTAGAGGGATTGAACATATAATTTAAAAATTAATCAACACACACATGATCATATAACTTCACTTAGTGGGAGATGATGGAGCTAAAGGGCCAACCTTTGCATTTTTGAGCCACTTCTAGGAAATTGAGCACTTAGCTCCATTCATGATATTACTCTTAGTACAAGACACATCCAACATTACTCAGCTTCACAATAGGTTTTATATTAGTCTGTGTACCTATTGAGGTATATTTATTCCTTTCTCTTCTTTTCTCTCTTACCCAACTTTGTACATTCTTATTTTAGATATATCATATCTAGTAAGAACTAATCTACTCTTTATTTTATCTTATAGATTTTCACTTCAAATCATGTTCTTTCTATGCACACCCAACATCACATAGATTTATGGGCTTCACCCTTATCGGTAAGTTGAGGTACGCTTTTTATTTTTCCTTTATCCTCGTATTTCACTTTGTTACATCACTAGAATAAATGGGGGGAAAGGTAGTCATATAAAATGTGAAAATTGGTAACTTGAGTTGGCTAATGACACCCAACCCATAAGTCCCTCCTTCTTGCTTTTATGACCCTCATAGGCATCTTTTCACTGATTCCTAGTCATCTATAGCCTTCTAGACCTGATCTCAGTTTAGCTAGACTACTCTTTCCATGACAAATCCATCCCTTAGGTCCTATTAGCTAAGGACAATATCACCTAAATTGGATAACAATGTTAGTACCACTATTGTCCACTTTTAGTGCTCCTATCTAAGTGCATTTTTGGCCCTAACAGTTAGTTCTTTCCAATTCTCCATCCTTCTCCTTATCGACCTAACGCATGTAAATTTAACCCATGACCAATATATCCCTATAAAATCCCATTCAAATTTCATTTAGATGGGGTTGGTAGATATCATAAATCAAGCAAGACTACAAAAGCATATTTCCTTATTCTTTGCATATAGCCATCCAATATCATTTATAGCTTATTCAAATCCTTACACTAGTCCCTAGTCACCTCAAGCACACTCAATTTATCATTTGACATTTTCATACACACTATTGGACAAATCACATCAAGTGGGAGAATTACATATGGCTTGATCCCTCTTTGGTGTATTAGTATGTAGGCAATGTGCCCACACAAGGGGTGTGGATACACATTCAATGAATCTTACACACACTAACCCCCGCTCTTTCTCAAAAAAATTTAAAGCATAATGGAGTCTAAGGTTTGAAGACAAAATCAAATTTATAGGGAGTTCCATGTATATTAAACAATCAAAATTTCATAGGTAGGGTCTTATAGACATAACGAATAAAAACCATAAAACTCAGGTCTCTTGGATAACAGTGATAGAAGTGGACTATAGCGCTGGAACCTAGGGTGTCTTATTTTTTGTGATCCTATCCAATCATAAAATTAAGGCTAGATCATGATTTACAATAGTGTCTTAGTCCTACATAATAAATTCTATCCTCTATCTCAATCGTATCAGTCAATTTCTAGCTAAGTCTTGTTTTTTTCCTTATTACTATTTTTAGAAAGATCAAAATTATAGTTAAATTACACAAATCAATAGCTTAATTATTTCATATTTATTTACTAATTTTACTACTCAAACCCTTTTTCTAAATTAGGAATAATACACTAATATTCTCAAAAAGGTTAAATCACTAGCAATAAAACTTTCACCTTCTCATTGTTTGATATCACACAAGTCAACCATGGTCAACTCATGTTTGGTGTAATACAAAAAGTGATTATAAAAATTCTCTAATAGATCATCAAAATTTGTGACAAAACATTTTTGGAGGTGTGTACACCATTCTAAAGTAGACCTAGTGAAATGCCATGAAAATAAGTAAAGTAGGAAATTGGTGTCATAGCCTACATCTTGGTAGGCAACATAAATAGGCTTAAGTGCTCCCTTGGGTCACCTTTTAATTTATACTTATTAAATTTATATATCTTAAAATGAGATGAAAATTTTGTGTATAAAATTCTTTAATCAAATCATATGAACATATTTGATCCAAATTGTATTTTTGACCTTGACTCTCATCTTGTAATCCTAATATTGTGTCCTTACGAGCCTACAATTCCTAGGAAAATAAAGTATTTTGGGAAGTAGGTGGGGGGTTATAAAATTAAAAATGAATTTTTGAATTACATGGATTAGTGGAAACTCTTTACATGAACTTATTATAATTAATAGTTATGTTACTAAAATTGAATTGGTTAGGGGGAACTTGGTATTGATTGGGATTTGACTAGTTAGAATAAAATTATTATTGATTGTGATTGGAAGATGGAATGGAAACATGTTACTACATAGGAGGAAGTTTTTACTTTTTACTAATTAATTATTGTTGAGTGGCATGAATTCCTTGTTGATTAAGAGTAACTTGTTATACAAAAGGAACTCATTGTTTTGTATTAGACAAGACTTGATGAGTATAAGAGGGAACTATAGAAGATTTGTTTTGAGGGGGATTGAAATTAGAAGGAATATTTTGTGTCTCAATAGGAATATGATGGGAATGAATTTAAATCTATAACTATTTATAGGGTATTTTCTCAAATGGAATCAAAAATGTGGCATTGGATTGAACTTGATGAGATTATAAAATGTTTGTTGTAGATTGTATACAACTAGTTGTAAATAATCTACAAGTATATGTTGCTTAGGAGAAATGGATGTCTCAAGATTAGGTAATGTATCAACTAAAAAATATTTTACCTAATGTAGAAGTAGAGGATCAAAACTAGATTAATTAACAAGGTAACAAGGTCAGTGAACACTTTACCAACATGTTAGAGCTAAAATGCTAGGCAAAATTAGGGGTGAGGCTACAAGTAGCTCCTTCCCTTTCCTATGCATTTTTGGAATTATAGATATTTGAACAACTAAAGGACCATGACTAAATGAGGTTAAATCATCATTCTAATCTATAATTTTGATAATATTGTGTGGTTATAATTTCCAAACCTAACATAAAGTCTCTATGGGAAAATCAAGTGAAACCTTATCACCCATCTCTAATAAGAGTAAAATATTTTTATCTCTATTTTAAAATAAATCTTACTTAAATTGAGTTTGAACTATATTATATGTAATTGGAAATCTTCATACTTAGGGTAGTGAACTTCCATATCATGTGTATTCATAAAATCCTCTTGATCATGGGGATAATCTATCTAATAAATGAATGGGTTCATACGGTCTTGTTGTCCTTGGGTTTAATCATCATCTTAAGCATTATTATGAGCCATACCACTTATAATGTAATGAGGCATATTGGGCATTATTGTAAACCAAATAATTTGATGCAAACATAAGTAATTGGACCTAAACTTGGAATATACATAGATGGAAGTGGGAAAATATGATTTGGAAATGACAAGAGAAAATTTTTGGACTTAAAATAGTTTGATTTAAGAATGATAAAATAGTACTAAGACTAGAAAGTTTGAATTTAACCAATTTAGTTTTGAAATGGTTTTGAACTAGAAACTTTGGGAAAATGATTGGAATGGGTCCAAATTCACATGAACAACATAACTATAATTTCACACAAGGAGGGTATAAAATGTACGTGTTTAAAAAATTTAGACGTAGAATGGAATAATTTTAACTTAAAACACAGATAGAGTCACACCTCTTTATGTAGGTGTACATAGATTATGATAAATTTTTAACACCATAATCAATCAATCAAATGCTCAATCTAACGACCCTACTTTAGTGACTGACACAAAATTACTCCACATTCATTGATTCTTTTGATATATTTTCCTTGAGAGAGAATTAACTATTTAAGATTATTTAAATTAATTATTCTAGTTATTGGTGGTGTTTTAATCCCACCCTTCTCTCAAATTGTTTGTACATAAGACATATCTTTGCATACAGTTAATTTTTCAACCCTACATCAATGAGTGATTTGTGGTTGAAAGGTCTTAAACTAAAGTTTTCATGGGATTTCTATATGTTCCCAATATATCTTGTGGTAAATGGGCACAAAAAATATATGTCAATTAGATGTTGAGATTTAACAGGTTATTCACTAAAGGGTCTTGTCCCTTTGTGACCACTTTAGTTGTAAATGTTTCAATGAAGTGCTACCAAAAAAATCAAGCTTTGAAAGACATTCTAGATAAGATACCTCTAGTGTATCCTTAATTTGTATACCCTATCAAATAATGAGGTTGGTATGAATTTTGGGTAATGATGTCCTAGTCACTGTGCCCTAAAGACTAGTGATAAGGCAATTACATCCCAATCATGCAAATAAAACAAAAATGAAATGTATTGTCATTTTGATTCACATGATCCCACTAAGGGCAAGTGAAGAGCATAATAAGCAAATCTTTTGGGATAAAAACAAATTATCACTTCCACATGTCTGATTCACACTACCAAAGGGGAGAATATACGTGTGAAGTAATCACACAATACACACAAGCTAACATGTAAATAAAGAATTAAAGCGAGATGAATAAAAGTGAAAGTGTTTTTAGAGCACCAAATTGAAAAAATATTTTTTTTAATAAGCACTAAATCAAAATATTTGAATGTGTTTTAAATCACTAACTCAAGAAATGAATTATTTTTTAGAGCACTAAAGGAAATGTGAAGATATAATGTATGTTTGAATGGATCACCACACCATTTTTGGATCCCAAAAATAAACAATGTAAGTAGTTTTGCTTGGTGGGTCTTTAAAAAATGAAGGTGGTTGATTTTTCATATTTTTCCAACTCTCAATTTCTAACACAGAGAGGTGAATTCACTATTTAACAAGTGAAATTCACTAGTTTAAAAAAGTTGCATATAACATAATGTATAAAAACATAGACAAAAGATGAATTTTCTAATTAACGGGTTGATTTCATCGATGCTAAAAATTCAAATTCACTATTTAGTAGAAACTAAAATCTAGGAAATCCCTGAGAATGATTTCACTGATTTCTTAATAATTTTGTTAATGCGTAGATGATTTCACCTATTGTAAAACCTACATAGAATTCAAAATAGAGAAAAAAATGGAGCACATAAATAATTCATTGACTAACAAGGTGATTTCACTAAAACATAATTTGATTTCACCAAATATAAAACTTGAATAGAATTCAAAATAGTGAACAAAGTCATTTTCACCGATTCACAAGGCAATTTCATTGAAATGTAATTCAATTTAACTAAAATTATGACAAATTCATCAATTAGTAGGAAAAATATTGTGTGGTACCCTAGATCGATTTCACTAATTGGCTATTGATTTCATTGATTTGTAGATGATTTCACTGATTTTAGAACTTGTACAAAATATTAAAAAAATAAAGAACAAAGGTTAATCCATCAATTATAGAGCCTTTTCACCATTTTCATGAATCAAATTTAATGATATATAAAGGCAAAAAATAGTGGAAAAAATGAACTTAAATAATCCAAAATAATCATATTTTTGACAAATGAAGATTGATAAAGAGGCTCAAAATAAAGGTGTGGGTTATTAGTCCCATCAGGCATGTCATATATATCATTAGAATCTATATCTTAGTAGTTATACTTATTCAATAATTGCAAATTATCAAACAAAGTATTAATAAATAATGATCTAAACCTAAGATCTTGTGAGCATACAAATATTAAGATAAAATCAATACAATTCAAACCTTCATTGGAAACTTCATCTTTGTGTATGATTTGGCTCTGGTGTATTCAAGCAATATATATCAATGTTAATGTCCCAAAAAGAACCATCTCTCCTTGAATATTTCAATAACTTGAGTTGATATGCATGACATTTTATGAACAAGTTATCATGATAAAATGTTATGTCCTTGCTATATATCCTGAGCATGCAAATAACAAAGAGAAAAGGTCTATTTATAACAAAATATGATCAATGAGGGCCCTTCATCTTGACTCTAAGATGGAGGGCTGAAAATTCATCCTCATCAAGGAAAATGTATCAGCACATGGATTGATCACATGATCCCTTCATATCATCCAAGATGAAGGGTGAAGGATATCTCTTGGAAATATCAAAGGAGGATTAATATGATCCCTCCATCTTGAATGCAATATGGAAGGTGGAGAATTATTATCAAATTTTTCTTATGATATTTAATGTGAACCCTTCATCTTGTTTCCAAGATGAAGGGTTGATAATTATCTTAAAATATCTCACAAGATTCATTGTGGGCCCTTCACCTCTTCTCTAAGATGAAGGGTGGAGAATAATCTTGCATATCAATTCCTTTAACAAATTGTTTAGCTCACAAAATAATTTTCCATTGGATCTCAAGATTCTTTCTTGAATAAATATGCCTTTTGAAATGAAAAGGAGGGATTAAAAATTGAACATAAATTATAATTCCATTTGCATTTATAACTGACTATTTACTATGATTGTGTTCTCATAGTGGAAAAAACACTAGGCATATGATTCATTCAATTTGGGAACTATGTTTATGTTCTCACTAATTTAGTTCCATCAAATTTGGGTTAGTATCAATTACTGATACTAACCTATAGTGATCAAGAATTACCTATGTTGAAATATTGGTCTATAACCATGGGATAACCTTTTCCTATCTCTTAACTATCTATATGTGTGATTTTGAATCTTGATTATGCATGCAACTATATAACCTCCTTCATCGTGAAACCTTAGATGTGTTTGTGAGGGCTATAAATTTTCAAAAATGAGGAAATTTAAAAGGTCTAAATTGACCCCAATCACCTTTGTTGATGATTTACCATTTCCTACATATCATATACTCCAAGTGGATAAATCAAACCACGCATACTTCTCCCACCTAGTGTGATTGTGAAATTATGCTCCTTCACTAGTATTTCTAATGATTTAGCTTTGATACTTAAAAATGATTGATTTTAATTGGGTTTATTATGTTTCATACTTGGCTTGTGATTACTCCTAGTGATTGATTTATAATATTTTAATAATAGAGAAGATTTTATCAATGTATCATAGTGTATAGATGTGTGTCAAATAAGTTATAGGTTCCATATCAAATGAGGCCTTGATTTGTGTGTGTGTGTGTGTGTGTGTGTGTGTGTGTGTGTGTGTGTGTGTGTGTGTGTGTGTGTGTGTGTGTGTGTGTGTGTGTGTGTGTGTGTGTGTGTGTGTGTTTGTGTGTGTGTCTGTGTGTGTGTGTGTGATTAAAATTTGGTAATTTATCACACCACCAACATGTTAAGTATATGTTTTGATGTTAAGGATAAATTTGTGTTTTAAAAATTAGTCATTATGTGGAGAGGATCGATATCAACATGCTTAAGTCAGTATCGACTGGTGATACTAACATAGTTTGTTGTTACTAACTCATACACATGAAAACTAAACTAAAGGTATGGGGATGTCTATTTTTGGTAGTAATCAGGTTTGAAATATATATTGTGGTTTTTTTAGGTGTGTAATAGCGTAATATAAGGGTTAAACTCATAAGGTAACATGTAGGTGTGAGAGAATGGTAGGTTAGGACCAAATTTGTGTACGCAATTCAAGCATAGTACATGTATGTTAAGTTTGTCATTTTCAAGTATGTAACACCATATTTTAGTATATACACCCTTATTTATTCTTCCTTAGATATGTAGGATTCTTATTTTTCTAAATCTTGTCTTGAACATGCTTGAGAAACTTCTTCATTTTCTACTTCTTTCTTTGTAGGTGCCTCTTCCTTCTCATAATGCTCCTTATAATTTTTTGAATGATTTTTTGGATGAAAATCCCAACAATTTGCATGGTAATGCCCACTCATGTTACAATGATTAATATTATTCTTTCCCTTTGATGACATGCCCTTCTTTCCAATCTCCACATGCAACCTCCTTTTTTAAGGAAAGAGGATTCTTTTAGATGTATTTCCTCTTCCAACATATGGCCACAAAATGGTTATTCATTCCACAAAAAATAACATGGATATGCATAAAAATAATTCTAGGCTACATGGCCACTCTTATTACATTTTAATAAAATAATGGAAGATTTATTCTTTTCATACCTTCTTATGATGCCTTTTGTGCAAGCATGATGAAGTGGTAATGTTTTGCCTCCTTATTTTATATGTTTAACTCTCTTTGTATATGTTTTTCATTCACTCACATGGTCATGGAGTGATAATGTGTTATCTCCTTCTTCATGGAATTGTTTTCCTCTTCTTGGAGACTCTTCTTTGGCCCCTTGCGGTAACATAATGTTACTTTCCTATTCATGAGAAACCTGCCCATTGTTGTAATCCTATGACATGATATTATTGTAATCCTTCCTTGACATAATATCGATTTCATATAATCCTTCACACTCTACCCATGTTACTACTCCATATAGGATTACAATTCAATTTTCTTGAATAAAAGTGCAAAATAAATGTGAATATTTAAACCTTTAAAAACAAGTATTATGCTTGTGATAAATGAGTATTAAGATATCTTGAGTTTTTTAGATAATAAATTAATTACAATAGTTTAAACATGTAATTAAAGGAAACAAAAAAAAGAGATGAGACAAGACATTGACCTGGAGAAACTATGAGAAAAATCCAAAAAGAGTGAAGGTATGCTTCTTCATCTCCATTATGTTAAGTAGTTTACAAGCTTTTGCCTTCTTGGTCTTACAAGGACACTAACCTCAAATCATCCCTCTCTCATAATTATCTCTAAACTCTTTAGTGGATGCCTTACAAAATTTTATCAAGAGAGAATTATAAACTTAGTTATCTTAGCTATGTAGTCTTCAACTCAGAGTTACTCTACACTTGAACCCTCTTTGCACCTCATGGAGCTCCCATTCACTCATTATTCTTCCTCTATGATGAAATCATGATTAGAGGTCCTAATTAAGATATTTATTATATTATTCAACCCATAATTACAAAGTATAAATACAAAAAAACATGATTTTATTGCTTCAAAGAAAGATTTCGCAACATCAAACAAATCACCAATGATATAGTCTTTCACACAATAAAATCCCACTAATATCAATAGACTTACAAATAAAATATTAACACTGTAGTGTTAGTCAAGTGACTCAACTCCATAATCCCCTACTATATCTATACACATATATCTATCATACTAATCCTTGAAACCATTCTTTAACTATTTCCAAATCTAAAATCAAATAGAATCAAAACTCTATTGCATTACTCCTTATCACCACACTTAGAATCTTATTTTAAACTAGAAATGAATGCCTTTTTCAAATGAAGAGGATGTGTTTATATAGACCCAAAATCTACCCATTTACATTGATTTATTTATAACCCACTAAGTCCATAAATATTGAATGATCTTAACACATCAAGAATCACTAAAATCATTAAATGAACACAAGTCCTTATAGTCATTAAATATATCCACATTTACAAGGCACGGTAACACATCAAAACTAATGTATCACAAAATATATCACATGAATTATTAAATGAATCCTTATCAACTTTCATGCCTTAAGTATTAAAATCCCAATCATCAACAATGACTCCTTCCATAACACCACAATATAAATAAATTTGTACAAAAATTCACACTAGATCACATGACTTCATAGTCACCATTTTCTATTATAACATTTGAATAATGATTCTAATATCATTTCAAGAATGGTACTGCTTTTTATCATAGGATTTTCAAATGACCTGTGATTCATTGCATGGTTTGTGTCATTAAGAACCAAGACATGGAAAAACTCAAATAAGACTTAATGCTTTAAAAATATGTTTAAGACTATCAAAATAGAAAAATAATTCACAACAATTTATTACGAACTACTCATTTTTAGTTCATGAAATATTACATGTGGACCTAGATACTCTTACATAATACACCCTAAGTAATAAAATGTGTGAGCATAGTCCTCACAGACTTAGGTTGAGTGGTGAACCAAATATTTTGACTCTTTCCAAATTTCTTGGCATGCCTTCACACCATGTGAGATACCTCTAACCTTATAAATTACTTAGTTGATGAATTGATACAAAAACTAACCTCCTCCTCCAAAAACCTTTCATGTCATTATTGCACCATCTCTCATAGGTTTTCCTTTATCTATGTTATGAAATCCAATATTTCACTCTTCTATTATGACACTACCCATTGAACATTCCTATTTTTTTGGTTCACACTCTTGTTCACCTTATTTTTATTTTTAATACTCTTTTACTTTGCATAACTACTCTTTTTCCTTTGTGATGCCACTTTTCATCTTTTCTTACTCAACCCTTGCAAGTGTTTCTCACTATTGCACATGACCAAATACATTTTTTGTGTTAGGTTATGGAGCTAAAAGTTTCATTGATGCAAACATGGAGGAGGTTACTGAGAGGTTGATGAGTTGCAGAGCAACTGACGTCGGTCATATCCAGTGAGTAGAGCAACCGACATTGGTCAGGTATCGGCTGATGTCAGTCATCTCCAGCCAAATAGGGACCGATGTCGGTCGCCTGTGTAGTTCCAGAACTACTAGTTCATGAACAGTTTATTAACGAACTGATTGTTTGCATGTTAAAGGTTAATTTTAATCTTGAGCTATGGATCTAATTATTGTAATTGGATGTCTAATTATTGTTTGCATGGGATCTACATAATAAACTCATGGGTTGTATTGTAAAGTGTGCTAGTTGAGAGAGCAAGGTTAGCTCCTTCAGAGTGAAGAGAGCAAGTTGTGTTCCTCCTAGTTACACAAGGGTGCTGAGTGTGTATGATCAGGTTGATCTACAGGTTATTGCAAGATCAGGTAGAAGATCCACTAGGGTACTGGTTTAGAGAATCATAAGGACTTGGTGAGGCAAGGACAAGGGTTATTCAGGGTGTAGAGAGATCTACATGGTAAGTAAGATCATTGATTTGCAGGTGTCTTTGTGTGTGTGCATGGTCTAAGTTTGCAGGTGTTGCAAAACCAAGTTGATTTGTAGGTGGCAACAAGATCAGGGAGATCAGCAACACAACATGTAGCAAGATCAGGGAAGATCTATTTAGAGTATGGTGTGTACTCGATCATGGAGTATGTAGAGTACTTGTGTACTGGTAGTAGTGATACTGACTGGTGGTACTGGCAGTCTTGATACTGACTGGTTGGAGGTGAACACCAACTCTATGTTTGAGTTGTGTGTTGGGATCGTAATTGAGAGAGATAACTCTTGAAGGTGATTTATTGTACACTTGGTGTGGGAAGCCTATAAGGTGTGGAAGAATGTGGCGTCTCTTCATTGTAATTATTTTTTGGAAGAGTATTAATACAATTGGGTATTGTCTCTCATATTCTGTGTTATTTCTAAATTCTAGTTACTTATGATTTTGGTTAAATTCTGCATGTTTAGTTGCTTGTACATGGTAATCAATTGTGTGCTCCATAATCCTAACAAAGTGGTATCAGAGCTAAGGTTACAGGGAGCAGGTTTGTGTTTGATTACAGGTCACTCTCAGGGGTTTTTGATTGAGTGGGAGTATAGCAATGGCAGAAGAAAGTGCACTAAGAATGGAGGAATTGAAAAGCAAGAATGGTCAATTACAATGTTATGGAAAGAAAGAGCAGGTAAAGAAAGATTGTTGGTTGGTACAAGATCAGCATGAAGGAACTGAAGAAGTAGATGTTGTAGGTGTTGTTGCATAGGATGCTATGGGATGTTCCTTGGATAAAGTAGAATCTTGTTTTATAGATTCTGTTGCCCCTTTCCATGCAGCTTGAAATAGAGTATTTTTCCATGTTAAGGTCTTTGGAGACTTTGGAAAGATTTATTTAGGGGCTGGTGAGCCTTGTCAAAGGGGAAGTGCAGCTAAAATTGCAGATGGCCAACACATGGGTGTTGAAGGAGGTCATGCAGGTCCCAGTCTTGAAAAAGTGGCTAATTTCTTTAGGAAAGTTGGGTGATGAGAGATGCACAAAAACTCTCACAGCGGATGCACTTGAATTAGTAGGTGGTAAGAAAGTAGGTATCCTTTATCTATCTACTTATATTACTAATTATTCTTTTATTGTGAGGACGTGGCTTTGTAGGCTTGATCACAAGAGCAAGAAGGAGATGCATGTTCTTAAGCGAAAGACAGATGTCTTTGATAAACTTAAGAACTAAAAAGCCTTGGCGTTCATGGAGGAGATGATGGACAAAGATTAGTGGAGAAGACTGAGTAACTCTGAGCAGGGTAGTTTGGACAGGGTTTTAATCTAAAGAGAGCTCACGGGTAAAAAGTCATCACTCACAAGAGAACATAGGTATCGACATCAGTCAGGAGGAAATGGCATCGAATAGACAGGTGTCGATGTCGGTCATGTGTAAACCAAATCCAGTGGTGTCGGGTAGGGTAAGACTGATGTCAGTTAGGAAATCGATGTCGATGACAGGTAGACATTGATGTCGGTCAATAAACTAGCATTGGTAGTCAGGACAGTCACATGGAACTGACATCAGTCAGATGCAGACTGTGTGGTGACTGAGGTCAGTCACTGAGATGGATTTTGGGTAGATAGTAAGCTATCAAGGAGTCTCAAATGCCCATATGGAGGACTAAAAGGGTAAGTAAGCCTCAAATTCATTATTCCTCTTCTTTATACTCATTGCTCATTGTAGAGCAGGAAGGATCCAGGAAACAGTGGGAGCATGGCATGAATGAGGAATTTGATTCCTAGGATGCAGAACCAAATGGGAGATTTGGTAGGGTTGCCAGCCAGTATGAAAGCACTAAAAGATGAATGGATTTCTTGGTTAAAAAATAGAGAGAATGGACACGTGAGATGGAAGGCTAGGTCATATGGTCTTGAGAAAGCTGCAGGACAGTGGTACAGGTTTGACAGGTGGATGATAAAGCACAGCTTTAGTCAATGTCATTGTAACCATTGTGTGTTTCTTTACCAAGTTGGATAATGGTCGCTACATTATCTTGTTACTGTATATGGATGATGTGCTTATTGCAAGTGCATATATATAGGGTTTTGTTGAACTAAAGGTAAAGTTAGTTCAGTGGTATGTCATGAAGAATTTGGGAGCAGCAAAATTTTTTGGCATGAGTAATCCTAGAGACAAGGAAGATCACAAGTTGATGTTATCACAAGATGATTATGTGAAGGTAGTGCAGGATGCAGAATGGCAAGCACACCTATGGATGGACAGTTCACAGAATAGGGTCCCCAATCACATGATGAGGTTGAGTACATGTGTACTCCCTGATATTGCCCTAGTAGTGGCTGTTGTCAGCAAGTTCATAGCCAATTTGGGAAAGAAGCACTGGAGGTCAGTTCAGTGGGTTCTCAGGGATTTGAGAGGGACCAGTAGTAGGTGCACATCCTATGCAGGGTCAAGTTCTTTTCTACATGGATTTTTAGATGCAGATGCGGTAGGTTACTTGGATGATAAGAGGTGCACCATAGGTTTTGTGGTGGTTGGTCTTCAAGATTGAGATTGAAGAGGAATACAAGCCAGGAAAAAAATTAGATAGTGTATAGGTATAGGTACAGTGCAGCTATTTATCTCTAAGTGAGAGATTGTTAGGTTGTGGAGCTAAAAGCTTCACTGATGCAAACATGGAGGAGGTTGTTGAGAGGTTGCTGAGTTACAGAGTAATTGACATCGATTTGATCAACCGACATCAGTCATATCCAGTGAGCAAAGCAACTAACATCAGTTAGGTATCGGCCGACATCAGTCATCTCTAGCCAGATAGGGACTGACGTCAGTCGCTTGTGTGGTTCTAGAACTGCTAGTCCATGAATAGTTTGTTAATGGACCAGTTGTTTGCATGTTACAGGCTAATTTTAGTCTTGAGCTACAGATCTAATTATTGTAATTAGATGTCTAATTATTGTTTGCATGGGATCTATATAATAGACTCATGGACTGTATTGTAAAGTGTGATAGTTGAGAGAGCAAGGTTAGCTCCTTCAAAGTGAAGAGAGCAAGGTGTGTTCCTCCTAGTTCCACAGGGGTGCCAAGTGTGTATGATTAGGTTGATTTTTAGGTTGTTACAAGATCAGGTAGAAGATCCACTGGGGTACTGGTTTGGAGAATCATAAGGACTTGGTGAGGTAAGGACAAGGGTTCTTTAGGGTGTAGAGAGATCTACATGGTAAGTAAGATCATTGATTTGCAGGTGTGTGTGTGTGTGTGTGCATGGTCTAGGTTTGTAGGTGTTGCAAAACCAAGTTGATTTACAGGTGGCAGCAAGATCAGGGAGATCAACAACACAACAAGTAGCAAGATTAGGGGAGATCTACTTGGAGTACGGTGTGTACTCAATCATGGAGTACATGGAGTACTTGTGTAATGGCAATAGTGATACTGACTGGTGGTACTAGCAGTAGTGATACTGACTGGTTGGAGGTGAACACCAACTCTGTGTTTGAGTTATGTGTTGGGACCATAATTGAGAGAGATAACTCTTGAAGGTGAATTACTGTACACTTGGTGTGGGAAGCCTGTAAGATGTGGAAGAGTGTGACGTCTCTTCATTGTAATTCTTTTCTAGAAGAGTATTAATACAATTGGGTATTGACTCTCATATTTTGTGTTATTTTTGAATTCTAGTTACTTGTGATTCTGGTTAAATTCTGCATGTTTAGTTGCTTGTACATGGTAATCAATTATGTGCTCCATAATCCTAACATTTTTTGCATCTTCTTTGTTCCTATTTTGAAAAATAATTCTGTGCATTATTGTGTAAATTTCTCCCTTGCCTTCTATCACACATTTCTCTTTACTCATCCACCCTTTTCCCATTGTGCAATAAAAATCCATCCACCTCCAACAAACACATCTCTTTCTATTTTTCCATTCCATCATTGGAATCTATGAATTTATGTCCCTTACCTGTCTTCTTGATTTCCTAATGTTTGTTTCCAACTCTTAATCAATTTATACCTCTTTAAAACACATTCCAATACTTCTGAAATCACACACATTTATTTACTAAGAATAGATCTCCTACTTTCACTTCCTCTTAAACCTTTTATTTTTTAGCTCACAAGCCAAAGGTTTCACCATAACTATGAGCATTATAAATAATACCCTTTTTATCTACTACAACTTATATAGTATTCTTCATGTCATTAAGTTATGTTACTCTCCTTGAAACCTTAAATAACTCTACCACTTTTGTTGTAACAACCTCTTCTTATGTTCCTTTAATTTGTATGATGAATTCAAAAAAATTATTCAACTCTTCACTCTTTGCATCCACTTATGCACTCCAATCATTGTTTACATCTACGTTCTCAAACATCCACTAAATCACCTTCATTTTTTATGTAATTAAGATATGGTATTCCTCTTCTCTTTGGTTGAGAATGGGATCTCCATAAATTACCATAGCAACTACCTTTCCTATTTCCATCACAACCACTACATCTGCGATATCCTCAAATACCTCATCCTAAAAATGGAATATTTTCTTCTTCTACATATTTATTATGTCCACTCAATTACACATCCTCTAACTTTACCTCCATCTCTTCCAAAAAACATGTTGTCACTCTCTTCTCCACAAGAGATTCCTCAATACTCTCCAAGGTTCACTTGTTCTAGGGAAGCTTTATTTTATTCATCTCCACAACACATGATGTGATTCATGCATGTTTCATATCCTCTTTGACATCAACTTCCACCTCATCTTGTAATTAAATATTCATCCCAACCAATAGACTTACACACTCCTCTTATATCTCTTATTTACTATCCTTTCCCATACCTTGAACCTACTATTGCACCTCTAGCAAACCTATGCAAGTTACCCATTTTTATGAACTCTTGGTTCTCTATCATATCAATAATATAAAGAGCATAAAACTCTATATTTTTTTTTGAACCACTTTAAAACTTATATATATTGCACCACTTCACATATAATATTTACTATTGCACCACTCACAATCCTATGTAGACCTCTTTTACACACTCCTATGTTCTCTATCCACCTTCGCAAAGAATGGAAAACACCAACCTTGATCTATTAATGCAATATTTTTCATTGATCTGACACCAAAAGATGTAGACATCATTAGATGTCCCAATTAAGAGATGTCTTCTATGACATAACCCACAATTACATATCAAAAATAAAACAACTATAAAAAAAAATCTTCAAAGAGAGATTACACAACATCATACCAATCGCCAATGATACAATAGTTCACACAATATAATCCCACAAATGTTCTTGAAATTAAAAATAATAGATTAACACTATAGTGTTAGTTAATTGACTCAACTATAATGTCCCCTCCTAGATCAACACACATATCTCTATCACATTACTACTTTCAACCATTCTTGAAATATTTCCAAATCTAAAATTGGATGGAATAAAATCTTTATTGTAGTATTCCTTGGAATCACACTATAACTCTTATTCCAAATTAGAATAGAATGCCTTTTTTCAAAGCAAGATGATGTTTTTATATAGATCCACAATCAACCATTTACATTAATTATTTTCCAACCCACTAAGGCCACAAATATTAAAAGTTCTTGACAAATAAAGAAACACTAAAATCATTAAATATATCCACATTTACAAGGCATGGTAACATGTTAGAGCCAACACATCATAAAATAAATCATGGACATCATTAAATGAATCTTTATAAGCTTTTATGACCTTGATAAATAAATTCCCAATCATCAGAAATGAATCCTTTCATAACACATCATAATATAAATAAATTTGCATGAAAATAACACTAGATCACATGACTTTGTAGTCACCATTTACCATGAAAACATTTGTATCATGTTTTTCATATCATTTTAGGAATGATACCACATTATATCACATGTTTTTAAAATGACTTTGATTCATCACAAATCTATGTAATTAAGAACCAAAACCTGCATAAACTCAAATAAGACCTTATGTTCTAAAAATATGCCAAAGACTATCAGAACAATAATATACTTCATCAAAATTTATTTCTAACTACTTATATTTTATTGACATAATATTATGCATGGACCTAGATGCACTTGCATCACTCTAATATCAACTACACATCTTTGAACAATGTTTATTTGAATCCACTATTTACCAAGTGAATCCTCTTGAACACTCAATGAATGAATGAACTGCCTTCCCATGGACCCATATGATCTCATAAATTCATAAGACCCATTCTATGAGTTTGATCAAGAAGACTAAGAGTCAAAAAATAAATCACAAACACTTCAATAGCTGTTAATTAATCCCACTTGATTAAGTCTAATTATTCCTCTAATAGTAAAATCCATATATTTGAATTATCCTATTTCCCTAAATTCAAAATTGAAATATTTCCTCACAAATGGATGACATTATCAAGTAAAGTCTCCAAGAAATTAGAAGTTATGACATGTATTACTCTTTACTTACACACTCAAAACATGTTCTTACACCTCTCTCTACACACTTTTCTTCTTATATCCCTCTTGCACATTCCAAGAGGACCAATGACTACACTTTTATTCCAATGTGCCTTTAATATTCCAAAAGGCCTTAAATGTCATATCTTACACATTCTATTTTGTAATAATGGATTTGAGGATTGATCCTCAACCATCCATCTTAAAATGAGATTAACATTTCATATAAGATTAGGAAATATATAAATAGAACCCTCACACCTCTCATTTCAACAAGCTTTATTGAAGTAAACTTACTATGTATAAACTGTATTAGATATTCACATTGCTTCAACTCTCTCATGTCAATCTAAAACCAATACCAAGTTTAGATAAAGAGAGATAATTCCTACGCAAGGAAATGAGCATCGTTGAATACATATACATCTACAAGATTAATTAAACCTCTTTAGATTGATTTTCAAGTAAACATTAAAGGGAAGTATAAACATTATTTTTATCTTCTAAATTTTATTTCTTGTGTGATTATCACATAGCTCAATCTAGGGATTAGGCTTGAAAAGTTATGTCTTTAAGTTGTTTTGAATTTGTTCACTAATAATTAACTAACCTCACTTGGATTCTTGATCTACATAATGGCATGCCCTATGGGACCTGAAGGATTTGATACACCCCATAGGTTCTTTTAGATCATTAGCATTATTATAATTACCATAATTAGCTTGCAATCAAGTTAATTCACCTTTTTTAATTTAAAAACTTGTTAATATTCATTCTAGGTGTAAATAATGAATTTGACCTACTAAACAGTAATTTCACCCCTAAAAATGATGAATTTCCCCTATTAATCAACAAATTCATCATTTTATAATTTATGTTTTGTTCTATATATAAGTAACGTGAAAATAATGATTTTGCCCCTAAAAACACTGAAATGGTCATGAAAATGATTAAATGGCTCCAAAAACTTCAAAATAGCTCTAAAAATGATGAAATTGACAAAACATTAAAATAGTTCTAAACATGGAAAAATGGTTTTTAAAATAGCAAAAGGTTTTTGAAATCAGCAAAATTGTTCAATTTTTTACATGCAGTACCTATCTTCTAGAGGCCATAACTTTTGACTCTGGTGTCCATTTGACCTCTTGTTTATGGAAAAGCAAACCAGAAAAATATATTTATTATGTTTTGAAAATGGTGAAATTTTCATTAAAATAGTGAAATGGCCATCAAAATAGTGAAAGTGCCCTACTAATTGGCAAAAATACCTTTGTTCTAGTTTTTTCTATTTTATATTATGTGTTGTGTGCAAGTTCAGGTGAAATTGATGAAATTTCCCTAAAAAGGTGAAATTATCCTAAAATCATTAAATTCATCCCTCTATAATGGTTAAATGACCTTGTTTGCATATCGGTAAAATCATCCTTTTGTGCAAAATCGAGACTTAAACAAACCTATTCTCAAGCTCCTTGTTGATTCAAAACCATAATTGTCAAAATTATAATTATTTGTGTTGATGGACCTTGCCAAAGAAGGGATATTTTGAGTCAAACCAATAAAGTTTCACTTCACATTTCAATTTGGGCATTAAAACAAATTCACATTTGAATTGGGTTATGACCAAAACTTGTTTATTTTAAAAGTTCTTTATTTCCATGAAAGTTTTTTTTATTGATTGATTATCTTATGTGGTTATTTTTGCATGTATGATCTCCTCTTTTTGGGTGACTTGAAAACAAAAAACCTCTTATTTTCCTTTTACCCTATTTTTCATTTGACCGTGTGGGGTGGATTTCATCACCTTCCCATAAGTTTTAAAGGGTATGTTTACCTAAGAAGATACATCCTAGCATCATATCAAACCTTATTTTTTCTAGTGGGGTATACAATTGAGGAACATTTCCATCTTGAAGGCCTGGCTTTCTTCTTGCACATTATCATGTGAGAAAAGTAATCCCTAGGAGTTATTTCCAATAGCCTAGGATAAGGTGTGGTACCCTTGCAAGGAGAAATCTTGGTAATAAGATTAAACTTATTCATTGATGGATTTATTCCCATGTACCATCTATTATGGGTTGTATATAGGGACCATCTAGAAATCCTAATTAAAATTATAAGGAAACCCAAAATTTGATAGCACTTCATTGATACCCTTATGACTAAAGTGGTTATGAATAGATAAGACCCTATCATGAATGGCCCAATCTTGGATTACTTATATGAATCATTTACCATGGATAATTCATTTATGTAAGGATGTAAAGGTAACATCTCCTGAAGATCACCATAATCATATGAACCTTAAGAGAGAAGGGTGGGGTTAAAATACCACTGATAATTGTAATAATTTCTTTAATGAACATTCAAATTTTATAATCTTCTCAAGGCAAGTATTTTAAAGGTTCAATGGATGTGATGTAAACCTATGTCAGTTATTAAAATTCCTTATAGTGATTGTGTATTGTTACTTTATTGATGTTTCGAAACCTTGTTCATACTTAAGACCAAATCAAACAAGCCAAGTCCAAACCATTTTTATACACACGCAATGAGGAGTTACTCTACCAAAATTTTGAGTAAAATAAAAGTGACATGTTAAAACTTGGTCCCAATACTTGTATTACTTGCTAAAATCATGTTGTTTGGCTACCAAAATTGAACCAAGGCCTAGTCCTAATCCAAATTTCCAACTTCTAAACCAATTCAAGACTAAATTTTTAATTTATTATCCAAGTTGTGTAATTTTTCCATTCATTTTAGTCCAAACCTAATATCAAATGCCAAATTCCAATTTCAAACTAGTCCAAGACCAAAATCTAAATCCTTGTCCAAATTGTGTCATTATGCCATCGAATTCAAAACCAATTCTAATTCAGATGATAAATTCCAATTCTAATCTAAGTTAAGTTCAAAGCCAAACATGGTTGACCAGGTCAACCCAAATCAAATCAAATTAGACCTTTTCCAAAATTTCAAGGCCATTCAACTCTTCTTCTAAAGTTCAAATTCAATCAACCTTCCAAATCAAATCAAGTTAATTGAATTCAAATGATCAAAACCAATGTCATTTAAAAAAAAATTCAGTCAACTTATATCCAATATTTACACATTTTCAAATCAAACCAATGTTCTAAAGTGAATTTGTTCAAATCCTAGGTCAAATTTTATAGTCAAATCAGATGGCCTTTCAAACCAACCTTCCAAACTAAAAATGAACTTGTTAAAAACTACTGCACCAAGATTTGTGCACCCTTTTGGAAATAAGTTTGATTCACACACCTCTCCTATTTGGACACTTATATGAACAAACTTTGATTGAATTATTCCATTTGAACATTTGCATTGATAGATCAAATCAAACATTCAATGTCTACTAAGGCTAACTACAACCTTAAAATCTAAATCAAGTCAATCATGCTAATCAAAGTTAAATCTGGTTCATCTTGAACCATGTGCCAATTCAAAACCAAAATTGGTCCATGTTGAACCATGTACCATGCCAATAAAAGACCAATTAAGGTTCATTTTGAATCATGTACCAAGCCAATCAAAGCCAAATTCAGTTTATTTTAAACCAATACACCATGCCAACTAATTATAATCAAATTTGTCTTGAACCACATTCTAATCTAATCAGGTTCATTTTGAACCATATTCTAATTTCAAGGCCAAATTAAGCCTATTTAGGCCAAATCCAACTATTCTAAAATTAATTGTATGCCAATTCAAACCACCTATTGTATTTCCATCCAATCCTCTAAGCATGTTGATTGGGAATGATGAATTCATATCATCCATCCTTTATTTCATTTGAATAATATCTAGGCCAATTGGCCCTTTTTTGGTAATTTAAATCAAAACCATTTTGGCCAATTATAATCTATGCCAATCTACCCTATTTTGGGTAATCCATTCCAATTATATTTATTTCACCATTTTTGGGGCCAAACCAATTCTACCAAGCCCAAAACACCCTATTTGGGCTATTTATATGGACCAATACCTCCCTTTTTGGGGTCAAACCAATTCTACCAAGCCAAGACTGCCCTATTTGGGCTATTTCTCTAGACCAATACTACCCTCTATGGGCCCATTCTAATTACATTGAGACCAAGACCGCCCTTCTTTGGGCTAATTCCAATCTATGTCAATTTTCCCTATTTGGGGCCAATCAAATCAAGACCATTCTGATCATTTCCCATTTAAGCAAGATCATCACTCACTTTGGGCGCATTATAATCAAGACTAAGACTACCCTATTTGGGCCCATTCTAATCAATACCAAGATCACCCTCTTTGGTCCCATTCTAATCAAGACCAAGATTACCCTCTTTGGTTCCATTCCAATCACATTGAAACCAAGACCGCACTTTTTAGCCCATTCTAAGAGAGACCAAGACCACCTTTCTTGGGGTCAAATTCCTCCCAATATAATTCTCCGTACATGCATTTTAAGGGCATTAGTCTCAAGTTAATTTGATTCATGGCATCTTGGGATCATAATATTTTTCTATTATCACTAGTCTTATGTCAAAGTATGATAGATCAACTCACCTAGCTTATTTAGTAGCTATCCCACTTTGCATTTACTTTTGACATTTTGATCATTATCCCAAAAGCCAGTCTAGTCCTATATCCATAACAAAGCCAATCGACCATTCTACATCAACATTACCTCCTCAATATGTCATCTAGTGTAAAATATAAATAATACTAATTTACATGACACATTTTTGACAAAAATGATGAAAACCTTGTCAAATTGTTAAATCTCTTTGCTAAACTTTTGGCTGGATTTCTAGTAGAGAACTTACACTATTTGATTAGAGATCCTAAATATACATCCCTGACACTACTTGATAATAAATCTACTCAAAACCAACAATCCATACCTATTATTCCATTTCCCCTCTAAGGGCCCTTATTGATGTAGAGCATATACCAAGTTTATTATTCTAAGCCTTATTCAACACACTTATCCTTGTGTCTTGATCCACTTCCTTTGATAACAATGATATGGTTCAATATTCAAGAGATTCACTAATTTATATCATGATCTATAATTTTTTTGGTATTGCTTTATAAATGTTTCTTTAACCCTCTCTACACTTTTATTAATTCTATCCACACTTTTAAAGTCTCACTTCCTTTCTTTACATAATTCTGACTCTTGCTACACAGTCCTACTAACTCTATTTAGGGCCTATTTTGATTTGTAAAAAATTGTAATTGAAAAAATATGAAAGCTAACTCTTGAAAAAAATACCCTTTTCTATTTTATATTCCATTACCAAGTCTTAACCTTTAACTCATAGCTTAGACCACTTTTCAAACCCTCTTTAAGCCACTATTTACCCCTTTAGGTCTCTTTTAGGCCTAAAGCACACTTCCCCTTAAAATTTTGTACTTTTGAATTTTTAAACATTATAAAACCACTATAATAAATTATGGTAGATTAATTATAGTAATATTATAAATTTTTACAAATTTTAGATGTTTAAAATTGTTTAAAATCTCTAAACCCTAGTTTTAGGGTTTATAAAGCTTATCTCAACCTGAGACCTCTCTAATTATAATATAGGAATTTAAAATCATTTAAAAGAATAAAAATAGGTTTATGAGGTATGTCTATACCTAATACAACTCTTACAACCCTTAAATTCCACTGGTCAACCCAATGTCATGCATTTACTCCTACAATACATTTGATTGTGTCCAAACTATCTCATTCTTCTGGCATGTATTCTTGTATAAAGGTCATAAAAAGTATCATGCCTCAATAAGGTTTAAAAATATGTTTTATGGCCTTATCCTTACCATTCAATCTTTATTTTTCATCACTCTATCCACTGTTATAACTTTTAATGCCAACATGCACTTAACTATGCAAGAAAAAACCATAAGTACAGGCATGTGACTTTATGAGAAAATATATTCAAGATAATATACCCTTAATGAATATATAAACCTTCAATATCATGAAAATTACTTACCTCAATTTCTTCTAAACATCTTTCATCTAATCAAGACCACTTTTTTGCTAAAATCACATTCACAATCCAACCAAGTATTGACTGTTATAGAAACAAGGGTCACTCTCTTAATTCCCTCTGAACAAAAGGGATTTTTTGAAGGATAATAAATATTTATTACCTCAACTATCACTTTAAAAACTTTATAAACATTAAATATAGTTCACTAACATTAAATTACTTGATAGTCTTACAATTACTATCTGTAAATAGAGAAATTCTTCCACAATAGGGAGCTGTGTGTAGAATTGTATGAACACTTGATGGTTCAGTCACTATTTTTTTGAAAAAAAACTCAAACACCTTCAATAACCCTTGTAAAATCATTCAACATCATTAGACACAACTTTAAATAATCATCTTTCTCATTCCTTCATTAACAAATTACATATATTGGAAGCAACATTAAAATAAACCTCAAAGGGTCTTCATTCTTCATTCATTCAAATAACAGGGGTTCAAAACATCCTATTCATCTACATAAAAACTTTTCTATGATCCTTTATTCATATGTATTCAAATGTAACAACTATTCTAATCAAACATAACTGACTCCCTATGAGGCATAACTGAATCTTGATGCCTTTTTCTATGTGGAGGTTAGTTAAATTGCATTTTTATGCATTTCTTGATTTTCACACAATATCACATATCCATATTCATGAAATTATACTTATGTTAAATTTAATAATCTCTTACCATACCTAAACACTTAGACACACTTAAAATATCTTGTCACCTCCATAGAATACATCAAAGTCCTTATAAAAGGCTCAACAACATTTAAATTTTTAAATAGTATTTTTGGTGGGAAAAGGAATAATTCAAATACTATACCTCTTTAGACCAACTAGATTCCTCTTATGGACTTTAAATGACCTCTATCACCTATAAAACCTCTTATGAACCAACTTAAGACAAAATTTGAATAACTTTGGGGTCCATACAGGTTTCCCCTACATGACTTATCCATTGACAAGCCAAGTATGCCCAAGTTTGATAATTACTCAATTAGCATATGTCATGATCCCCTTATCAAAAAAATTAGATGTGTCTAATTCTAAACCAATATCAGGATATTCAAACCATTATCAACATTTATGTCAAATCACCCATCTTTGACTAAATCCAAACCATTGATGATCCACATGTATTTAAATAAGGAACTCTATTTGACACATAACCCATCTTTGAAGAGCCCATTATTATTGATCCACAAGTCATTATTCATCCATTTCCAAAAGTCCCCCATTTCTAAACATTTTTTCATCCCAAATCCTTCATTTCCAAGTGAAAGGTGACAAGGTACTTGTGTATAATGTAATTGAGCAATCCCTCTTCATGACTACTTCAACGTCAGAATTCTATTCTAAAACTAATATTAAAATTTGGTTCCATTCTAGAACCAATATAAAATTTAACATCAATATAAGAATCAACATCAGCCTCAACATTATATTTAAAACCTCTTGATTCAGAATCATCTTTAAAACCAAAAGATATTAATGGATGTTATGACATTGGATACATGTTTTTGATATATCTAATTGAAAACATTTGTAATCCTTCCATGGTTTTTTAGTAAGTTTCCTTTGGAATAAACATAAGTTCTCCTAGTATCCTCTATGAGGAATGTGTTTGCTTTTACCCTTCCATTTCCATTACACTTCTTTACTATTAACCAAACTAGTGAGTATATTCACATTCTACCTTTCATAAATGTTGATTGGGATCGATACAATCATGAATTGTTAAACTTATTCCATGGTGAAATTTCAATGGTAGTATTTATGGGTAACCAAGACAATATTTAGGTAAAAGAACAATCTCCTAGTGAAATCTTATTTGAGGTGCTACATGATAATCGACTTAAAAAATTAGATTCCTTTAGTGAAACCTTGCTTAAGGAACTAAGGGACAATCAAAATTAATAATCAAACTCCCTTAGTGAAACATTAATCAAGGCACTTTTGGATAGAATCACACATTATTAAACTTATTCCATGGTGATATTTTAATGGCAGTATTTTTGGGTAACCAAGACAACATTTAGGTAAAATAACAATCTCCTAGTGAAACCTTGTTTGAGGTGTTAGGGGATAATCAAAGTATAAACCTAGCATATTCTAATGAAACCTTGTTTGAGGTGTTAGATGATAATCAAGATAAAAAAAATAGAGTCCTTTAGTGAAACCTTGCTTAAGGCACTAAGGGAAAATCAAAATAAATTATCAAAATTCCTTAGTGAAACCTTATTCAGGGCATTATTGGACAATATAATTTAGAATAATCTATAATAATTTTTTGGTGAAAACCTCTTCAAGGAATGAATATTTGAGCTAATTCATTCCTCATTCCTCAAGGAAGAAGTTATTGAATTTAACATTGGCCCTATTACAACCAAATCAAGTCGAATCTAGGATAAGAAATAATGTGATTGAAAATCCTAATCTTCATTTGTCCATCAGCCATTATATATTCCATTCTAATTATATTATTCATTCAATACCTATATTCCATTATCCAATAAAACCATTTCACCTATGCCTACCCTTCATTACCCTACTTGGCAGCACTCTTTTTTATAGAGACTACAAAGGCATCTTGTCTAGAGGTTTGGAAGAAGTAGAATCAACAACCAAAAAATATCATAGTAACAACACTATATTTTACATCAGCACTAGGATTCAAATAGATAAAATATTATAATCATGTATTGTTTAGATAAAAAAGGGTCCATACTATGCATATCATAATCCTCCAGTGAGTTAAGATGCTAGCAAATCCAAAAAATTCAAAAAAAATAACTAAAAATACAAAAAACAATCAAAAGAGAGAGAGAGAGAGAGAGAGAGAAATAATTTATCCAAATTGTGAATACCATGCTTGTGGCACCTTGGGAAATTAACATGATGAAAATCAAGTTTATATCATCATACATAAATAATTTATTATCTACAAGTACCTTGACACTTGGGGGTAGGCCTACTTATGTTATATACCATTTTGTTCACGCCATCTTGGCCATTATAGTCCATTACCATTTAATCCTATTCATCCCAGCCTATTTTATTTTTTTTGTGGCCAACACACCCACTTTCCCTTGATGAGTGGGACCCCTCTAAAAAATTCCATGAACTAGAGCTCTCAGGTCCTTTTTTTATTCTCATCAGCTTTACCTAAACTAAAATCCTTGGACTATTATGTCACCCTTATTTACCTAAGTAGTAATAATACTTATATATTTTTATGGTGAAGTTAGAATTATTCTCTTATGTATTTAGGGTGATAACATTGCATGTCCACTTTTAAAGGAAGTCCCTAGAGTCTTGTTTATTTCCCAGAACAATGGACCCATCACCCTTCATAATGAGTCAAAATATTAATGATAGAGAGTAAGTATTAAATTTATTACATGTATTTTCATTTATTACTTAGTATTTTTATAGTTTTCTTAGGGGGAAATTACCTAATAATAAGGTTCCATATTACCAAGCTATTAGAGTGGCTAGTCCTCAGACCTATTAGAGATATCAAAGCCTAGGAGAGCTTGACCTAATTAGAAGGTGCCATGTTGCTAAGCTATTAGAGTGACCAGTACCTAGACCTATCAGATATGTCAGATAAAAATAGATCTTGATGTAAACAAAATTCACCATGTCTCCAAGCTATTAGAGTGGTTAATACCTAGACCTTTTAGAGATGTCAGATACTGAGAGAGCTTGGCTTAATCAAAATGTACCACATCACCAAGTTGTAAGAGTGGCTAGTCCCTAAACCTATCAAAGATGTTAGATCCAGGGATATCTCAACCTAACTAGAAGGTGCCATGTTACCAAGTTATCAAATCATCTAATCCCCAAACTTGTCAAATATTTTAGACCTTGAGAGATCCCATCCTAATCATAAGGTTCCACATCACCAAGCTATTAGAGGAGCTAGTCCTTGGACCTTTTAGAGATGTCAGAGCTTGAGAGAGCATAGCCTAATCAGAAGGTGTCACATAATTCAGTAAGGTAGATGAATGGATAGCCACCTAAGGATGTAAAATGGTCAAAATGGGTTAAAAAATGAGCTTAGGAACCAATAAAAGTGCACCACATGTCCTTGAGTAACACCTCACCCTTCTTAAAGGTATGACATAGAGTACAAAGTCATGCCTAGGTGTTGACTATTAGCATGAGGTTCAATGAACATATAACATGTGGCATAAATTTGGAGTTAATTGGGAATCCTATAAGAGACATGATCACATCCCTAACATGCATTAGGTATTAACCAAATATAAAGTTGATCCTAATTGGATAGTTTTGAAACATCTCATACACATTTTTAAATATGGTTGTCAATGAAGGATCATAAGCTCTAAATTTAACTTCAGATTTATAAATAAAGAGATTAAATCCATCCACCAACTCAAATTTGAATTTGTATCAAGTGAGCCACCAAACACCATTAATATATGAATTTGAGTGCATATGTTTATAAAGTCCTAAGGAAAGCCCATTAAGGGTTACCATTGAATACCTCCAAGACCACTCCAACTCTTAGTTTTCCAATTTTTATAGAGTACCCCTATGTTTCTTTCCTCCTACACTCAGATCCTTCTTATTTCCCCTCTATTTTACTATAATGGTTACATCATCTTCAAACCCAAAGGTTAAGTCTAAGCAGGATACCCATTTCCTAGCTAGATTGACCAAGTTCAAGTACTATAATGACATGTTCAAAGTAGTCAAGTAGGTTCTCAGAGACTCAAGATCCATCGATGATGAATGAGTAGAATTCAAAGATGTCTTCTAAGCTTATAATAAATGAAAACTACATAGGGCCATTACCAATATAGAGGTGTTTCCCTATGCTAAATTTTTTAGTAATCTCCTTATCACCACCATTTGAGTGCAAGTGGGATCTATGACTACGTTTTCCCTCTCAACTTTTGGCACCATATCACCAGTATCTTTGGGAACACCTATAAGGCATATTAATCCCTCCTAGATTTTTCCTTCACTTATGATGCTACAGTAGTGAAGACTTGGATGGAGATATTATAGACATATGATGTCCTTCAAAATTGGGCTAAGAAACTAGATGTTGAATGGGTCATCAAGTATGACAAATGAATACATAGTCCCACATTTTAGGAGGAATTCTAGGTAAGAATGATTATGATGAATTGATTTTATAGGGAATGGGAATTTTTGCATTTTAATTAATTATGGGTGACCCTCTCCATATGATCCTCACACACTCCAAAATTTTAGACATGGGAGTATCGATCAACTTCAAGTTGGTTAATGCCATAACAGATGCCTGAGCTAAGACAATTTCTAAATGATGAGCTACTTTGTGGATGTGGTCTATGGGATGCTCTCTTTCAAACCTTGAAATTTTATTGCATGGGTTCTTATGGGGTCAGTGGTCCATGTAGTATTTTACAAACTATATGGCCACCAATACCAGAACCACATTTGGGATATCGATGAGCACTTCTATCTAGTGGTCTATAATGTGATCAATGAGGCCCCAATACCCCATTTATCACAAGAAATATAGCACTCCATCAATATCATTAGGGACTACTAATACTACATATAAGACACCATGATTTTAATTGTAATTTTCCTCAAGTAGCCCCTCCACTTGACATATTTCATCCCAAATCATCTAGAAGAGTAGGATATTTCCTACCAGCTGGTGGAGGCTATCTTTGGATTTTACATAGGCTGTTAGTAGAAGGCATGCTCATCTTTCTTGATATCCATTAGGAACTATATGTATAAGGCCTTCCCTCCCCTTAATAAATTGATATCTAAGTAGGACTCCTTCTCCCTAGGGAGAGATGAGTTCTGGTATTAGGACTCCAATGGGATTTTCAAAGCTCACCTATCATGGTAATTGTCCTACCTTTATATAAAATATAGTCATTAAATGGAGGATGATGATGAGCTATACTTTTATGTTGTTGTTTTCACTTATATTTTCACCCCTTGGGATATGTCTCAGCTCTCCTAATCCAAGTGGCACAATTGAAACACCTATAGGTTGTGGGTAGCCTAAGAAGGAGGTGAATCTCTAGATAGGGCTAGCTCCCTTAATGTACCACTTTTAGATCACTACTACACCTATACTTTCAAGGAAAAGGGAGAGAAAACTAAAATTTAACTATCCTAAAGGTGTTGATACACCAAATTAATTGATAACTACCAACCAATTGCATGTCAAACATGAGACCAAGAGACTAACTGGCATACATTTTTCTAATCTAAATCTTCTCACATCATTATTTTATTATGAGGTTTTGATTAATGTTTAGGCTATGAGGACTAGACAAGAGGCCTATAATGTCACTATTGAATAGACTAACTCACTCAACCTTGACACTTCATAGAACACTTCACATGACCTGCAAGAAGAATCTTTCAAGCTGCAAATAGGTGGGGGAAAGAGATAATAATTCTAAGAAAATCATAGTCACCACTAATAAAGATCAATCATTCAAGTAAAATCACTATGAATATTCATGGAAGAGGTAAAATTGGTAGTCTTTATTTATCCATGGTATGCAAATGAGTAGGGATTCACCATACTCAAGTGGAACATCCTTACAATAGCCAAAATGGCTAGTTCTTATAGAATTTGAGAGAGAGAAGAGAAGAAAGAATTAAAAAGGTCATAAGGACAAGTGTCAAGCTAATAAAATGAGTTACATGTACATGAGAAGATAATGTGAAATTTATCATACAAATTTAGAAGAGATAAGTGGCACCCTAAGTCATGAAACTCTTGAAATGTGGTATGAAGTCTCTTATGCTAGTCTAGGAAACTTCCTTCATCATTATCCACTTTTATAATGTCCCAAAATATACTAGGGATAGATATAATGATTTAAATAAGAGTAAATGGTTATGTACATGACTTTCCATGCATTTGTTGCATTCCTAATCACTTGGATTCCTTTGGAAATGAGCCATCACTTCTTTCAGTCAAAGAAACTCCCTATTTCACACACCTTGCACACTTATATTTAAATACATAAAAGGTATTTAATGACATGTGTCAAGTCCATTCATGGCCTTAGAGGCATCAGGCACACCTTAAAAGTAGCTTGAAGTTTTTCACCCTTCTCAGTATCATGTTTCACTATGTCAGTTTTGACTGGCTAACATGAAAACTCTTATTGAGGTAATTAAGATATATTCTAAAGTGATAAATTTGCATGGGGAGTTACACTAAGTCTCAATCTTCCCTCCCATGTGATTATCATCTTTAGACTCCTTATTAAACCTATAAAACACATAAAACTATCAACAAAACCTTATTTTATACTCCATCTATATAATTGCGTACATTCAAAAAGGATGGGGAGTAGCATAAGACATTCCCCTACATCATCCAATCACTTTTATGGGAAAAATATGCCATCTAGATGTACTAACTACTCCATCTTCTCAAACCAATCACTAGCAAGGGTTTTCGTGAGTTTAGGCATGTTTTAACCTCTTAGCCATTGTTCATAAGGATTTTACAATCAACTCATAACTCAATTCCATAAAATAGTTTTCAAGACCCTATCTAACTTATCCTATCTCCTTTAGTCTCCATGTAAAATCTCAAAGGAGATGTGAGCATCCCAAGTTGTTTATTCAAGCATTTCCTTCCATTTACATAGGCCATGATGTGGTCCAAAGCTAAAAATGGTTCTCCTAATGGTTTTTTATGCATAAAAATGGCTTACGCATGCTTTAAATGACCTTATAAAGACGTTTCATCTCCTTATAGTGATTATCTAATGTTGGAATTGAATTTGACCTTCCATTTGGCTTTAGGTCTAAACCAGGCTTGATAGGCCTGACTGCATTTTTGAGGATTTAGAGCACCCTATTGAGTTTTATCCTTTTGTGCTAGAATTTACATGTTTTTTGAAGTGTGATTAAAATTATAAAACCTTTCTTCTATGTCTTATTATTACCTAGTTCATCCTTTTATCCCTACTTTCCAAAACTGTAGGGTTTGCATACAAAGGGAAGTACCCTCTATCTGAGACAAAATAGAGGGTACTTCCCCTCTTTCCTCAATAAAGTTAATTATTTGAGAGGATTATCCAAGTTATAAGGATGTCTTGAACAAAATTTAAGCCTTTTATCATATTATTTTACCTTTTAACTCTCTCAAATTCCAAGATAAATTGTGAAAAGGCAATCTGTGTGAAGGGTTTTAAGATGTGGACTGTGTGATGTATCCCTAGGGTCCACTTTTTGCTTTATTTCTACCATGAGAATATCTTGAAGTGGTTTCCATCATATTGGATGTTTTTTTCAAACATATTTATCATCTCAATCCATGCTAACACTTTTCATTGCATACCCCTATATTTCATTATCTTGGATAGTAGACTGTATTTTTATTTAAGAAGGACCCCCTATAATATTGCATAATTCAATTTTGAAAACCTTGAATCAGCACTTTTGAGACCTTACAAGATCATTTGGAAAGTATTTAGACCTAATAATTACATACTTGGGCTATGTCCACATCAAGAAACCCAATCCCTTTGCTTTTTACCCCTCACAGTTAGCTATAGCTGACTGTGTGGGGTCGTGTAGGTGTATATGAGACTCAATATATAGTATTAGAGCCTCTTTAAATGATATTTAGATCATAAATTATCTAATATGGATTTTCACCTGATAATTTCATTCAATTATGAATATATGTTACACTTGCAACCTTGGGTGCTAGAGTCACCTTGGAGTTTCAAAATCCTGTAGATGGCACTATCTGAGTTTAGTGTATAAAAGTGCAATTTTGAGACTCCCTAGTAAGAAAACCAAAGGAATAAATTAGCTTCTTAATTTTACAAGTTGGAATACTATGTTGAGGCTACAAGGCATGAATATTTAGTAACACCAAAACTCTTGGCAACCCTATTATAAGATCTCTATGAAATGGCCAGGTGCTCTATTTTATGCTTTTAGGAAAAGGGTCCCTAAATTCCACACTCATTTCTTTTGGGAGTGACATTTCACCTTTCCTATAAATCTATCACTTCAAATGAGTCTACCATAATCTCTTCAACATACTAATATTCCAAGGAGAGTTTCACCACTTGTTTCAACACTTCCATATGACACCTTAGCTCTCTGTTAACAGCCCCTGTAGGTGGTTATTATCATGTACAGGTAGTGGATGATCTTGTGAGAAATATGCATGGTTTATCAATTTAAATGTATTTTTAACCCTTTCAAAAGTTTTAAATAAAATTTTCTCACTATATATAATCCTATCCAACTAAGATTTTCCCTCTCAACATGATTATTTCCATGAGGGCAGCCGTAGGTGCACCTTGAGTTGCATATAAATAGGTAATGAGTAGAATGGTCCATGTAATCAAGGAATCTACCTTCATAGTCAATTAATCTCCTCTATATGTATTGAAATTAATCATTTTTATGTTTTAAATCTTTAAACAATATCACACTCCTAATTTCAATGTCTTACTTTCTAGTAGGTACTTGTACGTGTAGTTTTATGGTGCAGACCAAGTAATGGTGGTTGAGTGATTAGTTGTTAGTCTTCATGATGCCAATGAAAGGGATTAAATTGATTGATTTTGATATGATAATGTATTCTAACTCTCAATACCATAATTATAGCCTTATTTATGTGTTAAATACCTTAACCTAGCTCTATTAGTTGATTGTGCATGACAGTCATGGAGTAAACTAAATGCATCTCACTTGTGACTGCAACTCTATGGAAGATTACTTTGTAAGATGAGCTTATAATGAAAATAAAATAAGATTTTAAACATGAAAACAAACCATCACCATCCTTTGACACCATTACCAATACATGAATATGTTGAAAGTGGTGGAAATATGCCTACAACATAGAAAGGTGTCTTCACTTGCAACTTGAGACATTTGGCTTATCCAAACACCTTAAAACACTAAACCAATAGTTAAATCATTGTGTGAATATTTTCATGTCCTCTAGAGTTAATTATAGCATCTAGATTATATATAATCATCTAAACAAAAGTAAAACCTATAGGGTTCATAGATTGGTAAGCAAACTAGGTAGGTCAACTTCTTAGGAATGGTTCATAAAGCAAAAGCCACCATTCTTATTCAAAAAATCATCAAATGGAATCTAACTGATTGTATAAGACACCCATAGGATCATTTTTCTTGAAACCTCTTCTACTAACCATACCATCTGAAAACCTGAGGGTCATTCTTGTTTGCCAAGCCTAGTGGAAGAAGATAGAAGTGATTTTCTTAGTTTTGAAGAGATTTTGATAAAAATAATCACTATAAAAAAATTTTGGAATATCAAATTACACTCATAAATTTTCATCAGTTGTAGGAGGCCGTACAAGTCTTTACACCTTAAGAAAACTCCCCTTTTTCCAAGAAAATTGCTCTTTATTTTGAAAAACCTACCACTTTTCAGTTATTTATGGTTGATTAAGGCATAATATAACACATTTAATATGACATCACCTTTTTACACCTTCACTTTACCCAAAGAGGTTGTACAAGTCATTAAATGCTCCCTTATGACCTTTAAATGGCTCAAAAAGACAAAGATTAAAATGACTAAAACTAAGCTAATATGATATCAAATGACATAAAAATACTTATAATACACCCTATGACATAATAATATACCCCTAAAAACACCTAAAGATCAATTTTTTACCTATAGGGGTCCTAATTTGACCTACATGGTCAAATTTGGTCAATAGTTGTCAATGGCCAGGATGTGTTATCCTGAATCTTAACAAAGAAGATGAATAAATGGAAGGTCTAGGAAGGCCCATCTACTCCCCCTCAAGATTTTTCTCACTCCATATAGGATCCAACTCTAACTCCTCCCACTATCTCTAGGATGATTTTGTAAGGCATTCACCCACCTTCTCCTCCTCATGCTCCAACTCTAGCTCTACCTCTTCAAGAAAATCTTGATCCTCATGCATGAGCTATGCCTCCTCTAGTCACTCCTCATGCCTAGAATCTACCTAACCCTCCTCTCATATTTCCAATTGATTTGCCACATCTAAGCTAGACCCATGTTACTCAGTAGTAGGTAGCCTAGGCATAGGCAAATCAACCATCGATACTTCAACCCTGGGTTGCACAAACCCTAAGGTTTAACATGACCAACAGTCTAGAGATGAACCTAGAATGAGGCTCCCAATAGGTACAATATATGTTCGATGCCTTATACCTACCCTTTCCTCCATCTCCCTTACACCCCTCACTTTCATTACTTTCTAACTCCCAATCATGACACCCACAAGTTCCCCAAGTGGTGCCTCCTTTTTTCCCCATTAAGCCCCCTCCATCATTTAGATAGGTACATTTTACCTTAGTCTTCTTAATTATTAATACCTCTTCATTCCCCTCCACCCCATTCATTCCACAACTTGAAACCTTCATGGCGACCTTTTTAGGCTTACCTTTAGTCTAGATACGATTAGGTGCATCTTCATCGAAAAGCATGCACAAAACTATTGGGAACTTACCTACAATGGCAAAAAATATCCTAGTACCCCCTTCAATCATCCTATTTCCTCCCTTATTAGTTTTAGTTCCTCCACCATTATCCCTCATGGTTCTTATTTTGGTTAGTATTTCCATCATAGCATTTAGAGCTGAACTAAGTAAAAGTTCCAAGAAAAATCATAAGGAAGCTCACATTCTAGCTTCAATTTAGAGGAATTCCATTCTAATACAATCTCCTCAAATAGCTTGAATGGTTACTTTGGCCCCATCTATAACAGCTCAATGAATTACTCCTTGTCCCCCTCTTTCCATCACCTTGAGCACCCTAAGATTTAGCTTCAACTAGCCAATCTCTTTCATCTATTGAATTTCCCCTTTTGAGAGTCATTTCCCCTCAAGTGGGCATGACCTAGGACCATTATTAGGAATAAATTTTCCCATAGGCCTCCCTTTTTTTCCTCCCTCTTTTTTCTCCCATTATGCCTCCTCCTCCATTACTTTCATCATTCACCCCTTCCACTTCCTTCATTTCTCCTCTACCCTTCACCACCATATCAACCACCCATCATACACCTACCATGATCTGGGGAATAGTCCCAAGGTTGTATGCTCTAAATTTTACCATCCAAGGTGACCCAAATATATAATGGAGCTTCAATCGAGCTTCAAGGATCATGAAGAGGATATTAACATTGAGATTCATCTAAGATGGGAACCCTATGGTTGACAGACCCATTAGGATATGTTCTCCCTCACTAAGGTGAGGAATTCCACTATGGAAGAAAGGATGGTTGAGGATCCACTCTCTATTCTCTAGGCAACTCATGATATGTTAAAGAAGCTCCTCCAGGACATGTAAAGTTAGGTTTAGACTTTAGAGGCCTAAATGAAGAGATCCTTCCCTGTAAGGATGATTAGACAGGTTAAGGATTCCCTCTACTACTCTTCTCAATTCCTAGGAAGGCACTGGAGAATCTAGATGAGACCAATATGCTTACCCAATAAACTCAAGCTTACATGGAGAGGATTGTGGAGATAGATAAAAAGTGTAGGAAGTTATTGGTGGTGATTAAAAAATGCATGTTCTCAAAATTAAGACTAATCTCAACATCATACTTGGGTTTGTATTAGATATACACTAGGAACATGAAAGTGACTATAGAGGAATGTCTAGTTATGGCTCATAATATAGCTTGACACTTGTAAGAGTGTAGGATGAAGATATTAACCTAATTCAAAGAGGTCAATATCTCTCTTTTATTCCACTCAGATGGCACCCTAACAAACAAGGGTGAATTTGGATTCCACTTGGGTCAATTTGACTAAGTCATGAGGGATAAGGTCACCAAAGTAAACAAGGCATGGGCCTGAGTAGTTTTGGAGCTATCAACATAATCCAAGATGATCATAAACTAAGTCTCTAGGGTCTATGTGTCAATAGAAGCACCCATATAAGTCTATTAGAGGCTATTGACCCAAGCCTAGGTGATATTCAAAGAGCACCTGATGAACCTTGTTAAGATAGATAAGGAATTTGACTTTATGTCAGTTATGTTGGAAATTAGAGGTGCAAGATCAAAGTAGTTAGGAGATGGACCTTTGCAGTCACCTTCACGTATCAACTAAGTGGTCCCCTATAGATATTTTTGTGAGTTCAAGGGGATTTTATTTGATTTGAATTTTGAATTATAGTTTTAACTACCATGATTGGCCATCATGGCCCAAGATGGAAATCTCATGCTATTTGGAGGTAAATCCCATCCTCATCTATATAAGACAAAGTCATATTATAATATAGAGGTTGATTAAAAACTTGCTCAAAAGTGTTATTAGATTATAGCCAAGATTTCACCTATTTTTTCCTTCATCTCTTTAGACTGTAGAGTTGGCCAAGAGTGATTGTTTTAATATCACTCACTTTTTAATGAATACAATTAATGTTTTCTATAAAGGGTTTATTTTGCATCTCAATTATCTTTCAACTCCAGTTTTGAATGCTTGTCAATGGTAGATTAATTGGACTAATTTTAGGAATAAATCATAAATTAATGTAGAAAAATTTCATAGAACCACAATAACAAGATCTATGAACATAGATACATAAATAACAAAAATTAAAATGCACAACAAGAAAATAGGATTTAATGTGGTTCACCTAATGTGGGCTACATCCACCAAGAAACACTTGCTCAGATTTTATTTCAAGCCACAAGAGTAAAATCTACTCTCAAATTAGTCTTCTCATAATTACATTACACAAATATTGTTTGGAGTTATTCTCAACAAACTCTCCTAAATTTACACTTGAATTCACACACTCTGTTCACCTTCTCAAATCTAGTTCATCCAATGTATTACCTATTGTATGTCCATCTATAATACATCAATAAGCAATCGACATAGTGGTTCCAAAACCATGGGCCAAGTCAACCCATAATGTTTCCCCATTAAACATGGGTGATGACACCACATATATACAAGTATAGATAAACCACGTATCTATACTCTTGAAAAAAGGGAGTCTAGAAAATACATTAAGAGTGTATAGTACATTTTAATATACAATATTTGAAATAATTTTAATGTATAAATAGGCTCCATAACATAACAACTAATACTTTAATACTTCATGTGTGTTATGGCTATGAAGTACTCAGATATTATAATCATTGTGTGATCTCTCTCATTTTTCTTCTATAGTAGGGTAAGTGCACAAAATTGGGGGACAATTCCATGGACATTTTAGGTTACGTGATTTCATTAATAAATAATGTGAGCACAATTTTTAATTAATGCAGTTGTGTTATTTAAATTATGGCTTGATAATTATTGAGCCATAACATAATCATGTTAATATATAATGTGATCACATTAATAGATAACGTGATCGCATTATTGTTAAAACAATAATGTGAACATGTTACTATTATTTTGCACATTAAAACAACAAACATGTAGATGGAGTGAATATTTGTTAATATGTAAAATGATCACATTATTAATAACATGATTATGTTATTGATAACATGATCATGTTATCAATAATGTGATTACATTCTTGTTATTTTGTACATAAAATCATATAAGAGTTTCACATGAAGGTAACTTTGGAAAAAATATTATATTTAATATTATAAATGTCAATTATAAATTTATATTTATATTTTTACATTTATTTCCTTATACTTTAAATTTATTTTAGTAAATATAATAAAAATAGGGTCACTTTGCATTTGATAGAGTTGGTCTCACAGTTGTATGCCTTATGATGTCAAAAATAGTTTTTCAAAATCTAATCTGGTCAATACTTAGGCATTTTTAGGGTCTAATTATTAAACTTAGGGATTTTAGGACTTAATTTTTGCAATTGATGTCCATTTTTGGTAAACATATAATCATTTTTTAGGTTTTTGTGCCTTCCAAATTGATTCTTAGAATTTCTAAGAGTCTTAGGTTTGTCAAAATTGAAGTTTTAAAACCACTTACTTTTAAATTGATGCAAAGTAGTGTGATTTGGGTAGCATAGGTCACATTGATGAAAAACACACATCAGATGACCACTTTGTGTTAATTTCACATGTTCATCATCACTCCCTCATCTTTGATCACTTCCTACTCATGCTTCATCACCCCTAATCACTCTCTCATCATTCTTCATTGTCCCTAATCACTCTCTTATTGACCCTCACTATCCCTAGTCATCTCTAATCACTCCATCATCCCTAATTACTCCCTCATTTACCTTCACTATCCCTCATCATCCCTAATTACTCACTCCTCATCCTTCATCATCCCTCATTAACCCTTACCATCCCTCATCATCTTTAATCACTCCCTCATCATCTCTAATCACTCCCTAATTAGATCTCACCATCCTTCATCATCCCTAATCACTCCTTCATTATCTCTCACCATCCATCATCATCACTAATCACATCCTCATTAGATCTCACTGCTTCATCATCCCTAATCACTCCCTCATCATCCTTAATCACTCCCTTATTGACCCTCACCATTACTCATCATTTATAATCAATCCCTCATCATCCCTAATCACTCCCTCATCATCCTTAATCACTCCCTTATGGACCCTCACCATTACTCATCATTTATAATCAATCCCTCATCATCCCTAATCACTCTCTCATTTACCCTCATCATCCCTAATCTCTACTTCATCATCCCTCATCATCTCTAATCACTCATTCCTCATCCCTCACTACCCCTAATTACTCCCTCATTAATCCTCACCATCCCTTATCATCCCTAATCATTCCCTCATCGTCCTTAATCACTCCTTCATTGACCCTCACCAACCCACATCATCCATATTGACTCAATCATCATCTCTACTCAATTCCTCCTCATCCTTAATCACTAAATCCAATACCTTGATGGTGGTATTTCTTGGGGGTTTAACAATGTTAGGCCTATTATAAATGATGTAATTCACAATTTCAAATCTGCAAAAAAATAGAGAAGCAAGTAAAACCACCATAGAAGCAAAAATGTGTAGTAAATACATGAGGATCACCAAGCTATGTGATTCACTGAAACCAATCAATTGTTTCCATATAAGGACATTTTACGATCAGAATACTTACATTGAAGGCCTTCTATTTGTATGTCTATTGATTGAGGCATCATACCAAAGAGTGGAAAATAATTTACAAATGGTTACAACAAATAGTCCAAGATTGGGAAATGGTGCTTAATTCATAACTTCAATATTCAATCCAACGAAGAGTGTCACACTATGTGTTATCTACATACATATCTCGATAAGTGGGTAAAATTTATCTATCACTATAAAAAGGTAAGTAGATAATCGATTATAAATCCAATGATATGATCAGTACTAAAAATATCTCTACTGCCCCCAACAAGAAATTATATGAATTAAAAATATTGTTTCATTAATAAATGTAGATAAATGGTGAGATAATACACTTCATCATTTCCAATGGAAGTCAAAATAATTTAATTTATCCTAAAGCATATATTCAAAAATTAAACTTGAAATTTATACATCATCCATAACCATACACTAGTGTATGTTCTATTGTAGGCCTTGAGAAATAGATCACCTAGTAGTGTCACTTGGTGTATAAAATTAGACTTTTTAAAGATGCAATCCTTTGTGAAATCTCAATTAGATATGTGTGATGTTTTACATGTGTTTAACCATATATTTACCATTGACATATAGTATATGAATTAAATCCTTGAATTTTTATGATAGATTGTCATGATCTAAAATACAATATGTTGTAGTTAGTTCATAATCTTGCAGTTATAGTGCTAGGAAGTGCAAGAATATTATCAGTTCTATTAAGAAGTATACTCTTGATGGTAAGAAGTAAATGTCTATAATCCTTATGTCACCATATCATAGTTTATCTTTAACCATAAACTAGATGAATAAAAGGATATCTTTCAGTCACCTAAATAAGTTCCTACATATTGTACACTAAACAATACCATTAATTTAATCCCTTAACTACCTCTACTTCAAACCTCTTTATACAAAATATCATTTCTATAGAATTAATAGATCGAGTGGTGGATCCATGAAATCATGGATAATAAACACATCATGCCCAAATCATTGCCTTGTAGAAGCCCAATTGTGTTTGTGCCAAAGTTGTGAATCAATTAAAAAAATCTTAACAAGATTAAAGTGAATAACTATTATCCTCATTTAAATATTAAGGCATTTTCATGCCATGTCCATGGTGTATAATTCTTTTCCAAAATTGATCTTAAGTTTGGGTATCATCATATTCATGTTAAACCTCCAAACATTTGGAATATAATCTTAAAAATAAATGAAGGATTGATTGACTAGTTCGTTATGCTTTTTAGGTTAACTCATGTAATGAATTCATTCATTTAAAGATGTTGAATGACATACACAGACCCTTTACCTGTGTCATTTTTTTAATTTATCTTGATGACATCTTAATCTTTAGAAAAAATGGGATGAACATCTATGCCATGCTGAAGTAGTGTTTCACATTTTACAGAAACATATTTTTATGACATGAATAAATGTTCATTTTTCATGTAAGAGATAAAATATTTGGGACATATTACACACATAAGGATTGCATGTGTAAACCTGATCAAGATTTAAGTCATGCAAGAATGGCAAACACTAAATAACATTACATCTGATTCAAATATTATCAAAATTAGAAAATTAGACAAGATATTTGTGCTTGATTTTTATCTTTTGAAGCAAACTACCAAAGGTGGAACCAAATAAAGTTTCATCTAGTTAGCTACACAAAAAATATAATTCAAAGAACTAAAAATCATAATTTATTTTGTGTTAGTCCTTATGTTACTTGACTATAACTTTGGAAGATCATCCAATTCATTTAGTAATAAAATTGACTATCACAAATGGGTATTGACAACACAAGTCCTAGAAAAGAGTTAATTTATATTATAATGGATTAAACAACATATGAATGGAATTAAAGATATATTTAGAGTATATGATTATGTCAGATGATGAGTGAGTGACTAGGGATGATGGGGGTCAATGATGGAGTGATTAGAGATGGTGAAGGATAGTGAGGATCAATGAGGGAGTGATTAGTTATGATGAGGGATCAAAAAAGATTGATTAGATATTATGAGGGATGAGGAGGGAGTGATCAAGGATGGTGATAATTAATGGAGTGATTAGGTATGATAAGCTTGAGTGATTATAGATGATGAGAGATAATGAAGGTCAATGAGGGATCCATTAGGGATAAGGAGGGATAAGGAGGGATTAGGAGGGAGTAAATAGGGATGAAGAAGTGATTAGGGATGATGAGAGATGAAGAAAGAGTGAAAGTGATGATTAAGGATGGAGAGACAGTTATTAGGGATGATGAGGGATAGTGAGGATCAATGGAGGAGTGATTATGGATGATAAGGGAGTGATCAGAGATGACTAGGGATAGTGAGGGTCAATTAAGGAGTGATTAGGGAAAATGAAGAATGATGAGAGAGTGATTAGGGGTAATGAGGGATGAGTATGAAGTGATCAAGGATGAGGGGGGGATGATGAACAAGTGAAATTAACATAAATTCTTAATTTTATGTGTATGACCTACATTACCCCAATCACACCACTTTGGATAAAGTTCAAAGTGAGTAGTTTTCAAACTTCAATTTTGACAAACCTAGGACTCTTATAAATGCCAAGAATCAATCTTAAAGGTGTACAAACATAAAATATGACTATATGTTTACCAAAAATGGATATCAATTACAAAATTTATGTACTAAAATTGCTAGGTTTAATACCTAGACCCTAAAAATGCCTAAGTACTGACCAAATTAGATTTTGAAAACTATTTTCCACATCGTAAGGTGTGCAATTGTGAGACGAACTCTATTAGATGTAGAGTGACCCTAATTTATTATATTTAATAAAATAAATAAAAATTATAATAAAATAAATGTAATAATATAAATGTAAACTTATATTTTTATGTGCAAAATAATAGTAATGTGATCGTACTATCAGTAACGTGATCATGTTACCTATTAACCAACATTTACTCCATCTACATGTTCATTGCTTTAATGTGAAAAATAATAGTAACGTGATTGAATTATTATTTTTACAATAATGTGATCATGTTATACATTAACACGATTGTGTTATTTGAATTTGAATTCAATTCCCATGCATTTTGGCTCAAGAATAGCTTGGATTCCTGAGATAAAGGATTGGAGTGTCAATGTACAATCAAGTTTTGAAAGTTATGATAAAAAACAAAAAAAATCAACTTTGATTTCTAAATACACTAAGAATTTTAACTTAAAAATTCAAAAACTTAATACCATCATGATGAGCATGCTCTTCTCTTTCTAAAAATATGATTTTTATAATTTTTGGACTAACTTAAGGTTTTAAACGATGTTTATTTCTAACTCTTTAAGGCCACTACATGCCGAAAACATACATGCCTATACATATTCATGTAATTTTTCAAGTGAAAAATAAGTTATATGGTCACAAACTAGGACTAATTATAAACACATTTTAAAAAAATGATTTTCATTTTTTTTGAGGTAGTTAGGTGCATCGCATAGATGGCTATCCATTTTTTGTCAGTTTTTAGGATCTATTTATTTACAAAATTCATCAAAAAAAATTATTCATTGAAAAAATATAGGACACAAACTACAATATATTATATAAATTTTCCCCAAAGGGTTTCAAATAATATTAAATGCTTCTCAAAAAATGGTGGGTAACACGGCCATCTATTTACTCTATTTTCTAAAAAAATAAAAGTTCGTCTTCAAATTTTAGATGTTTGACCTAGAGTATTTTGGAAACTAGACTCAAAATTATAGATTTCATGTTCTTACACCATCTTAAAATTTGGAGTGTATATATCTCAAATTATCTACAAAAGTTAAAATTTCTAAAATTTTAGGAAAATCATGTCCACGGGTAGGCCACTTTTTGTCCCTCAACGTTTTGCAATTACCTGGTATTATTTATTTGTGTGTTAATCTACAAATGACTATTGGGTGTTTATGTGTGGTTTACTATAAAATCCTATTAATTATATTTAGTGAGGACTCATATTTGAGAAATAATCCTTGTTTCCTAAACCTCTTCCCATTGTGTGTTCTTGGAGGTATAAATTTAGTGAAACTCAGTCTACAGTGGTATAACTATGACAAGGGTACTTGGTTTGATGATCAATGCATTGAATTCATTTGAGACCTAAAGGCTCCTTTTTTTGCCTTATTCTCCGTTCTATTTTTGTTTTTGTTTTCTAAGATTACATGACCCTCTCCCCTTGTATTTGAAAATAAAGAAGCATAATGCACGAACTCCCATAACAACCTTTGATAACTAGATCTATGTGCAAGAACTTTATATTTAACTTTCAATGGTAATATTACATCTCTTAGATACTATTCAGGTAGACTCCATTTGTGAAGTTAAATACCCATAGTCATTCCCTTGGCTAATCCTAGATTACACGTAAAATTAAGGATGAAAGTTTGTAGTTGTCCCCATCTTACATTTTAGGGAATACCCAATCTCATGGGTATTTCATGAACCGAGAGTTTGGAATGAACAGTACCTAGTGCTAAAAAGAGGATCTGATCATAATATTTCAAGCTTGTCATTGGCTTTATGAGTGTGTCAAAATTATTCTTCTCTATAATAACACACTAATGACTATTTGGTTATGAAGCATTTTGGAGACTAGTTCCCTTATTACTAATGCTAGTTCCCATTATGACTGATTGGTAATTTCCCCCTACTTTTCCACAAGAAATCCAAGATCAACCAACCTATACCTATCATGATTCCAATTATTTTATCCCCACAACCTCTTCCAAATTTTTAGCCTAAGATGGCCTGGTCAGTTGGCCTTGCCATTAGCATCCTAAGAGTTGTCCATGATTGACTTAGGAACCCTAAGAGGTATCTTCTCCATTTCACCCTAGGTATGGGATGAACCAGTGAAGAAAACATAACTTCTTATATAACTACCCTAAGACTTATAAATGTAGAACATGAGGATGTCACATGTAGTTTTTTCCTTTTCATGCTAATGAACTTAGCATATGATTGGTTCTTCAACCTTTCTAAAGACTCTATCCTAAGTTAGGACCATTTCAGTACTACTTTCCTTGGCCAATTTGAGAAATTGATAGACCAAATTATTGTATACTAGTAATTTTCTTGTATCAAAAGGGAGCCTAATGAGCCTATTAGGAATTTCAAAGCTAGGTTTTAAAATATGTACAACTAGGTCACTATGCTTTATAAACCTAACCCTCAACTAACACTTGAAATGTATAAGAATGCACTAGACCCTTAGACAACCATGTTCCTAAGTAGAGATGTAACCATAGCATATTTATCCTCCACTTATGTAGGGGTCATCAAAGTAGACAGGAAACTAAACCCTCAATTCCACATGATGACCCTCAATCCTAATGTGCTACCACAGATGCTCGCATTGAGAATTTTACCCAACATTAATCAAAACTCCCCAATGCTTCAATCACTCCCTATAGCACATCAACTATCATTGGATCATCCCACTTCAAACTAATAAATGGGTTTCCTTAACCCATGAGGCCATAAACTGACCCCTCAGACACAATACCAGGCAATTTTGGCAATAACTAACATTACCCAAACAACACCTAAATATTTTAGCAAGAATGAGTTAGATTCCATTCAGCAAATGGTATAAAAACTCATCAATGATTTATTTAGGCTACAGATGTAGGTGAGTAACTCTAATGCAGAAAGTTCCAACAAAATCTTCACATATCAAAGACCAAGTAAGAACTATAACCATCCTCACAACCCCTAAAAACCTTCACCCAATAGGCTACCTAAAATCAATACCTTTGAGATAACCTTACCTAATGAATTTCCATATCCAGGAAGAAAATAAGCTAGAGGAGGGTATTAGTGAAGTGAAATCATTTCAATAATTCTAGAAAGGTAGTTATGCCCTCAGGAATAGGCAATAATAAAAGCCCCATACTACCTCAATTCCTATGATAATGGTGCAACCCCACTAGATCAAAATGCTAGGAACAATCCCCCACCTCTAAGACCTCAAGAACTTAAGGAACCTATGAAAACCCTGTTGGTCTAAATTAGGGGGTTATAACATAGTAGAAGATATGAAAAATATCGAGTCCAAAATTACCCTTCATAAACAAGATCAAATCATATAGTAATGGGATCTCCTACTAAAATACTTGACTCACAATCTGACCCCACAGACCTAGCCAAAATTGAGAGAAACAAACACCAATGTGCTCATTCATAAAAATAAGATGGAGGTGCCCCCTTTCTTCTTAACCATCCAATTGTTTGGAAATAATATACATAATTACTTAGTATATTCAAGAGCCTTAGCCATTATGATGATAGCTAACATATGTGAGAAGATCGAGTTGGTCCCCATAAAGTTAGACAAGGTAGTGGTCCAGCTAGATAAGTTTGAATTAAAAGTGATAGATAAATTACTCAATTTCCACATCCATTTGGAGTCTAAGCCTAGGATTCAACACTTCATATACATTCAAGTAGTGGAGATCCCTAAATTTTACTCCATGATCCTCAATATATATTGATCTAAAGCCTTGAATGGGTATATGGCCATAAATTTCTCCCATATGCAGTTATCATGGAGGGGAGTAGACAAGTAAATATAGGTAGAAAAATATCCTTGCATGAAACACATGATAATCGATCACAAATCCATTAATGAGAAGGTAAACCTAGTTTCCTCATACCTAGGCATCTACACACTAAGCACAAATCCACCCAAAGATCAAAATAGTCATAGTCCAAACATGTTTGGCCTATGGTTTCTTTATATATATATGGGTCTCATTCTAATAATGGAATATTTGAGATCCAAGTTATAGATGAGAAAGATAGAAACAACCTCAAGGATGTGCTAGATAAATATGGGATCATAAATATTCATAAGACCCTGATCCAAAAGGGGATGATCTAATTAGATAAAGCATTCTACACTTTAGACCCCACCTTATAAGTGAAAAATCTCAAGTTCAAGGACAAAAGGCATTGACTCATCAACCTTAGCTCGATAAAAAATTCCCAAATGGTTAATTGGGTCTTGACTAGATGTACCATGAATTGGAAGAATTGGGAAGGTTACTACTAAGATATAAAGATGTGATTATCTGGGCCTATGGGGACCTTAAGATCTTTGACCTAAGAGTGATCACTCACACTATTTCCTCAAAACTAAATCAAAAACCCTTTAGGAAAAGATAGAGGCCCGTAAACCCAATCATGGAGCCCTTAATACAAAAAGAATTCCATAAGTTACTTTCTACAAGGATAATTTTTTTGGTCTACCAATCCATTTGGGTGGCCAACATGGTGCTTGTGTGGAAGAAGAATGGATAAATCCACTTGTGTGTGTACTTATAAAACTTAAACCAAGCCTTGGATAAAGACAATTACCCATTACCTTCCCTTGATGAGGTGATCCAAATGGTGAGTGTGTCTTAAATGATGTCTTTTTTATATGACTTCTCTGGATACAACCAAGTCTTGGTCAACCCCAAAGATAGGACTAAGACTAATTTCACCACCAAATGGGGTACATTTTATTATAAACAAATGACCTCAGATTTGATCAAAGTTGGTTCAACTTTCAAAAGGGTAATGGACATCACTTTTGAAGGACTAATAGGTAAATGTATAATAATATATATGGATGACCTAACTATGTTCTTGAAATATAGGTCAGATCACATTCACCACTTAGAAAAGGTATTTGAAAGATGTAGAAGGTATAGAATTTCCCTAACCCCAAATAAGAGTGTGTTCAATGTCACTAAAGGTAACCTTCTCTATCACATTGTTACAAACTAAGGTATTGTTATCAACCCTAAAAGGGTGAATGCATTTTCCAAATTACCTTTACCTAACAGTAAGAATGAACTTAAATATTTCTTTAGGAAATTGATTTTTTATGCATAAATTTATTTTTGGATTTGTTGAAATAGTAAAACCTTTAATTCAATGATGAAATAGGATATAAAAGTGGAATGGCATATAGAATCAAATAAATATTTTCAAGATATTAAGGATGTCATTATGTAAGCCCCAGTTCTCATAGCCTGGACTATACGTAGGATTTCTACATCTACCCTTTTCCTTTAGATCACACCATTACCATTTTCCTCACCCAAATATTAGAGAGAGAAGAGCAGCCTATTGATTTTATGAGCACTAATATTAAGGAAGCCAAGATCAAATATTCCACCCTATGTAAGCATGCCTACACCCTGGTCAAGGCAGTGAAAAAATTTAGACATTACATCCTCTAAAATAAAGTACATGTAATTGTCCCAAACCTAGCTATAAAGTATATGTCAGAGCAAAATGAGTTAGGTAAAAGAAGAGGCTAATGGATGATAAAGTTATAAGAGTATGACTTGGAAATCAATCTAGCCAAATTAGTTAGAGGACAAAGCCTAACTTAGATAATAATATAGATAGATTTGAGGATTATAGTATACTAAGTGGACTAAAATAGGTTACTACAATCAAAATGGTATGCCCTAGTCATGTATTTCTTGCTCTATTGGAATGCAACTCTGTGACTCAACCACACATAGAAGAGGACCCTTCGGTTGAAGGCAACACAATATATGCTAAAGAATGGGAGTTTTATTTAAAAGGAACCATCAGGGAATATACCTCCAATGCATGTCACAAGAAGAGGCCAAATAAATAGTGGTAAGTTTTCATGAAAGATTGGGAACCTATCACCCTGTAACAAATGCCATGGCCCATAAAGTTTCTTTAGGCGAGATATTACTGGCCCATACTATTCAAATATATTCATGCCCATGTCCAATTTTTACATTAATGTCAAACCTGTGCTAAAATATAAACCCATGCAATAATGCAACTGCAGCTCATCATATAGTCTACACAATTTGCACAATGGGGGATATATTTCATGGGCATCATCAACTCCAATTCATCATTTAACCATAATTTTATCCTCACAAGTATGAACTATTATACGAGGTGGTTTGAGGTGGTAACTAAAAGAAGCACCACTACTAAAGTCATCCAATTCCTTTAAGGCACCATAACCACCCATTTCGGGGTCCCTATCTCTCTAGTCTATGATAATGGTTTGGCCTTTCAATTCATAAAATTCACAAAATGGGCTTATAATAATGGAATCACGCTAAGGTTATCCTTCAATCACTACCCATAAGGGAATGTATTAATAAATTCCTCAAATAATAATTTAATAAATGCCATCAAGAAATTAGCTGGAGAGAAGCCCTGGGAATTGCACTCATTGTTAAATTTAGCCCTATGGGTAGACCACATTAGGTATAAACAAGCCCTCAAGATCTCTCATTTCCTTATAGTTTATAGACTAGATCTAATCATGTTGATCACACTAGGCTGTAGAATTATAAGTTCATGTAATAATTCATATAGTTGGATGATAAGGTGGATTCTAGAATCTTGGACCTAATTTAATTAGAAGAAGCCAAATATGAAGCTTTTTTAATCTTTATCAAACACTAAGATACCATAAAAAGGTGGTTCAATAAAATATCAAAGATTAAGACCTTAAAAATCTCCAACCTAATCATAATGTGTGACAATGCTCATGAGAATAAATACCACCATTAAAAATTTGATCTCCTCTAGATTGGCCCATACCAAATAGTCAAAATCCTAGGTCAAAATGTGTTCAGTCTTAAGGATCTTGAGGGCAATGAGCTAGCACTTCCTATAAATGGGTAGTTCTTCAATCATTATTTATTTATTTTCCCCTCTAATGTAATCTCTTAGTATTCTAAGCAAGGGTGGTAATGTATTATATAGGTTTTCTTTCGCTATGTGTTTTACTTTTATTGTATGTTTTTTTTTTTTTTTTGTACCTCAAATTTGCACTTTGTTTTTTAATGTTCCTATGATTCCTAACCCTGTTAGTAGCTATCCCAGGTGATGGTTGAAGCCCAAGAAGGATTGTCTAGAACTAGGAAGACCCAAGTTGGATCCTTTGAACCAAGCAAGTCATGGATGGTAATTGTGACATTTAACATTTTAGATCTGAGCAACCAATGATTCTAATAGAAATAGGTGGATTTTAGAACATCCTACATCCTGATAGAGCCACCAAGCTACACTTAATATAACATCTCAAAAAATACCAAATTATCCAAGAAAATAAAAGATTGACTAGATATTCAAGGCTTATTCATCATCCTTTCACCCTTGGTTTGGTCCAGAACCCTCAATGGACAAGACTAATAAATGATAATATTTTCATAGGGAAGCTTGGAAAAGGATAAGAAAAGCATGCAAAATCTAAATTTTGAGTCTTCCTTAAAAGGGATATACATGCAATCTCCATTGTAGGCTTTCTATCATGGATGGTAATAGAGCAAGTTCATGAGTGGGAACTTAGGTATCTCTGTCAAGGCTATAGATTCCCATCTAGAAATAGATCAATGCCTCATCCATCTCTCCTCTAGGCCATCAAGCCATTAATTCCTCAGATGAAGCTTGATGTCCAGTCTACCCTCTGTTACCTAAATAAAATTTTTAATTGAGTGTAAAATGAAAACTCACTTCTTACACACACTGGTGGCCATCTATAGGGTGAAATCTTAGTATGCCACTTACTATTATGAGAATTTACTGCATTATATTTTTTGTTATATATGAATATTCTTCTTACAATCTATGTCATATGCATGGAGAGGAAATAAAACTAATTGGGTTCTAAGTGATTTTCATCACTTTCCCCATGGAAATCATTATTTTTATTGGCCAACACACCCCCTTTTCCTTGAAATGGGGCACCACTCTAATAAATTGCATGAACCAAAGCTCTTAGGTCCTTTATTTTATTCTTGTCAACTTCACTTGAACTAAAATCCTTAGAATATTATGTCACCCCAATTTCCCCTAGTAACAAGCCTTATTTATTTTTATGACTCAGGTAGACTTATTTTTTTAAGAATTTAGGGTGCTAACATTATAAGTCTACTTTTAAAGGAAGTCCCTGGAGTCTTGTTCCTTTCTTGGAGTAACAAACCCATCGCCCTTCATGATGAATCAAAATATTAATGATAGATGAGTAATTATTGAATTTATTGCATGTCTTTTCATTTATTACCTAGTATTTTTGTGGGTTTCATAGGGGAAATGGCTTAATCAAAAGGGGCCACATTGCCAAGTTGTTAAAATGGCCAGTCCCTAGACCTATTAGAGATGTTATAGATCAATATATCTAAACCTAATCATAAGTCACCATATCATCAAGTTTTTGAAGTGATTCATCCTTGAACCTGTCAAAGATGTCAGAGCTTGGGAGATCTTGACCTAATAAAAAATAACCACATCACCAAGTTATCAAAGTGGTTCTTCCCTAAACCTATCAAATATGTCAGTGTACGAGTGATTTAGTCCTATTCAAAAGGTGCCACGTCACCAAGATGTCATAGTGGCTAGTCCCTAGACCTATCAGATATGTCATAGCTCAAGATATCCTAGCCTAATCATAATATGCCACATCGCTAACCTATTAGAATGGTCAATTTCTAGATCTATAAAATATGTTAGAGCCTTAGAGAGACAAACCTAATTAGAAGGTGACACATCACCAAGACATAATATTGGACAGCCCCTAAACCTATAAGAGATGTCATAGCCTAGGAGAGCCTAGCCTAATAATAAGGCACCATATAACACATTAAGGTAGATGAATAGGAGGCCATGTAAGGCCCCAAAAAGGTCAAAATGGGGTATGAATTGAGCCTGAGAACCAAGAAAAGTGTGACATATGTCCTTGAGTGACACCTCACCCTTTTTAAGGGTATGACATAGAGTAAAAAGCCATGTCTAGGTGCCAACCATTAGCATGAGGGTCAATGAGCATATGACACATGGCATAAAGTGATAATTAACTGAGAAGCCTATAAGAGATGTGATCGCATGCCTACCATGTGTTTATTATTAAAAAAATAGAAAGTTTGGCTTGATTAGATAGTTTTAAAACATCCCATTTCAATTAATAAATCTATTTGGTGGTGAAGGATTACGAGTTCTAAATTTAACTCTAGATGTAGAAATAAAGAGAGGAGATCCAGCCACTAACTCAGATTTGAATTTGTAGCAATTGAGCCACCAAAAACCATTAATATAAGAGGTTGAGTGCATAAGTTTATAAATTCATAAGTAAATCCCACTAATAGTTACCATTGCATACCTTTAAGAGCACTCCTAATCTTATTTTTATAATTCTTGTAGAGTACCCTTGGGTTTCTTTCCTCCTATGCTCAAAGCCTTCCTATTTCACCTCCATATTTCTACAATGGCCACATCCTCTTCAAACCCAAAGGCTGATTCTGTGTACCCAATACCTTATTCCCAATGAGCTTGACCAAATTCAAACACTATAATGACATTTTCAAATCAATAAAACAGGTTCCTAGAGACTCGAGCTCTGATGATGATGAATGAGCAAAATTTAAAGATGCCCTCTAGGCCTATAATAAATGTGAAATTCTTAGGTTTTTAATCAAGCTAGGGATATTTCCCTACATTGACTTGGTCAAAAACCTCCTTCTTTCCACCATTCAAGTGTAGGATGGGATCCATGACTAGGTTTGATCTCCCAACTCTAGGCACCAAATCATCGATATCTCCAAGAATGATTATAAGGAATATTACTCCCTCCCAAATTTCACTTTCACTTATGATGTTGTAGTGGTGAAAACCTATCAGAATACCTTCTAGATATATGACATCCTAAACAACTAGGTTGAAAACCCATATGTTAAATGGGTCAACAAGGAGGACATAAATGCATACATAGTCTACACCTTTTGGGAAGAAGTTTGGGTAGGCATGATTCTATTAAATTGATTGTTTGAGGCTCAGGAATGCTTGTACATTAATGAATTATGGGTATCCCTCCTCTATATAATCCTCACATGCTCTAAAGTTTTGGATATTACAGGACTGATCAACTTTAATTTGGTCAATGCCATCTTAAATGCTCAAACTAGAGGCAATTTCTATATGATGAGATTACTTATGTACACAATTATGGGATGCTCTCCTTCAAACCTTTAGTTTTTCTTATGTGGCTTCCTAAGGTCTTGGTGGTCTATGTAGTATTATACAAACTATATGGCCACCAATACCAAAACCACATCTAGGACATCTACAAGCATTTCTATTTGGTGATCTACAACATGATCAATGAGGCCCTAATGCCCCATCTATCACAAATAATTTGAGACTTCATCACCACCTTCAAGAACTAATGGTATTATAAAAATACACCATGATCTAAATTGTGGGTGTCCTCAAGTAGCCCCTCCACTTTTTATATTTCACTCTAGATATTTTGTCAAAGTAAGATATCACCTACCAGCTAGTGGAGGGTATCTTTGGCTTTTTCATAGGCCATAAGTAGAATGCATGCCTAACATTCTTGATCTCCATCAGGCACCATGTATATAATGCCTTCCCTCCCCTCAAAAAAATGGTAGTCAATAAGGACTCATTCACCCTAGGGAGAGATGATCTCCAATAGTGGGACCCCAAGGGAATGATTAGAGCTCACCTAGTGAGGTATTCAACCCACCTTAATATAAACTACAGTCATCAACTAGAGGATGATGATGAGCTATACTTGGATATTATTGATTATTAGGAGGTATTGTGTTGGATCTTAGCTAATAATAAGAAGAAAGGGTAAAAGGTCTAGGTAATCCCATCTGCTCCCCCTCTAACCCCTACTCTATCCATGAAGGATCAAACTCTGACTCCTCCCACTATCTCCAAGATGCTTTATTCGAGCATTATTGGTAATTTGGCCTGCCAAGGCTAAATGCCAACCATTACAACTAAAAAAATTTCATGGCACTCACTTAAGCCTCTACATGGTGTTATCTCAAGTGATGTTATCTCCTAAACTACTTCTTGAAGTCATTCAAATTTATTAGAGGTGTCATTGAGTCTATTTTTGACCACCATATTTCCTAATTGTCTTAGGTCCTTAAGTGATGTGCTTGATCATCATGATGTCATTGAATGTCTTTTGAATGGAGTAGGTTTCAATTTCTTTTCATTATCATACCTCTTCTCAAATGTTATTATCTTCATGGTGTTGAGTATGTTTGGAGGTTCTTTGACCATGGATTGAAGTGATCTTATGACCTAGAGAGCCTTGATGGAGATGGTGATAATGTCATCTGATGACTCACTGTGATTTTATTTGGTGTATTGGTATATTTAAGGTATGGGGATGACTATAATCTTTTAAAGGTGGTGAAGATAAATAAAATCCTCATGTAGAACTTTTAGGAAGCTATAAGGTACTTTTCATGATATTCATTAGCAACCTTCTTTTAAGACTATATGTATGTTGACTAGAAGTGAAGGTTTTGGCCTTTAAATGATAATTTTTTTACCTAAAAAGGCGACTAAAGCATCCACAATATCTCTAGTCACCCCCATAGTCATGTTATTGCTCTAGTCAAATGGGTTATGCTTTGAAAATGTCCTTTCTATGAGCCTTAAGGTTGTTTTAGCCTTCAAAAGAGCACCCACATGTGAATATGCCCCCATTTTGATCTTAATAACTTATTACTTGTTTGAATATGTTTTTTGACTTGTAATCTTCCTCATGTTGCCTTAAAATGGCAGTTTAAAGCTTAAAGTATGGAGAAAATGTAGGAGAAAGAGTATTTTCATGTGTTTCTTGTAGAATGTATGGACTTGTATAGACTTTTCCATATAGTGGAGGTTAGGAATTTGAAGGTGGATTAATGGTAGGTGTTTTAATTAATTTTCATTTAAATAAGGTTTCATAAATGCTCAAAACTATTCCTCTTAATCCATCGAGCTCTTTTGCAGCTTGAGAGAGCCCTTTAAGTTTTTAGATAGTACGACCATGAGAGAGAATATACAGATCTAGAATTTTGGGTAGAGTAAGGGACCTTAGAGAGATTAAAACTTTGGGAATTTATTCTCATTTTTTTCTCTCTCCTTTATGAACCATCATTAATAAGGTAAGGCATTTATAATGCATTCTTCATTCAGGAAGGCTACCAGTTTTCTAAATTTTCTCTTCTCCTAAGCATGGTGACATAAAGATGAAAGCTTAGAGAGATTTTTAGTAGTCTAATACAACTTCCCATATCATTATATAGCCTCATTTCACATGTTTGGACCTCTATATATGAAGAAGACAAATGAACTACCAAATCTACAGTCTACAGGCAGTTTAAATGAAAGTGTATAGTTTAATGGGTGATTCAAGTTGTCAAGTACAACATATTCTATTTGAGATGTTATATTCATGATCATGTGTCTTTATTGAATGTTTCTAAAGGTTTCATCAAATCTTTATAGCTTTAAAATCACTAATCAATCTTCATACACCCTCACAGTCTCACTTAACATATGTTAAGGTTATTTATAGAGTCCTAGGTTTATTTTTGCACTGTGTATGCTTCATTGAGAGTCTCCAAATTATTTTATATTGTATGGAATATGCCTATGCTTCTCTAGGATCCCTTTAGACTATTGTGAGATTGGATTCATGTTTCATTTCCATCCCCTCATGTTCATTCCATCTTCATAATTCCTATCACTGCCATTAATCATTTTTGTAAGCTTATCACTTCATCTTCCTTCTCCCACATATCCCATCATACAAAAATATCACTATTTATGCATATTAATATTATGAATCCAATGTTTTTATATCTCTTAGGTTTTTAGATGTCATTATGGTCATGGAGATGTGTTATAAAACCTTAAACCCTGATAAATCCTCATCTACAACCATGGTCAAAACTCAAACAGCCTATATAAATAGACAACTAATAAAAATAATGTAGTATCTTGAGAAGGAGGCCTCAACTAATGGGATTTAAGGGTTTGCAGATGCTATCATGATAGTGACAATGAAAGGGTCATGTTTTAATAATGCCAAAGACTAAGGACTTGATGAAGTAGATTGGTATCATTACATCCAAAAAGAGACCAACATGCCCTAGGCATGTAGGTCTACATTTTATATTAAGATCAATAGCCAACCAACTCAAGGGATTATTTATCATGAAGACCTAGCCTAATTATGGTCATACAGTGATACAAGCCTCAGAAGAGCATGCTAGGTCACTTGAGCAATCAAGAGAGTCTCAGGAATTGGGTTGACAATATTTTAAAATCTTAGTCCATACAAGGACTGAAACTTTCACATGCAGTAATTAAGGTCAAAACTCAAGCATAATGTCTAAAAATCGGCCAAGTATAATGCATTGGAAGTGGTATAAGAGAGGTAGTGAGAGCTTGTTGCTCCTCAATGAGTGTCAAATATTTTAAAGGCATATCAATGAGATTCTTAAGGCCTATTAGCTCATTTTCCATCTACATTAAAACCAACAAATAGAAAATGGTAGTCTATAGTCAGTACATAATTGTAGATAGTTAAATATAAGAGTAGAGATGGTAATGAATTTATAGATTGACATGGTTAGAGGGACACTCTAATGGTATATATAAAGAGGTTATAAGGACTTAACATGAACTTAAGTCAAGTTCATAAGCCTAGAGAAGCATAAAACATAGTCAACTCACTCCTTAAAGGCATACATGGGATACAAACTCTATATAGGTAGTCAACCCTAAAAATAAGGCTAGTATGAAACAATGAAGACACTAAAGTTATATCCTATACATGTAATATATTTTATAAATCAATTTGATTCAAAATGATATGGTGTGGTAGATGGTAAAGAGCATACTCAAAACCTCATTCACACATATTCATACCTACACACAGTCAATAGACATAGTCAAATTCATATTGATAGTTTTAGGAGAATTTATGGTTTTAGAACCTATAAAAGTGTAGTTTGGTTTTAAAAATTTGTAAAAATGGTCATTTTTAGTATTTTAATGTGATCATGTTATCCTCAATATGATATTAATAGTGGATAAATTCATTGTTTTGTCTCAGACAGACCTCAGTCTCTTGATAGTCATTCATGAGGGTAAATGAGCTATTTATAAGTTTGAGGATAAGACAGGAAGCTCATACTTCATGAAGAGGTTTATGGGGTAGTAAAAGATGATGATAAGTATTAATATACTCTCTAAGGTAATTAACACTCAAACTTTCAAGTTAGATTCCCTTGAGGGCTAGTTGAAAAAGGTAGACTTATAACCAACATGGTCATACAAGATTAGAGATGATGCATATTTTGTGTTTATTGAAAGGTTGAGAATAGATGATAGGTCAATGAGATATATGTGTTAATGTTTTCAATATATGATAACCTCAGTTAGAGTTTTTAAAACTCTAATACCTAGTCTTAGGACTACTTAGGCCTAATCAAATCTAGAACCTAAACCTAACTGTGCAAGCTAGACAGAGGATAGATGTTGGTAAAAATAATATCCTAGGATGTGGTTAGAACCTAAGGAGTATAACATGTGAATTTGATTTTTACATAAGTACATGGAAGAAAGAAGCCTACTCATATCTCAAAATCCAAAACACACAAATTGGCAGAGCAACCTACAAGAACCACATGAAGTAAAGGAATAGAGTAGGATTTGTGAGTATCTAATGGCAATTGTATAGAGGTGAGAATAGGTGGGAAATAGTGTTTTATGATGATTTTTAATCTATCTAATTTTAGGTCACTCAAACCTCCAAAGATCAATTAAGACTAAATAGGCCTGAAAGCCTATCTTAGGCCTAAAAGACCTCACACCACCATGGAAGCACAAAAAAACCTCTCAAGTAAATCCAAAGATAGGAAAAAGTATGAAGGTTGTTTAAATTTATTATGAGATTGTTTTCAAGTAGATAAAAATATGGTAAAGGTCGTACTAGTCTTAAGAACTAACTCAAATCACACAATATACATAATCAGCTTGAGTTGGTTGTTTAGATACTTATATATTTCACCATAAAGATATTTAAGACAAATGCTCTTATCAAGAATTGAGGACCCCTATGTGATTTAAATCCATGGAGGACTGAGTTTTTTTTAAGAGCAAAAGTTTATGAACATTGCTAAGACTGATAGTTTGTCCAAATTACCTAAAAAACACTATAACCACACTTCTCTACATTTGTATCTTGACACACTCTTTGCATGGGAACTTGAGATTATCAAGAAAATTTAAGGGGTCTATGGACTAAATATCCATGGTAGTAAGTTTAGGTTTGGAGGTTTTTACTTTATCAACCATCGTTAAGATGGTGGACCTCCAAAACCCTGCTTAAACCCTAAGACATAACAATCTTGAGAAAAATAAATATTCTTGCACATAAACACCCATGAATAACCTATTAAACACATGAACCATAAAGTACACTTAGAGAGGATCTTGACCATGGTACCGTGTTGTATTAAATTATATAGACTTGTCATAAAACATGGTTTTTTAGGAAAATGAGCAGAATAAGAGGTATAAGGTAGTTTAAGATGATGACAATCATTGGATATTTTTGTTTGGTAGGTGTTTCATCTTTTTAATTCATTATATACTCAAAATAATGATTGTAAATGCTTATGTAACTCTCTTCTAATTATTTATTTTGATAGAGTGAAAGACATGGTGACCTATTAACCTAGTGTGGCAAGTTTGCAGGTGTTTCTTGCTCAAGAAGACCTATATCACTTTTTCAGAGGCTCCTAAGGTCTAATACAAGTTTTTCATGGCTATTAAGCATTAAAAATTTTGAATAATGGCATAGGGAGACTATTGAGATAGATAATATATAGTAGTTACACCATATAATTAACTTCATTATGGAGGAAGAAGTCAGTTTCATGACTTGTTCAATATTCTCAAAAGGAGGATGGTTGTTGTATGTTTTATAATGGCCTAATTACACCTAATCAATGTTGTAACTATAAATAATAGAGGTATTTAACCCAAAAATAGGCATAGATATGCATTAAATAAATTTGAATAGGTCAACCACACTCTCCACTACCTCACTTTAATGCTTAAGGAGTCAAAGAGAGAATTAAACATGGAGAGAGTCATTTGGAAGGATGTTATCACTATTGTAGCTATTTGTAATTGAAACAATGAATGTGCTATGTTGATGGAATACTTTTTACTCATACCTCCATGCCACTCTCTTTCTTTCTCTCTTGATGTACTTCTATTTATTTAAGCTTAAAAGCCTTAGTTCTTAATCCCTCTCTTGGGCATGAGGAAACTTTGTTAATATTGGTACTTTTTAACCCCTTAAGTTAATTAAAATAACTATTTTTGTATTTTTTGATACAATTTTAGTGTGTCTAATTAGTTTGATTTGCACATGCCATGTTCTTTATCCCTTGGAAGGTCCTAATCTCACCTAGTTTCTAATACATGATCTTATGCAGGATACATATAGTGTTTGAATGATGATTGGTTGAGCTTGGAGTGGAGATATTGATTGGATAGTGCCTTGAATCATGCCTTCCATCATTACCCTCATGCTTTGATCACTTAGTGAAACCTTTATGTGAAACACTTTTGCATAAGAGTTCTTGGAGTTGAAAGATTCAGTGATTTGTATTGATTACTAGTGTTATTTGAAGTCCAAATTGATTGGATGAATGTTTACATACATGCATCACCATCCCTTAGAGTAGATTTACTTTATTTACCTTTTATCCTTTTTCACCCCAATAGTATTAGGTTTTAGTAACTAATCACAAGTGATGTACCAAGGGAGTTAGCCCCATAATCTATAGGTATAGTCTAGTTATAAGGTCACCCACAACCTTTAGGACATTCCCATGTTAGTCCAAGTTTGAATTAGGCATGAATATTCTCCTTCAATAGGGTGCAACTTGGGTTGCTAATAGTTCTAACATGCCTAGTGGGACAAGATTCAAGCATTGAAGCATTCACATTAGCATCTTGGTCTTCACAAGGAGTTTTAAGCATTCATGTGGTCATCATCTCAAAGGTAAGAGGAAGGTTCTTGTTCATATTTCATTGATTTTCATTTGCTTTGTGATGAGTTATGGCTACATATGGGGAAAAATTCTATCATATACCTCCTTATCATCAACCCTATGACTCATATCAACCTTATTATGACCCCTACCATCCCTATATCCACCCTAATCAATAATAAGAGAGACATTATCAGGCCTATGATCATTTTCAATACCAAGTACACTACTCTATACCTCATTTTGAACCTCATTCACCTCCTTATCAACCTACTTATAAACCGATTTAGCCATGGGAACCTCACAACATTCCTAAATAGCTCAACCAAGTTCTAAAACAATCCATATCAAGCATCAAAAAGACCTTAGTGGGCTATGAAAATCATATGGTGAGCATTGACATTATGAGAAGATATGGACAACAAATTCATATGCATGAGTTTGAAAATATGAGGGATTTACTACAACATGCTAAAGAAGAGTGGGAATATTTCATAAGACAAGGTCATTCAAAGGTTAGTAGTGACATGTTAGATATAGGGGGTTTTGTTTCAAATATTAAGGAGCAATTGATAGTCCACAAAAAATAAAAAGTCCAATCCTATTAGTAGCATGTTCCCTCCTTCATTTCCCATTAGTCCTCAATTGAACTGCCCTTTCCCCCTCAAGATTTTCAAACAAACATGTGTCACAGCCCTTAAAATTCCTCTCAAACCTTACCAACTTTTCCTACTTGAAATTATATCCAAGAGAGATATAAAAAAGAGGAATAAGTGTGTCTTGAGGAGGTTGAGTTCTATGTTTCATAATATATTATGCAAGGGCCTGAGATGGTGTTTGACTTTGAAGCTCACCTTGCTAAACAAGTTGAGTTTGCAAAACAAATCCTATATCAGTTAGTGGCAACTACAAAAGTAATCCCATATAAGTAGTAATTTCTCCATTCATACCCATGGCTTCAATAAGTGCAATATAAGAGGCTCCTAAACCCAAGTTTCCAACTTTGAAATAAATGTAGTAGTCAAGAGAGAGAGAGAGAGAGAGAAGAGCAGTCAAGTAAAATTTGAGATGTTAAAGTCAAGGACAAGCCTAAAATCATTTAGCCCCCACCCCTCCCTCCTCAAAATTCCAAGGCCTTCCCTTCATGGAAGTCTATTCAAGACAATATTTAGTAGAGATAGGAAGTGATGGTTGTCAAGGATAAACAACTCAGTAAGGAAAAAGAAGCATCCATGGAAACACCATTGGATTTGTCTCATCTTTTTGAGATTTTCTAAGGGTTCACCATGCCAATCCTTGAGAATGAGCCTCTCCTTTTTGAGACAGGTAAATTAGATCTATATGTAGTGATATAATATGAGATTTACTTGAGTGAGCAAGAAGAGGAAATCATCATTGGGACACCTCTTGTCAAGGATAGGCATGATACAATCTTTCATAATGTAAAAGAGGATGAGTTACAAGAGGTTGTTGGGGTGAAATATTTATTTCAATTAAAAGATGAGAAATAAGAGAAATAGGTTTTAGTTGAGAAAGAATAAGATGTTTCTCAAAAACTCCTTGGTCATGTGGTAAATGTCCTCCATCATGACAGTCCTCAAGAACTTGTAGCAGATACAATAGACAAGTATAAGCCAACCAATGAAGATGAGTGTCAAGGTAATAATGATGACCTTTGGAATCAATACATGATCATTTTAAATGAATATTAAGCCCTTAAAGGATTCACACTTCCTATGGAACATGTAAAATACCAATCAATTGTTGACCCTGTCAAGTTTTGTCCATAAGAAGACTAAACACAAGATGATGAGATGTTTGTTGAGGTAGTACCTCAAGTTGATAATTTTGAACACAAACCAAGTTAATATTTATTTTCCTTTATCATGCCTAATTAATTTCAATGTGTCCATATGGAGCAAATTGAAATCATCAACCATGACATGGCAAACATTTGGCAACCCATGACGGAGGCAGAATTAGCATTGTTCTTGCAAATTAGACAGATATGGGAGGAGTATGATTGTGTGTTAGACTCACATGTATAACCCATGCATCTAGAGATGGAACCAAAAGGACCAATTACTTTCTTAAGAAGCCATGAACATTCTAATTCTCCTAGATACAAGTATGAGCTATCAAGATGTGGTAACCAAACTCCATGGTGCCATAGTGGTCAATCAAGTTTTCCATTTGATCCTAGAGGAAATATTTTGATCTTAGGTTAGTTGTTTTAGTTTTTTATTGTCTTGTTTAAATAAGTGGTCAAAATAAGTAGTCTATTGTTAGTTTTTATTGTATTTTTATTTTCCTTAGGTTAGGTGTGCTTCTTAGTTTAGGTGTTATTTTTTTATTTGTTTGTGTTTGAATCTTATTGTTTATTGCACTCTTAAGGTGCCACAAAGTACAAAATTTGTTTGGAAATCTAAGGTAGTCATCAAAACCATATTGTTATGTTTCAAAAGTATCATTATCATGAAATTTTAGAGGGTTGTCTTGACTATTAGGTTGGTCAACCCCTGTGAGTCACCAAAAATGTTTATAATTTGGCCTACTAAGGCCAAATGCCAACCCCTACAACTAAAAAAATTTCATGGCACTCACCTAAACCTCTACATGGTGATATATTGAGTGATGATATCTCTTAAATTTCTTCTTTAAGTCATTCAAAATTCTTAGAGGTGTCATTGAGTCTATTTGTGATCACCATATGTCCCAGTTGTCTTGGGTCCTTAAGTGATGTGCTTGATCATCATGATGTCATTGAATGTCTTTTGAAGTAAGTAGGTCTCAGTGTCTTGTCATTATCATACCTCTTTTCAAATGGTATTAAGTATCCTCATGGTTTTTAGTATGTTTGGATGTTCTTTGACCATGGATTAAAGTGATCTTATGATCTAGAGAGCCTTGATGGAGATGGTGATAATGGCAATTGATGACTCGCTATGAGTTTCTTTGGTGTATTTGGTATATTTAAGGTATGGGGATGAATATAAGCTTTGAAATGTGGTGAAGATACATAAAATCCTCATGGAGAACCTTTAGGAAGCTATAAGGTACTTTTCATGATATTCATTAGCAATCTTCTTTTGAGACTATATGTATGTTGACTAGAAGTGAAGGTTTCAGCCTTTAAATGAGAATTTTTGACCTCAAAAATCCACTAAAGCATCCATAATATCTCTAATCACCCTCATAATCACTTTATTGCTCTATTCAAATGGGTTATGCTTTGAAAATGTCCTTTCTACTAGCCTTAAGGTTATTTAGCCTTCAAAAGAGCTCCCACATGTGAAAAATGCCCCCATTTTGATCTTAAAAACTTATTACTTGTTTGAAAAATCCTTTTGAATCTACTCTTCCTTATGTTGCCCTAAAATGGATTTCTGAGGCTTAAAGTATGGATAAAATGTAAGAGAAAGAGTATTTTCATATGTTTCTTGTAGAATATATAGATTTGTATGGACTATTTTGCATAGTAGAGGTCAAGAGTTTAAAGGTGGATTCACAGTAGGTGTTTTAATGAATTTTCATGGCAATAAGGTTCCATATAGGGTCAAAACCTGTTCTCTTAATCCATTGAGCTCTTTTTCAGCTTGAGAGAGCCCTTCAAGTTTTTAGATAGTATGGCCATGAGAGAGAATATCAAGATCTATAATTTTGAGTATAGGAAGGGACCCTAGAGAGGTTCCATATTTGGGGATTTTTTCTTAGTTTGGTTCTCTCTCCTTTATGAGCCATCCTTAACAATGTAAGGCACTTATAATGCATTCTTCATTCAGGTAGGCTACCAATTTTCTAAAGTTTTCTCTTCTCCTGAGCATGGTGATAGAAAGATGAAAGTTTAGAGAGATTTTCAAGAGTCTAATCCACCTTCCCATATCATTCTAGAGCCTCATTTCACATGTGTGTATCTCTAGAGATAAAGAAGACAAATGATTTGACAAATCTATAGTCTACAAGTAATTTGAATGAAAGTGTATGGTTTAATGGGTGATTCAAGTTATTAAGCACAACATATTCTATCTAAGATGTTATATTCATGATCATGTGTCTTTTATTGAAGGTTTCTCAAGGTTTCATCAAAGATTCACAACCTATAATCACCAATCAATCTTCAAACACCATCACAATCTCACTTAGCATATGTTAAGGTAACTTAGCATATGTTAAGGTTGTTTATAGAGTCTTAGGTTTCTTTTTTCACTATGTATGCTTCTTTAATAGTCTCAAAACTATTGTATATTGTATGGCATATGCCTATGCCTCTCTAGGATCCCTTTAGAATATTTTGAGATTGGATTAATGTTTCATTTCCATCCCCACATGTTCATTCCATCTTCATAAGTCCTATCATTACCATTTATCATTGTTGTAATCTTATCAGTTCATCTTCCTTCTCCCACATATCCCATCATACACACATATCACTATTTATCCATATTTATATAATGAAGCTAATGTTTTGATATCTCTTAGGTTTTTAGAGATCATTATGGTCATGAAGATGTGTTATAAAACTTAAACCCTGCTAAATCTTCATCTACAACCATGGTCAAAACTTAGTTAGCCTATATACATAGACAACCAACAAATATAATCTACTATCTTGAGAAGGAGACCTCAATTAAGTGGATTTGAGGGTTTATAGATGTTATCATGATAGTGACAATGGAAGGGTCATGTTTTGACAAGGCCAAAGAATAAGGACTTGATAAAGTATCTTGGTAGCATTAAAGTCAAGAAGACACCTACAGGTAGGTCCACATTTTGGATTAAAACCAATAGCCAACCAACTCAAGGGAGTCTCTATCATGAAGACCTAACATGATTGCAGTCATACAATGATACAAGCCTTAAAAGAGAATGCTAAGTTACTTGATCAATAAATAGAGTCTTAGGAATTGATTTCACAATATTTTGACATCTCAGTCTATACAAGGAGTGAAACATTAACCTAGAGTCATTAAGGTTAAAAATTAGTCAACATAATGGTTAAAACTCAGTCAAGCATAATGCGTTGGAAGTGGTGTAAGAGAGGTAGTGAGAGTTTGGTGATCCTCAACGAGTGTCAAAGATTTTAAAGGCATATAAATGATCTTCTCAAGGTTTTTTATCTCCTTATTCATCTAAAGTAAAAATAAAAAATGGAAAATGGTAGTCTATAGCCAGTACATGATTATAGATAGTCAAAGGTAGGAGTATAGATGGGAATGAATGTCTGGATTCACATGTTTAGAGAGACACTCTAATGGTATATGTAAAGAGGTGATAAGGACTTTACATTAACTTAATTCAATTTAATTGGACTATAGAAACATAAAACATAGTCAAGCCACTCCTTAAAGTCTTACATAAGCTACAATCTCTAGATAGGTTGTTAAGCCTAAAGAGAAGGCTAGTACGAGATAATGAAGATAGTGAAATTATATCCTAGACATGAAATATATTTTATAAATCAGGTTGATTCCAAAGTATATGGTGTGGTATATGGTAAATAGTATACTTAAAATCATGTTCACACATAGTCGTACCTACACACAGTCAATAGACACAGTCAAATGCATATTGACAATTTTGGGAGAATTTATGGTTTTAGAACCTCTAAAGGTGTAGTTTGGTTTTCAAAAGTGGTAAAAATAGTCAATGTTAATAGGTAAATGTGATCATGTTATCTTCAAGGTGATATTTATAGTGGATACATTCATTATTCTATCTCAGACAGACCTCAGTCTGTTGACAGTCAATCATGAGGCTAAATGAGTTATTTATAAGTTTGAGGATAAGATAGAGAGATCATAATTCATGAAGGGCTTTTTGGTATAATAAAATGTGATGGTAAGTCCTCATATATTCTCTGAGGTAATTAACACTCAAAATTTCAATCTAGATACCTTGAGGGCTAGTTGAATAAGGCAGACTTATAATCAGCCTATTCATACAAGATTAGAGATTATGCATATTTTATGGCTATTGAAAGGTTGAGAATAGATGATAAGTCAGTGAGAGGGATTTTTTAATGTTTTAAATCTATGATAACCTTAGTTTGAGGTTTAAAAACTCCAATACCTCCAATGTTAGGGCTACTCAGGCCTAATGAAACCCAAACCCTAAACTTGATTGTGCAAGTTAGACAGAGGGCAAATGCTCATAAAAGGACTATCCTAGGATGTGGTTAGGCCCTAAGGAGTATAACATGTTAATTTTAGTTTTCCATAAGTATGGGGAAGAAATTTTTGGTTCCCAATTGTACACCTCTATCGCTCAGCCTTACACACTTGAAAAAAATGGCAAGAAAAGATGGAAAACCCACTAGAATGTCATTGTAGTTGGGAGTGGTTTGATATCAGGGATGGACTGAATGGAGAAAATGACTGGGAAGTACCTACAAATGGCATGGTTAACTCCCCATTATTTTTGGCTTTACCTAAACCAAGGTAAGAGGACTTACAAGGTATCTTGCTCACATGGAGAAATTTAGAAATTCAATCTCCATGGGAATTATTGGCACAAAGGAATACAAATATGACTAAAACATACTCACTCCACCTAGGAAGGGTTGTCACACATAATGAGAAAATGTTCTAAGTTAGACACAAGCTATTGAAGATAGATATGAATGTGAATGTAACTTTCATTCTTAAGGATGTTCAACAACACATGATGGAATAAGAGATTCCAATGCTAATCTTTAATGCACAAAATGTAAACACATGTTAAGTATACACTATTTAAGCTTCTCTAGGAAAATAACACTTTAGATATGTGAAGGGTGCATTATATGTAGGGTGAGATAGGGTAGGACAAGATTATCAGTTAATAAAATGAGAGTGGAGGGTTAGCAAATGAGTACAAATAAATTCAACTATATGGCTATGTCATCTTTACTAGCAAATGTACTACAGATCAAAAACATATGAGATGAAATCATGCATAGGGGATATCCTTCAATAACCCCCTCTAATTGAATCTATGATCCTAGGACTACCCTTAAAAGGGATATCAACACCCTATTCCTAAATTTTAAAGTAGAAAAGATTTTACAATCTAGATATACTCTATAAATGACTAACATAAAGATGAATACATTAGATTCCCAATCTATTGAGCATGTAAAATAGAGCATTTTACTTCATCAATAGAAAGAGAGTGGAAACCACAAATAGATTTCATTTATCAATTAAATAGAAAATAAGTACAATGTGTTTTAAACAACATAACAGACTAATATTGTGCAAAATGATTATGTGGCAAGGGAGACATGTATAATACTCTCAAAGCTTGCCAATGATTTTACAAATGAAACCAATTTGGCACCAGAATGACCACACACAGAGAATTCATCAAGGCTATAGCTTTTGACTCAAAAATTTAACTAGCCCTTGTAAAGGGACAAACCCCCTTTACTTATATAATTGAGCTAAGCCTAGCATATTCCTAAAGATGCTCCAGCAGATTATTTCATAGGCCTAGAGTCTGTTAAACCTTGTAACAAACATGATTCCTCATATATGCTCTTGATCCTATGATGATGGAAATATTGATCATCCATCTCGGTAGAATATTTTTTAGTTATCTATGTGAAGGAAGATATCACAATGGACAAAACAAACCTTTGTCCTCTTGCACATCAGACAAAAACATCCCTTTCCTATACTCATGATTATACAAAAAAACTAATTGAAAGGAATGTGCCACTAACGAGTTGAGTATAACAGTTTCCCAATAGGAAATGAGAAAAATAAGAAGGGAGGGAAAAGAAGAAAGAAGTGTTCCCAGCTCAAAAAAATTAAAATATCTGATTATGCTTTTGAGTTGATCTAGATGATGGAATCCTTCACCAACTTATTTTTATACCTGACATACCCTTCCAACATGGGGGTGAGATTACCTTGGTCTGAGCCTGTTTGATATTTGAATTTTACTCTACACTCCTCAATCCAGCCATTAATCTTCTGAAACATGGTTTGTTTTCATCTAATGAGTTCTTTATGATGGTCACAAGAATTCTCAAGTGACACCAATTATTTTAACCTATCAGCGTCAAAGGACTCTTACGGTGCATTAATGAGGTTTTTTAGAGCAGTGCATATTGCTTCTTCCTCCAAATCATTTGCACCATCAAGGCTTACCATCTTTCTCAATGTAGCATTTATCTCTTTTGTTGTAGTCTTGAGGGACTACTTTTCTCCTTTTAAATTGAAGATGCCATCTTTGAGCATCATCAAATGATTCTTGATTACTAGTTGACATTCCTTGGGCCTTTTGTGATTATTTAGAGCAATGATCTTTTCTACAATCTAAGTGTTTGTTCCCATCTTACAGACCTCATCCATCTTCCATTGGAATTCTTCCCACTTCTTGATGTCTACCTTATAGAAAAAAAATTGAGCATCACATTCCCTTTTATTATCCACTATGTTGTTCAAGCATTCAAATGTTGTGTGGATTATTTATTTAGCTCTAGTGTGCAAGTCTTTTTGCCATTTTTCTATTGCTTTTCCTCTGGATTTCAAATCATCAATTCGGCCAAAATAAAATGAATCTATTGAGAAGAGAGGATGCTCTAGAGCAATACTAGTAGTTGGAGTTCTTGCCTTGAGCTCACTCAATATCTTTTACAAGTAATAGATCATAGCCTAGTTTTGTGCCTTAAACTCCTCCATAGTGGCCTTGTCTTTATCCATCTTATGAGCCACCATGTTCACCAAAACCTATGAGTTGTGCTTTAACTCATTCCTTGATGGCTCCTGTAGACTGTAGCTATAAATAATTTAACTCTCAAGGGGAGCATCTTTATTAAAATCATCTGGTGTGGGTATGGCTATCTCCACATTTTTTTCTCTTGTAGTGATGAATGTGGTCCTAGAATGTGTTCTGGCCTTCTTGCAAGGTTTGGCCTTATATGCCTGAGTGATCTTCACCACATCAATCTCTCTAATTTTAATCATAATATCCTTCTTCTGCATGACATGTTATTCAAACCAGAGAAGGGGTTTGGTCTAGAATCCTATTGATGTAGTGGACATTGATGTTAGCCTCAAGATAGTTAAGGGTGGTGTCATGGGAGTACTTGATGTAGGAAGTGCCACAATAATGGGTTATGGACTTAACATGAACTATTTGATTTCTTCATCACTTTCTAAGTCCTCCCCTCTTTTGTTCACTCCAAGTTCCCCTTCCAGGTCTAGCTCTAACTACTCCAAAACTTTAAAATTTGGATTGAATTTGTGAGACTCCTTGAGCAAATTTTCAATGGAGCCTTGTCCTTCCGTCTGACTAGAAGGTTCTACAACTGTTTCACCTTCTTTATTTACTTGAGCTTCAAGTATGGATGAGGCTATGGTGACCTCCTTATTTCCTTTAGGAAAATCTTCACTAATCATGGCCATTGGACTTATATTTTGGATTGGATAATGGACCTTGATGTGAGGAAGGAGACATCAAGGTACCTCAATTAAAGTAATTCTTTTTGAAGTACCCTCCTTGACATCTTTATTTGATTGATCCAATTCCTTTTTTAATTTTGTATGGGTGGGGGTACCCATTTATAGGTTTACTCCCCCACTTTCCTTTATACTCACCTTCTCCTCTAGTAATGAACTTGACACCTTTGGAGGAGAAGGGACAACTTGTGATACCTCCAAAGTTGCTTGTAGTCCTTCTTGCTCAACCACCACTTCAGAGTCAGTAGTGACTTGATTATCTTTGTTTGGATCCACTTCAGCTCTCTCATCATATTTATTCAATTCTTCAATTCCACTTTGATCACCTTGGCTTAGTGGTTGGGTGATAACATTTTCAACAAATGTCTCTATATCAGATGAATTGGTTTCCCTTTTCTAAGGGGCCTGAGCTTATGTGGTCACCTCAATGCCAACCTATATAACCTATTCAAAATATAGAGGGTCATTTGAAATTATAATTTCTTCCTCATCACCTTTACTCTCTACTCCTGAGAGACCCTGTTCTATAAATAAACCCATCATTGGGACCTTCATTGGGGTCTAGGGTCGTTCCCTTGGAGTCCTCTACCCAGTTTTTACTTGTGGATGAGTGAATGCTCATTGCTTATTCATCATCTTTGCAATGGGACTATCTTCATTTGAGTCTTATTTATCACTCATATTTCTTAAGCTCTAAGCATATGAGGATTGATCCTCCTTGATTTTCATAGGGATTTTATTAGAAGTTAGATCTTTGAACATAACCTCCTTCCTTTTCATAGGAAAACCACTTGGAACTTATAGATCCCTCTTGACTCTTTTCTATTTACATTTCTCTCTTTCTTCTTCACCTCCTCTCTTCCTTGAATAAATCTTTGGGGGAGGGACAAAAACTAGTTATTATGCTAGTGGAGTAGGTGGAACTATAGCTGGATTGACCATTGGGATGGTTATTGGGATGGCTAGTATCATTGGGGCTCCCTATGAAGCATTGGATATTGGGGTGGCACTAGCCAAATTAGCCTCCCTAATATTAATATTATTTAATTTTTATCCAAGATTGTTAACTTCAAGAAGGATAATCCCACCTTAGATTATGATTCAGATATGGACTCCACATCAATTGGCTTGGTGAAGTCAACATCACCAACTTGTGCTTCCCTTTGCCCTTTGCTACTAGTGATGGAGATAAAGAATCATCACTGTAATCTGGGAGGAAACCCTTTAACTCTTAAACTTGTTTGAGCTCCCTGAGGAAAGGGTATCATATGCACCAAGATCAACCCCATGTTCTTTCAACCACCTAAAGGTTCTTCTCATGATTCTAAAGGCTCTCCATGGAATGGAATCATTTTCCTTAGTAGTAAATTCTACCTATGAGATGGGTTGGGATTCAATATTAGACTAACTATACATTGTAGATAGTGTCCTTTTATCATCCTCCATGTCCTTTGGGATGGGAGCCATATTGTAGGCAATGACTTCCTACACTATTAGCCTCATATAATCTAACTTTATGATGTCCTCCTCAGTGGTGCCATCAGACCAGATATCTTCATAATGTGATTGATGTAGAATCACATTGGTAATTATTTTCACCATTCATCTGATATCATAGTTTGGCCTAGGTGGTATCTTGTCAATCACATAATGGCCCATATCTTGTTCCAATCCCTTTGCTTTGACAATAGGACATGAATAATGTTCAATCTCAACTAGAAATTTGAAGGGATTATTTATCTTTTTCATCAATATCATCTTTCTTGGGGCACCATCTGTCGACTCAAATCCATTAATGTTAATATATCATCCAAGTATCTTGGTAGTTTATGTAAAGACCCCAAGTAGCCACTTATTCTAATATAGGTGAGGTGCCATATTTATCAATTATGTCTTTATCTACCTTAGACATTCTATTGAGGCTCCTCAGAGGAAAGAAGACACTCATCATAGTAGTAAATAAATAATTGTAAACTCTATAGAAATTCTTCTTGAAGCCATCCAGAGTTATTTCAAGATAAACCTCATATATTCTCATTCCATTAGGATTCCTGGTGATCCCATGGAATGTTGTATTATGCACCAGGCTATACATCAAGTAAGAAGACATATAGAATTTAGTTTTTAACACCTCATTTGAATAAATTGCTACCTTAAGTTGCATCATTTGTCTATGCAAGTTGTCACTTAGAATGGTAGCCCAATCTAGCTTCTTCTATTATTCCAATACATAGATCAATATTATGAACATCTAAGGTTAAATTTATTTGTATTAGGCATCCCATAAAAGCTTTGCCACCATGGCAATCACATACTGGGGAAATTTATTGAACTCCACTACTTTCAAACTCTTAGACATTCTCAAGACCTTTTGCCTTTTCTTAACTATTCAGCAGGAGTTTATAATATCCCATATTGTCTTTTTGTTCTTATCTGCATAATCTTGGAATTACTCCAAAGAGAGTGTAATACTTCTAGGTTGGGGAGGAATCTAAATCATGGTATTGAGGTCTGTAGTATTAAAATACTAGATAACTAATTGGCTTCCATCGATGATAGTCCTAGTGTCTGGTTGGTATACTCAGGCACATGCAATCACTAACTCTAGGTATGGGGCAGCCAAGGGGAATGCTACCACAGGGGTGATATAACTCATGCCAAGGTTGGAAACTATTGGAAGAGGGTTTGTTTGCTATAAGACATTAATAAGGCTATGAAGTCCAATCCCTGAACATATGTATCTTTAATTTCATCCAAAATAGAAATAATGTTGCTCTTGATAGATGTTGAAGTAGTTTCTATTGCTCCCTAGCTCTCTAGTGCAATACTTCAAATTTTAAAAAATTCTACATTATGATAACCCTCAAAATACCCTCAAACCTCCTCAAAGAACACAATACAAAGATATCTAATGCCACTTACTAATAATCCAGAGGGCCACCCATAATTGAAGTTGAAAAATCCATCAAGAATTCCCCATAATCACTCTTTTGCACTGCACATAGCTAGGGCACATAAATGGCTCGAAGATGCAAGTGGAATATTTGAATGCAAAAGGCAAATGTGAATGAAGGCAAATGCCTTAGTTATAATCCTTTGCATTTTGAAATTAGGGTTTCCATTAATGCTTTGAAGCATAACAGCTAATTACCAACTACCCTCTTTAAGTTATTTAAGCTTCTTTCAAAAAAAGAGAGAGAAGGTGAAAATGTGTCTTTTATGCTGGGAAATCCTCTTTGCAACATGTGGATCCATATAATCAAACTTTTTCATTATAGCACTTTCCAAGCTATTGGGATATTTTTTCACCTTTCCCACTAAATGGTAAGTGAGGCAATCTTCAAAAAGGGCCTAGAGCTTGAAAATCCCCAAGGATCTACCACGTGTCATTACTTTTCTTCAAAAATCTAGGTGTTTGGGCCCTGAAGACCTTTTTCACCTTGCCCATCAAAAGGTAAGTGGGGCAATCTTCAAAAAGGGCCCAAAACTTATAAAACCCAAGGACCCACCATGTGTCCAACTTAGATGTAAGCTCAGAGTCTCGGCCAATTTTTACCTTTGCACCATCCTTCTTGATATGGGAAAAGGTGCGAGATCCTTTTGACCCCAAAAATAGTCTTAATAGCCCACTAAGATATCCAAGTGTCTTTCATCCAACTCATCATGTAATTCCTCACCTTAGTCACCAAAACATGTTGCAAGTGCAACATGACAATTTCATCCAGGGCCCTAGAACTTTTCTTCTTCAAGCACAAGGCAACAAATTAATGTATCTAGAGAGACTTGGATACCTTTCTATCATATTGAATCTTCCCACCATGAAACCTTTAGTTGAAATAAATGGCTTTATAATTCCTTTAAAATTATTAAAAGTGTCCTCAATCTTTAGAAAATTCCCTTTGGGAATTATGTAAGTGTCCTTTACCTTCTAAAAGTACCCTTTGGGAATTTTGGAAACGAAAAATGCCCAAAGGAAATGGTTATGTAAAGCTTTTACAAGGACAAAATGACCCCACATTGTCTTCGATATTTTTGTGTGATAAAAATTCTTGAAGGGTAAGTGCCCTTTGGAATTTTTGCCATGGATAAATTTTTTGAAATAAATGACCTGAAAAGATATGATATGGAATTCTTTCGAAACTTTTGTAGTGGACAAAATGTCTAATGAAAATAAGTCTTCAAACTTTTTGTTTGGTAAAAAAATAACAAATATTTATTTCTGTCGGGCATTGTGTACATGTAAAGGGCCCTAAAATTCTAAGGGAAAAACACCTTCACCAAGCAAAGACATGACAAAAGACTTAGCAATCATGAACATGAACTTGACCTTCCAAATGAAAACATGGAGATAGAACTGGGAATAAATGACTTAAACATTGATATTCAACCCAGTCTATACTTAGGCATTTTCATGGACAAGGACCCAATTACTCTAGTGTAACTTTGGGCATTAACATAGGGTCTCACAAAACTTGGCAAATCAACAAAATAGCTCAGATAGAGATATCAGAACACAATAGAGTTTTTACCTCCCAAATACTTTTGATGCTAAAAAGGACACAAATTACTTGGTGTAGATTTGGGATCCAACCCTCAGTGGGTACATAGAGAACACCAGACTAGATGCTTGTCCATTGGGTCATGGATTCAAATAATTTACAACAAAGCACAAAAAACACACCATAGGTAAACAAAGTTATAACAAGGCATCCAAAGATAACCAGGAAGGAAAAGGCAAAAACACAAACTATACAAACAACGCCCCAAATAGGGTAACAAATCACAAAGGGACTATACAACATGTATATATTTACACATGCTAGTATGTACTTAATCCAAAAAGTACTTGAGGTGTATGCCATTAACTGGTAGTTCTAAGACTTCTCCATTAATATCTTTGAGATAAAATGCATGGTTCCTTATTTGATAATAAATGGTCTAAGGACCCATCCATAGGGAATCAAATTATCACGTTTTCCCTTATCTTCATGTCTGTTATCCTAGAGTAAGACCAGATCACCAATTTAAAAATATCTTGGGGTGACCTTCTTATCAAAAATATTTTTGAGCCTTTCCTTGAGCTTTAAATGCTTTTCATGAGCTTGTCTATGAGATTCATCAAGCTCTACGATCAGGTTGATCCTTTCCTTATAGTGGTTTATTTCACCTTCATCTTTAGCTATTTGTTGCATGAATTGGTAAGTAGGTAACTACAAATTGAGGGGTAAAAAATATTGAGCTCCATAAACAAGCTCAAAGGGGCTTCTTTTAGTAGACCTCTTAAGAGTCAACCTATCATCCCAAAAAGCAAAATTCAATTACTCAACCCATTTCTTTTTGTTGGTATCCAGAGTCCTTTTGATAATCTTCAATAAGTTCTTGTTACTAGACTTAGCCTACCCATTTCCTTGCAGATTGTGATTGGAGGCATATGCTACATCAATCCCATAATCTTCACACAATGAAACTAATTATTTTTCTCTAAATCACATGGCATTATCATAGACAATTTTAACAAGCACTCCAAATCGACAAATCACATTATTTAAAAGGAAATCAATGACTACCTGGTGGGTTGATTTGGTAGGGATTGCTTCAACCCATTTTGTGAAGTAATCAGTGGACACTAAGATCCATTTGTGACCAGCACTTGAAGCATCTGATATTTCACCCATGAAGTCCATTCCCCACTACCTAAAAGGTCCCTCAATAGAAACTGACTGCAGGGGAAGTGATCTGGATGTTTTCATTCTCCTAATGAATCACTGGCATTCTTCACACCTCCTTACCAGTGGAACACCAATAGCCACCCCTTAAAATCTTATGTGTAGTGGCTTTGGGAGAAAAATGACCACCACACATACCACTATAGAAATTTGTAACTAATTCAAAAATCTCATGTTCCACTAAGCACCTCAAGAGGACACCATTTGGGTTCCTCCAAGCTAGATCATCTTGTAACATAAGATACTTCTAGGATACTAATTTCAAGGTCCTCCATTGATTTTTGTTTAAGTGGGGAGGATAATTCAGATTCTCCAAGTAATATAGGATATAAGTTGTACCATGGAGATTGGTTGTACTTGGATCCAAGGCTATCAACAACCCCTTCTATATTATTCACCTCTACATCCTAGAAGTTGGCTTCAATCATTAGTTTGATTAAACCCATGCCTCTTACCAACTTATTAGTTTGTATCTCTAGATCATATTCTTGAAGCTTATTGACCCATCAAAATATTTTATCAGTAGTTTCATTTTGAGCTAATATTTCCTTCACCATAGTGTGAGGAACATAGGCCATGATCTTTGAACTTAGAATGTAGGATCTGAACTATTTGATAGCCTTTAAGAGAGTAATGGCTTATTTTTCCATTATAATATATTTTAGCTCAGATCCCTACAATGCCTTGCTAAAAAAGGCAATTGGTTGCTCATGACCTTCATCATTATTTTGTAGCAGCACTGCAGCAATAATATCTTTAGATGCAAATGAAAAGATTTGGAAATCTTTTCTATAATCAAGACTGGCAAGCATTGGGGTAGTTTTCAAAGCTGCTTTGATGTCCTGGAATTATTTTGTAGTCTTTTCCTTCAAACTTATTGTTTGATCCATTTTAAACATTAAAGTAATGGGCAAATTAATCTCTATAAAATTAGAAACAAACCTCCTAAAAAAGTTAATCTGGCCAAAGAAGGATTGAATACCTTTCTTGGTCTATGGCATGTGTACCTTGTCGATGGCCTCTACCCTTTTTGAGTCTATCATTACACATTGTTTATACACAATACACCCAAGTAGTTTTGCCTTATGTACTCCAAAGTGGCACTTCCTAAGATTGAAGAAAATTCTAAACTCCCTGCATCTAATAAGCATCTATTCTAAGTGCCCTAAGTGGTCATCCTTTTTCTTAGAGTATATTGTAACATCATCCTAATATACCACAATTAATGGGTTGATTAACTTGGTGAAGGCTATGTCGATTTCTCTTTGAAAGGTGGCACCTACATTCATTAAGCCAAAAGGTATTTAGACATACACATAGGTGCCCCATTGGGTAGTGAAAGCAGTCTTAAACCTTTCAGACTCCTTCATTATTGCCTAGTTGTAACCAAAAAAGCCATCCAAAGTTGACAATAGCTCAGAACCAGTAACATCTTGAAGCATATTATCCATATTAGGCAATGGATAGTTATCTTTTAGTGAAGCCTTGTTCAAATTTTGAAAATCAACACAGAGTCAGATATCTCCATTTTTCTTCCTTACAAGGACTAGATTAACCACCCATGATGAATACCTGATGGGTTAAATGATCCCACCATTCTTTAATTTATTCAGTTCCTCTTGCATCTTGGTGGCCAATATGGGATCAATAGGCCATTATTTTTTGTATAATGATTTTGTACCAGGTTCAAGAGGGATAACATGTTGGAATAAGTCTTCCCTATAGGACTTCAGCTTTGAATATGACCATGCTAAATAGTCCTAGTATTTAATTAAAAGCTTGATAAATGCTTCCTTCTCCTTCATGCTTAGGTGAGTGTTGATCCAGATCTTCTTTGGATTTTTCTTAGTCCCAATGTTAATCTCAGTCACATCCTTTTTATAGAAAATTTATAGATTTAACTTTGTTGGCTCCATCAAAGGATGCTTCAAGACTAACCAATCCTCTAGGGATAGTATTAGTCTTCAACTAGATAATTTCTTTTCCAAACAAGGTTTATTTTCCATCTCATATTTGTACTATGGAGTCCATATCTATAATGGTTCCTTTTAAAACATCTATACAACATAAAAACCTTTTTATTTGATCATCATTGTCAAAGACTTTCCAATGATCAATTTTGTTTGGGATAGAAGGCCTTATTAGCACCTCAACCTCATATTCACAAGAGGGAATTATATGTTAAACTTTAAACTATGTAGCCTTTTTTTCAAGCATATTTACTACCTGATTAAAATCTTGGCCATGATATTCAATGTTGAAAGCATCAAACCATTCCAAGTAGTCCCATACAATATTATGGTATTGCTTCAGTCTCTTATGTTTCATGGTGTAAATAGCTCAAACCTACTTCACCACTACTTTTGAATTGCCCTTGACTAGTAACTCGGTGAGTCCATACTTGCAATCAATCTGAAGGCTAATCAAGATTGCTTCATACTCTGTAATATTATTCATGCACTTGAAGGATAATTAGAAGGATTATCTATAAGCTTGGCCATTGAGAGCATAGAAGATAACCCCTACTCTATTTACAATATTCAAACATGATCCATCAAAATGCATAGTCTAGATGGAGTCTTCATCTATAACACCAAATCCAAGAGGTCATTCTTCATACTCAACACTCCCCATAAAACTCCCAATGTCTGTATCTATATATAACACTTCATTCAACTAATATTTAGGATCTTCCAAGATATGAAGCATTTATTGCTTTCAATTCAAGGGAACCATCTTCCCATTTAGACGTATAGTGGCATAGGATAGATCTATCTAAAAACTACCCCCAATACTAGTAGCCCACTTTCTAGACAACATACCCCATTTTGGTGGATAATCTACAATAGCAACATCCATACTCAAGAATTTATTAGGGTATTGTGTGAGTTACACCACTAGTCCTTTAACCATGCCAAAAATAAGTAATTCTCTTGAATCCATGGTGAGGCATCATCTATATGCTACAGGTATTCTTATACAAAGTTGATTAGGATAGCTAGTGGCATAATGTTACAAGATGCACTAGAGTTAAACATGCAATTATGGATAATTAAACCATTAATTAGCAAGGTGGTATAAAATGGGTTGACATCCATCTAAATATCTACCAATGTTGTTCCTAAATACACTTCTAAGTGATGTTTAGGGGATTTTGAGGTGTCTCACTTTCTACAGGGGAAGTACGAGAAGGCTTAACTTCAACAATCTCATTAGTGGTAACTTTCTTGGTGAATTCTAAATATTCAAAATCTCTTCTCCTATACTCTAGAATTATGAGCAATTCCACAAAAGGCACCATGACCTTCAATTCACTCAAAACATGGTCCATGTCATAGACACTATATTTAGGTAAAGGAGTATTAGTGGGTAAACTTGTAACACTTTCATTCAGGATACACCCCTCAATAGTCAGGGGAATAGAATCAGGAGATCCAGCATTCTTAACTTCACTCTTTAAGGGAGGCTTTCTAGATTCATCATTCTTGGGAATACTAGACAATATGGGAGTTAGATTTTTGGCCTGGGTACCTTTCGTTTTAGCATTTTAAGGTGCAAAACCAGGCTTGGTGGAATTTCGGACCTCCTTACTCCCTTTGGTCTCTCTCTTTTGTCTCTGCTTTAGGACCAGCAAAGTCTTTAGCCTTCAGAGGAGCATTTTGATCTTTACTTCTCAAATTATACTCCTTCTCTTGGGTAATTTATGTGTATCATCAATTTTTGGTCCTCAATCGATGAAGGTGAATCTCCATATTTTTCATTCATCATTGATCTTAGAAACTCAAAATCATGGACAGTCAATTCATATTCATGCATCATATTTATCTCACAGATGAAATCTAGGGTTGGGACCCTTACCTTTTCACATACTCTTCAGAATGCTTAAGTACTAGTAGCACTCATCAGCTCTGTAGATGGAGAAGAAACCATCACATTTGGTTCACTAATTTTGAAAGTAAAACATTCATAGGCTAGAGTGCCTTCATAATTGCAAATAGTTGAAGCACTCACAACTTTCTCTTGGAAGGTGTAACTTTCCATCTCTAGGAATTCAATAATGTAGATGTCATCTTCATCAGATGAAGATTCAAAACCTTTTGCACTTTGACCATCGCTATCAGATATACTACATGGAGGATGAGGAAGGAAGCACTTGTCACACTAGTCAATATCATAGTTGACTATATTGACCTTTGCAGCTAGAGGATCAGGTACTTCCCTTCCACTTTTCCAATTCTAGTTTCTCTCATGCTTGTCATCCCTTGTAAGCCCCTTTCTCTTTTCATTATTCTTACCTTGGAAAGCTAGCCTACCTTGACCCTAGTCCTTGGGATGATTCCTTTCTTCTCTCTTGTGATCCCTCTTATCATCATCGTTAGAAGAACCTTGAGATAGCCCCTTTTCTGCTTTGGCCAACTTGTAAGAAATTTCTTTTACATCAGTAGCCAAAGTCTTCACAGTTTCCTCTAGATATACACTCTTATGGGAGGCTTGAAGATTTTTAGGATTCATCAATTTGACATCAGCCCTCTTGTTTAAAGGTTCACCCATAGCTTTGATGTTATTCTTTATTTGCATAGCTAAATTGAAACTCATCCTCAAACTTGTGTGAATTTTATCTCTAAGATAATAGGTTGCCTTCTTGTCAAATGCATCATAGTATTTAATCAAAGAAGCAACACCACTAGGTCTTAGGTCCTCTAACATCCTTCTCAATACCTTGTTGAATCTAGAATTAAAATCCTTAACACACTTGTTAGGATTCTTCTTGAGGATCTCAAATTTAGCAAGCAAGAATTTGGGATTGATGTTATCACCATATTGCATCTTAAATACATAATAATAGCTTGCCATGTGTCTATGGATCCATCAGGGGGTGATATAAACCATTCATAGGCATGTTCCTCGATTGTATTCACAAAGAGCTTTATGCACACATCTTCTAGAATAATTTCATAGTCTTTAAGAACATTTAAGAAGGATTTTAAATGTTGTTACCTAGACACGGAATTGTTCCCTTAAAATTTAAGAAATATATTTCTAACATTAATGGGAACTTCATTAGGTAAACTAGTCACACCATCCAAGTTGATAGGTCTAAACCTTGGGATCACAAATGGTTTGCATCTATTAGCCAAACCTTGATCTTCTTCTTCATTGTCACTACATGCATTAAACCTTCTTGTTCTCATATCACGGTCTCCCATATCTGAATATGAAGATGAATATGAACCAGGGGTAGCTATGAATGAATATTATGAGGAGGACTTGAAGGAAGAGAAATAGAATGATGTCCTAATGGCCTCACAGGAGTAGAAAGACTTCCTCGAGGAGAAGGATCTTGACTTGTAGGGAGCTCAAACCTCTCTAAATCACTTTGATATCCTTGAACTAAAGGGATATTTGAGAAAAGGGGGTAAATAAAATGGGGAATAAACTATTTAGGTCTTACTTGATTACCTGAGCTTTGGCCTACAATAGGCTTCCACAATTGTCTCTTTTTGGATGGACCTTTTAACTCAAGAACAAGTTCTTTAGATGGATCTTTCTAAAAGGAAGACCTAGTACCCTCTAGATTTGTATATCTAAATAAAACTCTTCAAGATAGAGAAGAGTACATATAATAGGCACTGATCTTCAAACTTTTGATGTAATGGAGTCACCACTATAAGCTAAAACTTCTAGACTAGAACAAATAGAACTACCAACAACAACTAATATAATGAAAGACTTTTGAATACTGAAGATGATTCTAAGTACATTGTAAAACTTCTCATAACATAGAGGTGAATATCCCTAGTAAAGTCATGGTGCCGAGAAATTTTTGGGTTATTGATGCATGAAAGATAGTCAGATCAATGTAGTAACAATAGAGAAATTGACAAGGTGAAACACTCACATCCCTCTACAAGAATCCCCACCAACATAGGTGACAAGAATTATCCCAAAAAATGGTGTTAGAATGATGTTGGTTCCAAATTGTACACCTTTGTCGCTTGGCCTTGCACACTTAAATAAAATAGTAAGAAAAGATGGAAAACCCACTAGAATGTCATTGTATCTAGGGAGGGGTTTGACATCAAGAATGGACCGAACAGAGAAAATGATTGGTATGCATCTATAAAGGGTATGGTTAACTCTCTACTAATTTTTGCTCTACCTAAACCAATGTGAGAGGAGCTATGGGGTAGCTTGCTCAAATGGAGAGAATTAGTAATTCAATCTCTATGGGGATTATTGGCACAAGGGAATACAAATTTGACTAAAACATAACCAAACCTACTCACTCCCCCTGGGAAGGGTTGTCACACCAAATGAGCAAATGTTCTAAGTCAGACACAAGTTATTGAAAACAGATATGAATTTGATTGAAAAAATCATTCTTAAGGATGTTCAATAACACATGAATAAACAAGAGATTACAATGTTAATCTTTAACATACAAAATGCAAATAGATGTTGAGTATATAATATTTATGCATATGCAGGAAAATAACACTTTAGATATGAAAAGGGTGTGTTATATGTAGGGTGAGATAGGGTAGGATAAGATTATCAGTTAATAAAAATGAGTGTGGAGGGTTAATGAATGAGCATAAAGAAATTCAACTATATGACTATGTCATCAATACCAGCAAATATAATACATATTAAAAATAAATGAGATGAAATCATTTATAGGTGATATCCTTCAATAACCCCTTCTAATTGAATTTGTGGGCCCAAGACTACCCTTAAAAAGGCTATCAACATCCTATTCCAAAATTTCAAAGTAGAAAGGATTTTAAAGTCTAGATATACTACCATAAAGATGAATACATCATATTACGAATCAATTGAGCATGTAAAATAGATCATTGTACTTCATCAATAGAAAGAGAGTGGAAACCATGAACATAATTGTAAAATCTAGATATACTACCATAAAGATGTATACATAATATTACCAATCAATTGAGCATGTAAAATAGATCATTGTACTTCATCAATAGAAAGAGAGTGGAAACCATGAACATATTTCATTTATAAATTGAATAAAAAATAAGTACAATGTGTTTTAAATAACATAATAGACTAACTCTATGCAAAACAATTATATGACAAGGGAGACATGTATAATTCTCTCAAATCTTGCCAATGATTTTACAATTGAAACCAATTTGGCACTATAAGGATCACACAAAGAGAATGATTCGAGGCTATAGCTCTTGACTCAAAAATTTAACTGACCCTTGTAAAGGGAAAAACCCCCTTACTTATATAATTGAGCTAAGTCGAGCATATTCCTAAGATGCTCCAGCTGAAAGATTCTTTCATGGGCCAGGAGTTTGTTAAGCCTTGTAACAAACATAATTCTTTGAATATGCTCATGATCCTGTGATGATGGCAATATTGATCTTCCATCTTGGTGGAATATTTTCTAGTTATCTATGTGGAGGAAGATCTTGCAATAGACAAAATAAAACCTTTTATCCTCTTGCACATCAAACAAAAATGTCCCTTTCCTATACTCATGATTATACATAAAACTAACTAAAAGGGATGTGCCACTAACGGGTTGAGTAAAATGGTTTCTCAGTGGGAAACAAGAAAAAGAATAAGGGAGGGAAAAGAAGGAAGTGGTGCTAGCTCAAAAAAATTGAAATATCCGGTTATGCTCCTGAGTCAATTTGGATGATGGAATCCTTCACCAACTTGTTTTTATACCTGGTATACCCTTCCAGCATGGGGGCAAGATTCCCTTGGTCTAGGCTTACTTGATATTTAAATTTTACTCTATACTCCTCAAGCCAGGTGGCAATATTTTGAAGCATTGTTTGCTTTCATCCAATGAGTTCTTTAAGATGGTCACAAGATTTCTCAAGTGACACCAATGGCTTTATCTTATCAATGTCAAAGGACTATTGTGGTGCATCAATGAGGTTTTTCAGAATGGTGCATATTGCCTCTTCTTCCAAATCATTTACACCATCGAGGCTTACCATCTTTCTTAGTGTAGCATTTATATTTTTTGTTGCAGTCTTGAGGGACTACTCTTCTCCTTTCAAATCAAAGATGTCATCTTTGAGAATCATCAAATGATGCTTGATTGCTAGTTGATATTCCTTGGACCTTTTGTGATCATTTGGAGTAATGATATTTTTTGAAATCAAAGTGTTTGTGCCCATCTTGCAGACCTCATCCATCTTCCACTAGACTTCTTCCCACTTCTTGACATCTACTTCATAGAAAAATATTTGAGCATCACACTTCCTTTTATTATCCACTATGTTGTTCAAGCATTCAAATGTTGAGTGGATTATTTCTTCAGCCCTAGTGTGCAAGTCTTCTTGCCATTTTTATTCATTCTTCCTTTGGATTTCAAATCATCAATTCGGCCAAAATCAAATGACTCTATTGATAAGAGAGGATGCTTTAGAGAAATATTGGTAGTTGGAGTTACTGCCTTGGGCTCACTAAATATCTTTTGCAAGTACTACATCATAGCTTGATTTTATGCCTTCAACTCCTCCATGGTGACTTGTCTTTATCCATCCTATGAGCCACCACGTTTGCCAAAACTTGTGAGTTGTGCTTTATCTCATTCCTTTATGGCTCCCCTAGACTGTAGCTATAAATAGTGTAACCCTCAAGGGGAACATCTTTATTTAAAGCATCTAACAGGGGTATGGCTATCTCCACATTATTTTCTCCTGTAGTAGTGAATGTGGCCCTAGAATGTGTTCTAGCCTTTTTGGGGGGTTTGGCCTTATATACCTAAGTGATCTTCACCATGTTGATCTCCCTAATTTTGATCACAGTGTCCTTCTGCATGACCTATTATTTGACACAAAGAAGGGGTCTAGTCTGGAATTAACATAGTGGACATTGATATCCTTCTTTCTCAACCACCACTTTAGAGTTGATGGTGACTTGAGTATCCTACTTTATCCATCCTATGAGCCACCATGTTTGCCAAAACTTGTGAGTTATTATTTAGCACATTCCTTTATGGCTCCCCTAGACTGTAGCTATAAATAGTGTAACACTTAAGGGGAGCATTTTTATTCAAAGCATCTAACAGGGGTATGGCTATCTCCACATTCTTTTCTCTTGTAGTAGTGAATGTGGCCCTAGAATGTGTTCTAGCCTTTTTGGGGGGTTTGGCCTTATATACTTGAGTGATCTTCACCTTGTTGATCTCCCTAATTTTTCTCACAATGTCCTTCTGCATGACCTATTATTTGACATAGAGAATGGGTCTAGTCTGGAATTAACATAGTGGACATTGATATCCTTCTTGCTCAGCCACCACTTTAGAGTCGATGGTGACTTGAGTATCCTACTTTGGCTCCACTTCAGCTCTCTCATCAGATTTATTCAATTCTTCAATTCCACCTTGGCCTGGTGGTTAGGTGATAACATTTTCAACAAATGTCTTCATATCTGATGAATTGGCTTCCCTTTCCTAAGGGGCCTGAGCTTGAGTGGCCACCTCAACACCAACCTGCACAACATATTCAAAAGATAGAAGGTTTTTTGAGGTTATAATTTCTTCCTCATTACCTTTACTCTCTACTCTTGAGGGACCCTCTTCTACAAATAAACCCATCATCAAGACCTTCACTAGGGTTTGGGGTTGTTCACTTGGAGTCCTATGCCTAATTTTTACTTGTATAGGAGTGAATGATTGTTGTTTCTTCGTCACCTCTAAAATGGGCCTATCTTCATCTGAGTCTTCTTCATCACTCATATCTCTCAATCTATGAGCATATGAGGATTGATCCTCCTTCCTTTTCATAGGGAGTTCCTTAGAAGGCAATTATTTGAACATAACCTCCTTCCTTTTCATAGGAAAACCACTTGGAGGTTGTAAAGCCCTCTTGACTCTTTTATGTTTGGGTTACTCTCCTTATTCTTCACCTCCTCTCTTCCTTGAATAAATCTTTGGGCGAGGGACAATGGTTGGCTGTTGCACTGGTAGAGTAGGTGGAACTGTAGCTAAATTGACCATTGGGATGGTTGGTATTGTTAGGGATCCCTCTGAAGTAATGGATATTGGGGTGGCACTGGCCAAAGTAACTCCCCAATAGCAATATTATCCCAATTTTCAATCAATCTTGTTAACTTTGAGAAGGATAATCTCGCCTTAGACTATGATGTAGATATGGACTCCACATCAATTAGCTTGGTGAAGTCAATATCACTAACCTTGTGACTCCCCTTACTCTTTGCTACTAGTGGTGGAAACCCTTTAACTCCCAAACTTGTTTGAGATCTTGAAGGGTAGGGGTATCATATACACCAAGATCAACACCATGTTCCTTCAACCACCTAAAGATTCTTCTCATCATTTCAAAGGCTCTCCATGGAATGGAATCATTCTCTTTAGTATTGAATTCCACCTATGAGATGGGTTGGGCTTCAATATTGGACTGACTATATATTGTAGACAGTGTCATTTTATCATTTTCCATGTCCTTTGGGATGGGAGCCATATTTTAGGTAATGACTTCATGCACTATTAGCCTCATATAATCTAACTTTCTGATTTCCTCCTCAGTGGTAAAATCAGTCTAGATATCTTCATAATGTGATTGATGTAGAATCACATTGGTCTCTATGTTTAGTAGCCATCTGATATCATAGTTTGGCCTGGGTGGCATCTTGTCAATCACATACTAGCCCATCTCTTATTCCAATCCCTTTGCTTTGGCAAAAGAAGGACATGAATAATGTTTGATCTCAACTAGAAACTTGAAGGGATTGTTTATCTTTTTTTCCACTATCATCTCATGCAGGGGCACCATCAACTAGCTCAACTCCATTACTACTAATATATCATCTAGGTATCTTGATAGTTTATGTGGAGACCTCGAGTTGCCACTTATTTTGATATAGGTGAATGTTCTAAATTGAATATATGAGGTACTATATTTATTAATTGTGTCTTTGTCTACCATAGACATTCTGTCGAGGCTCCTTAGAGGAAAGAAGACACTCATCATAGTATTACAAAAATAATTGTAAACTATGCAAAAAAAATTCTTGAAGCCACCCAGAGTTATTTCAAGATAAACCTCATATATTCTCATTCCATTGGGATTCCTAGTGAGCCCCTAAAACATCTTATTATGCACCAGGCTCTACATCAAGTAAGAAGACATATAGAATGTACCTATGAACACCTTGTTTGAATGAACTGATACCTTAAGCTACATCATCTACCTGTACAGGTTGTCACATAGAATGGTAGGCCAATCCAGCTTCTTATGTTATTCCAAGACACAGATCAAGATTATGAACATCCAAGGTTCAAATTAATCTGTAGTGGGCATCCCATAAATTTTTTCTACGATGGTAATCACATACTGGGTAAATTCCTTGAACTCTACCAATTTCAAACTCTTAGACATTCTCAAGACCTTTTGCCTTTTCTTAACCAGCCAGTAGGAGTTGACAATATCCCATATGCTCTTTTCGTTCTTGTCTGCATACTCTTGGCATTCCTCCAAAGAAAGTGTGATATTTTTAGTTTAGGGAAGAATCCCAAGCATGGTGTTGAGGGTCAAAGGAGTGAAAGAGTAGACAATTGATTGGCTTCCATCAATGATAGTCTTGGTGTCTGGTTGGTATACTCGATCACATGCAATCACTAACTCTTGGTATGGGGCAGCCAAGGGGAATGCTACCATAGGGGCTATATAACTCATGCCAAGGTTGGAAACTAATAGAAGAGGGTTTTATTGATGTAAGACATTCAACAAGGCTGAGAAGTATAATATCTAAACATTGGTATCTTTAATTTCATCCAAAATAGAAACAATGTTGCTCTTGATAGATGTTGATGTAGCTGCCATTGTTCCCTAACTCTCTAGTGAAATACTTCAAATTCAAATAAATTCTTCACTATGATAACCCTCAAAATATCCTTAAACCTCCTCAAAGAACACAATACAAGGAGTTAGAAGACCACTTACTAATAATCTAGAAGGACACACACATTAAAGGTGAAAAATCCATGAAGAATTCATCATAATGACTCTTTCGTATTGCACATAGCTAGGGCAGACAAATGGATCAAAGATGCAAGTGGAAGCTCTAAATGCAAAAGCTAAATGTGAATGAAGGCAAATGCCTTAGTTATAATCCTTTGCATTTTGAAATTAGGGTTGCCATTAATACTTTGAAGCATAATAGTTAATTACCAACTACCTTCTTTAAGTCATTTAAGCTTCTTTCAAATAAAGAGAGAGAAGGTGCAAATGTTTCTTTTATGTTGGGCAATCCTCTTTACAACACGTGGACCCATATAATCAAACTTTTTCATTCTGGTGCTTTTCGGGCCGTCGAGAGATTTTTCCATGGTACCCACCAAATGGTGAGGCAATCTTCAAAAAGGGCTTAGAGCTTGAAAATCCCCAAGGATTTGCCACATGTCATTACTTTTCTTCACAACTCCAGGCATTCGAGCCCTGGAGACCTTTTTCACCTTGCCCATCAAAAGGTAAGTGGGGCAATCTTTAAAAAAGGCTTGAAACTTATAAAACCCTGAGGACCTGTCACATGTCAAACTTAGATGTAAGCTTGGACTCTCGACCGCTTTTTACCTTTGCACCATCCTTGATACAAAAAAAGGTGTGAGATCCTTCTGACCCCAAAAAGTAGTATGAGTAGTCCCTTGGAATAGCCACGTGTCTTTCATTTGGCTCATCGAGCAATTCCTCACCTCAGTCACCAAAACATGTTGAAGGTGCAACACGACAATTTCATCCAAGGCCCCAAAAATTTTCTTATTCGAGCATAAGGCAACAAATTAATGTATGCAGAGAGACTTGGATACCTTTCTATCTTCTCATATAGAATATTCCCACTGTGAAACCTTTGGGTGAAACAAATGGCCTTTAAATTCCTTTAGAACTATTGAAAGTGTCCTCAATCTTCAAAAAATGTCCTTCGAGAATTGTATTAGTGTCTTTTGCCTTCTGAAAGTACCCTTTGAGAATTTTGGAAATGCAAAATGCCTGAAGGAAATGATCCTTCAAAGATTTTACAAGGGCAAAATGACCCCATAGTTCCTACGGGTTTTTTGTGCAGGCAAAATGCCCAAAGGTAAGTGCCCTTCAAACTTTCTGCCACAGACAAAAAGTTTGAAATAAATGACCAGAAAAGATAAGATATGGAATTCTTTCAGAACTTTTGTAGTGGAAAAATGTCTGATGAAAATAAGTCTTTGGACTTTTTGTTTGAGACAAAAATATCGAAGAATTATTTCCTTCGGGCATTGTGTCCGTATAAAGGGCCTGAAAAGTCTAAGGGAAAAACACCTTCACTAAGCAAAGACACGATAAAGGACTTAACAAGTCAAAAACATGAACTTGACCTTCCAAATGAAAACGTGGAGATAAAATTGGGACTAAATGACTTAAACATTGATATTCAACCTAGTCTATACTTAGGCATTTTCATAGACAAGGGTCCAATTACTTTATTGTAACTTTGGGCATTAATACAGGTTCTCATGAAACTTAGTAAATCAACAAAACACCCCGGTAGAGATATCAAAACAAAACAAATTTTCGACCTCCCAAATCTTTTTGACACTAAAAAGGGCACAAATTACTTGGTGTAGATTTGGGCTCCAATAGAAATAATCCTACTTAGACCTTAAAACCCCAAAAACACAGATTGGCAGAGTAACCTATACACAACCACTTGAGTAAAGTGATAGAGTAGGCTTTTTTAGTATCTGAGGGCAATTATACAAGGGTGAAAACATGTGGTAAATAGTGTTTTATGATGATTTTCAATCTCTCTAAGTTATCTATAGGCCACTCGGACTTCTAAAGCTCAGTTAAGGCTAATTAGGCCTAAAAGTCTATCTTAGGCCTAGAAGACATCGCACCACCATGGAAGCATAAGTAAACATATCAAGAAAATACAAAGCCAAGAGAAGGTATAGAGGTTGTTTAAAGGTGTTATGAGAGTGTTTTCAAGTAGATAAAAATAGGGGGAAAGTCATATTAGTCTCAAGAACTAACTCGAACCACATAATGTACATAGTCAACTCGAGTTGCCTATTTAGATGCTTATATATTTCACCACAAGGAGACTTAGGACAAATGCTCTTATAAGGAATTGAGGACCCCTATGTTCTTAAAATCTATGGAGGATTGAGTTTGTTTGAGGGGCACAAGTTTAAGAACCATTGCTAAGATTGATAGCATATCCATATTACCTGCAGAACACTACAAGCATACTTATATACATTCATATCTTGACACACTCTTTACATGGGAACTCTAGCTTATCAAGAAAGTTGAAGGGGTCTAGGGACTAAAGATCTATGGCAGGAAGTTCTGGTTTGGAGGTCCATTCTTTATGAGCCATCATTAAGATGGTGGACCTCCAAAGCCCTACTTAAACCCTAAGATAGACCAATCCTGATAAAACATGAAGATTATTGCAGTCGAATACCCATGAATCACTTGATAAACCCCTGAACCATAAAGTACACTCAAAGAGGGTCCTGATCATTGTACCATGTTGTACAGAACTGTATGGACCTATCATAAAATAAGGTTTTTTAAGGAAAAAGAGTAGAAATAGAGGTACAAGGCAGTTTAAGATGATGCCAATCATTGTAGATGTTTGTTTGGCACTTTTTTCATCTTCTCAAGTCATTAGATACTCAAAAATATGACTGGAAATGCCTATGTAACTCTCTTGCAATCAGCCAATCTACTGAAGTGAAAGACAAGGTGACCTAGTCACCTAGTGTGGCAAGTTTGCAAGTGTTTATTTCTCAAGAAGACCTATATCATGGTATGTAGCATTGATTCAAGCCTAAATATCATTAGGTCTAATACAGGGTTTCCATGGCTGTCAAGCACTAGCAGTTGGGCCACTAGGCCTAATTGGCCTAGTAGATGTCTTTGGTCAATAAGTAAGTTTGAAGAATGGTGTAGGGAGCCTATTGAGAGAGTTGATACAAAGTAGTTACACCATATAACCGACTTCATTGAATAAACTAAGTGCACTTTCAATAGCCATTATGGAGGAAGAAGTGATTTTCATAACTTGTTCAATATGCTCAAAAGGAGGATGGCTATTGTATGTTCTATAATGGCCTAGTTACACCTAATCAATGTTGTAGCTACAAGGAACAAAGGTATTTGACCCAAAAGGAGGCTTAGCTATGCATTGAATAAGGTTGAACATGTCAACCAGACTCTCCACTACCTCACTTCAACACTTAAGGAGTCAAAGAAAGCATCAAACATGGAGAGAGTCATTTGGGAGGATGCAATAACTGAAGCAATGAATGTGGTATGATGATGGAAGACTTTTTCCTCATACCTCCATGTCATTCTCTTTCTTTCTCTCTTGATGTACTTCTATTTATTCAAGGTTGAAGGCCTTAGTTTGTAATCCCTCTCTTGGGCATGAGGAAACACTGCTAAGATTGGTACTTTGTAACCTCTTAAGTTAATGCAAAGAACTGTTTTCAAATTCCTTGATACAGGGTTAGTGTGTTTAATTAATTTGATTTGCGTATGTGGTAGTCTTTCTCCCTTGAGAGGCCCTAAACTAAATTGTTGTTCAGTGGTTAATTTTTGTGATTTTCTTTGTTTCAAAAGATTTTATTATATTTTTTAGTATTGTTAGCCAACTTCTTGTAATTATGAAAATACCGAATCCCTTTCAAAAAACCCCATTTTTACCAATAATTTCTATTTAAAAATTAAAAAACATGACAATAATATCTAATTCAAACCACGGATCAATAAATGCACAACTATCCTAAAATAATTCAATTTAACCACTAATCAATACCTTTTTTAAAAAAAAGCGTCTTACAACTTTTAACCTTCTCAAGTTAGACGTGCGTACATCGTGTTGCAAATTATTTGAGAAAGTTCCACTCTTTTTCCTTATTTTTAGATACATTCAATTTGAAACTTAACTTTCACTCATAAAGCTTACAAGTACTACTACCCTAACACTAAAGTCAAAAATAAAAACTGCTTTTGTCTATTATTGAAGTGGGATGTATATAACTTTTTTCTATTCCACATGGACCTTCTCTACAAATCTATCATCCATCATGTTGCTACCTAGCATTAAAGTGAATATCGGTTTCAAAGTACATGCTTCACCCACTTGTCCGTTGGACCATCTCTCTCAAGTTTCTATCAATCAATGGAGGGATTTGTGACTAAGAAAAAGATGGAAAATATCAATTTCAAGAAGATGCCAAACTTTACAACCGCTTTTTATGGTTGTGTGCATATGCATAATACACAAAAATGTAAAAACTTAATTTTAGTATAGGGATATTTATTATTCATAAAATTTTATAATTATAATTTGTCAAGGGTTTTAATAAGTAAACGATATTTAAAATCTTATTCGTTTTTATAGGAGATTCAAAATATATTTATTGATGTGAAGAAATTAAAACAAGAATACGAATAACTCTATAGTATAAATAAATTAATATTGTGAATTCGGGAAAAGAGTCTCAGATCAACATAAAAAATTATATTGTATTTTATTAATATATATGTTTTTGATTAAAACAAGCAATTCATTATTAAGATGTAGAAAATATTGATGATGATAGATTATGTAGAAAAGAAACATGTTTTCTACATCATGATGATGATATATTATGTATAAAATATAACATGTTTTCTATCCTAATCGATCGTAAGAACGTAGAAAACATGTTTTCTACAACTCGACGATGATAGATTTATGTTCAAAAAAATGCATGTTTTCTACCTTGATGATGATGGATTATCTTAAAAAAGAAAACATGTTTTCTACTTTGATAATGAAAAATTATATATAAAAAAATACATGTTTTCTACCGTGATGATGATGGATTATGTAAAAAAGAAAACATGTTTTCTACTGTTATGATGATGGATTACATGTTTTCTTTTCTACATAATCCATCATCTTCAGATTTCTTTTGTGCATAATATATCATTATCAAAATTCTTTTCTACATAATATATCATCATCAATATAGAAAATACATCTTAATGATAGATTACTTAACATAATCCATCATCATTAAGGTTCTCTGTTACACATTGAAAGTTACGTTAAAACTCATTGTAATTTTATTCAATAACCTTTTTCTAATTTTATAAACTCTAAAAACTTCAATTCATTAACATTTTATAATGTTTAATTAATAATAGTTAAATTAATTACATCATATTTAAGATAAATCTATTAATAATAATTAAATTAATTACATCATATTTAAGATAAATCCATTAAATTAATAAAAAATTAAAAATTAAATCGACATCTAATTATAAAACTGACAAAATTAATAATAAAAATTAATTATTAATATATGTTTTTTAAATTAACAAAATTAGTAATAAAAATAATTATTACTATTTTTTTTGTTATGTTAAAACTCATTGTAATTTTATCCAATAGCTTTTTTCTAATTTTATAAATTCTAAAAAGTAAAAATTAAATCGATATTTAATTATAAAATTGACAAAATTATTAATCAATAATTATCACTATTTTTTTATATTTAAGTTCTTTGAGTCATATATATTTTGGCATCTTTGTTTTTGAGTAGTTGATTAAACATATATTTATAAGTTTTTACAATTAGAAAGCCCCATTCAGTCAAAATTATTCATAGGATTGAACTCAACCCACCCAACCCTTTATATATCAAGAGACTCATTCCATCAAAATTACTCATAAGATTGAACTCAACTCACCCAGCCCTCTATGTATCAAGAGCCCTATTCAGTCAAAATTATTCATAAAATTGAACTCAACTCACCCGACTCTTTATGTATCAAAATCTCCATTCTATCAAAATTACTCTAGATTGAACTCAACCCATCTAACCCTCTATGTATCAAGTGTCTTACAAAAATTATATTTAATCGAGATTGAATTTGATCCACCCAACCCTCTATGTATCAAGTGTCTTCAAAAAATTATGTTTAACTCTCTTAGAGCAACCAATTAAACTACAATGAATTAGACTACAACCCTAACTTCCACAAATCTGCCTTGCAGAGCATTCTTATACTTCTAAGCATCACATTTGCATGGATACAGTCAATATTATCTCTAAAGATGATCATTACATGAGTAGGAAGGTCCGAGAAGTGGTGGAAAATGAGAACCACCCAAAAAATTTAAATAGAAATGGTAGTTGGATCCTTTAGTGAGAGCTGAAACCCTGTTATTCGTCTTGTTAAGAATAAATTTAATCATGATCTGCTAAGCCGACCCACCCTAAATGTATTATAAGTACTATTTATAGTAATTCTTCTTTTGTTTTTTATTCATGAATCTTATTGATCTCTTCTCTTTGACGATGGGTCTTGCATAAAACTTGAAACATTGAAAGCTTCATATCATTTTAACATAATTTTCCAATTTATCATTTTAACTAAATATTAATATTTATAAAAATTCTTACCAATAATATATAATGCGATGAAGGCCCACTTCACACGGCCCAAAACTTAGGACATAACTTTCTTTAAAAAAAAATCTCACTCAAATTCCTAAAAAAAAAAATAAACAAATATTTATCCCACTTATGGCAAAAGAAATCCACACATGCACGAGTCATTTTCATGTTATTATGTGAATGACACATTTTCAAAAATAAAATAACAAATCTAGGAATAAAATATATTGACATACTCATTAAATTAATATAAATTGTCATTTAGAGAACCGAAAGTGACATACAAAGCAACTTCATTCTATTTTGTTGTCTCTCAAGAATTTAAAGATCAAATCATTATAATAAAACAAATAAAACATTATAGTAAAGAGAGGCATTGCAGTATAATGTTACATAGCAAGGGGCATCTCACAACTCAATCCATAGGTATACCAGACAATTAAATCATGGTATTTTATACACTTTCTCAGTCCACCAACATAAATATTAGCCTGGAAATGTAAATTAAATCATGGTATTGTATACAGTTTCTTAGCCTGGAAATGTATTAGCGGAGACAGAATGATATTCAAAAGAAATTTACCATATGAGCATTTCATGCCCTAGCCACAAATTCTGCAAGCTTCCCTATTCTTTCAGCTAACTCTGGAGAGATTTTCTTGGTCGGCTTCCTAGTGGGATTATAATCGATATTAAAGATTTCTGCTATATCTTGTGAGCTCCAACCAGCTTTTCTCAGAGAATTTGACATCAAATCTGCTTTGAGAAGCAGGCCTTCAATAATTGTCTGGCTGTCCAAATACATATCTTCAGTGTCTGCCAAATTGGAGGAAGAGACTTGAAGAAGCATGTCATTGATGTCCTGCTCCTTCCAACCACCATTTCTCAGCACATTTGCTAACTCTTCTAAATACTCCATCACCCATCTAGGCATGCAGATTTCAGCAATACTAATGCACCCATTATCCCCACCGTATTTATCTTCTGCTAAATCAACATCTACTTTGGAGGAAGAAAACAGCCTTTCAGGAGAGGGAGATGTGATGCATGATGAAAAAGAATATGGCCTCTTTTCTGCCAAATCACTCCAAAACTGTATCCACCTTGGAGCCTTGGAGGCAGACCAGGGGGAAGGAGCGGCTGCTAAACTGGCAAGGATTTTGTCAGAGATGATCCTGTCTTGAAGGTGGGTGTTGTGGTTGCTTTTTAATTTGGGGGAATTGCAGCCACTGAGAAATGGGTGTGGGTGCCTATCAGAAACAGAGACACTCCTCCTGGGCCACTCTGAAAAACTCTTTTTATTCACAAAAACAGAGCATTTGGCCAAAGAATCCAAGTTCCTTCCCCATGCTTCTATGTTCTTACAGACTTTACTATTTTCTTCATCATCAAGATTATCAGAATTACGAAGTTCAAATTCATCCTTGCTACCACTAGTTCTATAATGACCCATTGACCTCAATGACCTGTCCCTCCTCAGGCACATTAAACCATCATGGGCATGCCTGAAACTGTCTGTAAAATCCAAGGGCTCGTCAAACCCAAATTGTTCCCTCTCAAAGAAGTCTCCAAGATCAAACCCACAACACATGATCTCATTTTTGTGCACAAAAAAGACTGGATTCCCTGCAAGATTAGGACAAGAGGGGATATAGCAATGACCATAAATGGGCACCAAAACTGGTACCTTTTTCAGATTGCCCCTTGCCACCGCCACTGCAGATTCTATATCCACTGGCCTCTGTCCCCATTGCTTGCACCAAAACCTGCCCTTGGCCACCTCATAGGACAACCCTGCAATGGGCAGATTGAGCCTCATACTCATCTGCTGAGACCCACCTGACCTCCAATCCGGGAACCCCACTCCCACAGGCACCCCTTCCTGCAAGATGGCCCTCAAATCTGGAGGAAAAGTGAAAGCAAAAGTAGCTTCAATTCTCACAAACTCCTCATCAGACAACCCCTTGTCAATGGGTATCCTCTGCTTCTTCCTCAGATGATCAATCGCCTTTTTCCCAAACAGGGAAAATGAATCAAGACCCTTGTGAAGAGGCCCTGCTGTGGTGGTGGAATTGTTGTGGTGGTGATGGTTGTGGTGGACCTTGCTGTTAGCCCTAGCAGACAACCTCCTCAGCCCTGCCACATGGGCCTGAGCATTCATGCTTTTCAGATTCCCACATCCAAATCCTGAGTTACTCTACTCTACTCTACTCCTTGTGTAGCACTCTTAGGCCTGCAAATCAATCCACCCCAACTCATTCATTCACCATTGTTACATAGATAAATCATAAACCATGAAAACATGAAACCAATCCCAAAATGCTCCAACAATTTTGGTTTCTCTTATAAAAATAGGTGCACATGGAGATCAGATATGTCTGTCATAAGTACTTGTGCAGAATGAATGAATGCATTGGAAAGGAATCAAATCAAATCAAACACAACTTCACTCCTACAACTGGTCTGTGGTCTCCCACTACACCGTTGCAATCCCAGGCCACCATCACAAATCCCCAAAATCAAGCTGGATCTCCCGTCTCCAATGTGAAATCAAAACCCACAACAGCAAAATATGCAACATATTAAAAAAACCCACCTAACGACATTAAAAAACCACACGTTAAGAAAGAAAAGCCCACGTAGCCGACCCACTTAAAAATCCCCGCCAAACTCATCTCCAAATTTGGCCACCTCGCCTCCAAATAACCGAATCTCGCTACACTTCATCCGCCAAACCCTGGTGATTCTCGCTATACTTCTGTCCGCCAAACTCTGGTGATTCCTCTAACTTGCTGTCATGAATTCAACAGGGTGCGTGCAGAGATCTAGACGTGAAGGTGTGTGGGCCCGGGAGCCTGCACTCCCGGACACGAGGCTGCATTACACGTGGACTGTAAGGTCCACGTCATCCCGTGCAGATTTACGCCTGCGCATTGGTTGGCAGCAGGCGGTGATGACGTCGGCGGTTTCAGAGATGAATCATTGGGACATGGAGATCTCCGTGCATGGCCTGTGGCCCCACCGCCATACCGGTTAGAAACCAGCAACGAGCCTGCTAACGTTCTTTCTCTGGGCCCCATCTCGCTCATTGTTTGTCTTAAGTAAGGCATTAAATATTCTCAACAAGTGGGAGCGACTTGGACTTGGATAAAAATATTCCCCCAACTTGGTCCCTCCTTAATTATAATCTCACTTTTCTATTTTCTAATTTTTAATCTCCGTTTTAAGGTTAGGGTTCTATGAAGGGGAATATATTATTGGAGTATTTTATGATAATTAGTTTTATTAAAAATAATAAATAATATAAAGTTATAGAGTAAAGTGGTCGGAAAGAAATTGCGGTCTTAATTTTCACAACATTTATATCAATCGGATAAAATGAAATATGGTAGAGCAAACAACAAACTTTTATAATAAATTTTAGAAAGCAGAAGAATAGATATAGGTAGAGCAACCATCACCACTAAGCTACCACCACTGTCGTTGTTACAGTGATGAACCTAGCGGCCAAAGAAAAACATTGTCACTGCGACAACACCATCGTGTCGCCACTCAACGACCACAACCCAGTGAGTGAACCAAAGGGAAACAAGGCAGGGAATAGCCATCGCCCACAGAATAGGGAAGAAATTGTCACTCTACCAGCGCTCCATTGTCGCTGCTATCATCACCAAAGAATACATAACTCTGCCCAAAACACAAATTGCCACCTCAAAAAATGCAGAAAAATCGACAGATAAGGCTCCAAACGATGCACTAGAGGTGCCACAGTGACCATCCAGACCTCCTCTAGCCTTTTGCCCCTGTTGAGCCACGCTCCAGCTAGACGAACCCTAGGACTAAGGTTTCAGGGGAAGGGAGGAGGATGTTAAGTAGCGCCTCCATCTTTCTTCAAGTAATTTTTAATGTGTAGCACCTTCAGGGAATATAACCTTCATCACCTTCATGTTTCATTCTCTAAATTTTCTCTAAGATTTTGGTAATTTATAAGAAATTGGTTACAACTTCATGTTTCATCTTGCTAGCTTTCATAACAATTAAGGTGTTGGTGATATGCGAAATCGGTTACAATTCTTCATTATCTCTACGAAGGTTAAGAGTTCTATATTATTCGTGGCAATCAAGGTTTTCTTTCATTATCTTTGCCAACGTCAAGAGTTCTACTATGGGGAATATCACCTTCATGCTTCATCCCACAAGCTTTCGCAACATCCAAATTAACATCCACTATAACCCACATTCTTCTCAGTAAAGTCTAACAGGAATGGAGAGACCTCCGGAGGCAACCTTGATACCAGTGAGCATCCACTATAACCCACTCTCCTCAGTAAAATCTAATTGGAATGAGAGACCTCTAGATGCGCAACGTTCAAACTGCTGACTTCACACTGACAAGTCATTTAACAGATACCGAAATGACAGAAACCTCCAAATGCACAACATTCAAACTACCGACTTCAAACTGACAAATCACTTAACAGATACCGATCGTACTCCCGACCACGCCATGGGCCCTTTTTTAAACTTTAGTGCCCCGTATTTGGAAGGTCACATTTTAGGCGTGATTATAATTAGGGCATCATTCATGGTAGGGACGGAGGCAGGGGTGTGGTATGCCATTAGCACGTGAACATCGCCTCCGCTTGTGACGGTGATCGTGCTTCAACGGTTGCCTAGGTACACAATCATTTAATCTCCATACATTTCTCCGCTACATTGGATTTCACATGGTTCACCGACCACTTTATGCCTGCAGGTAATGTGTCTCATATAAATGGTCAAGCGTCAACCCTTACAACCATAGACTTGGGAAATGTTCATTCTTTCTTTATTGTTAAAAACCCTTATTTAAAAAATAAATAAATTAACACGAGTAGCCATATTCCCTCACCTTTGGTATATATGCAATGAGTATCTCCTTACGTTTTGTATATATGCAATGAGTATCTCCTACGCTAGGGTGTTGAGACCCCATAATAATCCTATTTAATCTTGTTGGGCAAGGAGGAAAGCATGCTAGGGCATCGTATCCACCAAAGCACCTTTGATCCATGGAATAATAATTAATGAGGTTAGTAAAGATTCAAACCTCATCCATTATCATTATGATTGAGGTTTGACTCATCATTAAGGCAATGTTCGTAGACTTGCTCGTTGAATGAAAATATTAATTTATTTTTTTAATTATGTCTTTCCCTGGTAGACACTTGAAAGTGGTCCTATGCTAGTTATTTAGTGTTGATTTATGATAATTTAGTACATAAATTGGGTAAGTCGGTTCACATATGATAGTATGGACTTTCTTGTTGATGTTCATTTTTATCTTATCTTTATTTTATTTTGTACTATAGATCCTCTTTACGTCGAGTACTTGTGTCTCCTTTCTTTCTGTAATTTGACATGAATGTTAATATTGTTTAATTTGAATTCAAATGTCACTGAGAAAACTTACATTTGACATTCAAATAGATGTCAAAATTAAAGTTGAAACTTTTCTATGATGGTCAAATAAGAATCAGAGTTAAAGTCGATACACAAACAAGTGGTGTAATTCATTTGGGATGAGATTATTTTTGCACATAAAGAAATCATAAACATATAAGAGCGATCAAGCAATCATTAAATCATTTATCATTATTTAAAGTTAGCATTCAATATTACATTCATGTAATTAGTATCGCCAATTCGATCACTTTAGTGTTGTTTATTTTAATTTAACTATGTCATTTGTGACACTAATTTGGCACAACCCTTGGCAAAACTAACACTAATTTGTGACACTATTTACGTCACTTTTACATCACAATATTAGGGTAAAATTAGGACAACTTGATGTCTATATGCACATAATACATAATTAAGGCATATTGCATACTCGCATTACTTTTTTTTGCATAGATGTTATGGACGTAATTTGGGTGGAGTATAAGAGTTCTAAAACTTAAATCGAAAAGACGCAAGTGAAGCGGGTTGATTTTTATGACAATAAGGTAAGGAATTTTTTTAACATGATTTTCTTAATTAGTTTTTTGAGTATGTTTAGTGTTTTTTTTCAAAGATTACAAATTTGAATAGCTAAATAGAGATAATTTTGTTGTAAACTGAAAATTGTTTAATTTTTTTGTCTTTCGTCTTATAGATAACATGTCATCATCAAGTAGGTATCAACCATCCCTTATACAAAGCCCTTCCTCACATGTACAAAGGTTGTCTTCACAAGAACAAAGCTCTTCATCAACGAGTATACCTACAATACATGATTTTGTATGTAATCTTAATATCACATATAAAATTTGAATTATGTGTTATTATTTATTTCAATGTTAAATATTAAAAAACCCTTTTTTTTTCATTTCGTGTATAATAAGATTCATCACAACCTCATCGTCGAGGTAGGGCTCAAAATAGAAGAAGTCGAAGAGAAGGACTCATTGGTAAAGCACCTCTTCCATCAAATAGTACATACTTTGAGGTAAATGATTTTTTTGGTATGGTGTCTTCAAATAAATCCATCTTAATGTTGATGTGTGGATATTGCAATAATATTAAACTAATATGTATGTATCTAATATTGAATATTCAAATAGTGACTTTGATGTTCAATTTCTTCGACCAAGAAAAAAGACAAAGTACATCTTATCGATGTGTTATTATGAAGATGCCATGCATCTTGATAATATCACAAGGAGTCATAAAGATTATCTTAAAATATTGTTTTTAAAATGTTAGTGTTGGAAGAAACAACCACCTTTTCTAGAACTTCTAGTGAAGATTTCCTAGTACAAGAGGGTGTTGGACTTCAACATATGGTAGACCATTCACTTTACATTGTTCACGGCGTTCATCATTATGATGATGTGGAGGATCAAGTTGTTGACGATTATCATGAAGAACCTAATATGGATAATAATCTTGAGGAAATTGAACAAGATGGGAAAATATAAAATTTCCTCAAACTCTTTTATTTGTGTTGGGATAGTCTAGAACATCAATATTGAGTACTATATTGTCGTTGGTGGACTTGATAACAAGGTTTGGCTGGTCAAACATTAGTTTGAATGCTTTATTGAGGTTAGATGAAAGTTTCTTGACTATATATTATGTCTTATTTATATTCTATTTGTCTTATATTATCTTTGATTTAACTTATCTTTTTGTGTTTTTAATTACAGTGTATTAAAAACTAGTTTATTGCTCGAAAAGAATATGCTTCCATCCTCATATTGGGAGATGCAATAAATATCATCAAATTTATGGATTCTCTATGTCAATTATGATTCATGTACAAATGATTTCTTTCTATTCAGGAATGAATATGAGCATTTTGTGAGATGTCCCAAATGAGGGGCACCATGATATCACCAAAGAATTAGAAGCACTACCATTCCAAATAAGGTATTGTGACATTTTCCAATAATTTGTAGACTCGAGCATTTTTTTTGTTAAAATTCACTTACAATGTTAATGCCATGGCAAATTAAAAGGATAAACTTATAGTGGAGTTTTGCATGTTTCTTTAGATTCAAATGCAATGAAGCATAATGAGCAATTTTGGTTCAAAGACTAGTCACATAGTGTGTGGTTTGGTTTGGCAATGAATGATGTTAATCCATTTTCCAAATTTTCAACTAGCTACTCCATTTGGCTAGTATTTTTGATGAATTATAACATTCCTCCATGGTTGATGATTCGTAAGGAGCATGTAATATTGTAATTATTGGTTTTGGGTAAATATCAAGTGGAAAATATGGATGTCTACCTTGAACCTATATTTGATGAGTTGCAAGTATTATGTGACAGCATTACAATGTATGCCCTTTCAAAACCCATTAGTCAAAGTCAATTCACTTGTTAGGGTATCTTATGTTCGACTATTCACGATTCTCCTAAGATGGTTGTATGTTTAATAATTATCATATGTTAAAATTATAAATAACATTACCATATATATTTGTGCTTATCCATATTATATACTATGTTTATAAATTATTTCTATTTATAGGTTTTTAAACAAAAGGAAAGTATGTATGTCCAAGGTCTGGTGATCAATTATGTGGGAGGTCATCCAAAGATATCAAAAAGGTTGTATATAAAATCCATCAAAGGTTATTGTCGATGGAGCATGAATGCCAAGTTAAAAATAAAATTAAGTTTGATGGAAAATCTGGGACTAGATAAAATCCAAAGATTTTATCTTCTAGGGATTGATACCAAGCCTTCACACAAGCATGCAAAACATTAAATGTTGTTATTCATCAATATTGGTGGAGAAATTGGTCATTGTTGTCATAAATTAGTGAAAATGTTGAAATTTTAGTAGGGATGAAGAAACTATCTATATTATATAGTCTCCCATATTGGGAGAGTTTATTAACTGGACATATTTTGGATCCAATGCATATATTTAAGGATGTAGTAGTTTCTATATGAAATCACATCTCTAGTAAATAAAAATACATTGCAAGTTCTAGAGCATATCTAAAATCAAGTGGGACAAAGAGGCATCTTAGAAAAATAATAAAGTGCTCCATGTATATTGACTAGAGACCAAGTCAATTTAGTGAATCAAACAATGTGAGAGATTCACACACCAAATGGCTATCGGTCCTCCATGAAGCTTGCATTCACCACTGATAGACACATAACATGCCTCAAAACACATGATTATCATAACATTTTGAAGGTGATTCACATGTTTTTTGCCTTAAATTAGAGATGTAATTTTTAAAAATTACTTTTGCCTTTTTTATTTATGTAAAATATATTTCGTTTGACATTAAAGAGGCCATATCGTAATGTTTTTATTGATATGCTAAAGGCACCATATTGACTTTCAAAATTTCTTAGGTGATATGATATTTCCTTTCAATTACAAATTAGCTAATTGTATGATAAAAATTAGAACAACTTGTATGACTGAGATTATTTGTAAAATAGGGTTTATATCTTCAAAATAGATATCTAAAGTAAGGATTGAGAATGAGAAAATAAATATTACAAATATAGTTTTCAAATTGGAATAAGAATTGCCTATCTCCTTAATGGACTCTCAAATCCATCAACTAATACATTTGGTTGATGATCTTGAAATGACACTTGTGTAGTAAACACACCATGGATGTGTTGGTCAAAGAGGTGCATGAATACCTTAGAAGGATTTGTGAAGCAATTAGCACATTCCAAGTAATCTATGGTGGAAGGATACATTATTCATGAAACTTTTTTCTACATGTCAAATATACTAGAGAGGAATTTTCATAGATTACACACATTTGGGATGTTGATTGTGGAAAATAAAAATTTGCAGAAAACCTTCTTGAAAAAGGAAAAGACATGAAACTTAGTATGTATTCATATTCAAAACAAAAATATAGTATGCATGATCAATATGTGTTTCTAATAATTAATTTACTTATTTATGTGTTTGATTATCATGTCCTATTGAGAAATATGACATAGAGAAGTTCCTACCTTTTGATACTTCAAAAATGGTAGTGTGGCTTGAAAAATATGAAAAAGAGAAGGCTACAGGCCATAAGAGTCAAAGGCTTGATTAGAGACGATGACATCCACACAAACCACTACACCATGAAATATAGAAAACATTCCCAGAACAACCTACTCTTGAATGGATGAGATCACATGTAGAGAATCTTCATGTCAATAATCTAATGACAATCGTAGGTGAAGCATTGGACACAATGTGAAGATGTGAAGATTTGGCAAGTTATAAATACAATTTTTATATAAACACATTACATTTTTTTTGCAATCTTAATAATGTGTTTGTAAATAATATGACGTAATGAAGGCAATGAAACATTCCAGAATGTGTTTGGATGATAATTATTTACGACTGGTAAATATTGACAAGATAAGGATCACTGGTTGTTGTGGGGTTACAATGAGTTTTGAACATGTCAATTAAGAAAATGAAAATGACATGAATTTTGTCCAAGGGTAATTGGATCATCTCAAAAATATAGAATAGATAATAAACTTAATTTTATAATTTTTGAAGTTATCATATGCAAGTATACTTGGTACCCTTGTATTGATAATATATATTTGAAAAAAGACATTGATAATGGTCTTTACTTAGTTGAATTTAGCAGACCATTACTTGAGAGGAAAGATCAATATGTGCCTCCTCAACATTGTGACCATGTATTAATTTGTGCAAGTATTTACATGTAGGTCTTCTCCTTTTTCATGTGCATATTTTCATATGTAGGTCTTCTTTTTTATATACATGTTTTTAATATGTAGGTCTATATTAGGTATTAACCTTTAAATATATTTATGTAAGTCTTCTTCTATCCTAATATATAGAGGCAAGGTAATTGATAGTTTGTGTTACATTATGAGCCAATGACAAGACATGTTGATGTTAACAATATTTTAACATGGACATTATAGGGAAGGAGTAACATTGTTAACATAAATGATCAGAATGATTCTAATGATGAAGATGACTCTTCAAATAATGATAAATTTCTTCAAGTTAATCAAGTTGTAAACGTTGGATATGATGGTGATAAACTTGATGAATCTGAATATGAAGATGATAAAGTTGACAAAAATGAAGCTGATAAAGTTAGAGAACCTATAGATAGTGAAGAGGGTGATGAATGGATCATTCCAATAGAGAGATATTACAATTTAATAAATAGGATGTTCCAATTGCTAGATATATAGAGAGGAAGAGAAAGGAGAAAATATTATTGGCACAAAATCCAAGTCATATTAACATTGAAGAGTTGGAGGAAATGAATAAAGATTAAAATGAATAGTTTCAAGATTCATAGCAACATGTTTTGAAATAAAATTTGACATATTTTATTAATGTATAGATTATTGTCTAGGAAACAAAATGGTGTATCAAATAAATCATGCCAAATCGAAGTAAAGAGACCTTATACATCTATAAAACAATTTGAATTTAAGGTTTTATTTTCACTATTTTGAAATTCTTCTTTGTTATTGTCCACATGACATTTAGAGAAAACTCCAATTACTTAAATGTACTTCTTGGGATTTTGTTTTACTATTCAAGTGTTTTCTATATTTAATTGTAAATAAAAATAAGTATTATAAATAATAATTAAAACTAAAGGTTATATTAAAAAATAAAAAAATAATATTGATGTAAGTGCTCAAGATAATATTATTAATATTTTTATAAAATTATAATTATTAAATATTATATTTTTATATAATAAAATTAATAATAATATTTAATTAAAAAATTTAATTATAAAAATATATAATTAAAGAAGTAAAATAATAATCAATTACAAATATACCATTTAATTATAAGTTTGATAAGTCCATACATTTCCATTTCCATACATTTCCCAACACCTATTTTAAAAGTTTGATAAGTCCTCAAAGCTTTGTGGTAAATGTGTTATGTACTTTGAATTCTAGATAGTGTGATGAAATTAGCTTAATGGAAATTAATAAAAAAAAGACTAAAATTCCAAAATCTATAATGTATGTTATAAAATTGTAAATATTGAATATGTATTTTTATTAATAATTTTATTATAATTATGTTGTAAAAATATTGCTTCATATTTTAAAAGGTAATTTATTTACAATAAAAGAGAAAATTTGTAATATTACATATTTACTCAATTTTTTTCCCCTAACTTAAATTTGAGATAACACAATTTATTATTCTTAACTAAATATACTAAATAAAAAATAAATTAATACAATTAATATTATTTTTATTTTGTGTAACTTTTAATCTCCCATATCTCAAAAGTTCTAATCATTTATAATGAATTTTCCTTTGATGAATATAATACTTATTAATCGAATTTTTTTTATATATATCCATTACATATAACTACATGAATTTAATATTGGGTGACAGTCCATTGGAGAATTTATTTTTGATATCATATTATGCAAAAGAGAATAGTGTTGATTGGAAGTACAAGGCAATGAATAAATATATCTTTTCTTCTTATTTATCAAGTGGAATAAGCAGTGTCTTCCTTAAAGAGATTCATCTAGAAAAATTGAAATATAATTTTTTCAACAAACTTTATTTTCAAAAATCATTCAATTGGGTCTTCTAGTTTATAGGATTAAAGTTATTCTTATTGTGATTTGATGTAATACCATGCGCATTTTAAGTTAATTTTTCTCACTATTTTTATGATGTAAAACTTGAAAAATAATTAAAGTTTCTAATTTATAGGATTAAAGTTATTTTTATTGTGATTTGATGTAATATCATGTGCATTTTAGGTTAATTTTTCTCACTATTCTTATGATGTGAAACTTGAAAAATAATTAAAAATATAAATTAATATGTAAAACTATAATGTTTTAAAGATTTTGCATATCATTTTTTAGATATTAGGCATGTGTTGTCATGAGTATGGCATTTCACCCTAATTTGATCATAAAAGAATTTAATAGTTTCAGTTGTGGTGGATCTAGCATTCATGTTTTATTAGAATGTGATATGGAGGAGGATGTCAAGAAGGATTATCAACTACCTCATTTCTCTTTCATGAGTGTACGTTCCTCGAACTCTGCTTTTAGGCACCCACTATAAAGGTATAAATTTCTAGATTAATTTTTAATGTTTCCTTCTCAAAATTTTAAATAAATAGTCATAATGATAGATATACGACTTATAAGGACCTCCAGGAGGATGAAGGCATGCACTAGGATAAGTAAACGTCCTTTGTTTGCTGCTAAAAAACCACCACAGAGGTAAAAAATTTCAGTTCATTTTTTAATGTGAAATATTCATTCTCATTGAATAATTCTAATACAACTTGATTATGATAGGTCTACTACTTACATGTGCTTCAAGAGAATGAGGGCATTGGCATAAGTAGATGTCATTCGTCTGTTGCCAAAGACCTTCCATAAGGGTATACATTTTTAGTTTACTTTTTAATGCGAAATATTATTTCTCATTGAAAAAATTTAGTCCAACTTGATTATGATAGGGATAATTCTTGTATAGAGTAATGGGAAGATAAGAAACTTGGCACAAGTAGATGTCCTTCATTTGTTGTCAAGGACACACTATGAAGATATAAATTTATTTTCTATTATTTAATAATTTTTGATTAATTGAGTTCTAATGTCTTATAATTTTATTAAATCCATGTTAGACACAAAACTTTCTCATCTTGCTCATTGTGGAAGATGACGTATTCCCACGAGGATTATGAAAGGTAGGTGTAGACTCCTAAATTCTATCACATCTTGTTATTTTATTTTAGCTCTATTTAAGATTTTAGAATAGTCTTAAAATATGAATTTAACCACTTATTTATTTTCTTAGTTGCAACTTCTAGCTTCTAGCTATCACATTTTAGCATGCCTAATGGGTCATTTCCTAAATATTTCTCATCTTGTATGCTTTTATTAGAGTTTTTAACTATTTTCAATTTTTGTTGGAGTGCATAACAACTTAATCTTGGTCTGGGAGGTTTTCTTTTTGTTTCAGGTGCATTTTGTTTTGGAGGTTTCTAAGTTTGAAAAACAATGATTTCGTTATGGAGAACAAGAAAATGGTTATGCAAAATAGCAAAATTATTTCTAGTTATTTATAGACTTTGTTTATGGTTTTATCTTTCACTTTTTAGTCTTTTTTAATTGGTTGCATTTATGTCATTCAGTCTTCTTTCTTTGTTTGTTTTTAGCTAACTTATAAGATTTTATATTACCAAAGTCATTAAATATAAACTACTAATGGTTTGTGTAGGACCACAAGCCAAAGACTTGAGACAATTAAACCGAAGTGCAATTTTATTTTTCATTTTCAATCATTTCTTTCATTTCAAAGTTTTGCTTAAGTTGGTTAACTAATTAATTAAGTTTCACTTTCTTGCAAACTTGTTTGTGTTTGTTATAAGAGGTTGTGTATGTTATTTCCTCATGTCCCATTAGTGATGATCATTGGAAATAAAAAACACTTTCTATAAATTTTTATAGCCCAAGGATCAAATTAAAATATGCTCTTTTCTCACACTACATTGGTGAAAATTCTTGGAAATTTGAAATAATCTGAGTCTTTATTTTTAATTTTCTAGGGGCTTTATCAATCATGGATTTCACCACCATGTGGTAGGCCAAACCCCGTGTACTAGTGGGGTATATAAATTATGGATCAACATTTTCAATTGCTTAAGTAGTTGTGTGTTTTAAGAACACTATGATGTGAGGGTGTTTCATTCTTTAATACTTAGGGTTTCAACAACTACCTTAAAGTCTGGTTTTTTGATGGCACTTTACTGATACCTATAGATGGAGTGGGAACATAAGGACTAGACCCTTTTATGCAACTTTTTAATCAAGTTCTTCCATGGTCTGGGATTCATCATATTGAAAGGTATATAAAGAACACCCCCTATTTAAACTTGTGAAAATTGTGAGCCTTAAGAAGCCATTCAATTGTTTGAATTTTGGTGCACTTAAGAGGAGCATATCGCCTAGGAAAGTTACTCTTAATGCACCCTTGAAATCAAGTTTAGTGGGTTATGGATATGGAACTACTCCATTATCAGTGTTTTGAAATATTAGATTAACAGTATCTAATGAGCAAGCATTTACACATGAGAGCCCACAAGTCGCTCAAGACCCTTGCCTAGTTTTATCCTTTTCATGTGGTTTGCATTTCATATGCATAGTTATAAATTTTTTGCTGTCTTTGATTTTTATCTCCTTGTGAAAAACCCATAATTGAATGTTTTCTTGTGCTTTGAGAATCAAAGTTTGAAAATCGAATTTGTTAGTTTTCAAAACAGTCAAAACTTTTTCCAAAATAGCTACGTCTAAACAACCTAAATAGTCATGAAAAACAATTATATTTTTAATACTTTTTGAGTCAATCACACAACATTTAATTCACATCTCTAATCACTAGGCTTCAAACCTACCCAAACAATCCTCAATATAATCCAAATAGAGAACAACCCTTTCAAAATGACCCTTTCCATTTTAGGAATCAAGAAGAATGTGTTGAGGTAAATGATAATGATAACCTGCCTTTCAAATATGAGTATGAAGATGATTTTAATCTTCATAAGGAACCACCACCTCAATTTACTGATTACCTCTTAACAAATATATATCAAGTCTTGTTACACCTTCTAGAGATAGGAGCTAAGTTCACACTAAATTTTGATCCTAAGGACTTACCTAGCCTCATTGATAGGCGCAACATAATCTCTCATATACAAGATCAAAAACCACCTAGAATATCCTTAGGTAAGGATAATGCCTTTATAGTGTCATCCAATTAAAATCCTAAAAATGTTTCACATGCTTATGTGGATAAGGGAAAATTAATTCTAGACAACACATCACAACAAAGTCATGTCTCTACCATAGGAGACCACATATAAAGGTTAAGGAAATAAATATTTTATCTTCAATCCAACCTATAAAATAATACTTCAAATCCAAAAATCAACAAATCAAACAATTCAACAATCAATCAGGGTTGTCCTAAAAAAAATGAAAATAATTTGGCTTTAGGGTCCTCCCAAACAAAAAAAAATCAGTCATCATCTTCACCATTCAAATACATAACAGTTATCCAAGAATGGAAAACCATGAAGGATCAAATCTAGGGATTACAATATGGAAGGTATTCCAAAGCAAGAAATATAAGTTAGAAGAACTATGTCTATATCCATTTGAAATAAACATGATGAAGGTACCTTTTCCGTTTCATTTTAAACCTCCAAAATTTGACAAGCACAAAGGGAAAGGAGATCCTAGGGAGCACATTAAATATTTTTACATGGATTATCAAGAGGTCACTTATAGTGACAACTATCTACTTAAACTCTTTCCATGTAGCCTAGAAGGTCAAGCCTTAGAATGGTTCCTATCACTACTTTCACAAATATTTCTAATAGGTTTGTGCAACACTTTTCTTATATTGTTGAACATGAGTTGACTGTGATGGACTTATACAACATGAAACAAATCAATGGGAATATCTTCTTGTATTTATTACAAAGATGGTGTGAATTATCAAATCAGTTTCCATGGTCACTTCCTTAAAAATAACTCACTACAGTTTTCACAAATAATATCAATCTTGAAATGGCCCTTTAAATTCAACTCCATTGGATGAAATAATTTAAAAGGAGTTCAAATTGAAAGGTCACTCATTGGCAAGGGCCTCATCAATACTTTCTCTAAATACAACCAAAATCAAGTTCAAAATGACAAACCCAAGTTTTTTGTTAAGAACAAGAACGTGGTAGGTGATGGTGCAACTAACATCAAATAAGTCCAAAAAATCTAACCTATTAATAACATTAGTGTAATTAGTGGTCAACCTAGATAAGACTATAAAAAAATATCTTATACCCCCTTTGGGGAACCACTTGAAGTAGTCTTTCACAATTTTGTAGCCACTAATATGAACATGTTTCCAAACACAAAAGCCTTTGATGAACATACTCCAAAACCTGAATGGTATAGAGAAAGTGAACATTTTGAATATCATAATATCAAAGGGAATTCCATAAATAGATGTACGAGACTTAAAAATCTTATCCAAGAATTAATTTATTATGGTGACATAAAAGTATAGAATCATGCATCCACATCTAATAATCAAAAGCTCTGGATATATGAAGATCCCTTCCCTAAAATATGAACAAAGTAATACTAAACCAATCCAAGGTCAAAACCAATCTAACAATGTTAATAAAATAAGTATCCATTTGATTCAATCATCAATCATATCCAACATATGGATAATAATGTATCCATCATTAATATCAAAGCCCAAGATTGTGTCGTCACTATAAGATGTACAAAAATCACTATTCCAGGTGTCCCTTTTCCCTCTTTTGAAGGTAAGTACAACATCATTGAGCAACTTGAGAAAACACCAACACAAATTTATATTATAAACCTTCTCAAGACATCCACCATCTACAAATACATTATATACAAATCCTTACAAGAGTCAAAAGTCCCAGAAAACATTAACCCATCTAACTTGCAAGCACTTGTAAGACATTTTTCCTCCAATAATCAAGTGACTTTTACCATATAGATATTTCCCCCATTGGTTCATCCCATAAATTACCATTTTATATTGAAGTCATTATATCCAAGCACAAAGTAAAGAGGATGTTTACAGATAATGGGTCCATCTTAAATATTTGTACATTATGTTTGATAAAACTTTTGGGTCATTCAAGATTAGCACTAGAGCCCAAAACTATCACTATAATATCCTATGATAATGTAGAGTGCCAATAATTTTGGACAATATATCTTCCAATCATGATGAGTCATATTATCCAAGAAACCTTAATCCATGTCCTAGATATGGATCTACCATACAACTTACTCCTTACTCATCCATGGATCCATGCGATGAACACCATTCCATCTACCCTCCATTGGTGTCTCATGTTTTCCCACTCTGGTATAGATGTTACCATTCTAAGTGATCCTAAACCTTTTTAATATTGAAAACTATTAGAAGAGACATATATAAATGCTAATTATTTACCATTTACCAAATTACTTATGAAATTAATGAGTAATCAAGAAAGTTATCAAACACATCCACCCATATGATCTACCTTATACATCTACAAACTAACCATCTACATCCAAAATTCAACCATCCTGATCCATGTCCACAAATCCATCATCTAAATTTACCATTGTGGATAAATGTATGGGAGAATACAAAATACATGATGCCCACTATCTAGGTGAAATCCATATGTCTCCCAATAATCATGGCAAGCCCCATCATAAGAAGCAAAGACAAGAGGTTTGATGGTTTGGATCTTTCGTTGAAGGTGGATTCCTTTCCAAAGAACATATAAATGACTCCAATCCTTCTTATCTCTATAATGATGAATTTGACACATGTTTCCAAAATAACCAATATCCCATATCCAAAGTTATTATGTACAACATTATGAATTATAAGGTAAAATGCCTTGGGCTTCATGAACAAGGGCTTGTGGAACCTATAATGTCTGAAATAAATGAAGATTTTAAAGGTATTTGATTTAAACCACCTAGTGTGAGCCTATATGATTACAAATTCTTATACAAAATTTGATGAGTCCTCTTCCAACATGGAAACAAGTTTCATTCAAAGTTGTTATGAATATCTTTAAACCACAAACATTTTCCATGACACAACTAGTTTGACCCTTGAGCTTACATATCCACAAATTATAACCTGGGACCAACAAAATCCACCCTCACTTGACCATTTTCAAAATGATGAGGCTATATTTGAAATCATGAGAGTTAGAGATCAAATTATAATAGGGGATCATAATAAAGGTTTATCAATCCACTTAGATAATTTAAAATACTTTGGGGAGTATATAGACTCTAATCATCCACACATCAATAAGATCCTTGTAGTTAAGTCCTCTATAAAAATATCATATTACAAAACTCTAAATTAGCAAGACATTGACGAGGAACTTGTTCTTCTTCCACCTCCTAAAATTTATCAAGAAGTGTCCCTATTATTTATTGAAAATATTATTGATTTAAACATTAGAATAGATGAAGAGCCAAAAATGGTGAATCTTGTTGCTTCTCTTAATCTTGAAGAACAAACAATCCTAACTCTCCTTCTCAAAGAATTTTTAGACTTGTTTGCTTGGACATACATAGATATTATTGGGTTGGACCCATCACTTGTATTCCACCACCTTGTTCATAAAGATGTTAAACCTATTAAGAAAAGCTAATAAAAATGCATCCTAAAGTGGCACTACTTGTGAATGAGGAATTACAAAAATAGTTGGAGGTTAACTTCATTCGACCCATAGATTATTCAAAGTGGATTTATAATATTCCCAATCAATAAAAATCCAATAGGGATCGATGTTCATACATAGTTTTGAGACATTATAAATCTTGTCTGAAACATGATTGTCCTCTTCCAAGTATTGACATGATTGTAGACTCTACACCAAAACATGAAATGTTGTCATTAATGGATGGTTTTTTAGGATATAACCATATCAAAATTACACCCGAATACTAACATAAAATAACTTTCATCACACCTTTGGGCACATTTCATCACCAATTCATGTTGTATGGTCTAAAAAGTGATGGAGCTACATATCAACATGTTATGACAACCATTTTTCATGATGTGATTCATAATATTGTTGAAGATTATGTAGATGACATTTTGGCCAAATCTAAAGCAATATCAAATCATCCCATAGTGTATGCAATCAGAAATGCATCATGTCTGTAAATCAATCCTAGCTCAAAGAAGATAGAGCATACCTACACTTCTGATTGGGAGTACATTTGTTAAGAGGGAGAATGACCAATATGAGGATCTACTAGACCTAATTAGGGGATCACTTGTCACAATACACCATGCTAGGAAGGGTTCCAAAGCCTATAGTTTAACACAATCATGCAACAACCCTAAATAAGTCTTAGGTTTAATGTTCACTCTATTCTAATAAACAAGAAAGTAGATCTAATCTAGTGCACACCAAAGCTTGTGGCACAAAGTGGGGATTATAAATAAAACAAACTAAATTAAACATGCATAGAAGACATATACTCATGTCAATGTATATGAAATCCTAATGCATGGGAGAGAAGCACAACTGCATTATCTATCTACTCTTACAAAGGAGAAATAAAGTTAGGAATACTTACCTTTGAAGATGAACACATCGATCCTTAATCTTTCCCTTGGCCAAGGTGCTTCACAATATATTGTTATGGTATATAAGGATAACAAAGACAAATTAGCTCTAGGCTACACAACTTATCTATGCATCCAAAAGACTTCTCCACAAGATAAGATCCATATCTCCAAAGAAAGTATGGAACCTTAAGATTTATTCCTCAAGTAGAATGGTCAATAAGTAGATGTTCATTCACACTTATTCTTCTTTGCTTCTCTATTTTTAAATGGTTGGAAATGAACTTGAATATATAGGCAGATCTTGCCCTAAATCCTTTGAAATATGTCATTTGTATAGGTCGATCCTATATGTTTTCAAGAGATAAATCATTAGGTCTTGAGCTAGGTTAGTTGAAGGGATAACAAAACTCCAAGTGAAAAATATCCCTAAATAGTACAGGGTCGACCCTATCAACCATGTATAGTAATCAGAGTCTAAAAATTGTATAAGGTTGACCTAGTACAATCAATTGGTGAAAGGGAATTAAGGCAAGAGAAAGGAGGATAAAGCATGACAAATGTTTGGAATGGGTTAATTGAGAAGAATAAGATTAGGGTAAATGGTTTTAGGAGATAAGTGTGTAGATGGAAAGTGGCAAAAGGGACAACAATCTTTTCAAAGTACCAATGGTCTACTTACCCCTTTCTTGGTGCACCTGAGTGTGCACTCAGAGATATTGAGACTCGAATTGTTCCTGTAAGATACGAAGTGTCTATAATCAATAAAATTTAAAAATATTATGTGTATACATATACCCCACTTGAAGTTCATCACATGTCACTAAGTGCAACACAGGATGGTGCTTTTGGAAATAAAACATGATAACACACAATGCTAATGCTAAGTAAAGGGTAGTAAACAACAAATAAAATAAATGAAAGGACATAATTAAAAAACACATACCTTTACTTACCTTAATGTTGTAGATAAATAATTAGACTGGAATAAAAAATGAAGGCATCTAATGTGAAGAACACTAGGCAAACCTGTATAAGTTAGTGCAAAAAATAGCCAAAATCATTTTTTTTTTGAAAAATAGGCATATAATAGTGGAAAATATTCTCTACGTCATCACAAATCCAATGCATTTTATGGTTTTAAAAATGGATGAGTAGAAACAAAGATATAAGAAAAATAAGGAATCTACATGAAAATAATTGAAGAATTTGAATTTTGAAAAGTCTTTTTAAATAGGGAAAAGAGAAGTCATTTGGTTATTTTGACTTTTGAAAGAGAGAAAAAGAGCTCTAGAGACCAAATGAGCTAGGATGGCGAGGAGACGATAGGCTAGATGAGGGGGAGCTCCAAGAGTAGCAGTGGGTGCACTACAGTTATGCAACTATGAATCTTAGGCTAATTTTGGAGTAATTTAATGAATTAGTGTATTTTTAGAAAAAAATAATTTTTAGCATTTATAGATGTCAAAATGAAGCCAAATTATATTTTATAGGTAGGAAAAACCAAGATGGGAAATGGTTTTGAAGTTATTAGGGAGAAAACTGCAAAAAGACACTTTTAAAGAAAATGTAAGGGGTTGACAGTGAAAAACAATTAGGTTGACCCAGTCGACCTCATATGTTAAAAAGGAGAAAAATCCACACTACTGACCCAGTAGGTATGTGTCAACCCTATATGTTTTGTAGACTGTTGACCTAGTACAATTTTGCCAACTAATCTAAAAAGTCCAGAATGACAATACAATACTAGGGAGGGAAAAAGAAGAGGGCTAACTTAGATTTTTAAGTCAACAGGTGAAAAATAGGGAAATTTTTGTCAAACTAGGTTGACCAAAGAACCAAAATGGTATGAAAATGCATGTAAAAAGCTAAAAGAAGGATAGAATGGCCCAAAATGACTCAGGGCAAAAAAGACCAAGTAGGCTAAAAATAGGTAAAAATGAATGAATTAAAGTAATTTAAGCTTATTTTTTATTAAAATTTGTGAAAAGAATGTATTATGATTATACATGACATGGAAGATCTAATACATCTTTTGTTGTTTCTTGATTGCAGGGATGACCCAAATTTTAGCAATTGGTAGATGTGTCATGGCTACCAAATCTACTAGAGTGTCTGACAATAAGACATAGGGCTAGGCTAGTATCTGTAGGCCTAGGAGGGATAGGTGATATGTGCAGGATTCTCTTGAGTGATGATCTATTAGTCATGTTCTTAGGATGTTGGGAATGACTTACTAACACCTTTAGATGGGAGGTGGATGGGGACGTGGTAGAGGTAGCTATCACTCTGAAGGATGTACATGCCATCCTAGGGCTATCGATGGTAGGAGTACCAATGACTACATGTATACCAGATAGTATGGAGGAGAGGAGAGCCTTAGTCGTGTGGGCTATAGGCTCAAATATGATATTGGTGGGTAGGAGATTTACCATGTTTGATGTATATACATCACATATTCTAGATATTTGGAAAGATGTGATAGGTCTTGTAACATAGCAAGTGCTATGTCACAAATTGAATGGTAAGGTACCACTATTTGTGGTAGCCTTGAGCAATATGATCCTAGAGGAGGGATTACTATATGATCTCAGCTATGTCATCTGGGTCCAAATCGTACATGATATGTATGAGGTGATGGTCAAAGGCTATAATTTGATAGGACTAATTATATTACTGATAGCTTGGATATATGAGATGTTTCCCATGAATCATTTAGGTGGGTTATCCCATGATATTGATAATAGGTTGCCTCAAGTATAGAGATGGAGAGTGGACCAGGTAGTGTGGGTCATGTTCCATGTGCCATCACTATAGATGGTAAGATGTAAAGACATAGTGTGACATAAATATGGATACATAGTGACTACATGGATGAGCTAGGATATAATTGAACCAACTATAGTGAGGACATAGGTAGTCAGACACTACACCTGCTGGAGAAAGCCACATTTGGTGGCATAGGTAATAGGATAGATGGGCTTACCTCATCCAGTGACATAAATATTGATGCCCAAGTAGTGGGCTAAACATGTGAGAGAGCCATGGGGGAGGAGGGGACTAGGGCCACCAATGATGAGGTTGAGGCTCAAACCACATCATGAGTGACCATAGACTAGGGAATCATGACAGGGAATAGAGCAAGAGGAAAGGGGCATGAAGGTAGTGGCATCAGAGATACCACCAGCTCCATAATAAGATAAATAGCGATCATTAAGGACATGACATTGATGGAGGTAAGAGGAGCAGGAGAGAGTGGAGACTATCACCATCCTTGATTAACCCAACAAGTGAACCAGAGGAGAGCTAGATGATAGAGAGGTTACTCAAGAAGAGGCTGAGGTAGATGTAAGCCATGACAACCAAATTTGAGCTAAGTAGATGACCTATAGAAGAGGTGCTAGGATGATGAAAGGATGGGGAGACTATGTTATGCGGTCACATGGATGGTGAGACCATAGTGGTCAAGACACAAACAAGTAATAAAGATGATTAAATTATTGCTTAAGTTTTTATTTTTAAATAGAGACTAGAGATAGATATTGTGAGATATAATAGTGATATAATATCTATCTAGGTATGATTTTGTAGGTGTAGCTGAGGATGAAGAGGAGAGATGGGGGTCCCTTGTGAGGGAATCACTCCATGATGTCCTTGATGAGACTTTTTAGATGTATGACTCTAGTGCATTAGAAGACCCTAGTGTACCATCTGCCCCAACTCAAGCAAACTAGTTTAGATTAACTAGAGAGGTAATGAGGTAGATACGAGCATAAAGAGAGAGGATGTAGCCACCAACAAAGATGGATGTCAGCAAGATACAAGCATGGCAGACCCTAACAAAGGAAAGAGTTGTGCATCTAGCTACAATGATGTAGATAACACAAACACATACAATGACCTTAACCCAATTGGCATAGGTAGAGTACCTACAAGGATAGGTAGAGGTACTAAGATCTTAGATGGCCTCTCTAAAGTATACTATTTAGAGGAGTCAAATTGAGGCCTCAATAGGCAGTGTGGTTAGGCTATGATATAGATAGGATGGAGTCCATCCATAAAACTAGAGCATTGTATATGGTTGTACTTATTGTATCAAAAACTCATTTTATATATATATATATATATATATATATATATATATATATATATATATATATATCATTTTGGAATATTGATGTTGATTGTGTATGTTGTTCTCATTATGGTTGTGGTTATATATATATATATATATATATATATATATATATATATATATATCATTTTGGAATATTGATGTTGATTGTGTATGTTGTTCTCATTATGGTTGTGGTTATGGATGCTTTGGATATATTTCTTTCTAGCACATGTATTTAGATGTTGTTGTATATGCTATGGAAAATATATGAGATGTGGTTTCTTTTCTAGCATTATGTAGAACACATGCATGGTTAAAAAGAAATAGGCAAAAAAGACTTGGAAAAATATAATCAGTCAAGAATAATGTACTACACAATATTTCAAGTTGGGAAATGTGTAATAACAAGAAAATCACTAAGTATAAAGAACCAAGGGATGGAAAACAAGATGGTAAAAAGGGAATTTGTTTTTACACCAAAGTGAAAGATTTTTTCACCAAATTAAAATAAATAAAATCATACTAAATCACGTTAAGAAGTATGAAAATAATGTAATAAAATGGAAGGTATGTAAAAGGGCACAAATGGTATAAAAACAAATTAATATAGTCAATCAATTATACTAAATCACATTGGGAAGTATAAGAGAAAAATAAGATTGGTAAAAGATTGGTCGTAAATTTATCACACTAATTCAAGTTGGGAAGTATGAAAAATTCAAGAAATGGTTTTATTCTTATATGCATTCAAAAAATAAGAAAATAAGAATGAAAGAGAAATGAAGTAAGCATAAAACATACTAAATTGAGCTGGGAAGCATACCAATGATGTGTAACTTCATAATCACTCACATCTTATCTCATATTTGACACATCTAATTTTGTTTTGTGACTTGTATTATTGAAAAATTTTGTGAGGAATGTCAGGTCCTATCCGAGGTCTTATACTGCAACTCACAAAGAGAACACCACTGGGGTGGAATAAGTAGAAAAAATTGGGTAACAAAGAATGTGGGTAATAGGAAGGAACAAGGTGGTAATTTGTGAGGAATGCCAAGTCCTATCTGTGGTCTTACAAAACAACTCACAAATGAAATCCCAAGGGGAGTGATCAGTAGACAAAATAATATTTCTCAAGAGAAAATATGAGGGATATAGGGAATGAAAAAGGGAGTGTAAAAGTCAAGACTTAGGCATCTTATGAGAAGACCTTAGGAGACAAGAGGCATACTAAGGACATGAGAAGATACTAAGTGACTAGTGACCATCAATATATAAAAGAAACCTATTCTCTATAGACACAAAGCTTTGTAGGCAAATAAGTGTGCTACTAAGATCAACTCATGAAGGTAGATTGGTACAAGAAAAGGTAAAATGGACCTACCTTCCCATGACATGTTCCCATTCTTCAAGACCCATTACAAAGTCGTTGGTATACTACGACTATTGGGTACTTGTATGATAAAGTAGGTATCACTAAAATATTTTTTTATTCTCCTCTTCTAATCTACTAGCCTACCGCACCCCAAGTGACCTCGGCTCTATCATGAGACCAAATGTGAAGTTTGAGCTTTGACAAGAAGAAGGAGATGTGCTTTGAATCATGTATTTTAGTGTGATTCAAATTTTAAGAATATTTTTGCCTTTTATATCATTGCCTTTTTGTTTAAAATAATTTGGCTTTTAACTTTTTATGGCTTTTTAAGATTCATCCTCCATACAGATTTGAAATGACCAATTATGAGAGATATAATGATACACACAAATGAGCTTTAGGCTAAGGATAAAAGAAGCTAAGTAACCAAAGATAAAGACTGACTAAGACACTTAGGCTTAACAATGAACTAGCATGTGATATCAAGTCTCAATCGTGTATATGATTAGTTTGTAAAAAGTGAAAAAGGGAAAAAGGAGATCTGAAGGTGGATTAGTGAAAGGAGATTATAATGAGATTAATTATTTGCTAACTGATCACATGGTAAAAGGAGACAAAGACCGAAGGGAACAAGGTTTGTATAACCAAGTCACCGTGATAATTATTTATAAAAAAAATAGAGATAAGAGAGCAACCAATCATGAAGACACAAGAAGAGAGTTTTGAGAAAAACTCAAGAAAGAAAGAATGAAAGAAAGAGAAGACAATGATAAATAAAGACAATCATATGCAAATATAAATGACAAGATAAGCAAGATATAGTACAAAAGGTAAAATCACTATATATGAAAAATATGAATTTGCCACATCATCAAATGATATAACAGATAGATAAAAATAAAATTGGAGCACACGTCCAATCAAAATGTAAATGTAAAATCACCATGCATGTGCTCATAAATACTAATAAATATGCACACACACATTATCTAAGACATCAGATAAATCTCTATGAAGCTAGATACGAACTGCTGCTAATGTCTCATCAATAACGAAATTTAAGACTACAATAGTTGAGTAAAGTAAGATATCGATTCATGTAGTGGAATTTGGACTGTGTAAATTAATATTGAACCATGCATATATATAACATAACACATAAAGTATGATGCATATCTTATCAGTTAAATTGTATAGGTAAATTATACAAAGCTAATATATATCCATCAACCTTTTTTGTACAGAGCTAACCAGATCATCTATTAAACTAACCTTATTTGTTAATGTGGTATTGAATAAAACATATATACTGAGTGTATATAAAACATAACAATGGATTCAACTATAATATTGATACATATATAATGGGTGATTTATACATAATGTTATATCAACTGATAAAAATTGTAAAAGAATGATATTTATATAATGTTATATGTATAACATTAAATGTAACAATAAATTATAAGTTATATGTGTAATGATAACTAACATAATATCATTTAACATAACATATTAGATCATTATGTTTCATCTATCGTAATTTATATATATGAAATTATAACATCCTTATAAAGAGGTATTAGATCATATATTGCAGTCTATATATACTATGTACAAGATACAAGATATGTTATATGGAGATTAATATAACATCCTTATATTAGATCATTGTGCTTCATATATCATTGCGCTTCATATATCTTCCTTATGATATTTTAAATGATAAAAGCATGTACTTCATAGTAGATCATTGTAACATATACCATTGTATTAAATCAATTTTATGGCAATTATAAATATGAACTAAGGATTTCTTTTTATTATTCACCCAATGCTATACAATAGACCATATTTACCTAGATTTAAATAAATACATATCCTTAAGAGATGTAATTTATATACTTACATCATTATGAATCACTAACGTGTATATATTGATGAGAGGAATATATTTATTCATGTCATATAGAATAGTCATTTTGTATCTATATGTGTAGATGCATACTATATGTTATGAAATGTTTTAGGTGGATAAATATCATGTCAATCACATTTAAATGGTTAATATAAATATTAGTCCATTTTTTTATATTATAGTTTAATCCGATATTACTCTCTATTGGATTATATGGTGAAGAATATGTTGGTGACACCATTTAAATTTAATTAATATTAAGATAAATCATTAGTAGATCACTTGTTGGTGTGGTTATCAAGTTACATTCCAGGAAGCTATAATCACATGAATACAGTCTTCTATAAATATAATAAGTTGTTTCAACAAAAGATTGTGTTCATACGAGATGTAACTTGGTTTATGAGTTATTTGATTTTCATAAATTACTCTGACTGACTGTTTTGAAATTGAGTAGTGTGAACATAAAATGGTGTACTATGATATAAGTGATTTTTTTAAGATATACTACATTTGTATTTACTTATCAAGATTAGAATATGTTGCCTATATATAGATTGTACTTGATTGGTATGAATTGTACTTGTAATGCTTATTGTTTATGTGGTAAATGATATAGTGGATATCCATTCATGCATTTGACAAACTAAATGCATATATTTGGTTATTCCTATGTTTAGTATGTTTTATTCTTGATAATAGGAAGAAATATATATGAATATATTGGTTATGTATATGTTAACCAAATCTCATATTGCTAGTACTAGGTAAGTAGTGAGACAGACTTCACTAGCTTATTAGTATCACCAATGTTAGATGAAGGTAATCCAATCAAGTGGTGCGTATGGGATTGATTAATATTAAAGATCAATAACTATTAAAAAAATTGGTCAAAGTAATATTAGTTAAACATTATCATTTCATGAGTATGATTTACATGTTTATGTGATATCATGTTATAATGGATTTTTTTATGGTACACTTCATGTTATTAAAAATCATACAACACATGGGTACTAGCTTGTCTCTATGGAATCTCACACCATCACTATCTACTCATATATGAAGGGAGGACCATTCCTAGATGGGGGATAGTGCATGAGATTGATGGTCTATGTTTGGTGTATAAAAATGCTCAGATAATGCTCACCCTCCCCATAATAGTACTTATTTAGAGACAACAATTAAGATTGCTATAGATACTAGAGTTTAAAGAACTTATGCTCCATGGAACTTTGTATCTTATACATTATATTGTATTTATTATTATTGAAACATTATACCTAATGAGATATAAATATTTTCTTATTATACCATGACAATATTGGTTGCATGTTTGTACCAGTCATGGCTAGATAACTATAATTACTTTATATATTTAGTTATGTTATGTTTCATTTGATGATAGTGATTAATGATGGATAAATGTCACATATTTATTTTATAGTTAACTTAATTAGAGTCTTTTATCTAGAGCACTAATTATATTCTTGTGGTGAAATCAAATGAAAGAATACGTTGTTTAATTTTTTTTTTTAAATTACATATTTCTAGGTAGATCCTATTAGGGATGTCACATGAGGTATCAGAGCTACGAATCAAACTATAGAATTGAGTCCACTAAAATTTTAGTATCCTTCTATTTATCAGAGAAGATAATGGTGAAAACAAGAGTATTTAGAGAGAGTCCTTCAAATTTTAAAGATAACCCTCCATTTGATCCTAATCGATTTGTCATTGAGCAAGCAACAAAGTTAGATCAGATTCTCAAAGCCATGAATGAAACTAGGGACTAAATTTTAGCCCTAAAGTAGTAATTTCATGGCCATGAAGAAGAAGAACACCAAGATGAACTTGAAGAGAATCCTTCTGACTAAGAAAATCCTCAAGATGTGAGAGCACAGGCAATTGCAAATTTGGCTAGAGATATGAAAAAAGCAAATCCATCTAAGTTTTATGAAACTATTTTGGGTGATGAAGCTAAGACATGGTTGATTGAGATGGAGAAATATTTTGAGAGTTAAAACTAATCTAGGGTCACTAAATTAGTTTGGGGAGCATATTAGTTGGCTGGTGAAGTAGCTACATGGTGGACGAAAAAGAAGCTGGAAATGAAACTTAACTCAACCACCACTACATCAGAGTAGTTTGTGACATTGATCATATCACAGTGGCTTCCATAGTTATACTTTAACCAAAAGCTTATAGATTTACAAAACCTGAATCAATAAGATTTATCAGTGAATGAGCACTGGGAATAATTTACTAAATTTTTTAAAGTATGTACCTTAGTACCACATAGATGAGAGGTTTAGAATTAGAAAGTTCATCATGGAATTGAAACCCCAAATCAGTTGAGAGGTGGCCATTCATAGAACTTCTACCATGGACTAGGTTTTTAAGAAGATAGTCAAATAGGAAGAAAATTTGAAATCCCTTACTCAAGCCAAGGACAAGTTTAATAATTTTGAAAGTTATAAACCAACTTTCAAAAATAAGAACTAAAAGTAGAGGAGTGGAGACTCCAAGAGGTAGTTCAAGAATCAGAATTCCAAATTCAACAATGGTTCAGGCAAAAAGAAATTGGGAAATGGTTTCAAAGGTAAATTCAAAGGAAACCAACAATCTAATAGGAAAGGACCACCTAGAGGTTACTTCATTTGTGGACATGACCATTGTGCTTATGAGTGCACTCAGAACAATTCAAGGAACAAAGGTTCTACTCCTCATTAGGAAAAAAATTAGCAATGTATTCATGTGGTAGTTGATAATTCACATGTTGAATTCTAAGCTTCACCCATACAGTTGTCAAGTATTTTATTTGAACATCCAATCTCTATTTTGATAGATTCATGGTCTAAAAATGTTTTAAAGCTCCTAAAATACTTAGTAAGTTATTTAGAAGAGCTGGAGTAATGGAAAATATATGGTCGGTACAATATGGAAATGATTCAAAAGTCATGGTAGATAAGTGTTTATTTGAAGTAGATATTAGGTTACCTAAATTCACAATAGTAATGGATATATATGTAGCACCACTAGGGTCATATGATGTGATCCTAAGAGTCAACTGACTTGAAAAATATAAGGCCAAGGTTGACCGCTACCTGAAGAAGGTTAAGTGTCTACATTATTTTAGAAATCAGACACAAATTCAGGGCGAGAAAAGAGAGTTGAAGCTTAAGAATATTTTTCTAATGCAACTCAAAAAGGCCTAAGGAAAAGGGTGAAAAGAATTTATTATCAATATAAATAAGATGGAAGAATCTAAGGAACCATCCCTTGAAGATTATCCATTCCTTATAAATTTTCATGATGTGTTTCTGGAGGAATTACCAGGATTGCCTCCTAGATGTGAGTTTGATTTCTCTATTGATATCATACTTAGATTGTAATCATAATCAAAGGCACCATATAGGATGAAAATCACTAAATTGGTTGAATTGAAGTCTCAGATCCAATAATTATTGTTAAAGGGGTTGATCAGTCCAAGTGTGTCATCATGGGGTGCATCAGTTAATTTTTTCAAGAAGAAGGATGATACTCTTTGACTTTGCATAGACTATAGAACTTTGTACAAGGCAACTATAAAAAATAGATATACACTACCTTGTATATATGGTCTTTAAAATTAAATGTAGAGAGAAATGGTATTTTCTAAAATTGATCTTAGAGTAGGTAACTATTAGTTGAGGATAAGGGATGAGGATATTCTGAAGACAACATTTAGAACTCATTATGGGCACTATAAGTTCACAGTGTTACCATTTAGGTTGACAAATGCTATGATAACATTCATAAATATCATGAACAGTGTGTTTAGAAATTATCTAAATCATTTTTTTGGTATTTCTTGATAACATTATTATATACTCCAAGAATGAAGAGGAACATTTTCAACATCTGGAACTAGTTCTACAACAGTTGCGAAAGCACAAGTTGTATGAAAAGTTGTCTAAGTGCATATTTTTCTTGGAAAGAGTGATATATCTGGGACATATTATCTTTATGGATAGAATTTTAGTATATCCATTAAATATAAGAGCCATTATGGAGTGTCCAACACCAAAGAATGTGTATGAGGTGAGGAATTTCATGGGATTAGCAGGTTATTATAGGAAGTTCGTTCCAATTTTTTTAGGATAGCTAATTTGATTACCCCTCTACAATGGAAGAACCAATGTTTTATCTAGTCAAATAAGTGTCAAGTATCTTTTCAAGAATTGAAAAAGAGGCTTACTCCAACACCAATGCTAAGAGTTTATGACCCCAATGGTCAATGTTTATTGATCATAGATACATCTGGGGATGGACTAGGAGGAGTCCTTGTGCAAGATGGTGTAGTGGTAACTTATGAATCAAGGAATATGAGACCTTATGAGTTGAAATATACCACTCATGATTAAGAACTTACAACAATTGTGCATGCCTTTATAATTTTGGTGGCATTACTTGTTGGGAAAACTGCTTGAGCTCAAGACTGATAACTTGAGACTCAAGTACTTCTTCACCCACCTGAATCTAAATGCTCATTAGAGACACTAGCTAGAGTTTTTGTTTGACTATGATTTTAATATAAACTATATCAAAGGGAAGTAAAATAGATTAGTTGATGCCCTTAGTCATAGAAGGTACATAGTAGTCATGGCTACTATCAAAAGTACTTTCAAAGATCGAGTGATTGAATTCTCACCAAGTGATGAATTTTATGAGCAGGTCAAGAAAGCATTATCTAAGAATGTTTAGATTCACAAGAATAAAAGATTTAGATTAGAGAATGATGGTATTTTACATTACAATGGAAGGATGTATGTGCTAGATCAAGAGAATTTGAGGATCACAATGCTAAAGCAACTGCACAATGCCCCATATTTAGGACATTTAAGAGTAACCAAGATTATGAAAAAGCTTATACCACTTTATTTATGTAAGGGAATCAAGAAATATGTAATGGAATTTGTGTCACGTTATTTGGAATGTCAGCGAGTGAAAACTAAACATATGTATCTGGTTGGTTTGTTATATCTTCATGATATACTAGAATGGAAGTGGTAGGTGATCAGTATGGAATTTTTTCAAGGTTTACCACTACCACAAAATAAGAATGATATGATCTTCGTAGTAGTTGAAAAACTAACTAAGGTGGCTCATTTTACACCAAGAAATTTTATAGATGATGCACCTACTCTTGCGAAGAGGTTTGTAAAGGAAGTGTATAAGTTACATGGATTTACAGAGAAGACAATTTTGGATCATGATTTGAAGATGACTTCTAAATTTTGGATAACTCTAAATTTAGCTTTGGGTACATAATTAAACTTTAGCACTGTATATTACCTAAAGATTGATGGTCAGATTGAATGAGTTAATCAAGTGTTAGAAGATCTTATTCACATGTATTTCATAGGTCACTAGTACAAGTGCAAAGATTATCTCTTAGTGATTGAGTTTGCTTACAATAACTCATACCAATCAGCTTTGAATATGGCACCATTTGAAGCATTTTATGGAAGAAGGTGCAAGACACCAATCAGTTGGACTAAATTGAAAGACAAGGTAGTCTTTGGACCTAAGATGCTTTCAAAAATGAAATATCAAGTAAGGTTAATCAGACAGAGATTGGTCTAGGATAATGATAGGCATAAGAGTTATAATGATCTAAAAAGGATAGATATGCAATTTTTAGTTGGTGATAAAATGTTTTTATGGGTTAATTTGAAGAAAAGCTCGATTAAATTTGGGAAGTCAATGAAACTTTCACTGAGATTTATGGGACCCTTAGAGGTGTTAAAAATGGTTAACCCTATAGCATATAGGCTTGCATTGCCTCCATCCCTAGCTCTATTTCAAAATCTCTTCCATATTTTTTATCTTAAAAAGTATGAAGTTGATCCTATTCATGTGTTGGATTGGAATGTTTTGAAGGTTCTGGATCCCGAAGTGGTCATGGTAGAACCAATTAGATTAATTTACATTTACAAACTTTGTTTTCACAATAGAGAGATGTCACAATGCAAGGTCTTATGGAACCAATACTTCAAGGATAGTGCTACTTGGGAGGTCTATGATGAGTTCTACAGGTAATTTCCATATTTATTTAATTGATTCGATACTTCATACTATATTATTTTTTTGTTGAATAATATTTTTAATTTAGAACTTATGTTTGAATAAGTGTCATCAAGACAATGGCCAGATTAAAGAGTGATGGATGTCACACCCTAATTCCTTTCTAAGCAAACTTACTTGATTATTCATGGATATTTATAGTTGGTAATTTGATTTGATTATTATTAAATGAGCTATGAGTTATATGTTGTTATGAGATAGTTGAATATTGCTTTGATTACATGATTTTATTTCTATGATTTAGTTGTAGTGTATATTATTTACATTATGATCATGTTGATTAATTATTTCAATAGTATTTTATTTGGTATGTCATAATTTTATGGAATAACTACCTGCTTATTGTGAGTTTGATGCAGGAGAGACCCATCCCTCAGAGCATGATGGAGGGAGAGCATCATCAGAGAGAGTGACATAGATGGTGGTGTTGGAAGACGACAGAGAAATCGATAAAACCCTATATACACGATGTTAAATAGTACACATTAAATTCATAGTTTTAATGGTTAGTATTAGTATACTTTTTATAATTATTTGCCTTTAGGTAATTATTTACGCATACTAGTTGTGTGTTAACACAATTTAATTACTTATGTGAAATTAATCTTGTGTGTTTGCATTGTGATACTATGTTTTATGTCATGTTATTATATTCATGATCATTAATATTTTTTCAATAATCTTGAACATATTTTTATGATACCTCAGGAATGTCAATTTATGTTGAAAGGACATAGATAGTCTACATAATGTGTTATTTACCATTTCGATTTAAAATAATATTATCGATCTTATATTAATCATATTGCTAAGTAGGTCATTATGATTATTATTGATTATCTATTGTTAAGTCATATTACTAGTAGGTAATTAGAAAATTAAAAAAATAAGAAAAATGAGTAAAATAATTGTATTATTAATTATATTGTATTATAATTAGAATAAAAAAAATAAAGCGATTGTATTTTAAACTTAGAAAAATACATATATACCAAAAGAGAATTGGAAAGTATATATTTAGGAAACAATAATGAACAAAAATAAAAATAGAAAAATAGAAAAATCATTGAATAATTCTTTTTTTAAAAAGGGTAGCTTTAAATAAAGGCATACTCATACAAATAAGAAAGAATGGAGTGAATCACAACATAGAGAGGAAGAGAAGAGGAGAGGCATGATGGAGAGTAGAAGGGAGGAAAAGGTAGCGACACAAAGAGGAGGATAAAACCAAGTGGAGATCTCTTGGATTGGGTTATTCCAGAAGCTCTTACCAAGTAGGTGGTGCCTTGAATTATGAATAAATATATGTGTTATACAGAATTGTAATGTATGACAATTTTATACAATTATCTATCATAATGACAATCTAATATATCGTTGTAACATATATAATGAAATTCTAGAAATATAATATATAATATCACACACACACACACATATAATGGAAATTATAGAAATATATTATATTTTTTATGATATATTATATTTATTTGTATTAACATATAATCATTTCCATAATATATAATATATATGGAAATTAAATATACAGTATATCATTGTAACATATATAATATATCCTTAGATTTAATGTGAATTTTAATATAAGAATCTCTTTATATATTAAGGTATATCTAATGCAACGATTTCATACAATAAATATATATGGTGATTTATAAATATGTACAATAATATATACACAAGCATCTAGAATTCAACTAGCGCGCGTATATATGGTGATTTATAAATATGTACAATAATATATACACAAGCATCTAGAATTCAACTACACGCGCGCGCGCACGCGCGCGCACACACACACACACACACATATATATAACCCACGATCTGCATTTCATTTAGCTGGTAAATACTGATGTATATTCTTATATATGTATGAATGGCAACTCATATAGCTAATTGTGAGACTAAAATAGCAAACTTTGAGACTATAATAGCTAAGTAAAGTAATATATCAATTCATGTATTGGAATTTGGACTATGCAAATTAATATTGAACCATGTATATATATAGCATACCACATAAAGTATGATGCATATTTGATTAGTTAAACCATATAAGGATATTGAATAGAGCTTATATATATTCATCGACCTTTTTTGTACAGAGTTAACCAAATCATCTATTAAACTAACCTGATTTGCTAATGTGGTATCGATTAAAACATGTATATTGAGTATATATAAAACATTTCAACATATTCAATTATAATATCGATACATATATAATGTGCAATTTATACATACATACATATATCGATATACTTAATGTTATATCGACTGATATAAATGGTAAAAGGATGATATTTATATAATGTTATATGTTTAACATTAAATGTAACAATAAATTATAGGTTGTATGTGTAATGATAACTAACATAATATCGTTTAACATAACATATTAGATCGTTGTGTTTCATATATCACAATTTATATATATGAAACTATAATATCCTTATAAAGAGGTATTAAATCATATATCACAGTCTATATATGCTATGTACAAGATACAAGATATGTTATATGGAGCTTAATATAACATCCTTATATTAGATTGTTCTGCTTCATATATCATTATGCTTCATATATCTTATGATATTTTAAATGATAAAAGAATGTGCTTCATAGTAGATCATTGTAACATATACCATTGTATTAAATCAATTTTATGGCAATTATAAATACAAACTGAGGATTTTTCTTATTAGTCACCCAATGCTAGACAATAGACCATATTTACCTAGCTTTAAATACATACATATTATTAAGAGCTTGAAGTTATATACTTACATCATTATGAATCACTAACATGTATATATTGATGAGAGGAATATATTTAATCATGTCATATAGAATAGTCATTTTGTATATATATGCATAGACTCATACTATATGTTTTGATATGTACTGGGTGGATAAATATCATGTCAATCACATATTTAAATGGTTAATATAAATATTAGTCCATTTTTATATATTATATTTTAATTCGATATTGCTCTCTATTGGATTACATGGTGAAGAATTTATTGGTGACACCATTTGACTTTAAATCAACTTAAGATAAGTCATTAATAGATTACTTGTTGATGTGGTTATCAAGTTACATTCCAAGAAGCTATAATTTCATGAATACAGTCTTCTAGAAATATAACAAGTTGTTAAAACAAAATATTATGTTCATATGAGATGTAACTTGGTTTATGAGTTATTTGATTTTCTAAAATTATTCTGACTGATTTTTTGAAATTGAGTAGTCTGAACATAAAATGGTATACTATGATATAAGTTCTTGTCATAGGATATATTGCATTTGTATTTACTTACAGAGATTATAATATGCATCCTATATATATATTATACCCAGTTGCTATGAACCATACTTATTATTCTTATCATTTATGTGGTAAATGATATAGTGAAGATTCATTCATACATTTGATGGACTAAATTTATGTATTTGGTTATTAATGTGGTTAGCATGTTTTATGCCTACTAATAAGAAGTAATATGTATGGATCTATTGGTTATATATATGTTAACCAAAATTTTCATTGTTGGTACCAAGTAAGTAGTGAGATGGACTTCACTAGTTTATTAGTATCATCAATGCTCGATGATGGTAATCTGATGAAGTGGTGTGTATAAAATTAGCTAATCCTGGAGATCAATAACTATTGAAAACTTTGGCTAAAATAATGTTAGTTAGACATTTTCATTTCATGATTATGATTTACATATTTGTGTGATATCATATTGGAATAGATTTCTTTATGGTACACTTCATGTTATTATAAATTATATAGCACACATGTACTAACTTGTCTCTCTGGACTCCCATACCATCATTATCTACTCATCCATGAAGGGAGGGTCATTCCCTAATGAGGTATTGTGTAGGAGATTGATGGTCTATGGTTGGTGTGGAAAAGTACTCAGATGATGCTCTCCCACCCCAAAAGAGTACTTATTTGGAGACGATACTTGAGATTGCCATAGATACTAGAGTTTGGAAAATTCATGCTCCATGGAGCTTTGTATCTTATACATTATATTATATTTATTATTATTGAAATATTATACCTGATGAGATGTAAATATTTACTTATTGTACCATGACATTAGTGGTTGCATGTTGTACTAGTTATGGATGGAGAATTGTAATTAATTTTTATATTCAGTTATGTTGTGTTTCATTTGATGATAGTGATCAGTGACGGATAGATGTCACATGTTTATTTTATTGTTAATTTATTTAGAGTGTTTTATCTAGATCACTAATTAGATTCTCATGGTGAAATCTAATGAAAGAATATGTTATTTAATTTTTTTTTTAAATCATGTATTTCTAGGTAGATCCCAGTGGGGATGCTATAACCAACTCAGATAGAAGCCTAAGAAGAAGACAAATTTTAAGCACACAAGCAACATCAAGTGCACCAACTAGAACTATACTGGTCACATTAGTACCAGTGCCAAAACATGTCTTCTACAAGATGTCATTGAGTCTTACCAATTATATAGATGTGGAGACTACAAATGGACACATTTAAAAGTGTGAACTCATCTAGTGTGCAAAGGGTGTCACTATGCTAGACCAAAAAACTATTTATTTTATGACTACATTTTTGGATTGCGTGCATACTTGGTATTATAATTATGACTTCAATCGGGGCATTTTAGATTATGACCAAATAAATGAATCTTTATTGAATAAATTTTAATTTTTTTAATTTGAGCAACAAAGTATCTCCACCTTGAATAAAATCAAATAAGATTTGATAAAGAGAATTCACCAATATAATGCAAGATTCAAAACTCTGATCTCAAAGTTGTCATATGAATACATCTACTGCATATGAAATCCATCCACTACAACATGCATAAGGATTTTTTGGGGTATTATTGACACCCTTTAAACATTCATTACCACTAAAGGCATTCCCAAACCCAAGATAAGTACTTGAATTAGAGATCTAGGTAGAGGTAGTTAAGATAATTAATACAAGAGTGAGCTCATTTATGGAAGCATAGATTGCTTCAATGGATTTATAACTAAATAAGCTCATTTAAAATAGTGCATATATAATTTTTATTAGTTCATGGTGTATTGATTTCTAGGACAAATGATATAATAATAATTATTATCTAAGGCACAATGTTAGGGCACTTATCACATCTTACGGTAATTTCCATGAAGGCCATGATGTATGAAATTTTTATTTACTACAATGTTAAAAAAAATTCCTATGATGTTAAATATATGAGGTCTCCACCTGAAATACTGAATATTATGAGGCAATAGATGAAATCCAATAGGCACGAGACAAGGGAGTGTGTTAGAAAATAATTAGTCCTTTTAGATAGAACTAAGGACACTATGGTGGTTAGCTTCCCTATCATGGAAAGGGTGGTGGACAAGGTGGATAGTTTCCACTTTGTACATTTTGTAAGTGTGGATATCTATAAAATTATAAATGATACTACCTAGAGTTTCCTACTTATAAGTACTATTGTGGAGAGCACCAAATGGAGGAATGTCTTGACTGGTATTTTAAGTTGACACAAAAGAATATTTAGAGAAAGGATAAAGAATGATCATAATTATGTGCCCATAAAGTAAATGGATGCCAAAAGAGGGTCAATAAGTCTAAAGACCAAAGGTAAATATTAAAATGTGTAGTGGAGCCACTACCTGACCTCAGGCCACACCGATCAATAAGGTGTTGGGATAAATAACCGGAAGCACACAATTGATTACTAAGCAACTTAATATGCGGAAATTAACTAGAATACACAAGTAACTAGAATTCAAAAATAACACATGATATGAGAGACAATACACAACTTGTATTAAAACTCTTACAGAAAAGAATACAATAAAGAAGATGCCACTTCTTCTCCACCACCTCTTCAGAGGCTTCCCACACCTCAAGTGAATAGTACTTCTCTCCTAAAAGCTCTCTCTCTTAGGTCCCAACACCCAACTCAAACACAGAGTTGGTGTTCACCTTATACCTGTGCTCCACACACACCACAAGTGCTCCACACACTCCACAAGTACACAAACGTACTCCAAGTAGATCTCCCCTAAACTTGCAATGACCTGCACCTCAATAGACCTTACTTATGGAAGGATCTCCCTTGCCTTCCTCTTTGCTCTATCTGAGTACACACCTGTACTCCAAGTAGATCTTGCCTGATTCTGCTCCCTGTTGTGTTGCTGTCCTATCTGATCTTACACACCTAAAAATCAACTTGGTTCTGCACACCTGTGAACCTTGACCTTGCACACACATACACCTGCATATCAATGATCTTACTTACCATGTAGATATCCTATAGAAGCCATGCACACCAGCTGACAAAGATCATACACCCCTGAAGAATCCTGTTGACTCTCCAAAACCAGCACCCACCTTGGTACTGTGGCACTAGGAGGAACACACCATTGCTCACCTCACACACAGAAGGAGCTTATAATATTGCTCTCTTACTCTCCAGCACTAGTTTACAATAAAACCATGAGTCTATTATATAGATCTCATCCAAACAATAATTAGACATCTAATTACAATAATTAGATCCACAGCTCTCAGTCTAAAATTAGCTCTCATCATGCAAACACTTGGTTCGTCAACCAACTGCCCGTAATATACTCGCAGCTCGAACCACAGGTGACCGACGTCAGTCCCTGTCTGCCTGGGGATCGCTGACATCGGCTGACTTCTGATCGACGTCGGTTGCTTCCTGTCTCCTACCTGCCATCGTCAGTTGGCTGATCGATGCTGGTGTCTGTGACACTCTGCAACTCTTCCAAAGGCCTTCTCCATGTCTACATCAGTGAAGCTTTTAGCTCCACAACCTAACAATCTCCCACTTGGAGATAAATAGCTGCATTGTACCTGTACCTATACCCCATCTAATTTGTTTCCTGGCTTGTATCCCTCTTCAAGATGAATCCTGAAGACAACCCACCACACAACTTGTGGTGTACCTCTTGTCATCCGAGTACCCTGCCGCATCTAAACCTACAATCCTATGTAGTGAAGTCCTGACCCTCCATAGCATGAATCCCTGCTGCTGGTCCCTCTCAAATACCTGAGAACCCACTTCTCAAAATTGGCTCTTAACTCTCTGACAACTCCCACTACTTGGAAAAACTCAGGCCTATACCAGACCTCATGTGATTTCAGACACTAAACTGTCCAGCCCTTAGTGTGCTCTGATTCTGCATCCTACGTAATGAACCTCACCAACACCTGATTCACATCAGCTCCCACTGGAAACAAAATCAACCTGTGATCTCCATGTCTCCCATGCCAAAGAATTTTGCTGCTCCAAATTCTTCATAGCAAACCACTGAACTAATCTTACCCCTTAGCTCAGCAAAACCCTGTATGTACAATCCTGCTAGCAAACATACAATCCACATACATCAATAAAATGATGTCATGACTCATCATCCACCTAGTAAGGCAAACCACAGTAGTTACCTGACATTGACTTAAGCCATGCTTCGTCCTCCACCTGTCAAAACTTGTACCACTATCATGTAGCTCCTCAAGACGTATGACCTGGTCTTCCGTCTCACGTATTCGTTCTCTCTATTCTTCAACTAAGGTATCCATTCATCTTTGTGCTTTCATACCTGCTGGAAACCCTACCAAATCTCTGCTTGGTTCTGCACACTCTCCATGCCATGCTCCCACTGTTTCCTAGATCCTTCCTACTCTACAGTAAGCAACAAGTATAAAGAAGAGGAATAATGAATTTGAGGCTTACTTACCATCTTTAGTCCTCCATATGGGCATTTGAGACTCCTTAACAGCTGGCTGTCCACCCAAAATCTGTTACAGTGACCGACCTCAGCCACAACACAGTCTGCATCCAATCGACGTCGGTTGCTGCGCCTATCCTGACTACCAACTCTGTCGACGTCAGTGTCCTCCTGCTACCGACATCGGTCCTCGTGACTGACGTCGGTCTTACCTACCACTAACTTCAGTTTTCCTGCCGATGTCGGTACCTATGTTTTCTGTGAGTGATGACTTTTTACCCGCGAGCTCCTTTGAATCAATCCCCATGTCCAAACTGCCCTGCTCAGAAGTATCCAACCCCATCCACTGGTCTCTGTCCGCCATCTCCTCCAAGAACACCAAGGCTTTCCAGTGCTTAAGCCTGTCAAATATATCTGTCTTCCACTTAAGAACATGCATCTCCTTCCTGCTCATGTGACCAAGCCTATGAAGCCACGTCTCCGCAACAAAAGAAGAATCAGTAATATAAACAAGTAGATAAAGAGTACCTATTTTCTTACCACCAGCTAATTCAAGTGCATCCACTGTGAGAGCTCTCATGCATCTCTCATCACCCAACCTTTCTGAAGAAATTAGCCATATCTCCAAACCTGTGACCTGCATGACCTCCTTCAACACCCATGTGTTAGCCACCTGCGATTTCAGCTTCACTTCCCTTTTGCCAATTCTTTGGCAAGGCTCACCAGCTCCTCTCTTTGGGGCTGCATGGAAAGAGGCAACATAATCTGTTATCCAAGATTCAACTTTATCCAAGAAACCTCCCAAAGCATCTTGTGCAACAACACCTGCAACATCTGCATCTTCAGTTCCTTCATGTTGATCTGCTACCAACCAATAATATTCTTTTACCTGCTCTTTCTTTCCATATGACCGTTGGTGAACATCTGTGCTTTTCAACTCCTCCATTCTTAGCTTACTTTGATCTGCCATTGCTCTACTCCCACTCGATCAGAAACCCCTGAGAGTGACCTGTAACCAAACACAAAACCGCTTCCTACAACCTTAGCTCTGATACCATGTGTTGGGATAAATAATCGGAATCACACAATTGATTACTAAGCAACTTAATATGCAAAAATTAACCAGAATACACAAGTAACTAGAATTCAGAAATAACACATGATATGAGAGACAATACACAACTTGTATTAAAACTCTTACAGAAAAGAATACAATAAAGAAGATGCCACTTCTTCTCCACCACCTCTTCAGAGGCTTCCCACACCTCAAGTGAACAATACTTCTCTCCTCAAAGCTCTCTCTCTTAGGTCCCAACACCTAACTCAAACACAGAGTTGGTGTTCACCTTATACCTGTGCTCCATGCACACCACAAGTGCTCCACACACTCCACAAGTACACAAACATACTCCAAGTAGATCTCCCTTGAACCTGCAATGACCTGCACCTCAATAGACCTTACTTATGGAAGGATCTCCCTTGCCTTCCTCTTTGCTCTATCTGAGTACACACCTGTACTCCAAGTAGATCTTGCCTGATTCTGCTCCCTGTTGTGTTGCTGTCCTATCTGATCTTGCACACCTGCAAATCAACCTGGGTCTACACACCTGTGAACCTTGACCTTACACACACATACACTTGCATATCAATAATCTTACTTACCATGTAGATCTCCTATAGAAGCCATGCACACCAGCTGACTAAGATCATACACCCCTGAAGAATCCTGTTGACTCTCCAAAACCAGCACCCACCTTGGTACTGTGGCACTAGGAGGAACACACTATTGCTCACCTCACACACAGAAGGAGCTTATAATATTGCTCTCTTACTCTCTAGCACTAGTTTACAATACAACCATGAGTCTATTATATAGATCTCATCCAAACAATAATTAGACATCTAATTACAATAATTAGATCCACAGCTCTTAGTCTAAAATTAGCTCTCATCATGCAAACACTTGGTTCGTCAACCAACTGCCCGTAATATACTCGCAGCTCGAACCACAAGTGACCGACGTCGGTCCATGTCTGCCTGGGGATCACTGACGCCGGTCGACTTCTAACCGACGTCGGTTGCTTCCTGTCTCCTACCTGTCATCGTCGGTTGGCCTGACCGACACCGGTGTCTGTGACACTCTACAACTCTTCCAAAGGCCTTATCCATGTCTACATCAGTGAAGCTTTTAGCTCCACAACCTAACATAAGGTTCAACAAATATATGAGCCTAGATCATTGGGGCATGAAAAGTTACGGTATCCAATCCTCCTTGAGATAAATCTTAAAATATATTAGGGATCATGGAAAAAGGGCATGCATCAACTTCCTAAAAGGTTATGGGTTCATGCATTTCATCAAAAACTGAAGACTTGGGCATGCATATGGTATATTATCTATGATATTCACCATGAGATAGTTGAATAGAAGGAGGTAAAGGCCATATTTTCCATAATTTATCTATTTTCTCAAGATATAATGGAGGAGTGTGTATGCTAATTGCATAGTGAGAAAATCCTAGCATTTCCCAAGATGTTTGAAGAGTACACCACCAACAATGGTTCAAGTGAATAAAATTAAGAGATTTGGATGAATACAAATTGGTGTTATAATTTTAGTAAGGATAAAGTCATGTGCCAAATAATAAAAACACCAAAATACAATCTAGACATACAAGGTTTGAAACATCTTATGGATAGTGCAAGGTGGAAGATGTAAAAGAGGATAAGCATAAGTACTACCATGAGCCTCTAAATACCACTAAAGTTAATATCAGCACTACATAAAAACCAAAGATATCCATTGTTAGTGATTAATGGATAGATAGAGAGTTGGTTCCTATCATTTATATCTTATGAAAGTATCAAGACATTTTCTGACATAGCTAAAAGGAGATGAATAGAGCCCAACATTTTCTCAAGAAGATGAATATAAAACATGTGGATGGTGAAAGACCTGTGAAATAATTACCCTATAAGATGAACCCTAATATACATGCCAAAGTGAAAGAAGAGTTCAAAAATATATTGGTTTCAAGAGTTATTTATCTAATTGATGAATCCGAGTGGGTAAGTCCATGGTGATCAACATTAATAAATAATGGTAGAATCAGGTGTGCATTGATTTTGGATGTTGAATGTTTCAAGTGTCACTGACCATTTTTAACCCCATTCACTGAGGATACTATGGAAGGAGTGGTAGGTTATGAGATATACACCTTCACTAATGGATTATTTGTATATCATTAAGTATAGATTGAGGAGGAGGACAAGACCATAAAAACATTCACAATGGAATGAGGATCATTTACTAATAATTTTATGTCTTGATAATCCACTATAAAATTATCAGTTGGATGCACTCAAATAATTCATTCATTGCTTCTTCCAAGTATACCTTAATTATTGGATAGTATATGGGCTGGTCGAGGATCAATATGATAATAGGTGTTTGATGTTTTAATGTTTTTAACACTTGCATATTTATTTTAATTTGAAGAAGTGTATATTTGAGACATCATTTGGGATGTTTCTTTATCATGTTATTTACAATAAAGGCATGCTCATCGACCCAAAAAAGGTAGTAATTATGGTAAAATTGGAAGTTCTAAATACTAAAAAAATCTAGGGGTATTCTTAGGTTGCACAAGTTACAATTACAAGTTCATCAGGAACTATGCTAATATTGTTTTGCCAATAGAATAATTGTTGTGCAAGGATGGCTCATTCTGATGGACTGAGATGTTTGATGTCAACATTGATGCATCAGGTACACCAAGCCATTTTGTCACAACTAGGGGATAATAGGATGGATCATCTGATTTAATTTTTTAGTCAGAAGCTTACTCCAATAGAATAGAATTACATGAAAATTAAGCACAAATTGCTTATAATGGTTTATGTGCTTCATATGTTCTGTTATTTACCTTATGGATATACAATTTGTATTTTTTATTGACCATGAAGCTCTAGAATATCTTGTTAACAAGCTATTATTACATGGAATGGATTGTTTTTTTCCAATAATTTAAATTCTTTGTGGTTATCAAGTTGGGCAAGCAAAATTTTGGCCCATATCATTTATCCCAAATTACCATAATGAAAGATGCATAAAACATATAGGATGGTATGTTGGATGCATAATTTTACTAGATACATTTCATTTTGGATGACCTCACTAACATTATCGAATCATGCACTTTGGATTTTTATCTAAGTGATTCAAATTCAAAGGAGAAGAAACAACTGGTAGTCCATATGACACCTTATTGATAGATTGGTGGAGAGATTTATAAATTGATATGGGATGAAGTCTTAAAATGTTATGTTTGAGAGCATGAACATGTTGAGGATGTGTGTTAGGGGCATAGAGGGATTATAGGTGGCCATTATGATATTGAGGCTACCACAAGAAATATTATATTTTTGGCCTATTATGGTTAATATTGTTAAAATATGTGAAGGAATATGTGTAAAATATGTGATGTATGTCTATGAGTTGGTAAACCCAATCACCGTGATGAGATGCTAATTATTAATGTCACTGCTCAAGAGCCATTTGAGAAGTGGGTGATTTATTTTTTAGGACCCATCTCCCAAAACACATGTAGAAGTGACACATATTATATTATCAACACAATAAATTACATACCTAGATAGGTGGAAGTGATTCCAACTAGAAAAAATACTATAGAAATAGTGGCACACTTAATTTGGGAAAATATTATTAGTCATTATTTATGTCCCTTTAGTTTAACCAATGATTGAGGTACAATTTTTCTTTAAAAAATGGTGCATGTTTTATTTTTAGAATTCATTGTTGTGCACCATAAAATTACTGCTCGTCATCCCCAAGAAAATGACATTGTTAAGCATTAAATAAGATACTTGGTCATATATTTGATGAATATTTGAGATTTGGGGCACATGACTATATGATTGATTTTATATGGTATTATGGGCATATCTTACCACTTATAAGCACTTGAACAAATCTACTCCTTTTTAGCTAGTCTTAAAGATAGAAGCAGTCTTTCCCATGGAATTTTTGTTGCTTTCTCTTTATTTTGTGCATATTGGTAAAATGGACAATAAGGAATCTCTTAAGGAGCACATTAAATAGCTCATGAATCTCAAGATAAGTTGAGCCAAGGGGTAGAGAAGGCTAGAGAAAATTTTTGGCATGAAAAATGTTAAAAGGAATAACTTACATAACGATGCACATGTTATACTATATGATTTCAAATATGCCATGCATTCAAGCAAAATCTAGATTCAACGGATGGGAACCTATCTAATATATGATATTTTATAAACTAATGCATGCAAGTTATGCACTTTGGATGATGAAATTATCCTTGGGAATTTCAATGGGGGTAGCCTCAAGCCCTATCATAAGTAACTTATAACCAAGCCACTAAAAAATAAGGCATATGCCATATTATTTTTTATTTTAAGTTGTAGTAGTTTATGTTGTTTTTTACAAAAATAAGTGTAGACATTTTTTCTCGTGCCTTTATATGTAATAATAAAGTGGACAACCTTGTAAGGCTATCTAGGTGAGTTGAGAACTAGATTCTCATTACTATCTATACACTAGATGTCTAAGTGATTCTAGGAGAGTGTTTTGCATTGTTTTGCTTATAAAACATGTACATCTTAGATTAAACTTCATGGTTGTATGTTAAGACTTTCTGTGTTTTTCCAAAAAATCATTTTGTGTTATTCTCATGGTCACATATAATAATATAATAACAATACCCTTGCAATCATGTACAATTATTTCCATATCATTCTCCATAATATTTATCATTTGGAATGTTGATTAAGGCATTTGTTTCACCCATATAAACAAATGGGAGAGAACTCTACAGCATGATATAGGCTCACCATGGATAAATTTTATGTATTAGAGGACTTAGTACATATTTAATGTTGTTGGGTTAGATAGATTAAAATAAGGCTCAAGTAGGGAAGACAAGAAAATATAGCTGACATGTGAAAAAATTTGACCAAGTATTTAGATACATGAGATTTGTGAGGAGAGGGAACAAGAAGGAAAAAGGGATACACATTGCACCTAGGAAGGTAGGAAAATGGAAAAGGAGTATGTCTTACCTAGAGGGGATCGTGAATGATTCACGTCACCAAAAATAAATTCAAAAATATGGAGTAGGTAGTAATGAAAATTTAATGGCATGACATACATTGTCTAAAAATTCAAACATCAATGAGCATTATAAATTATCTATTGCAAGTCATTTTAACCACTAGTGTTATCGAAGAAATTTGAATCCCACAGAGCCCAACATGAATGGAGAAATATATGTTAAGAAAATTCACATGGAATTAAGAAAAAATAATGTCTTTGGGACCTAAATTCTTATTTATAAGTAATTATCTAGTGTTTACAACAAGAATTCAAGAAAAGGGAGAAACAAGGAGGCAAAATTGAAAGGAAAGAGGGTTGTAGGTTTAAAAACCCATCATTAAATCAAAATGAAGCTTAGATATGAGTTGGTAAACTAGGATTATGTTGGAAGAGGCCTCAATCATCACAACTAAAATAGGAGGTTGGTAGGATAGATACGACAAGGGTGTTCTAGAAAAGATTTCAAACCATAATGTCAGTGAAGAAGAAATTTAAGGGGTCCATAAGGCCAAAGGCATTAAGTAGTTGAAATCATGCACATTTTATAGAACCACATTAAATACACCCAACCATAATTAATGAAGTGATTGAAGCCTAATTTTAGGGGAAGGGTGAAGAAATGCCAATGAAGTTCAAAGAAATGCAATTTCAAAAAAATTGTTTACATGGAGAGGTATGGGAATCAAAAGTTCTGTAATGCAAAATTGAGTAATATAGCCATCAAATAGGAAAGAATGATATAGATATAAATGATAAATGAATGGTGGATATTGTAAGGGTACCCATGGATGGAATAATGATATTTAATGCATGTGTCAAGGTGGCACTTTAGAAGATATGGGTATTACAATTGTTTAAGTTGCACTATTCTGGTAAACATTTGAATTTATTTTGGCTCTTATTGTCTAAAATTCATAAGGATAGGTTTTATTTCATAGGGCACTAGATGAAATTTCATCCAAGGGACATAAGAAATTCCACAAGGTTGTTGTACTCTGATGCAGACATAAAAGTTATGATGATCGACACCTAAGATGTAGAAAGGGTTGAAAAACTATTATAATATAAAAAAGATAAATACACTTTCTCTATATAAAAAATTGAATACCATACCGATATGGTAATTGTGTGGTTGTTAAGGACAAAACTATGATGAGTTAGGAAATATGATAGTATTATAAGTAATTTTTATATATTGCACATCAAATATGTGTGGAGGGCATGTAAATTTAATATCTAAATTTTTATTTTTAATATGATCATCAAAAGTGAAAATAAATCCCATAATACCAATGAGACCTTCAAGTGGGGCATGATCCTAATTAATGGTGCTTGATCAATGGGAATCCCTGATGGATATGGTGACATGTCTTGGTTCCACCCATTGTGGGCCAAGTAACCTTCATAAAGATATAACAATCATGTGTGCACTGATGCTTATAATAAAAACTAAAAGTTTAAAATGAAAAATGGTTCAATAACATGGTTTGATCCTTTGGATATAAATGACACACTCTGAGGGAATTTTTAGAGTTATATAGGATCTATGCATAGTTTGCATTAATGAGACATCATTTACAGACCCTGTAGATGGAAATGTGTCTTCATGGATAAACTTGCCATATGGATTTTTAGTGTGGTAATTTGTAGATGAAGTCAAAAGGATACCAAATGTGAAAATTGAAAAAATAAATACCACATATATTTATGGGGGCATGTTACTCCTAAGAGAAATGTATGTGTAACCATGAAAGACTATGCTCAATGACGAGAGTGAGTCTAATGATGAATCCACAAAAATAAATACCCAAATAATGGAGATAATACTAATTTATTTTTGTAAAATATAAAGAAGAAGAAAAATAAACATCAAGATGATACAACACATGAGCAAGAAGGCTTGGAATTCAAAATAAACCTAGGGGTCGAGCTAGTGGATAAAGGGATGGATGTGGAAGTCCCTAGGGCTGAAAAGAAATAAAAAATTCAAATCCAACACAATAGCATATTTCTTTATCAAGAAAACTAGTGATTAGAAAATAAATGAACATGTGATCTCTTATGAAGAGATGAAGGTTGAAGTGGAGAATTCTAAGTGTATTATTTCATGGGATAAGAAATAAGATATGAATTTATCCAAAAATAATCTTGCATGTAAGAAAAACATACCGTAGAATAAAGCGCCCAAACCCCCTCAAAAGTGTGCATCATTTTCACCCATCTAACCATTGCACTCACCACCTACATTATCACTACCAAAGCATCCTATGCCACCTTCATCGCCTTTGGCTTCTCCACCACAATAACCTCCATCCTAATGAAACTTATGTCCCCATATTCACACTATAAAACATTGCAAGTGAAAGATAAGACCAAAAATAACACTGTGATTCCTATAAAAATAACAAAGGATTAGGTGATGACATGCAATTAATTAGAAGCTATCATGAAAAAATAATAAAAAGCATTTGGATTAGACAATCAAGATGAGTAAGAAAGCATACTTTAAACTGAACCTAAGAATGTAAACAATCATGCACAAATTGAATATGATGTGTTAGATGAAAAGGAAGGGGCAATTCAGAAGGATAGTTGGAAATCAAAAAAGAAGAAGAATGGTATGATGGTGAACATTTGGATGGCAAAGAGGCTATAATAGAGGAGAAGCAAGAGGAGGATGAAGGCAAGGACAAAATATATAATGAAGATAAAAACATATAAGTAACCCAAGAAGGGGGAGACAAGGAGGTGAAGGATGGGGAGGTAGCATAGAAAGAGGATCTAGAGGCAGTTAATATTGACACATCTAATAATAAACCTAATGATGGAACTAGAAGACTGATCCAACCATGAGATTAAATACATATGCACTCAACCTCTTATTTTAAGAAATATGTGAAAATGAAGGAAGAAGATGAAGGAGAGGAAGAGTTGTCAATATGGGAATATGTATAGTGTACTACAAAGTTATAATACCTATTTATGTGGAACCAAATGTGTGAGGAAGGTGCCTCTGAGCTAATAAATTAAAAATATCCTTCATCATTGATGTGCACCCATACGATCTAGAATTTGAAGTGCTAGCAAATGGTGTTGTTAGGAATGAACCATATGAGGAGGGGGGACCTCATCTTATACAAAGACCCTAATAAGTTGATAGAGGCCCAATCAGGTTATGTATTGGTACAAATAGAAGTTGATGGATCCTAACATAATATTTTTAATAGCTCTTTTGCATGTAATAAAAAGAGACAATTAGAGGAATATGAAAAGAAGTGTGTCAAAATAGAGAAAAATATAACTATAATGGAGTTCAAGATATAAAAATAGAATGTGTGACTTAGCAATGGGGACCAAAGCCTTGTAGATGGGATGAATATACATGCCCTATCCTATATTGATAAGATGATAAACATGGTCAACCATCTATTGATAAGATGATGAATATACAAGCAAGAACTTCCACTTCCTTCTTAGGGTCATCTTATTTTTCATGTCCTATTTGAAAAAAGTCCTTGGAAAATATGTCACAGCTCAAACACTACTTATCAAGCTCGATGCTAAAGGATCTATCATTCTCGAGCTTAAAGCTAACTTGGATAAGTGCTTACATCAAATTCATAACTTTTGCATCACTGAGATTTGGGTCTAGTGGCAAGAGATGTAACCATAAGATACAATTTGAGAACCCTTTCTCAAAATTCAGTCCTAGTTTCGTAATGTATAGCTTTGAGAGCAAATATTTTTAACGGGGAGGGCGTATTAGAACTCTGTTAGGGGTGTGGGAAATCCAAGAACAAACACACCTGTTCTGATTCCTCCCTTTAGGATCTTGCTCCTCAGAAAGAGCATAGTATGATTACCAAATATAAGCAATTAAATATGCGGAAATAACCAGAAACACAAGTAACTAGAATTCACCAATAGCACAGAATATGAGAGACAATACACTATCTTGTATTAACACTTTACAGAAAAGAATACAACAAAGAGCCGCCACACTCTTTCACCTTACAGAGGTTTGCCACACCTCAAGTGTACAATAATTCTTCTCACACACACTCTCCTACACAAAAAACGGTCCCAACAACCAACTCACACACAGAATTGGTGTTCACCTCACCAACCAGTCAGTAATAACCCTGCCGGTACACGAAGCACTCTATAGCACTTCAAGTTGATCTCCCATGAACCTGCAACCTGCAATTCAACAGACCATACTGACATGTAGATCCCCAATGAGCTTGCAACAACCTGCAACTCAATGATCTTACCACTAGAAGGAACTCTTCCTTTCTATCTCATACATAAACAATACATGCCAATGGGTCTATAAATAGATCCCTAACTTAAACAATAACTTAGACTCTTAATTTAGACAATTATCCTCGCAGCCCAAGACTCTAACTAGTCTTAACATGCAAACTCTTCGTTCACTTAACTAACTGTCTGTGAAATGAGCAGTTCTGGAACACACAGGCGACCGATGCCGGTCCCTGCTTGTCTGGTTCTGCCGACGTCGGCCAACTTCCTGCCGTCACCGGTGGCCTTCTGCACTGGTCTCAATCGACGTCGGTACTGCTACCGACATCGGTGCTCCTGGATCTCAGCAACCTTCTATTCCTTAGTTTGCAAAGGGTTGAAGCTTTTAGCTCCACAACCTAACAATCTCCCACTTGGAGATAAATAGCTGCAACCTGTACCTGTACCTGTACTCCATCTAATTTGTTCCCTTGGATTTGTATCCCTCCTCAAGATCACTCTTGAAGACCAACCACCACAAATTCTGTGGTGCAAAACCTGTCATCCAAATTACTTGCCACATCCGCATCTACAACCATGTAGAAAAGAACTTGACCCTGCATAGCATGTGCACCTGCTGCTGGTCCCACTGAACTGCCCTTCAGTATTACTTTCCCAGATTGACTCCAAACTTGTGACAACTCCCACTGCTGGGAAAACTCAGGTTTAGTACATACCATGCACTCAACCTCATTATGTGAATCAAGACACCTGTTCTATGAACTGTCCAACCATCGGCGTGCTAACCGGTTTCACACAATCATCCTGAAACAAAGTCAACAAGACCTCCATGTCTCTAGAACACACTCATGCCAAAGAATCTTGCTGCTCCCAGATTCTCCATGACACACACCTGAACTAGCTTTACCTTTAGTTTAGCAATACATGTATATGTAACCCTGCAACAAGCACATCATACAGAAATAGGATAATGTAGCTAATATTATCCAACCTGGTAAAGAGAAACACAATGATCAAACCTCCATTGCCCTACAGCTAATACAAGACCATATACCCTGATCTTCCATCTCACGTATCCATTTCCGCTCTTCTTCATCCTGAACATCCATTCGTCTCTCAATGCTTACTTCCAGCTGGCAACTCTACCCAAAACACCTATTTGGTTCTCCTCCAAGGAATCACATCCTCATCCATGCCAAGCTCCCACTGTTTCCTGGATCTACCTATTCTGCTTCTATAACAACTTCCTGGTTCTATACCATAAGTGAGCAACAAGTAGTGTAAAGAAGGGAAATGATGAATTTAAGAACTTACTTATGCCTTCAGTCCTCCATATGGGCGCTTGAGACTCCATGACAACTAGCTGTCCACCCAAAATTCATCTCAGTGACTGATGCCGGTCATATCTCAGTCTGCAGCCGACCGATGTCAGTTCCCTGCGACTGCCACCTTGCCGACGTCAGTTTCCCCTGGCCGACGCCGGTCTTTATCTGCCCCGAGTCACCGACGTCGGGCTGCACATAGTCGACGTCGGTCCCTGTCTGGACACCGACGCTGGTTTTCTTGCCGACGTCGGTCTCTGTGTTTTTCTAGTGAGACCTGACTTTTTCCCGTGAGCTCCTTTTGGATCATCTGCCGATGCCGGTTTCCCTTCTGCGTCCCCTGACCGACGTCGGTGTGGCTTGCCGACACCGGTGACTGCATACGCTAGAAACCCTCCTGTTTGCCTTAAGGTGTAGCTTTTAGCTCCACACCCTAACAATCTCCCACTTGGAGATAAAGAGCTGCACCTATACCCAAAACCAGTACTCTATCTAATCTACATCCTGGCTTGTATTCCTCTTCAAGCTCCCACCTGAAGACAACCCACCACATTCCTTGTGGTGATAATTCTGTGCCTGATTTTCTTCATTCTCATTGTACCATCTTCTGCCTTGCTATACTCCCACTCAAACAGCAACCCCTGTGAGTAACCTGTAATCAACAAACACTTAACAGATCTGGGACATCTGTTAGTCAAACTCGCTCTGAGAACATCCAACCTCGCTCTGATACCAATTGATAGGACCAAAACTCCCCAAAGCTCTGACACAACTTGTCAGATTTAAGAGCACACATGATTACCATTGTATAAGCAATTAAACATGCGGAATAACCAGAAGAACAAATAACTATCAATGAGAAAACACACAGAATATGAGAGGCAACACACAATTGTATTCAACTCATTACAAAGGAATTTACAACAAAGAGGTGGCACTCTTTCATCCACTTCGTGGGCTTACAGTAAACTTCCCTCCAGAGTAATCTTCTCTCATAGGTCACAACACACAGCTAACACAAGCTGTTGTTCACCTCATTGCACATCTGTACAATCGAGTACACAACCGTACTCCAAGTAGATCTCTCCATGATCCTGCTGATGTATTGCTGTCACCTTGGATCTAGCTACCCCGCTGATCTCTTTTCTGACCCTCGCATCCACACATCCATGCATATCAAACCTGATCTTACTTATACATACATGGGGAATCCTACTTGATTCCACCATGGGAAGAACTCTCCAAGCTTCACATAGCTCTTCTCCAAATTCTCCACTTAACAATACAGCCCATGAGTCTATTATATAGATCTCATGCATACACTGATTAGACTTGCGGCTCAAGACTTCGAACAAGCCTTTAATATGCAAACTACGCGCTCACTTAACTGACTGTTCGTCAACAACAGTTCAGACCGCCACAGGCGATCGACGTCGGTCCCTGCCCTCCTGGAGGTGATCGACGCCGGCCAATCATCTGCCGATGCCGGTTTCCCTTCTGCGTCCCCTGACCGACGTCGGTGTGGCCTGCCGACGCCGGCGACTGCATACGCTAGAAACCCTCCTGTTTGCCTTAAGGTGTAGCTTTTAGCTCCACACCCTAACACATAAGATACAATTTGAGAACCCTTTCTCAAAATTCAGTCCTAGTTTCGTAATGTATAGCTTTGAGAGCAAATATTTTTAACGGGGAGGGCGCGTTAGAACTCCCTCATCCTAAGTATTTTCTTTTAAATCATTATTATTAATATAAGCTACACACATATATACTTTGTGAGTCATCTCTTGAACTATTTAGGATAATCCCACATGCATGGGGAGTAGTAGTAGGTTAACATAAAATTAGTGTAAATTAAGAACATGGACTAGTGTAAAGGCATTTACAAATTATATTGTATTAAGCTTACTCATAGGAGGTTGCCCCCTCAAAAAGGCCAATGATATTGTAATATAATATTTCGCTCTCCTAATATAATATAATTATCTTCTATCTCATATAAAGTATATTTTATTTATATTTTAGTATCAGTTTATTATGTTTGCAAGAAGGTTCATATCAGCATTGTGTGCTATCAACTAAGTTCCTTCAAATTATTCATTCCATTATGACTCTAAAGGGTTTGGGCATGGGTTTAATCAACAAATCCACTCTTACTCTTGACACCATTCTAGAATCCACTCTAGCATTTTTTTTTCACTACACATTTCTCATCCTTATCTACAGGTAATAGCAATAGTAGCAAAGATAATGGTTGGACAAATTTCTATGTTTAACATTTGCCCTTTCTCTAATATTTACTTATGGAAAAGAATTAGATTAGAAAATACATAATAAAAAAGATATTCAGAAAAGATGGAAGCCTTTGCTTGAGGATGTTGATCCATCCAAGGAGGCCATAGTTTGGGTGGCAATACAGGGGACCTCTCACTTCCTTATATCATTATTCTTCCACAAAAGGCCATGATTTAGGTGGCAATTTAGGGAACCTCTCACTTCCTTATATCATTAATTCGATGATATCAATTGCATAATTATAAAGACATCGAGTCAAGAAACCTCTCACCTCCTTAATTCTCTTTAATTTTCATTATAATTATATATATATATATATATATGCCTGAAAATTTCCCCCTACTTGAAAAGCCTTTTATGGGGATATGTTCAATATGACATTGGGATGAGTATTCCACAAACATAGAATAGTCTAAAATGATATATACCAAGTTGATAAATAATTTATGAACTTGATGGCAAAAATGTGAAGCATGTGATGAAAGTGGTGAGTGTGATGGTAAAAGAGGCTTTTTACGTTACAATAAAAATTAAAAAAATCAAGGGATTGGTGTATGGCCATTCTTGGCTCTTTATTCTTAAAAAAACAAATGGAAAGCAAAATATCATGCAATAATTGGATATAATTTACAATGATAAATCAACCACATTTCTTGCTAAAGTATTATTATTTTAAAGAAAATTGAGGACGAATCATTATTCCTTACTTTCTTTGTTTAAAGTTTTACCGTTATCTCTCATCCTTTACAACTTTGATATATAATTGAATTCACTTGTCATAAAGAAATAAATGATATTGTGCTACTATTAAAAACACAAAAAATTGAAAGTAATGATTTCTTTTGGTCCGGAGTCATCATCAATCCATATTTTCCAAAGAAAATATAGCTTTGATTAAAAAAATACTATGCCTCCACACTTTATGGACCTTTCACTATATTTAAGCAATTTATCAACCCTAAGTACTTGCCAATAAATTTATATTAAATGGGGTATATAGTTGCTTTCATCCTTCATAACTATAGGGTAATTATTTATATATAAGTTCTTAAAATCAATAACAATGGGATTATGGTTAATTTTGTTGAGGGTAGTGTAATATTTTCATAGTGATAAGATGAAGTGAATTGTAATAATTTGATAATAAGTGTTTTATTTATAATTAATATGTTTAAATTAATTTAATGAAATAAGTGTAATTTTGATAAAAATATAATAAGTTAATATTAGGTGAAAAATTATAAATCTATTTTATAAAAGTAAGTGAAATCTCACAATCAATGATTCTCTACCCAAGAAAAAGGAAAAGAAAATTACAATTTAATTAACTTTTTCTTTTTTTAAGAAATAAGTTAGAAAATTAAGAGTGTTCAACAATAATTTTTTCGTAGAATAAGGCGAATGCATTTTTAGTTCCATGTAAATTAGTGTGAAAAATTATCTATAATTTTTGGGATTAGTAACAAAGTATAAGAATCTTATTCTACATAAATTTAAATAAATACAAATAATTTATAAAAGTATTCATAGAAGTGCAAAAATGACCTATCTAAAAAACAAGCATAAAGTCGTTATCTATCAGGGTAAATTTACCTCCAAACATTTTTGGAGGGTCCTTCTTAATAAGAAATCATTTTGTGTTATATCTAATCTTTCAACTCGTTTTGACTATATCTTTAGCCTTTATAATATTCTTAACCAACCTTGCATATCTCTTAACCTTGGGCCTATTCATCATTATTTATTTATTGATCACCTTGTCTTTTATGTCATCTTTAAACTTAATTCTAATCAAGCTCAAGATTTAGATAATCTAAAAGTAGAATTCTTCAAGCATAGTCAAGATTTTTTAGTTGTTTACCTAGATGATTTATTTAACTATATTGTATCATATGACTTTCTTCTATATTAGAAAAACTACATCATCAATTTGATACATAAATTTGGAGACCAAAATGATCCTAGTAACTATAGAACCATCATAATTGGTCATACACTTGCAAAAATAGTTTTCATTGCTTTAGACATCTATATCTTTAAATGGGTTGAATCTAAAAAACATATAGCTACAAGCAGGTTTTTAAGAAGAATCATCATACCAATGATCCTATCTTCACTTTGATTCTTATAATTGAGGAGGCTAAGGCTAAAAGATACAAGGTTTATTATTACTTGTAGACTTTTGTAAAGCCTTTGACATTGTTCTTTGAAAATTTATCATTGATAGACTCATGATTTTAGGATTTTTGAATTAGTTATATCATTGGTTATGACACTATAATATTCGATTGTTGGTAGAGTGCACACAAGTGTTGGTGAGATAGAGGGGCTACAAAGCAACATTAGAGTTAAGCATGATTATCCACTTTTCCCTACACTTTCAGGTTTATACATAGATGAGCTCGATGAAATAATATCAAGTTGTATGGGCAAAGATAATTTTTTGTTATACGTATTTTTATTCATCTGCTTATAGAATAGATCATTTTGATGTTTTACTTAGTGGAAGGTATCTAAATACAAATATATATCTTATAATTATTTTATGATACACATAGTCTTCTAGTAAATATTGAGAAAATCATTTTGTGATACACATAGTCTTCTAGTAAATCTTGAGAAAATAAAAGGTATAGTTTTTAACACTTCAAAACATAATTCCAAACAAGTTTTCCTTACATGTATAAAGATCAATAGGTTTAGATGGTCTCTTCATATGGATATATAGAATGAGTATTTTAAAAATATGGGACTTATATAACTCCAAAAAAATAATCAAATGAATGGTACTCATTACAAAAAATAGGACTTATTACAAATAAAAGGGATTTATGATATAAAGTTGATTAGTAAGATTATATCTAAATAATTAAATTTTATTATATATTTAATTAAATTAATTAATAATATAATAATATTAATAATTTATAATAAGCTGATAGCTTAAAAATATCCATTTAATAAAAACTAGTGAAAGTTACACAGTAAGGAAGATAGTAGGTATGCACGACCTAAATTCCTTGTCAGATAAAGAACTTGGCTCATGGTAAGTAAAACTAGCCCTTAGAATGCTCTTGTTAGTTGGGTGAAACCAAGCAATTAAAAGATCAACCGTTACAACTCTCTTATTAACTAGGCAAAGCCAAATAAGTGAAATGACTACCTAAACAAAATCCTTGCTTGTTAGACAAACTAGTAAGGAAGAAACATAAAACCCTAATTGCATCAAAGTGATAACAAGGGACATTGAAAATACAAACATATCATGTATAATAAAAATCCTTCCATTGAGCGCCTACCAAAACAGAGACCAAGCCTATAGTCAAAACTAATATAGTTACCATCGGCGAGATGGAATGACATCGCCGCCAAAGGAGTAGAGACTGAAAAATAGAGCATAGATGGACACCACCACCATCATTAATAGTCTCTAATGCCAACCATGACCAAGAACTCAAACCTACACCAAATGAAATGTGCCATGACCACCATTCATAGGGCTCGACTCTCACAAACAAAAGAACAATGACTAAGTTATTTTCTAGATGAGCCACAACTCCATTATCCTCCTTCTCTGGCTCATAGCACCCCCAGAATCATACTCTCGTAGAGCAAACCTTAAGACTAAGATTTTGACAGAAAGAGGAAGGGTGAGTGCCTCTTCCTCTGAATCCATCTGACCAATCCCTAATAAAATTAATTTATAAATATTATTAATTAATTAATATTGATAATTGAATCAGCTAAAAAGAGGGTGAGGGCATCAAAATTTGAATGCAATAAATGTTGGGGATCAACCAACAAACTTGATTACTTTTATGTAAGCAACTAAACACAGAATCAAACCAGAATAATAAGTAACTAGAATCAGAAATAGCAAAGAATAAGAGATACAAGAAACCACCCTGAAAACTTGTATTAAACTCTTCTAGAAGGAAATACAATGAAGAAAATCACACTTTCTTCTCACACCTCTCAGATGTATAGATCTCTTTCCCTCAAGAGTTTACAATCAATTCCAATAACCTGGATTGATACACATATACAATATGTCTTGTACTGTTCTTTCTTACACACACACAAGCTATGAAGATCTATCCCTATTATATAAGATTAGGGATCATGATCAATGCATTCACAACCATTAGATACACCTCCTAATCAAAGGCTCAAAATAGTCCTACTAAAGATAGAGATGCGGACTTACAACTAACAGTTAATCTAATCATGCAAACAATCTGTTCATCCACGGAAATAGACTTTTTAGACGCACAGGTAACTGACATCGGTACCTATTTGCCTGCACATGACCGACGTCGGTCGATCAATAACCGATGCTGGTAGCTACTGGTCGACTCCTTGCCATCGTCAGTGACTGTGTAAATCCAGCAACTTCAGCATCCGCTCATCTGGTGAAGCTTTTAGCTCCACACCTCAACAATCTCCCACTTGGAGATAAACAGCTGCACCAGTACCTGTACAACAACATCTTCTAGCTTCTCCATCTTCAAACTCAATCTTGAAGACCAACAAAAGTTGAATGAAGATTCAACTTCTCCTTTGTTACCGGCTTTGTTAACATATCAACATGGTTCTTATCTGTATGGATCTTTTTCAGCTTCAACTCACCATCCTCCAATACCTGTCTTATGAAGTGGTACCTAAGCTATATATGTTTGGTTCGTGAATGAAAGGCTGAGTTCTTAGCCAAATGAATTACACTTTGAATATCACTATATAATCTGTAACTCTCTTGCTCCTTTCTCAACTCTTCCATGAACCATGTCATCCATATCATCTCTTTTCTAGCCTCTGTGACTGCAATGTATTCTGCCTCTGTAGTAGACAAGGCAACAACTTTTTGCAACTTTGAAATCCAGTTAACCGCCGTTCCACCAACAGTGAACACATATCCTATGGTGCTCCTTCTGCCATCCAAGTCACCTGCCATATCCGAATCTACATAACCATGTAGAGAAATGTTTGACCCTCCATAGCACAAATGCCTACTGCAGGTCCCTCTTAGATATCTGAGAATCCACTGGACTGCTTTCTAGTGCTCCTTCCCTGGATTGGCCATATACTTACTGACAACTCCCACTGCTTTGGCAATATCTGGTCTAGTACATACCATTGCATACATTAAGCTCCCAACTACGAAAGCATGGAACTTTACTCATGTACTCTACCTCATCATGTGAATTAGGACACTATTCTTTACTCAACTTGAAGTGTACAGCCATAGGTGTGCTTACCGATTTTGCATCCTGCATATTGAACCTCTCCAACACCTTGTTCACATAATCCTCTTGAGACAAAATCGACCTATGATTTTTCCTGTCTCTCTTGATACGCATGCCAAGAATTTTCTTTGCTGCTCCCAAATCCTTCATGGCAAATGTGTGAGCTAATTTTACCTTAAGCTCAGAAATATCCTGCATGTGTGAACCTGCAACAAGCATATCATCTACATACAAAAATAGGAGAATATATCTACCATTATCTAATCTCTTAAAATAAACACAATGGTTAGATTGACATCTATTGAAGCCATGCTCAGTCATAAACCTGTCAAATTTCAAATACCATTGTCTAGGAGCTTGCTTGAGACCATACAAGCTTTTCTTCAATCTGCACACAAGTTTCTCCTTACCTTTGACCTCAAATCCTTCCGACTGATCCATCTATATTTCTTCATCCAAATCTCCATGAAGAAACAATGTCTTAACATCAAGCTACTCAAGATGCAAATCCTCAATAGCAACTAAAGACAATACAGTTTGAATAGAAGTCATTTTAACTACAAGAGAAAAATTTCACCAAAATCAATACCTGGTTTCTGTACAAATCCCTTTACTACCAACCTGGCCTTATATCTCATCTGTCTATTCTCACCTTCCTTTAACCTATAGATCCATCTATTTTTTAGTGTTCTCTTTCCCGCTGGCAACTCAACCAAATCCCATGTTTGGTTCTCTTTCAAGGAATCAATTTCCTCATTCATGCCTATCTCCCACTGATTCTTGGATTCCACCTGTATTGATTCATCAAAACTCTCTGGTTCTCCACTATCAGTGAGAAATAAATAGAATAATAAAAGGGAATATCGAATTGGAGGTTTACTTACCCTTTCTGACCTCCTGATGGGCGTATGAGACTCATTCTCTGCTTGTTGTCTGCCCAAATTCTCTGATAGTGACCGACCTCGGTCACCTCCAGGCCTGTAACTGACCGACATCGGTTCATCATGGCCGACGTCAGTTCCTTCCTGACCGACGTCGGTCACTATTTGACCAACGTTGGTTCATGTATTGCCAACATCAGTTCCTGTCTAAATGACGTCGATCTTTATGTTTTTCTGTCTGTGATTATTCTTTCCCACGAGCTCATTTTGGATCGTCACCTCGTCCAAATCTTCATGGCCCTGCTGAAAATTCTTCAACTTCTTGAGCTAATCACTATACATCACTTTTTCATTAAAAACAACATCACAGCTCCTAATTATTTTGTTAGTTCCTAGATTCCAAAACCGGAATCCAAAATCTCTAGAGCCATAACCAATAAATGTGCACCTCATAGACTTAGCATCCAGCTTCTTTTTATTTTCTTTATCAACGTGCACAAAAGCTTTAGAACCAAAAACTCTGAGAAATGAAAGATCTACCTTTTTACCTGTCCACGCCTCTTCTAGAATTCCACCATCTAGCGCTGTAGAGGGTCCTCTGTTAATCAGGTAAACTACAGTATCTATAGCTTCTGCCCAAAATTGTAAGGGCAAACTAGCATGCAATCTCATACTCCATGCACGTTCCAATATTGTTCTGTTCATCCTTTCAGCAACTCCATTTTGCTGAGGTGTCCTTGGAACCATCCTTTGCCTATATATTCCATTCATATAACAATACCAGTTGAACTTATAGCTGCAAAACTCACCACCATTGTCAGATTTAAGGCACTTCAAGCTCCTGTCTGTTTCATTCTCAACTAAAGCTTTCCAAATCTTAAAAGTGTCAAAAACATCAGATTTCTTCCTTATACAATAGGCCCATACCTTTCTTGTAGCATCATCAATGAAAGTAACATAATACTGTGATCCTCCAATAGAATCTACCTGAGCTGGTCCCCACACGTCTGTGTGAACAAGCTCCAACTTGTGCTTCCTCTTTGTTGACCCAGTTTTGATAAAACTTACTCTCTTCTGTTTTCCAAAAACACAATGCTCACAAAAATCTAGATCTATGCTTTTCAAATCTGAAAGCTTACATTTTGACTTAAGAATAGTCATTACCTTCTCACTCATGTGGCTGAGCCTACAGTGCCACAACTTTGCATCCACATCTAAAGTAGATAATACAGAAGGAGAATAATCAGTAATACAATTACATAAATAAAGAGTACCTACTCTCTTACCTCTGACAATACAAGTGCACCCTTGGTAACCTTCCAAGATTCAGCTGTGAGAGTTACTGTACAACCCTCATCACCCAACTTTCCTACAGAAATCACATTCTGCTTCAGGGCTGGGACATGCATGACATCTTTTAACACCCATGTGTTGCCATTCTGCAATTTCAGCTGCACTTTTTCTTTGCCAACAATTTTACAAGGCTCATCATCCCCTAAATAAATTTTTCCAAAATCTCTCTTGACATAATCATTGAAAAATTCTCTATTTGGGGTAGCATGGAAAGAGGCCCCAGAATCTAAAACCCAAGATTCTATTTTATTATGCAAAGAAAGTGAAAGAGCATCTTGTGCAATAATACCTGCAACTTTTGCTTCTTCATTACCTTCATGTTGATTCTCTTCATTAACCTTCAACCATCAATCTTTCTTTGCATGTCCTCTCTTTCCACAATTCCAGCAGTTTATCTTTCTTTTTCCATTTTTGGATTTGGATCTATTGCTCATCTTTGACTTAGACCTTGATCTCCCTTGCTTGCTCTTCTCTCTTTGCCTTCCCCTGCTTTCAATACTTAAAACATTACTTGATGATTCCCCTATGCTTTTCCTGCGAGTCTCTTCATTCAGGATTACACTAACAACATCATCTACTTTCAAGATATTTGTTGTAGATGCAGTATTACTAACTGCCATTACTAAACTATGCCAACTTTCAGGAAAAGAGCTTTAATTTCATCATCAAAAACTATTTTGACTGAATTTAATTGATTTACAATTCCATGGAAATCATTAAGATGATTAGATACAGATCCACCTTCCTGCATTTGTAAATTAAATAACTGCTTCATAAGATATACCTTATTTGAAGCTGAGGGCTTTTCATATAAATTTGCTAAAGTATCCATTAACTCTACCGTTGTCTTTGCCTGTGACAAGTTAGAAATCACAGTGGATGCCAGACTCAATCTTATAGATACAAGAGCCTTTCTATCAAGAACTTCCCATTCTTCATCTTCCATATCTATGGGCTTTCTATCAACCCCACCCAACGGTAAATACAGATCTTTCTGATACAGATAATCTTCTATCTGCATTCTCCATAATTGGTAATTCTTGCCATTAAACTTCTCCATTCTCAGTTTATTTTCTTCTACCATTGCTTCTCCCACTCAAACAGAAACTCCTGTGAGTGACATGTAATCAACAAACACTAACCACATCTGAAACACTTGTTAGTCAACCTGAGCTCTGATACCACTTGTTGGGGATCAACCAACAAACTTGATTACTTTTATGTAAGCAACTAAACATGGAATTAAACCAGAATAATAAGTAACTAGAATCAGAAATAGCAAAGAATAAGAGATACAAGAAACCACCCTGAAAACTTGTATTAAACTCTTCCAGAAGGAAATACAATGAAGAAAATCACACTTTCTTCTCACACCTTTCAGATGTACAGATCTCTTTCCCTCAAGAGTTTACAATCAATTCCAACAACATGGATTGATACACATATACAATATGTCTTGTACTGTTCTTTCGTACACACACACAAGCTATGAAGATCTATCCCTATTATATAAGATTAGGGATCATGAGCAATGCATTCACAACCATTAGATACACCTCCTAATCAAAGGCTCAAAAAAGTCCTACTAAAGATAGAGATGCGGACTTACAACTAACAGTTAATCTAATCATGCAAACAATCTGTTCATCCACGAAAATAGACTTTTTGGACGCACAGGTAACCGACATCGGTCCCTGTTTCCCTACACATGACCGACGTCGGCCGATCAATAACCGACGCCGGCAGCTACTGGTCGACTCCTTACCGTCGTCGACGACTGTGTAAATCCATCAACTTCAGCATCCGCTCATCTGGTGAAGCTTTTAGCTCCACACCTCAATAATAAAAAAAGCCAATACTTAAAAGTATGTCTTTGGCCATGAAAGAAGGGATCTTTTAAAATAAGAGTAGATAATGAAACCATTCTTAGAAATGTCAACAAGATTAAAGATCTCATGAGTCTTTGAAAAGGGTACTACATTCAGGAAATATATTCACCCTCATTACATTCCTTTGGGTGAGGAGTTATTCATGGTAAAAAAAATAGGATCGTATGGTATGGGAAATCACTAGGCCAAGGATAATCCACTTGTCAACAACAAATCTCATATATTTAAAATATATATAAATTTATCAAAGAGAACACTATTGGTTTAAAGTCTTTAGCTTGAAAATCATAATATGGTAAGCAACTCTAAAACATTCACATATATATCATATTACACAACATATATTGGGTTATGATTCACGTAAATATAAAAATATAAAAAGTAGTAAAATTTATCTAGAGTAAGCTTATGCCCATATCTATAGTTATATTTTCATGTTATAGGATAATCTAAGTTTGAACTTAAAAAATTGAATCTTAGGATGGGAACTAAAATGGTTTGAGTTCATAGCGATATTTTTGTAAGAAAAATCAATACATAAAATTTATTCTAATAAAATAAAATGGAAAAATATTTACTATAGTCACTTTTAGTAGATTTAAGTGAAGGTCATAATATCATGATGGTAGAAAATATATTATTTTAGACAAACAAGACATCATAAAATTCATGGAATAGATAACATACAAGTTTTGTAAGAGATTTAACATACTTATTTTGTACTAGATAACATAGTTTTAGTATTACTAAATTAAGAAGTCATAGTCTATTAGGCAAGTTATTGCTTATTAATTCATGGATTAGTAATAGATCCAATTCACTAGACCATCATTCAGGCACTATTTTCACGTTTCTCAATCATCATTCATTAATATTTAGTAATCCATATATATAATAGTCTGGAAACCTCAATATCGTATTTCAAATGTAGAAACCAAATTTTAGCTAGTTCATAGTGTCTATATACATATTTAAGGGTATAATTCAACTAAGAAATATATCATATCATTATGAGGTACACTTATTATAAATTTATTTTTAGGAGGTGGAGGTTAAGTTTTATTTCTACCTATCAATGTAGATCAAAATGCTAACACAAAGTATATTATATAAATACAATCCATCCTCACTGCTAAAGTATCTTGTCTAGTAATTATTAACAATTAATAAAATAATAGCCCAACATATAAATTTTGGCCTCTCCATGGTCAAACACCCCCTAAATCATGGGGAGGCTAAATTATTGTATCCCATAAATTTAACATCTCCATGGTTTAAGGGTTGTTTAATTATAGGGAGGCCAAAATATAAAACTTAAAAAAAAAATAACAAAATGTATTACAAACATGTATAAGTTATAATGAGTGTACCTAAAATATTATGATAGATTCCTTTGTTGAATTATACCCTTAAATATGTATCTTGATACTTCAAAATTATATATACTCAAATTAAGTTATTTTAAATTTAATTTCTCAAATATAAGAGTTTTTTTTAAGACAAACTTAAGTTATAAAAATAAATATAATAAAGAATATATTTAATTGAAAATTTTAAAAATTAATTTATGCGTTCAATATTTTTTATTTTTATTAAATCTTGAATATTTTTTTAAATCTAGTCCTTTTTTTCTTCTTCTCATCCTACTTCTTCTCTTACACTATGTTTTCTTCAAATTTGTTTTGGAGAAAATAATAAAAAATAAATATGATCTCTTCCCTCAAAAACTCACCCTCTAACTTTTGAAAAAAATCTTACAAATTTTGATTGTTCCTCTCTAAAATCCCTCCAAAAAGTTTGACGAATTTTTAAAAGACTTAAAGAAATTTAAATTTTTGTTTAATAGATCAACATTTATTTAGTAAAACTTTTGTATTAAAAATTTATATTTATCATATTTTTTATTCCATTTTTAATTCAATATGTCTACAAATAAATATTTATTATAAATTCATTAAATATTTTTATTTTAATTATTTAATCATTAGAAATAAATTATAATGATTAATAATATGTTATTAAAAATTGCTAGGTAAAGAGGGTTGGGGTCCCTCGTCCATGCAATTAAGTAAAAAAATGGAAATATAAAGTTCATTAACATGAAACAAAAACAAACCCTTTATGAAGGACATCCAAGAAAAACCAAAATGTGGAACATGTCTGCCCCAACCTAGCAAAAAATACCAAGGCCCAGAATAGACTCACAACTAGTTTGGGACCCAACCCAAATAGATTTCATAGGGTGCACGTCCTCCACATGCCTCGAAGCCTCAAAATTGTCCCTATCTCACTGTTCCCATAGTGGGACTAGAGAGATCTAGAGAATGGTCATGCGATTATACATCCCTTTTTATGCTTCCAAACCATTGGCCAATCTTCCCTTTCCAATGAATCTCCAAGCCCATCCCCACAAAGAGGGGGGGTCACCAAAATCCACTTTGTCATTGTCAAAAACCACTTTTGTACCATCTACTTTAGTCTCCTTCGAAACCCTCTCCTCAACATTTTGTGAAGGTGTCAAATACATGTTTTGGGTCACAATTTTGTGTTCATTTTTATAAGATTATGTCAATCCTCTCATAGGTGAATTTGGAGTGTTAACTGCAAATATCATAAAATGAGAGGGAAGGGTGTCCTTCCACCAGGGGGAATTCATATTTTGTTTGGATCTGCGGTAATCTGTAGCCACGTGCCCATTCTCAAAACACTTTCAACATTTAAAAGGCAACCCTTTATAATCAAGGGTTTGGATCCAACACCAATCTTTCACTTTTAACTTAATTATAGTTGGAAGATCTTGGGAAACATCCAAACAAACCAAAATATGTGTCAAGGTAATGGAAGTTTGAAGTAGAGGCATCTACTAACATCAACTCTCCCAAAGCATTTCTAATGGTTGAGAGGCAAGAAGTATCTCAAATTTTTAGTGAAAGATGTGGCAGTCGAACCCAACTAAGTTTAGTGGAGAGGGTTTCGACCAGGGGATTGAAATTTGGAAACCAGGTCTTCATAAAAATAAGATGTTGATCCCAACTCCAAATTTTATCTTGTAATACCCTATTTCGATCCTCTAGGCAATCAAAAACCAAAATAAAGAAGCCCCTAGCATAGGGGTATATCTCTAGGCTATTTACTAAAAATGAACTCCATACATCTGAGACTCAGGTGTGCAATGTAAGTAATCTTGGCCAAAACTAGTCAAATATAAATATCAAACCCATATACGTGAACCAATCCTTATTCTTAAGCACCTCATCAAGCACCTCTTCCCCAAAGGAGACATAAGGGTTGGTTTTTTCTACTTTCAAAGGTTTTAGTTTTTGCATTTTCTTGTTGCCCCACCCTGGAAACCACTTTGACAAATGATTTACCAATACCTTTATCTACCTTCCCTGACACTGTCGAACTAGAGGAAACCCCAATTAAGGGTGGATCCTAACCATTAAAGGCATTCAAAGGCAACCTTGGCTACAGAAAAACTAGTCATTTGTTAGCCTACTCCTCTGTTAGCCTCAACACCTCCTTTACTCCCAGCATTTCCTTGCCTACCAGAGGAAACCCATTGTTTGTAGATACCTTCACCATCGATGTCAAAGTCTTTGACTCTAACTTGTGAATCTTTGCCTTGGAGAACACATTGGCATCTATCGCCACTATATCTACTATCATCACCTTTACCCAAACTTTGTCTACCCTGGTAGGCTTGCAGTCGATCCATTTATAGCCTTAACCCTAAAAGAATCCACAAGCAATGCATGGTTCCACCCAGACATCGTGCTCATCTTTTCAATATGTTATAATTTATTTAAAATATATAATGAATAATAAATAAATATTTTTAAATTATGATTTACCATAGTATTAGATTAAAAATATATATTATTCAATTAATAATATTATTTCAAAGTATTACATTTATGTTGAGAAGCATTCTATAATGGTAATGGGTGTGGGGGAGTTATGATGTCCATGCATAAATAATTAATTATTATGTCGATAGGCGTTCTACAATGGGAGGTGCAGGTGGTAATGGGGGGTTATAATGCCCCCAAAAATAATTAATTACACCATCAAATTTGTAATCTATTTCACCTTCACAATTTAATTTCAACCTTATATTTGATACGCATTTGACCATCACTTAGATTTTTTTCTTTTTTTATTTAAGAAGTGAATAAAAAGAGTCGTAATATTTTAGCAATATGGTAGGGTTTGGAGTCTTTTTATTTTTCTCAAAAAATATTTTTTGCACCCAACAAATTGAAGCAGCTAGATTCATGCCATTTGTCACCATTTAGTAGGAAATTTTTAGAGAAGGTAATGTAATTATTTATCAAAGTGGTATATGTAAAATCTAAGATAAGATCCTTGATATTGATATATATAGGCATTTTAATATATATGTATTTAATAAATTTTTTAGTAATAATTATATTGATAGATATTGTACAATAAAAGCAAGGGATATGGGTGCTAGGATGTAATGCCAGTGAGTTGTTAACAATTAATGGTCACCTTGAATTTGATATACATTTGACTATCATATTGAAGTTTTTTAATTTTTACTTTGATAATTTAATCAAAGCATACTAATATCTTAGGCATACAATTGATTTTAGATCCTTTTTTGTTATAGTGGTGTTTTATCCTAATTTTGATTAATGGGCAAAATTAATATAATTAAGACAGAACTTTGAAATGTAATTAAAATATTAAGATATGATATTAAAGTATACATTTGACTGTAAAATATTGAGATTGATTCTTCTGATTTGATAAGTGACATATGTTACATATAGAAAGTACTAAGGAGATCAATACATCCATCAATCAAGCTATCTAAGTAGGGTTTTCCATTATATGTTTTCTAATAGTTTCAAGATTTTAAATCATATATTATTCTTCTAAGAATTTTTTTTTTCATTATGATCTACTTCACATGTATTATCAATTTGAGAATCATTTATAACGTTTTCATTCAGATACCCAATAATTATTATTTACAGCAAAAAACACAATGTTTAGAGTAACACTAGCGATACTTATGGATTTCATTTTATTTTTAAAGCAAGATCTTAGAATTAACTAAAAGAATTTTATTAAAATCAATTGGTTCATGATTAGTCCTAGCACTATTTCTAGTTGGATCTTTAGATCAATCAATTTTGGTGGCGTAAGAGGAGATCAAACATTGAACACACACATCATGCAATTGAGTTAAAGTTTGAAAATTATTCAAGAAAAATTAACCTAGTGTTTGAAATGAAACACAAAGAAGCTAGAGCTATTAGATTTGAAAGAATGCAATGGAACAAGCGCTAAAAAATAGATAAATTTAAATTTATCTTAAGGAACAATATCTAACCCTAGAACAGGTGTAACAAGCATGGGTTTACCAAAATGTAATATGAATAAATAGATCTATACTAATAACCAACACATATACTTATAAACATTTAACTAGGCCTAAAATAGATATAAAATAGTACATCAAGCCTAATTAATTAATACCACCACCAAATAAATAATAAGATGTGTAATATTTAGAGATGTGTCTTAAAAATCATGAGATCGAGTGATAGTCAATAGAATATGACAGTGAAAACGATCAAAAGATGAACTAAAAAACTCGTGATGATTGGAGAATGATGTACAAACCACCAAGTTTCACTCTTAGCAATGTCTACACTGTCAACTTTTGTTCCTATCAAAATTTAACTATATAAAATCTATTTTGATGATTGTGTTCATTTGATGTGGGGCTCCAAAAACGTCGCTCAGTTTTCTATAACTTCACTCAATTCACTAGGAAAATATACTTATTATTCTTACCCTAATTAGATAACTAGATCTAAAAATTATAAGGAAAATAATGTGATTTAGGGCTTATATTACAATTTGTTTGATTCTTATCAATGCCTTCAATGTTGTACAATATTGAAAATAGTGCTTCAATAGTTCATAGTAAGTCATTATCTAGGAAACCTAGTGCAATTTAATATGTTGCTAACATAAAGTTTAGTGTTTCAATGAATGCTCTAATAATTACTTGATTTGTGTAGAATGCTAGATTATTGTCAATAGATGAACTTATGAATAATAATGATTTTTTGCCAAGTGTTTAATGATTGTTAGATGTTTTATAGATGCCTTAATGCATTAAGATGTTTTTGTATTTACAGATGACTTCAATTTAAATTAGGATCTTATTGGCACATAAACTAATATCCAATGATTGAAAGGGTGAAAAAGGCAGGATAAGGATCACATGGGGCGAGGCATTGAAAAAATTTCTAGAACATAACCTCATGCAAATAAATTCAAATGTGATCAAACCTAGAAATAATGGTAGGAAGGTGTTGGGAAAAATGCATGAACTAAAAGTCAATAATATCCAATTTAAACCAAGTACTAAAAAATACACAAACATGACACTTTGACCATAAAATGAAGTGATGAAGCGATTATTGGTGACATGCAAAGGAACAAATAAAGATATCCAATAGGGTGAGAGAGTGGATTTCAACAGTGGCAATTGGCAAAATCAGGTTAGGAAGGGCTTTAGACCTAATACGAAGTTAATTGGGGGGAGGGTAAAGTGTGAAGGTGACAATGAGGTGGCAAAAATGGTAGACAAAGATGTGAACTTGGTTTTTTTGGAGTTCCCTAACTCCTCCAACCCATTTCATTTTTTAGTGAGTACTATCGTGGAAGGGTCTTACTTTTTAATCCCTCTTATACTCTGACCATAGTACGATGTCCTCCTACTAGTGCTAGTGACATAATTGTCAAGGGTAAACCTATTGATGTTAGGTTCCCTATAGATTTGATTATGTTTGACTCGAGGAATAAGGCAAGGCCTAATTCTGAAGGACTAGATAAGTTTGTTTTTGAGTTGACAATCATTGGGGATGTCTTTATGGTCTTCTCTAATGAAAACCCTATTTTTAAAATCAATAACAAAGTACTTCAAACCCTTGACAATGATTTTGGTTGTAAAACCCTAATTTAAAGGTGTTTGGGGAAGTGGCCTTCTTGGGATGATCTTGTCCAATGGGCTAAGGACGTGTATTATAACTTACCTGAACCCTCCTTTTCATGATTACTGCATGGGTATTATATGGTCAAATTCATGCCTATGGATGACCAAAATTTTGAGTGGGGCAAATGCCCTTGGTTTTTTGGTAGTCACAGTGTGTTTGTGTGCCCATGGGCTCTATTTTTTATCTAGTTAAATCAGTGATCATAAAGGCCCCATTTAGGTTCATATGTATAATCTCCCTCTAGTAATGAGAGTGTTAGGGTTGATTCAACAAATGGTTAAGAAGATGGGTGAATTTGTCAGAATTGATTTTGATGCAGATGTTCAACACATATTTTTTAGGGTTGGTGTCATGGCAGAGTTCTCAAAGCCTCTCCATCACTCCATCAAAATTTTCTCCTCCCTTGGATTTTAGACCCGATTCTTAAACATCGAGGGGTTGCCATTCAGATCTTTTTAATGCAACCAAAGCGGGCACAAAGTGGTGGAATGTCCCTTGAAGCATCAACAAGGGTTTTGATCTTCCCTTAAGAAATGGGTTAAAAACATTCGTTGTCCTGGTTTTTATTTTGTGAGAAGAAATCATAAGTTCCTTATTCCTCTTGATTTATCCCCATCATGTGGTATTGAGCCCCTGAATATCCCTGTTATTGAATTGGGGAAAGCGTCTTCAAAACAGGGTACTGAGTTGAAGCAGGGTATCTCTTCCCCTGAGAAAGGGAAGGAGCCTTTATGGCTTGAGCCTTCAGCAAGTAGGGGCTTCCTTCAAGAAAATTTGGTCTCAAAATCTTACTCTCCAAGGGTGCAACAACATAACTCACATGATTTTCAAACGAAGCAAGCTCCTCCCAACTTCTTTCAGGAAGCAGTTCTTCAATCTCCAGTGGTGCAACAACATTTTCAAGAGCTCCAATTGAATCAAGCTTCTCTCAATAGTTTTGAGGCGGTTTCTGACCCTTAAAATAGGGGAGGTTTACTATCTCAAATCAAGATGGCTTCATTCAGTAATAATGGTGCAGTGTTGAAACAAGGTTTGGATTTTTCATAGGATGAGGAAGTAGGCTCTAGACATAATGGAGTCTTTGAAGAGGATGAAACTTGTCCTCTAGAAGAAGAAGTTGATTTTGGATCTAGGAAAATCTTAACTCTTACTCAACGGGATTGTTTATAATCAAAACCTAACTGTGGGAGTATAAACAAATCTCGAAGAGGGAGAAAGAATGAAGCGGAAAAGCTTCGATTGGGTGCTTTGAACTCCATTGATGGAGGTACCCAATGGACCATGAAGCCCTTCTTTCCAACAGAGGAAGAAGAACACTTGCCACTGAGCATTGAGGGCCCTTGTCTGAGTTGAATCTTCTCTCAAATAGATTGCTTATATTTTCTAGCCTTTTAGCTCCTCACAAACCCCTCTCTATAATTTTTCAATGGTCTCACCATTGAACTTCTTGATGGTTTAAGCTAAGTTATCCCTAATTAACTAAGTTCTTAAATTTCTTCTTACAAATAAAACTTCTAATAAATTATTTTTTAATGTATTACCAATTGTTTTTTCTATTCTTCTATTATTGGGTGAAGGTCCCTAATTTAAAAAAAACTTCCTATCTTAAATAAACAACAAACAAATACATAAAATATCCTTAAAGTAAATAAAGGGCGGGCTACAACAATGTCACGCCGATAAAGATGAGTAACATTTTAAAAAGGGTACAATTATCTTGTATTGTAGGTTTGACGTGACCTTGTTTTTATCTCTAATTGCATTTTATGATGAGATTGGATTTAGTAGAAAATTAATGGGGAACTATCATCATCGAGATAGAGTTTAGACTTATATCATGTTAAAGTGCATTAGTATTCATTGTCTAAAGATAGTGATATGGAAATTGACCAAAAAGATACTTTTTAAATATTTAAATGAAAAATAAACTAAATGAAATTGCATGAACATATTTCCTTTGTATTTATGGTGCAAAAGAAAAGGTTTTTTTCAAATTTAAGCTACTCTACGAATATAAATATAGAGTGGTGTTTTTTTTTCAACGGTAAAAGAGAAGTGCTAATTGAAATACATAAACGTCAAAACGCAACTCAAAGCAATCCTAGAGTATGATTGTATTAGTTATAATCAAATAATAATATAGTATCTATGATTATAATAATAGATGGATTCAACGGTCATACCAATTTACACACTTTTATTATACGAAAACAAAATCATTGCTTGTTGAGGTAGCCCATGGCTTCTGTAAGCTGTAATTATTCATATCATTGTTTATAATGAAGAATGGCAACATAAACTACAAACAACTCTATATATGTACAGATCTATAAGCCTCTGTCACAAATGATAATTACTACAAAGCCCTAGCGGACGAGAGTGGTGGTATCCGCAATCATGACCATGCTAAGGCTAGAAGTAGATGTCTCCACAATTACAAATTAGTATAGAATGATGGTTGAGATAAGTGAAACACTTAATTTAGGTGTGAGAGTAAATTAAGTGATTTGTGACAAAGGTTGAGTGTGAAATACAAGTAAAAGCAAAAGAGGCCATGTAGAACAAAGCAAAGCCGCCATTTGTCTCTTGGAAAGACTTTCTCCATGGATTGCTCAGAGACCACCTACTAATATGTATGTATTAATAACTGCCATGACTATCCTTGGACGTGGTAACCTTAAAAATGGCAGAGAACAGTGCAGAGGTAGTAGTGCCCATAACAAAAGGTGGTCACATAAATGCAAATTAATATAAACACATAATGGATTAAAATTATCAAGTTAATGTGGTTTCATAAATACAAGAGATGTAATATTATATAACTAGCAGTTTCCCCAATGGTGCACAGAATGTTGGAAGGGATGTAATTTTTTTATTTTCAGGTGTTAATATATTGGCAACATGGATGAATGGAAGCAACAAGATAGACTCTGGGACCTCAATGTCTTGTCGCCACATTAGAGACATTATATTGTTGATTCGAGCCACACATCGAACGTAGAATCTTATTGAAATTAAAACTCATGACATCCTCGTCTACCCTTAATAATGGAAAATCACAAATCAAATATGTCGCCACCCTGAAAACTATGGAACCCTTTGCAATTGGTGATGTAAGTCACGCAAATCCAACCACTACTTTAAATCCAGGTTTAGTGTATAATATGGGCCCCCTGGCATATAATATCACCTGAAATACCTTGTCATGCTACTCACTATTACTTCCCAATGCACATTGAAATCTTTTTGTAGACAATATAAATTAATAGTTAAGCTAAAATTGTGCACTTGTGACTACTTTTTTGCATACTTAGCTCTAAACCTATCTTAAGGCCCCTTTTGATCACTTTAGACCACCTTACACGCTCTTCTAAATTGAAAAATGATCCCCGAATGCACTCATCCTTATTCTTATTAACCTTAAACATCTTTTAGGTCCTCCCTAACACTTAGCATTATGAAACCACCCATTTAACAAGAGCACCCTAGGGGCATGTAGTGCATGCCCTTTCCCCCTTTCCTATCTTTCAGCCAAATAATAGTTAATTTTCAAAATCAAAAGCTATAAGAAGGTTGTCCTATGTCCCTAATGAGCCCCATTTAAAGTAATTTCAAAGATATGACTATATAAACACTTTTCAAACCATTTTTCACAAGAGGAGGTATCACATTGAAAAGATAGAATCATAATTGCACATTGAGAACAAAGCACCTATTTCTCCCAATTCTGATTATATACTACCCTAGTAGCCCATAGCTCAAGTCTAAATCCATTTTACAGGTTAAAATTCACAGTTAAGGCACTTAATCACATTAATATTACACCAACATCTAACATATTTCACCATCATAGCACATGAGAACTACATGAAGTTTGATCCCTCTTCAGAGTATTAGTATGTAAGCAACACTCAACATATGGGGTGTTGAGGTCTTGCCCAACTTCAACCGTTGATCCCTTTTTCCCCATTTATTTGCATTGGTCTTCACATGTCAAAGAGTTGGGGTTTTTAATGAAAATCATTCACATAGTGGTCTCTGTAAGTGATTTCAAGCTCTCGCACTAGATACAGATTCTGTAGATGAAGACACAAAAAATGTAGAAACCCTGACTCCCTCAATGTAACTAGATAGGAGCATCCCACATTGGACATGAGATTCACCCCTCTAGTGTCCTCTTCCCAAAGTTGTTTTACAGGCCCAAATTTAGCTCTTAGTTCCTAATTCTAGTCATCAGATCTCCCTGCACAGTAAGTTTCAGTCTATGATTCCTCCCACATATACAATTTCCAACTAAGTCTTTGTTTCTTATTACACTTTTCTATTTTTAGTAATTTTCCAAAATACATTAGTTCTAAATCAATGAATGTAATTATTGTTATATTATTCTCTTGATTTTGCATAGTAGTGTTGTTGTCTAGGGTTTTCTACAAATCCCAATTTGGATTAACCACTTTCACCACGTGTGTGCTCTTTATCACCTTGCCCTTTCTTCTTGGGGTCTGAGTTTGGTGTTTATGTCTGTTATTAAAATTGATTTAATTGCTCTAGATGTTAATATATTCACAACATATAATAACATAAGCTACAATATAAACTCGGGTATGTCAATGTCTTGTTTACACATAAACAACATAGTAATGCAGATTTGAGCCATCATCATATGTGGAACACTATAGCAATGAAATCAATGCTCATGGCATCCTCATCCACCCTTAACAATATAAAATGATCAATTAATGGCATTTTCACCTTACAAGCTACATACCCCTTTGTAATGTGTGTAAGTCATATAAATCCAACTGTTGGCCTAAATCTAGGTCTAGAGTATGATATGGGCTCTATCGTGTCTGATATCAAATAAAATACCTTCTCATTGCCCCACACCATCACCACCCAACTCACCTTGAAATATTTTACCACTTGCATATTTGGTATTACCTATCCCTTCCCCGCCACTTCAACATTGATTAAGTTCTTTGGGAAATAAAATGTCTCATCCCCACATAACTCATTGCCACATCGTATGAAGGAACACACGAGGTGCCTGAGTTGTAGGTTCTCAACAATGGCTGTTGGATTGATGTAGAACCCACTCCTTTGGAAGGGAGAAACAGGGGAAAATACCAAAGCACATGGCAGTGTATTCTACCCATTGAGCATGGAAATCATTTATCTGTGACATCATTTTACAATCCATCCAAAATAAAAAAATTGTGTGATACGTGTTATCAACCTCCTCCAAGTGATCCACACCTGTCATCAACCTCCTTCAACTTGTTTATATTTCTTCCAAGTGTCGATCACTTCGTGTCATAAAACATAATCTACTTCTCAAGAGGGCATTTAGTTGGGTGTAATTAGATGGTAATTGGGTTTTAATTAGGATTTTACATTCTTAATTAGCTGCCCAAGTTATTATATTATGTTATAACATATTAATATTATATATATTTATTTATGTAATATCGTTATAGTATAAGACGTGTACCTCTAGTATAAAATATTGAATACTATTACGGTTGGGAATATTAATCAAAATGTAAACATCTATACTGTGTACATATGATCACATTGGACAAATATATTCTTGCCTCCATGACAAGGTGGGATCTCCCTAGAAATTTCAAATAAACCTCCACAACTACCAAAATCATTTTTTTGGCCCTCCTCATACACACAACACACCAAGTTATAGTTATAATGTTTGAAACACCACACCCACTCTTTGAAACCTCCGAAAGGTTACTTCAATAATGATGTGATCCATCACAAAGAGGATGCCCATCTCATCATCCGACGCACTTAGCAAGAAGCTCACTTTGTTCCCTATCTCCTCCACATCAGGGGATCAAATCTTAGCCTTGGTGGATGTTAAAATTTTACTAACGCTAAAAGAAGTAATCTCTTCTATTTTTTTCATAATACCACAGACAACCTACGTTGTCATGTCAAGAGTGCGCTCACTATCTGATCTTTATATCAACCCTTCATTTTCATTTGACCTCTATGCAAGAATTAAGCATGATATATATGTAAATATGAGAAGAGCAGAGGAATCAAGAATCACTGTAATATCTCTTCCACATCATTTACAACAAATGCAGGTTTTCTTAATAAATACACAAAATGATATTTTCACAATGTTTGTTATGCTATTTACTACTCATCTACTTCACACCAATAATCACTTAATACAATAAAAAATTAAAATATAAAGACAAATCCCTCCTAGCATTCCTTGCACCATCAAAACAATTACTAATATGTTTTATTTTTTTATGTTAGTGTAACCTTCAAGTATATGATTTAAACCAATAACATTATTGTTTCCAACCTCATTGTCATCATGTGACATTCTCTACAATAACATTACATTCATTATTCACATCTTATATGCTTATTTTCCCTTCAAATATTTATTAAAGTATAATAGTATGTTTTATTTTATATTTTTGTAGAGAAATTTAAATATATAAATATTTTTTTTAATTCAAATAATTAAAATTACATTTTTTGACTAAGGAAAAAAAGTATTTTTAACCTCAAAATGTTAAAAAGTGAGGCACACTATTATGTTGTCATCTTATAAGATTGTCACAGTCATATAATGTTACCATTCCACCTATTATCTTTATCTCATAATGACTATTGGCAGAATGGTTTCATTCATAACCGCAATGGTGAGCCATTGAAATAACCCAATGATCATCTCCACACATTCTCATCAATGAGTGTTATATTATTGTTTGTGTGGGATCAAAACCATATTTCTTCTTTCTCTCTACTAGCTCCACTTTGCACAATTACCTTTGGGGGCTCAACATCTACGATTTACATATTTTTTGGTGTTGAACTTTTAAATTTTGGCTAAAAAATTAGGGCTTTTATGAATATGGTAGGACCTATATTTTGTGGAGGATAATTTGCATGGCAACGCTGTACAAAATAAAACACCATTTTTGCTCACTTTAATGTGATTGAAATTGCTCCTCTTATTTATAACGATTTAAATTAATGCTCAAAATTAGTAATAAATGTTTGGAGTATTTATAAGATTTATTGAATTTTTTATTTTTGATATTTTAATGTTTATATTTTTCTATTTTTCGTTTTTAATAACATACTCTTTAAATTTATACAGTAAAAATAAATTTAAGTAGTGAGGATGATGGTTGTTTATATCCATCTACCATAGTACAAATCTTTTTAGATACTTGACACACATAATCAAGCGATTAAAGCTAAAATCGTACCTTGGTGATTTTGACGATATAAATACCCCTTACTCATAATTATTTAACCAAAAAATTAACTGATTTAAATATATAATTACTCAATATTATAAATCTACTATATATTCATTTTCAAAATATAAACAAAAATACTAACATTTTATATAATTTAATAATTCCATTTGAAATATAATACCTTCAAGTACAATTAATTAAAAAACAAATCACATACGTGAATGTGTTTCGTTCATAAATCAAGGATAGTGGAGATGTTTGTGATGCCGTCTGTAAAATATATGATGACGCCTTTTCATCGACATAACGGCTTTCATAGCTCAGTTGGTTAGAGCACCCGTTTAGTAAGCGGGAGGTCATGAGTTCAACTCTCATTGAAAGCATCATTTCGATTTCCGAATAACTAACGATATCTTTTAACGAGTCTTGATGCTTGCATCTGTTCCGCACATTTTCAAGCTAAATTTTGCACGAGTAGACGGAGGATTTATTTATTATTTATATTATGCATAATTTTTATTTTTCTTAAATAAGAGAATTGATTATGAGTTGTATTATTTTGTTATAATCAAAGTTTTTGATTCAAATGAATTATTATTATATTTATTTCTCTTCAATAAATTTGGATTTAAGTAAAAGAGATTTATAAAAATGCATAGTTCAAGATGTTAATTTTAAATTTCTGAATATAATCTTTTATTATTAATATTTTGTTAAATAAGAAAAAAAATAATTTAAATTCTAAAATTATAATATTTAAATATTTCTAAATACATATTTTATTAAAAAATTGAATTAAAATAATTTTAAAAAACATCCCATTTAAATATTTCTAAATCTATGTTTTCTCATCAGAACATGAATATACAATGCATTTTTAAATTGTTTGTCCAACTTAAAAAAATTCCTCACTAAGAGAACATCATGATGTTGATATAGAACAAATCACAATGTTTGCAAAGCATTTTTTCAAATATTGGGTAAACATTTCTTTTTAATAATTGTTTTAGTGTTTTGAAGATTTTACATGTCTAATTCTAGGAGCAAAGATGGATGTGAGAAATTTTAAGTTTAGTATTTTGAATTAGGGGAATTGATTATGTCATTATCATTATCTCATTATATTTACGTATTCTATTCAAGGGAACTATGCTGCTTCTATTATCTTACCATAATTAATATTTTTACTTCACTGATTTATTATTATGCCTCACCTCTCTTCAATAAATTTACAATGGAGTGAAAGAAAGCTTTAGAAACACAAAATTTGAACCTTGATTCCAAATTAAGAGTATTCAACGGATATTGATTGGCCTACTTCCCATGCCCAAATAATATTGTATTATTAGTTACCTTTCTATTTCAATTTTTTGAGAAATAACTTGCATGCAAAATCTATATGCTACCTTTCTTACCTTAAACAATCTTCCATGGAGTACATCAAATCTTATGACTGCCACTCTTCCCTTCGCTTTCATTATTATGTTGGGAAACTTTGATATATAATATTCGTTCATCTTTATCAGATTTTTTTTGGAAGTGCCCTTAACCTATACATTTTTTTTTTTAAAAGAATTAAATTTTCTATTAATCTCAAGCAATCATAAATATTATATAATTGAACTCATTTACAACACATATGTAGCCCAAATGGAATCACGGCCCTAACTCTACCTCACATAACACAATCTTGCTTATTGTGGGGAGCAATATAAAATACATAAACATTCCCTCATTAAACCCTTGCAACTTGGGATGAGCCCCAAGTAAGTTAGAACTAAAAAACTAAACCTTCATGTAAATGAAATGATCCAAGTGGTAATTTGGAACAACCTTTTGTCAAGATACCCCAAAAAAATAGTACATCACCTTGTTGGAGGCATAACTTCATGACTATACTTTGAAATAACTTCATCCAAAATGCATAAAAAATCTTAGAACATATACAACATGGTGAAGGGGATTAGCATTTGTCTAACATAGTTTATCTCTCAAATATCCACTCTAAAGGGCTCCAAATTTATAAAATATAAAATAGTACAAAATAATGATTTTTTTGGAAAAATAGAAATCTTATATTTCTTTGAGTTTCAAGTTAGAACAAATCCTCTCAACTTATTGGGGAAGCATTTATCACATAACTTTTCACTTTCTAAATCAAATGAATTTATAATCTATTTTTAGATTATTTGTATCTTTAAGTTTAATCCAAAAACATTCACATTGTTGTACCTAGAAGTATGTCTCGCTATATTTGTGTCTTGTTAAAAATGACTACAAAACAATTGTCCTATGAATGTAAAAATCAGAGCATTCTACCCCTAGGTCTCTTCTTAGAGATTACTACCTTCTTGTAAATTAATCTTGACTTCAATAAATCTTAATTTACATTATAGTTTTATGTTCACTTATTTCGTTTGGTTCATTACTTCAATAACACATTAAGTTTTTACAATTGAATAGGTGTTTAACCTTCAAATATAGAGTAGGGAATCTGGGGTTAAAGGGGTAGATATATCCTAGGGCACAAGGCTGATAAACTATCTCTATAACAGGCCAATTAATTTATAAACTTAGATAAACAATATTCTAAATTTATATACTAAGATATGTTAAAAATGGAAAGTACAACTGTGCTAAATATTACAATGAATGAAAAACAAGGGTACTTTTTAGATCTGATACTTATACAAATTGATTTCGAATAGGCTAGAATAAATTGGGTTTGGATGCTAGATCAATCATCTAATTATGGAAATTATACCTCTATGGCCTCGAACACTTGCGTCAACCTCAAATACTTGTGTAGATGCTTTTGTCTAATCTGGACACAGGTGTCTAATATGGAATATATGTTGGATTTGGATGCAACAACTTGGGATATTTTAGATTTTTTGTCACCTTCACTTTGGTGTGCTTAGATTTGGATCATGGGTTGTGTTTCCTTATCAAATAGCAAAAGACCTAGTTTTTCATCTTCTTAGTGGCTATGAAAAAAATGGGTTAGTGGGCCCATGGTGTCGAGCTATCTCCAAAGACCCCTATGTTAGTGGGTGCTGTCTATATAGTCATTATTCTAAATAGGGCCTCAGACTCATGTAGTTATCCCCTACATGTGGGCTTGTGTGTGTGTATAAGAATGCAATGTGTGATAAACAAGTACATAGAGTGACCTAGTGTAAACACTATTTTATGGATTATACAACACCTCAGTCTTGTACACTTGACAAACCAAACCTTGGTTGTTCCTCTCAGTTTTGAACCTTTCCCATTTTTTAAAATTTTGCATTTAATCTATCTTGTACCCCTTGGCCTATATCTTCATTTGACCAATCTTATGTTGATGACCCAGACCTTCTATCTTGCCTAGAATGCTTAAAACCTTCTTATATTCCACCTCTACAAGTTCTAAGTCTGTACCTAATTTCATGCTCCCTAAACACTTACATCTAGGATAGACACTTACGTCAATGCTAGTGTCTTGACTCCATGCAAGTGTCTAATACCATAAAATCATCTAACTTTCAAATGAAATGTATCCTAATGGTCGGTATAAGTGCTATAATGTGAGTTACTTCTCCAAAGGGATTGATATAAATACAAGATCAACCCTCATTCATTCTTCACTTAGGAAAACATATCATTCAGACAATATAAGATTCAAATAGCATTGAATTGAGAAAATCTTCTCTATTTATTCTTATTTTCATACCAATCATAGGGACAATAAATTTATAGGTCTTAAGTATTAAAAGAAGAGCCCAAGATCTATATTTTCCAAGTTACAAGTTAGGTCACTGTTGTACTTATTTTGCACATATTACATGATTCACACATAATCCAACACGTATGGGAGAATTATATCATTTTGAGTCCCTCTTCTGAGTATGGGTTATATAGGTAGCACTCATTGATAGAGGGGTTTTTGGGGTCAGCGTAACACTGTGTGCCCACTAACCCATTTTCTTTAAGGTCACTTATGAAGATGAAGAACTAGGGTTTTATAAATTCATGAGGAATGATAGTCCATGACCTATATTTGAATGCACTAAAATGAAGGCAAAGTCAATCCTAGAATCATCTAAGAAGTCACATCCTTTCTTAATAGGTATTCTATACAGGACACTTGCATCAAGTTCATATAGTAGCGTCGATGCAACTGTCCCAAGCTAACGTTAGTGTTTGTGGCTCTGAAGGTACTCAATCTAGAATCTGATGACTATTCCAGAATCCTTTTCTGATCTACTTCATACTTATTTCAAATCTAAAACTATAGTAACATTAGAATAATCTAATTATATTACTTCTTTGTCATTTCTATACTTAGCATAGTTATACTTACTATTTTTAGCTTATCTCAATTTAAGAAATTTAGTATATAGATTTATATCTGAGTTTAACACCAATTGGCTTGTTGTAGATTTGATCATCACCTTTGTGCATTGTCATTTCTTATTATTAACCCTATCTACAAATTAACTATAAAATAAATAAACCAGATTTTTTCAATGTTCTAATATATTCAAATGATATACCAAAAGTACCAAAATTCAAAGATCTAATACCACTACCGACATATCCTAAATTTAGTGATCATGAACTTGCACTTGTTATCCATGAGGATGATGCCACTCATATACCTCGATTCAAAAAAATTGGTGGATTGGAACTAATAATAACACCTATGACAAGCACCATTATTCCCATGGAGTATCTTATTTTTATGATGACCACTATTTAGGATCTTCAAAAGTAGGTTTCCATACTTCAAATACAAATGGCTTTCTATAATACT